>PVHT021183693.1:30654457-30743117 GCA_004024745.2 Catagonus wagneri | reverse complement strand
CTGGATCCAAGTCACATCTGCAAACTACACCACAGCTCACAGCAACGCTGGATCCTTAACCCACTGAGTGAGGCCAGGGATCAAACCCGCAACCTCATGGTTCCTAGTCGGATTCATTAATCACTGAGCCATGATGGGAACTCCCACAAATTTATTTCTTACAGTACTAGAGGCTGGAAAGTCCAAGATCAAAGTACTAGCAGATTCAGTGTCCTGTGAAAGCCTACTTCCTAGTTTGTAGACAGCCACGTTTTCCCCTGTGCCCTCACAGGGCAGAAGTGAGTTCACTGAGTCCTCTTTTATAAGTGCACTAATCTCAGTCATAAGGCCCTGCCTCCATGACCTACTCATCCCCCCCCAAAGGCCCCAACTTAAAATACCATCTCATTAGGAATTAGGTTGTACCACATGAATTTGAGGACACACAACATTCAGTCTAAACCCTACATATAGACTCAGTATGTCACAGAACAAATTATGTTCTTTTTTTTTTTCGGTCTTTTTAGGACTGTACCACGGCAAATGGAGTTTCCCAGCAATGCCAGATCTGAGCTGCATCTGCAACCTACACCACAGCTCATGGCAATGCTGGACTCAACTCACTGAGGGAGGCCAGAGATCGAAACTGTGTCCTCATGGATGTTAGTCAGATTTGTTTCCACTGAGCCATGACAGGAACTCCTAAATTATTTTCTTGAGGAAATAACTACTGTAAAATAAATGAGTCTGATAGTATTCAGTTAATCCACAGGGCAAGAATTGATGATTTTTCATCTATGTTCTGAAGTTTTTATCTGCCGTTCAACAGTGTATGTGTGTGTGTGTGTTTAATTTTGTTTCATTTATCTTCCTGCATAGTTGTTGTTGGCACTGTAAAAAAATCTACTCATATGAATATATAATTAATAATTCAAAATAAAAACATTAAAAATATATATTTTCTATTAAACCTTCTTTCACTTCAAGTGAATATTCTTTATTCAACTATAATAGAATTTCCTTATTTTATGAAATACTGTAGGATTCTTTCTATTAAAATCACTTTTTTAAGTCTTATTTGAAATTGTAGAAAACAGGGATCCATAAAAGGCAATTATTTACTTCTCTAGTTTGTTTTTTCAAGGTCTCGCCTTTGTGGTAAATAGATAACAGTAGAACACTTTATCACATCACAAACACACAAAAGAGTAAAAAAAAAACAACAAGATATATATTAGTATATTAGTGAGTAAATGATCTTCAGCCTGAAGCTTCCATATGTCTTAGTTCATTCAGTTAGAATCCATATTATCAGTATCTTCATAGCACATGTCCTCTCTTTCTGAATTGATAGATAAATAAGAGGACTCTCCTTTTCCAGGATGTTTCTAATTTAAAGCACTTAGCATGCAATCTAGCATAGAGCATGCACAGATAATAAAAAGAAATTCTTCTACCATAGGGGGCCAGAGATCACAGTTTCCCAAGATTTCAGAACGTTGTTTTAGCTGTTCCAGGATGAAGCAAACGAAAACGTAAAACTCCTGGAGCAGTGTGAAATATAAGATATTCATAAAGTTAAAAATATCTCTAACTTTAAAGATGACTATAAGGTTAAAAATAAATAAAATTTATACTGGGATAGTCAGTTCTCTGTATTCTTTACTTACCATGCTGAGCACTATATCTCAACTGAGGTTATAAAATCTGTAAGACAATCTTATATAACTAAAACTTTTATTAAGCTACCTCAAAATTTCCAGGCCCTTCATTTATAGGTGATGACCGTTTCCAAGAATATTAAAGTCTCAAATTATGAACTTCATTAATAAGTATTTCACTGGCATTCATGATCTAAAATGAGAAACTGTTCATGTTTAACTCATTGTCTGATGCCTATAGACAGTATAGCATTGTGAATCCTGAACTCTCAAAACTTCCAGGAAATGAGTCAGCCCAATTGGCCCAGCATATCCTTTGCTCTTTAAAAACTTAATATTGCTGCTTCTCAACTCACTAATCTTATCTTTTCATATTATGCACTTGTTAATATTTTCTTGTCAATTACTCAAAGTGAAAAGTCCAACTTCCTCTAGGAAATCGCCTATAAATTTTTACAAGGACCACCTCTGAATTTTTCTTTTTAGTACTTTTTATTTGAAATTTATTTTCTGCTACCATGATTTTCGGTTCTCTGTCTGTTTTCCCAAGGGTAGAGTGAGCTCTTTGAAAACTGCAGCAGAATCTGTTGTATCTTAACAACATACTCATCTCATATCATATGATTAAGTGAATATAGTATTCACTTAATAACATATCACCCTAATATCACTCTAATATCATATGATTAAATGAATCATAAACTGCAAAATAATAAGCAAGGAGAATATATTGTAATTACACTGGATTTTAGTCGACAATTTGGTGTATGTCGATTAAGCAGATAAAAAATACCACACTTCCTTATGTTACCAATGCTTGGAATTTGGTGGATATTCATTTAACTCATGTGGAATAAATAGTTGAGTTAGTAAATAAATTACTAAAAGAGGAATAAAAAATAAAAAATATTCTTCTCCTGTAACATCTACTACAAGGACAAAACTGCATATTGATTAAAGCAACAAGAAATTATTTGAAAGGATATTTAGCCAGAGTAGGTATATTGACATTAAATAAGCCCAGGAAAAGATGACCAACTTCACCAGTCAATAGATAAATAAAAAATAAAATGACAGAGATACCATTATATGGCTGCCAGATTGACCAGAATTTAAAATAGCGCAATACGTGTTGGGAATGTGGAGAAATTTGAATTCTTACACACTACTGGGGGGATGAAAAGTGGTCCAACTACTTTTGAAAACAGTTTAGCAGTTTTTCACAAAGTTATGATTCAGCCATTCCACATCTACGTATTTTTACTTGAGAGAAATGATCACAGAAGTTCACACAAAGACCTGTACATAAATGTTAAAAGTGCCTTTATTTGTAATATGTAAAATCTGAAAACAACCTAAATTCTATCAACAGGTGGATGTATAAACAAATTGTGGTATGTCCATACCATGGAACATTCCTCATCAGTGAAAAGAAATAATCCATTGCTAACTGGTACATGGACACTTCTGAAAAAAATTATTCTAAGTAAAAGAAATCAGGCAACAGTGTACATACTGATTTAATTATATAAAGTTATACATATAGTAATATAATTAATCAATAGTGACAGTAGGCTGATAAGTAGGTCCCTAGAATTGGTGAGGGCAGTGGAAATGGAGGACTAAAAAAGGTCACCAGGAAACTTCATTGGCAATAGATATCTTACTGTGATTGTGATGATGGGTTTGAAATGTAAAGCTATATAGAAAATTCTCAATTTATATATACCTTAAATATGTATAGTTTGTTGTACATCAATTTTACAAAAATAAAGATGTTCAAAAAGAAAGGCTAAAGGATTCTTGGAATAAAATATCCATAAATGTAATCTGATGAAGATAATCAATTAAGATATATCATTTCAGGTGTCTGACTCATAAGCTTCCTTTCCTTTTATGACATCTGTTCAACAATTTTTAATGGTGGTTCTTAAGTCCATGTAGAATATAATTTAATATTTATTAAAATATATCAGCATGATTATAATTTTATACAACAGTAAAACTATGTGATTATAATTATGAATATATTAAATAATATATTTACAGTTATGAATTATAATATAAACATATAATGATATAAATAATCACAACTGGTTGAAACTAAAATCTTCTTAATGCACTTAAAATATACTCCATAAACTTTTCCACAGTTTGAAATCTCCCTTTTTGTTTAACTTTTTAATTTGATAACACTCTTAAGAATAGATTACCATGCTACAATCATACTGACATTCTTTTTGTTCCTCTCCATTGAGAATATGCCAACTTCCATTCTCCCTTTGGGCATTGTACTTGCTGGAACATTTGTTAAACACTTTTGTCAGGTCATCATCTCTACTCCTACCTCCTCAGAGAAGCTATCACCATAATATGATCCAAATCATCAATTTTAGCTCTGTCAGTCATTCTTCACCACACCATCATGCTTTATTTTCTTTATTGCATTAATTTCTTCTGTTTATTTACTTACTGACTATTGTCTGTCTGTCTCTCATCACTAAAGTATAAGAACAATGGCTTACACTTTGTTTTGTTAATCTCTGTAACCCTAGAGCATAAAACATGCCTGGAAATAAATTTTGTTAATGAATAAAAATTAATAGATATGGCATTTTTTCAAAGTGAGAAACAAGTCAGCTGTCAGTAGGTGTTTTCTTTCTTGTGGCTGTCCCATGGAGACCAATAAACTGACTTTAAATGATGAGCTTTGGATGGAGACTATTTTGATGAAAATGTTGACCATTTAAATAGATTGAATCTAGAATTACAATGACTAGATATTAATAAGTTCCAAATGGAATATAAAGTTGAATAAACAGTGTTTTATTTATTTTTAAAAATTGAAGTCATTGCTAATTTATTTCTACATTCTTACAGTTGTCTGGTAAAAATAGAATTTTTTTGACAAAATGTTATAATCTAGAAAACTTCCGCTTTGAGACATTTAGTGGACTAAATAATCCTGGGACATTTCCATAACAGAGCAACTAGATCTTGTACCACATATGATTTTTGTCACATTCATAGCTTCAAAAGAAATAAGAGAAACCGTCAAACAGCCAAATAAACTGACAAGTAAAAAAAAATACACTAATCAATTTGGAAGAGGGAGAATTGAAATGAACATTCTCAGCAATGTCTACGTAAGAGAAATAATTAAACTTGATTGTCACAGATTCTGCTTAGAACCCTAAAGAAGGACTAAGTTTTCTCAAAGTCAATAATTCCCCCAAATTCTCAGTCAAAGCAAATACAATCCTTTCCAAAGAAAGGTATCATCATTAAGGACCCACATTTTCCAAAGATCAAAATCAGCCACAGAAATTCATAAAAAAAAGCCTATAAACATACCAAAAACAAGACCTCATGAGTGTTATTTGGCAGAAACAACAATAAAAATTTTATACTCAAAAGAAAATTAGAAATTAGGGAAACAATCCCATTTACCATTGCCTAAAAAAAGAAAAAATATGCAGGAATAAACCTACCCAAAGAGACAAAAGACCTGTGCTCTGAAAATTTTAAGATGCTAGTGAAAGAAATCAAAGATGATACAAAGAGATGGAAAGATATACCATGCTTTTAGATTGGAAGAATCAAAACCGTCAAAATGACTATACTACCCAATTTATAGGTTCAAGGCAATCCCTATCAAACTACCAATGGCATTTTTCACAGAACCAGAACAATTTTTTTTTTAATTTGTATGGAAAGACGAAGGACCCTGAATAGCAAAAGCACTCAAAATGTAGTATAGTCTGACTTCAGACTATAGTCAAAGTCATCAAAGCTAAAGTCATCACAACGGTTTGGTACTGGCACAGAAACAGAAATATACCTCAATGGAATGGGATAGAACGACCAGAAAAAAGACACACACCTGTGTTCAACTAATATATGATAAAGGAGGTAAGAACATACAATGGAAAAAAGTTTCTTCAATAAGTGGTGCTGGGAAAACCTGACAGGTATGTGCAAAAGAATGAAATTAGAAAACTCTCAAACACCATACACAAAAATAAACTCAAAATGGATTAGGGACCTAAATATAAGACCAGATACTATAAAACTCTTAGAGAAAACAGAAGCCAAACACTGTCTGACATAAACTGCAGCAATATCTCTCTTAGAGTAATGAAGATAGAAACAAAAACATACAAATGGGCCCTCATTAAACTTAAAAGTTTTTGCACAGCAAAGGAAACCATAAACAAAACAAAAGACCACCCACAGAATGGGAGAAAATATTTTCAAATGAAGCAACTGACAAGGGATTAATCTCCAAAATATGCAAATACTTCTTGGAACTCAATATCAAAACAAACAACCCAAACAAACAAACAAAAAAAAAAAATGGCCAGAATATCTAAACAGACAATTCTGCAAAAAGGACGTACAGATGGCCAAAAAACATATCCAAAGATGTTCAACATTGTTAATTATTAGAGAAATGCAAATCAAAACTACCATGAGTCACCACCTCACACCAGTCATAATGGCCATTATGGAAAGGTCTACAAACAATAAATGCTAGAGAGAGTGTGGAAAAAAGGGAACCCTCTTATGCTGATAGTGGGAATGTAAATTGGTACAAACACTATGGAAAATAGAATGCATGTTCCTCAAAAGACTAAAAATAGTACCATCATATGATCCAGCACTTCAACTCCTGGGCGTCTGTCCAGACAATACCATAATTTGAAAAGATATATGGGAATTTCCACTGTGGCTTAGCAGTAATGAACCCAACTAGTATCTATGAGGATGTGGGTTTCATTTCTGGCCTTGCTCAGTGGATTAAGAATTCAGCATTGCTGTGAGCTATGGTGTAGGCTACAGACATGGCTCAGATCCTGAATTGCTGTGGCTGTGGCTGTGGCTGACAGCAGCAGCTCTGATTCAACTCCTAACCACCTGGCAACTTCCATATGCTGCTGTGTAGCTATAAAATGAAAAAAAAAAAAAAAAAAAGATGCATGCACACAAATGTTCACAGAAGCATTATTTACTTGCATTAGCCAAGATGTGGAAGCAAACTAAATGTCCTTCAACAGAGGAATGATTAAAAAGATGTAGTAGGAGTTCCCTTTGTGGCTCAGTGGTTAACGAATCCGACTATGAACCATGAGGTTGCGGGTTCGATCCCTGGCCTTGCTCAGTGGGTTAGGATCCAGCGTTGCCATGAGCTGTGGTGTAGGTTGCAGATGTGGCTCGGATCCCGTGTTGCTGTGGCTGTGGTGAAGGCCAGTGGCTACAGCTCCTGTTAGAGCCCTAGCCTGGGAATCTCCATATGCTGTGGGTGCGGCTCCAGATAAAGGCAAAAAGACAAAAAAAAAAAAGATGTAGTACCAATATATGATGGAATATTACTCAGCCATAAAAAATTAAAGAATGTAATTTGCACCAACATGGATAGACCTAGAGATTACCATACTAAGTGAGGTTAGACAGTGAAAGACAAACATTGTATGGAATCATTTGTATGTGGAATTTATTTTAAAAAGGATTCAAACAAACTTATTTGCAGAACTGAAACAAATTCTTAGACTTTGAAAAATTTATGTTTACCAAAGGGAACAGGTTAGGTAGAGGAGAGTGGACTGTGGGTTTGGAATTTGCATATGCACACTGAGGTATATAGAATGATTGGCCTTGGAGATCTGATGTATAGCACAAAAAACTCTACCGATATTCTGTGATGATCTGAGAAAACGATCTGAAAGAGAATAGATGTATGTGCATGTATAACTGAATCACTTTGTTGTGCAGTAGAAATTATCACAACATTGTAAATCAACTATACTTCAATAAAACTTTAAATATATAAAAACTCACTAGTTTATAAATAAGAAAATTATAAATTAGAATTTATAGCTAGACACAACAGAATAACTATATGTGATATTTTAGCAGAAATACCTTATAGCATCTTAAAAAAGGAATAGCTACATTTTATTATCAAAAATACCAGGAAACAAATCAAATTATACCTTAGAAATAAAATATAATTGTTTTAATTAGATGCATGGCTAAATGCCTGCTTTCACCCCACTAAGTATAGAATGTAAGAAATGGATGATAAAGAAATTACTCATAATGTGTCAACGAGAGAGAGTAAAGATAATGAACAATTTAAGGAGTTTAAAATATTTTTAACTTCAAATATAAAGGCTAATATTCACACAAATGGGGTCACAGGGAAAGAGAAGGAAGAAAAGGCAATATTTAAGGATATATTCAACTTGGAATTTTCTAAAACTAATTAAAAAAAGAATCAATTTATATAAAAAGAAGCATAACAGATTCCAAACAGGATGAAAAATAAGTAAAAGTTGAGAGACACAAAATGGAAACTAAAAAATCTGAAAAATAAAGGAATCTTTTCAAACCATCAAAGAGAAGTCTATAACAGCCTAACAGTTAGACAACAGACTTATCAATGGCAAAGAGAAAAGTCTTTAACAGTCTAATAGTTAGACAACAGACTTATCAGTGCCAACTATGAAAGCCAGAAGATAGTAGAATAGTATCTTTGAAATCTTGGGGGGAAATAATTATCAAACTAGATTCATAAAGCCAGTAAAATTATTTTTCAAGAATAAGGGAAAAAACAGTATCATGTAAAATTTATGAGAACTTACTACTAGTATGTGATTATAACAAAGCTGTTTGAGATAAAAATGTAGAAATGAATTAAGTAATCTACTTGAGACCATTTTTCTAGTACTAAATTCAATGTTAATGATTCCTTTTCAGGAAAATAACATTATATATTATATGAAATAATTTCATTTTAATGTTTTTGGTTTTATATTTACTGGACTTTCTGATTGTTTTTATTATGATTATATAAAAGCTATAAGCTTAAGAAATATATATGTAGTTCAAAGTTTATACATATTTTTGTTATGTTTAATAAAAACAATATAAGTGAAACACAGAAGTCCATGATACACAGTTTCTACTTTAAAGAGTCGTTGAAACTATTTAAAATATGATATGCTGAACTAGATAATAACCCTTAATATCTCCTGAAACTCTAAAATTATTTAATTTCCTTTCTGTATCAATCATGTAACATCATTACCTCATCAGTTTCAACTTAGTCTTGTATCTTACTGTCATTAAATCTGTTTATCGGGTGTGCAAAAAGAAGTAAGTTTCAACCTTCTGAGAATCTGAGGTAATGTGACATTAAAAGTTATGAAATTCATCTCAATTAAATCTTCTAATGGATATCATACTTCTGTGAACATTTACTTTTCAGCATAATTCCAGGCACAGGAAAATGTAAGTAATTTTACTTTTATGTTTTACACAATGTTGAAATCTCTGTATAAAAGAATGAAGTCTCTGTAGAGGTGCTTGCTAATCATCTTTCTAAGAAAATATCATATTCTGACTTTTCTCTATCCTATTGGCTTCTTACAAAATAAAATGACTACTTTGTAGGATGAATTTTTTAGTATATAGTAAAATAGTGGCTTTTATATCATCTCAGTGTTTCTATGTGTATTTTTACTGCAGAGTCAAAAACATGCAGAATATTTTACATTTTTATTTAATTATTCATTTGAAAGACAACTGATAAATGATCAGCACATTTACATTTTAAAATATTTTATAATTTTTTCATTTCTAAGAGTCTACTTGATTAGAGAATCTGCCTGTCCTTTTCTGTTTAAACCAGATGCTTTGAATTCTGCTGCACCTGCTGAAGGAGAATTTAGCAAGACTTGCTAAGAAAGGCTATTTTAATTATCCTCATAAATCAGATTTTAAATCATAGAGAATGGTTACATTTTAAAACATATTCAAAATATTATTTTTTAATATCATATGTTTATTTTTCATCAGATATGTCTATATTTCAAATTCAGTCAATTATTAAATACCCAATTTTTTTTCCAGGAAAAGGAGAGAAAAAACCCTACACATCATAATTTGATAATCCTAAATTAGTAATGGAGAAAATGGTATTTGTACTTCAATCCTGCCATTAAATAACTTGGCAATTTTTTTTTCATCTAAGTATACCTACATGACCCCCTCTTTTTGTCAAAGGGAAAAAGAAATTAAAGGTAGGGAAAAGTTAGTGTGTTTATTAAGTGATAGCTATATCAATCAAGAGTATTTTCAACTGTAGTTATCAAATACTCCAACTAATAATGGCCTATGCCCCCCCCCACATAACAAGAACTCAAACCCTCTCACTGTAAGAAATGTCAGCTATGCTGATCAAAAGACACTCAGATGCTACCTGAGTATTCTCTCCCAAATGTGGCCAGTACATTTTGGTTTTCCTTGTTGCAAAGCTATAGTTACATGCATCATGTATGCATCAGTAAATAACAAGTCATATCTATCTAGTTTTATACTAGAAAGAAAAGTTCTATTTTCCCTAAAGTCTCACATCACACTCACCCTCTAGGATACTTGTTTTTCCAGCTTACCATACAGAACTGGGTCACGCATTCATACTAATTAAAAAATAAGTTGGACAAAGAGCCCAGCATGATTAGCAGGATTGTGTTAAATCAGCATTTTATTTTTATTATTTATTCATTTTTTTGCTTTGTTTTTTAGGGCCACACCCACAGCATATGGAGATTCCCAGGCTAGGGGTCTAATTGGAGCTACAGCTGCTGGCCTACACCACAGCCACAGCAACACAGGATCCAAGTCATGTCTGTGACCTACACCACAACTCATGGCAACACAGGATCCTTAACCCACTGAGTGAGGCCAGGGATTGAACCCACAACCTCATTGTTCCTAATCGGATTTGTTTCGGTGGCACCAGGACAGGAAATCTTATATCAACATTTCTTAATGGGGATCCTAGGAGTCTTTTAATCTGGAAATTTTTGTTATATAGGACAATTCTATATATTCCAGGACATTTAACATCTACAACCCAAGGGCAACGAACATCAGTATTACCTCCTAGTCTTTTCAACACTTTAAAACATGCTCAAATATTTCTAAGTGCCCCTTAGAGATATGGTACTTCCATTAACTGAAACGAGGCACATTTCCACCTGGAACAAAAATGGAATTCTGTTGCAAATTAAGAAATGATGAACGTGAGTTCCCATTGTGGCTCAACAGATTAAGGACCCTCACGTCTGTGAGGATGTGAAGATGTGGGTTTAATCCCTGCCCTGACTCAGTTGATTAAGGATCTGGTGCTGCTGCAAGCTGCCATCATAGGTTACAGATGTAGCATTGCTGCAGTTGTGGAGCAGGATTCAGCTGAAGCTTCAATTCAATCCCTAGCCCAGAAACTTTCATATGTGGCAGGTATGGCTATTTAAAAAATGATGAATGCATAGGATTGGTAGGCAATCATAATGTCTACAATAAAGTCTATGTTTCCTTTCAGTTTTACAAAGATACAAGGCTTAGACAAATTCATTTGATTATAAAACATATTTTTCTATTCCATCATTGCATTTTTATAGCCAAAAATACTATAATATTTTTCAGTATAAGCAAAAATATTTCTTTATTTTCATTTCAGCACACTATTATACTAACCTAGTAATTTAAATTGTAAACTTTTTAGATATTCTCTCATTTTTGTTGTGAAATCAGTGTTTCAATTTGTATTGGAGAACAGGAGAGAACCAAAAGCACCAAATGGAAACATAAAAAGCCAATGGTTATACCAACAATGGTTCATGGTTCTGGAGAAAAATGAAAGCAGAAGAATATAAACCCTTGACCTTATTCTGAGTACCCCAAAACATCTGCTAGTTCCTAATTATAAGTGATAATTCTAAGTAAGGTATCTATATTGTAGTCACTTTGATGATATAGAAATGTTCTTGTTTCATATAGTTCTAGTGTAGATTCTGGACACGTGATAACAGAAGTGTTGTCTGTTCATATTTTACTGCCAAGCATAGAATGTAACAAATAATGCTCAGGAATTACTGAATAAATGAATTCTATCTTTGAATTTTGCAACTTTGAAACTTGCAGCAATGGGGAAAATACACAATGAAAGCCTTTTCTATGTCTTCATAAAATCTTTTGTACCATATTTTTATGTGCATAAAATTACAAATACACTCAAACACTGAGCAAACTGTAATAAAATTTCCTTGCTTCTATTCTAAAATCTGTGGTTTAAAAAGCATGGTCTCTGGAGACTTTGTGTTCTACTGAGGTTTCTCTAGGTTTAGGGGTAGGCCTGTTGGAGGGTGAACAGAGCAAAAAACGTTAATAGGCAGAGCTTGACCTTTTACAAGTTTTTTAGTCATGCATTTATATTTAATCTTTTATTTATTTGTACTATGTTTAAAAAGGTAGCATAAATAACACTACTAAAAACAGTTTGAGAATCACTGGTCTACAATAACGGATAGGTGCTACTGTCATTGTTATTCCATTCTCAGGTATGTAAAATGCCTTCAAAGTTTGCTCAATAAACTACACTTTTCAAAAAAGTTAACCATTTTTCCAAGGCAAAGCTACCTTGATAACACCCATCAAAAAATTAGGGACTTGAATCTGTTCTTCATTTCTGTCAACAGCACTGCCCTCTGGAGGCAGAAATGTAAGTTACCAGTAAAGCAAAGTAGATCATTTTATTCAATGTTCATTTTAAAAGTGCAAGATACTGGGGAGAGGGATTAATAGGACATGATCTCTTCCCTCAATGAGTTTACTAGACAGTACATAATAGATATGCAAATATGTATTTCTTTTTTTTAAAGAACCAGGTCAACCTAAAACCCTCATAAGAACAGCCCAACATAACACAAACTTCATCCTTTCAGCCACAGTAATTAGACCAAAGGCATACAATTTATACATATTCAGCCAGTTATATTCTCTCTACTTGGAATTTAAAATTGGGTCACTGATTCTGAGTCAGTGATATAAGAAGAAATGGGGAAATGTGCAGCAAAAGAGAGTGCATACTGGGACTTAGATAAGATAAAACAACAGATGGATTGAAATTATGAAGGAGCAGAGATTGAGGGCCTATATTTTCCCATTAAGGTTATTACAGAATATTGAGCTCCCTATGCTATACAGTAGGTACTCACTGGTTATCTATTTTATATACAGTGGTTTGTATATGTTAATCCCAAACTCCTAATTTACCCCTCCATGGCATGTTTCTTTTTGAAATGAATTGAAACTCCTTATATAGTTGAGTCATTATTCCTCAAATTGATTTACAGATTCAGTGTAATTCCTATCAAAATTGCAGTTGACTTCTTTGCTCACATTGACAAGCTAATGCTAAATTCATATGAAAATTTAAGGGATCCAGAATAACCAAAACAATCTTGAAAAAGAAGAACAAGATAGAGGAGTCGCACTTTGAGTTCAAAATGTACTACAAAGCTATAGACTTTGTCTATAAATCAAGATGGCATGGTAATGGCATAAGGATAAATACTCAGGTCAATAGATAGAACTGGAAGTACGGAAATAAACTCTCACAGTTTTAGTCAATTGATTTTGACAGGGGAGCCAAGACAGTTCAATAAGAAAGGAAAATTCATTTCAACAAATGGTGTTGGCAAATATAGACATTCATATGCAAAAAAAATTAAACAACTCAAAGTTGTATCATAGACTTAAATGTAAGAGTTTAAACAATAAAACACTAAGAAAATATAGGAGAAATTTTCCATGACCTCAGGATGACAGAAAGCATTCTTAAATATGAAACCAAAAGACAAACTATAAATTTGACTTTGTTAAATTAAAAAATGTCATGCTTCAAAAGATACCATCATGGAAGTAAAAAGAGATCAGACAGAATAGGAGAAGATATTTTTAAATTATACATCTAATAAGGGACTTGCATTTAGATTGTACATAAGTATCTAAAACTCTTATAGCACAAAAATAAGACAATCTAATTAAAAATAGGATCTGAATATATATTTCTCCAAATACATACAAATTGCCAATAAGCACATTAAGAGATCATTAACCCTTGGGGAAGCACAAATTAAAGTCATGATAAGATACCACTTCACACCCACTAGGGTGGCTCTAACTAAATAAATATATAATAATGAATGTTGGTGAGGATGTGAGGAAATTGGAACCCTGATACACTGTTGGTGAGAATACAAAATGATTCAATATTTTGGAAACCAATTTGGCAGTATCTCAAATGATTAAATATGGAGTCGTGACTCATTAATTCTACTCTATATACTCAAGAGAAATGAAAATATAAGTTCATAAAAAATTGGTCCACAAATGTTCATAATTGCTTTATTTCATGTAGAATATAATAGAAATAACCCAAATGCTCATCAAATGATGAAAGGATAAATTAAACATACCTAACATTAGACTATAACTTGTAAATAAAATGTAATGAAATAGTGATACAAGTTACAACATAGATGACCTAAGAAAACATTATGCTAAATGAAAGAGGCTAGTCACAAAAGAGCACATTTATATGATTCCATTTAGATGGAATACTCAAAACAGGCAAATCTATAGAGACAGAAATTAGATTAGTAATTAATGGAAACTAGAGGGAAATGAAGAATGACTGCCAATGAGTATGGCATTTCTTTAAGAGATGATGAAAATATTCTAAAACTGATTTTGGTGATGATTGCACAAATTTGTGAAAAAAGTAAAAATGACAATTTCATATTTAAAAAAACTTTATTGAAGTACAGTTGATTTATTATTATTATTATTATTATTATTATTATTATTATTATTATTTGCTTTTCAGGGCCACACCCATGGCATATGGAGGTCCCAGCTAGGGGTCAAATCCGAGCTACAGCTGCCGGCCTACACCACAGCCACAGCAACGCCAGAACTGAGCAGTGTCTGCAACCTACACCACAGCTCACGGCAACACCAAATCGTTAACCCAACTGGACAAGGCCACAGATTGAACCTGCAACCTCATGGTTCCTAGTCGGATTTGTTAACCTCTGCGCCACAATAGGAACTAAAGTATAGTTGATTTATAACGGTGTATTAATTTCTGCTGTATAGGAAAGTGACTCGGTTATATGTAATATATTATTTTTCAAATTCTTTTCTGTTACGGTTTATCAGAGGATATTAAATACTGAATTCCATACTTTAAGTGAGAAAACTATATGGCCTGTGAATTTTATTTCATTTTATACGTATATAAAATATGTATTAGTTCCATTTTTTAAATAGCTAGATCCAAGCTACTTAATAAGTATTTAAATCCAAATAATCTTCATGGCTGTTTGGAAAAAAAATACACATATTTAAAGAAAGTAATTTTTTTTATTTTACTTTTAAATAACCGCAATTACCCACCAACAGAATTCTTGTTTATTTTGTACAACTTATCAAACCTGGAATTTGTAGGGGACACCACTTCTCTCATTTCCTATTCCATACTGCTATTCATATGGTAGTTGCTTTTAACAAGTGAACTTTAAAGTCCAGCTTTGGAAATAAATGATATCATCACAAGCAATGCAATAAAATCTAATGTTTAAACTATGAACTTTGAGCCGGTAGTCTGCACAGTATCTGACAGATGTCTGAAAGATGTCAAGTACCTTTGTGTTTTCCTTGAAAACTTAAACTATCCTGCGATGCTCTTCTGTGACCCTTCTTTTAGTTTTACATTGGCACCCACTGCTTGGGAACACTCACTCTAGCAGATATACTTGGTAAGTGGCAAAACATTTGATTCACATGCTTAACTTTGTAATTACTAACTCTCCACTTATTTCATGAAAGCAAAGTACTGAGAGCCTTCGAATGATTTAATCCCCAAAATAGGTTGTAATATCATCAAAATTCAGAATATTATAATTTTCATCATATTCAAATTAAAATCAAAAGGTAAAATCAGCCTGGGTTAACCAAACGAAGAAACTGTTAAATTTAGAAGGAGAATCATGTCAGAAAGCACTTAAGTTTTGGCAAAGAATTGGGTAAGTTATTAGCATTGCTTTCTGAGGACTATTTAGTTAGACAATTACCTATAAGCACAAGTCTATAGAAGAAAAACACAGTTGTTTCATGTATTTCATAGAAGGTTTGAACATATTCATAATTTTAGATTTTAGAGCAGATATCTCACATTATTTTTTTCTTTTAGGGCTGTACCTGTGGTATAGGAAGTTCCCAAGGCTAGGGGTTGAATGGGAGCTGTGCTGCCAGCCACAGCCACAGCCACAGCAACACAGAATCCAAGCCGCTTCTGTGAGCTACATGGCAGCAATGTTGGATCCTTAACCAAATGAGCCAGGCCAGGGATTAAACCTGTGTCCTCATGGATACTAGTCAGAGGTATCTCACATTTAAAGCACACTGTAGTGACACAAAAATTAAAGTCCAAAATTATTTCAGATACAATCAAGAGAAAAATGGTGGTGGGTATACATGATACTCTGTCATTGTGGTTTCTAGTACAGCATTAAAAAAAAAGAAAAAAAACAAGTATTTTTACTAAGGTTCTAGAGTCTACTGGTTAAGAATATTAAATTGGCTTTAGGCTAAGAGGTAATCAAATCCCAACTGGTCAATTCATTTACCTAACTGACCCTTAGTGTCCCTGAGCTTGAGTTACCATAATCTATGCAATGAGAATGATAGTATCATTCTCACAAAATTGTTATGGAGTCAAATAAGAAAAGCCTGAAACACTTAGTATAGTTCCTAGCATAAATTAAGAACTCAAAAATTGTGGTATTAATAACAGCTGTTATTTCTAAGAGAATTATTAATCCCTTTAAATTGCCTTTAATATCCAGGTCCTAAATTCAAGAGTATCTATTCTAAAGAGAAAATGAAAGGCAAGACAAACAAACAAAGTCAGTTTCAATCACCCACAGTAATGAAAAATGGCAGTGATAAGAAACATAATTCCCAAAGCCATGCTACTTATGGTTGTTACCAGACACACACACACACACACACACACACACACACACACACAGACACAAACTACACTTTTAGAGAATCAATTAGGGCCCAGTTGTATTATTTTAAAAAAATCATTTTAAGTAAAATTGAGTGCTTACATTAAGAATTCTATTTTAAAAATCTATTTCACACCCAAAAGGGTAGGAGTAGTGTGCTCCTACTCTTCCTTTATTAACAAATTAGGGAATGCACAAAAATATTAAATAAAAGGCTCACAGGCATCATTCAAGTCTTTGTCACTTACATTTCATAAAAATGCCATTTCCATTAACATGTCATTATATAAAAAAGGGATTTTTTTTCTGGGGGTATTTTTCAGCAGATTAGCCATCCTAATTACATTATGCTTGGGCTAATGTTAAAATTAGTTTTTATTCCCTAAGCTCATATCAGCTGATAGTGAGAGAAGCAGACCTACAGCTTTGTAGGCAATGAAAAGAAACCACCCACAATTAAAGATGTGCTTAACTTAATCCACAGCAATTAGTGCTTATAGACAGGTAAATGTAACTTAATGGCACTCATAATTCCTTTAAATATTTGATGGAATTCTAGACAGAAGAATACTGTAAATTAAGTATGTAAAAGGAAAATATCACAATTGATCGAAAATCATGCACTGGAAAAGAAAATACCATAGTTTAAAATCATCTTACTTTAACATAAATGAGAAATTCTTGCTTATGATATTTTTCACTATTTTATAGACCATCAAGACAAATGATGAATTGATCTGCTTAAATAATTTAATGAAATCACGTCTTGATATTTGCCAGTCATTTTTGGATGTACAATGCCTTAAAGTTCTGTCATGACATCCAACAGCATGTATTAAATATTTACAAGGATGACAAAGCAACCAAATTTTGATTCAGTTATCTAAGTGAATTTTTTGAAGGCAAAGGTTAGACTGAAGATCTTTTTTTTAACAAGATCAAGGATCTATACTGATATTTTATGTATGAAAAAGTACAGTAGTAGCTGATGACCAAGAAATATTGATTAGTTGATGAGTAGCATCAATAACGAATAGCCGCCTTCTTGTTCTGACTTTAGAACATCCTTTCCTAACATGTGAGTTTTCCTAAACTAGATTTTTCTGACTTTAAAATAATAACATTCAATTAAACTCAACATGCATTTACCAAACACTTACTAAGTGCAAATCACTGGATGATGCAGAGCCATGTGGAGGGTACTAAGTCAAGACAGAGAAGCTGTCCCTTCACCATATTTCCACCTCCAGGAAGTTTATAATGAATTAAGATTGTGCTTCCCAAGCTGTAAAGTGCATAGGGATCAGCCAGTGATCTTGGTCTGGAGTGTAGCCTGGAATTCTGCATTTCTAACACACTCCCTTGTAATGTCCAGACTGCTGATTAACAGACTACCCTGGAGAAGCAAGGGATTTAGAAGCTGAATGAGATAGTAATTAATAAATAGAATGGGAGAGGTTCCATATGGGAGGGGGAAGAAGAGATTGCCCCAACTAGAAAAGAAGGTAGGTTGGAGTGGGGAATTTGAAGAGAAGTTAATGATGTAATTGGTATTCTTATGGATCTTGACAGCTGAGGATTATTTTAATGAGCAGAAATAATAGAAAAAAGGCAATCCAGGCATAGGTGAAAAACTAACAAAAATGTTAAGGCAGAATGGGCAGAAAATGCTTCATGTCTAGAGAGAATAGTAAACGATATGACAAGCAGAATGTGTAGTTCACGAGGGGAAATAAAACAAGTTCATAAGTAGCCAAAATTATTATGCTTAGTGTTTTCATTATTTGTGTTACTGTTAATAATCATACCATATTTATTACTGCCCTACCACATATAAAGTGGTTTCGTGTGTTTTCCTCAGTGTGTTCTTATAACAGCTCTGTGATACAGATTTTTGTTATTCTTGATATTGTAACCAGTTTATAGATGGCAGTTCTGAAAGTGACATGTTAAATTGTCTTCAAACAAGGTTTAACAGTCAGTTAAGGATTCAAACCCCCAAACTGAGTTTTTGTCCCATTAAACATTGTCTCAAGGAACCATTTCTAGAGTAAGAAAAAAACAACATATTTTAACTAAGAATAAGAATCCAGAAGCAAAGCATTCTTTTTTTCTTTTTTCTTTCTGACCTACCTTAATCACAGTGGCTGAGTGATAAGAAAACCCTTGTCTTTTTTTCTGACTTAATGGAAATTCACCTGTCTCACTGTTAAACATGGTATGCCTTGGTTTGAGTCAGATTTCTTACAAGAACATAAAGCTCCATTCATAGTTTTCAAAGAATCTTGATCAGAAGTGTGTATTGAATTTTAAAAGAATCACATATTTAGTCAGTATATGATGGCCCAGGTACCATCTACAAATTATAGAACACAAGTGTGGAAGATAGCTTCTCTTCAATGAGCAGATGTTTCACACTTAGAAAAATATAAAAAACAGAAGAAACACTGTTTACTTTGATTATTTTTAGTTAAATAATACAGAAAGAACTCATTAATCTAGAAAGGTTGTTTGGAACAACTGAAAAGTCTGTATATTTTAAATAAACCAATTCTATTCATTATGACATCATGTAGTTACTCAAAGTGGCTTACAAAATTCAACTTTATAATGAAGTTAAAAGATATCTGAAGAGGAGTTCCCTTCGTGGCTCAGTGGTTAATGAATCCGACTAAGAACCACGAGGTTGTGGGTTCAATCCCTGGCCTTGCTCAGTGGGTTAAGGATCCGCTGTTGCCGTGAGCTGGGGTGTAGGTTGCAGACGCGGCTCGGATCCCGCATTGCTGTGGCTGTGGTGAAGGCCGGCGGCTACAGCTCCTGTTAGACCCCTAGCCTGGGAACCTCCATATGCTGCGGGTGAGGCTCTACATAAAGGCAAAAAGACAAAAAAAAAAAAAAAAAATGTCTGAAGAAACAATTTCAGTTAATAGATGAGCTTAATGTATGAATGGCATTTGTATACTTGTAAACTGATATTTTGCAAAGGCTTAGAGCTCCTTATGCTTTTAGGAATTCTGAATAACCATTCAGTTGTGTTTACACAGTTAATCTGTAATTTCTGTTCATCAGGTAAAGGTATATTTATTAGTTACCCCATCTGACTTTCCAAAAATTCTAAAAGCATAATGAATGTGGGTTCTGTAACTTTTTAAGTAATGCTATTTTTAATTTAAAGATATTATTAGAAAGAAAATTGTGAATCTAATACATACAAAGAATTTTCTGTATAAGGAATGTGATTTTAACATGTAAAATTACTGGCTACAATGCCAAACCACTTTTAACAAGTACTGGCATATGAGGGAAACAGAAAAAAAAATGAAGCCTATATATTCCCTAATAGTAATGACTTGAAACCTAATAAAATTAAATTAAAAATTGAAATGAATATAAATGTTTCTTTAAAAACCCTCCTTAATACAATCTTAAAAACTGAAGCCATTTTAAACAACCCAAGCTTTGAACACTCTACAGCTCTGAAAAAAATGGTTTCTCATTTTCACTTTAAATTGCATGCACAGTATGATGAATATTAGTCTCTATTGTTAAAGCAAGATTAAAAATTGCCAAGTTGAACTAACATTTTCTTTTGTAATAGTTTCTTATATTCTTTTTCTTTTATATTACCAGGACAAAGTTCAGAAAACAGCAAATAACTGAAAAATCTTAAAAAGCAATATCTTTATTTACATACAAACCCCCCACATAATCTATATCTGTCTGTACTAGAAGCTCCTTACATCTATTAATATATTAATAGATATATTAATATATTACATATCATATAACATATTTTATATGTAATATTATATACTATATATTCTATAATGTAAATTATAATCATAATTATGAATTATAATTATATTAGGGAACTAAATATATATTTGACAATTTTTATATTTTTATTCACTTTTTTCCTGACATTCTTATCATATGAATTTTTAAATTAAGTATCCTAAAACAAGGGAAAATAATATGGTTATAATACCTTCAATTTTTGCATTCTTACCCCTGGTTAAGTTTCCATTTACTTTGAACTTTTTTTATTTAAGTAGGTTTGGGGCTTCTTTCTGAGCTCAACACCAAGTAGTCAAGCTAGAATGAGTAGAATACATTAAATAACTGAATTTTAATGTATTTTTTAATATTTGTTTTTACAATGAAAAAAACAGTATTTAAAACAGAAAATGAACAGCAAACAGTTAACCCATTATCTTCTGACTGATTCCCTAGAGGGAGCTAATCAGTAATTACTAAGCTCTTCTTTCCTGTATCTTTTTTTTTTTTTTTTTTTACTTTTTAGGGCCACACTGGCGGCATATGGAGGTTCCCAGGCTAGGGGCTGAATTGGAGCTATTGCTGCCGGCCTATGCCACAGACACAGCAAAGCAGGTTCTGGGTGGTGTCTCCAACCTACACCACAGCTCACAGCAACCCCAGGTCCTTAAGACCCACTGAGCGAGGTTAGGGATCGAACCCACAACCGCATGGTTCCTAGTCAGATTCATTTCCACTGCACACGAGGGGAACTCCCCATATCGTTATTGACAATGGCTTTAGACTTGCCAGATATCACTGCAGCGTACTTCTGTGGACAGCCATTTGGCCAGTCTGACCTATTGCTACCTCTCCTCCTATAGGAAGAGATTCTGCCAAGAGAGATGTGGTAGCCAAAGCTGTAAAAGTTCTGTAGGTAGTTGCTAAAGCAGTCAAAGACCCCAAATTAGAAGTGAGGATGTGAAAGTGACAAAACTTCTCCAGTGACTCCATAGTCAAGAAGGAAAAGAAGGAGAAGGAAAAGAATACCAAAGTTGTTCTGGAGAGTGCAGGTGAGATGTGGATAGTGATACCGAAAGAAGGAGAAGACTAAGGAAAAGGGGAAGAGGGAGATGGGGAGGGAGAGAGAAAAGAAGACAGAAACAATGAAGAAAAAAAGGAGAAATGATTTCTGAGTATTGCAGGCCACTTTAAACTCTGTGTCCAGGTGGGAGGAGAAATTAAAATTTTATTGAGAAAAATAAATAGAAAATGATCTCTCATATCTACACAATATAAATGAAAAAAATAATATAATTAGGACATGTAAATATCAGGAGTCTACTTGTTATATCTGCTCTCATATCACTAAAGGCACTTATCCTATTAACCATACTTTTTCCTTGATATTATAAGATTCAACTCAGTGAATAAATACTTTGCACCATGCACAGCAATATGTTGTACTGAGATTGATGGTGCTTCTAATTTTGACCCTGAAAAAAATTAATAAGCTGATACTGAGAGATTTATACGGTATACACTCTGATATAGGAGTACACCCAATTACCAATATAATAATTGCCTTCAATTTTAGAATTGAAACACCATACATATAGGCTACATCTACTGATAAAGAGAAGAACAGCAGGGAGGAGCTGTTTTTAGAACAAACTAAGGAACTATTGCATGATGGATGGAAAGCATTATGAAGTTCCAGTGCCTGAGAAGTCCTGCTGCTAACATGTATGGAATTCTTGTGTTCAGTAAGAGGAGAGCTTATTCAAGTGCACCTTGGTTAGATGTCTAGTTATTTCTTAAAAAGTAATTACAGGCAATAGTTAAAATTCAAATTAGTCATTAATTTAAAAATGAGAAAATTAATTTAATATTCTACTATGATATACAAAGTATAATCATATTGTTAATACTATGAAGAGAGAGTTAAATTTTAATATAAAAAGTAATGTTTGGGTTCATCTTGGACTGTCTAGCTACAAAACCTGTTAAGTTTCTAAGTGAGAAAAAGAAATGAATTAAAGGGCATCTAAATTTATATCAGATAAAGTAATTATGCTTTTCTTAATCATCCACATAATTGTAAAAGTTTATCTTAAATAGGTTTATGCAGCAAGGTGTGTGTGTGTGTGTATGTGTGTGTGTGTTACACATGGAAACCCCAGATAATGATTAACTGATTGTAGGTAGCTACTGACATTGAAAATGAATCTAACGGTCTTTGAGTTTCTTGTCCCAGGTATTTGCTGTCCTTGAGGCACACTTTTAGTTTTCTGCAAGCTTGTCTGGCCCCTCTTTACCTCTCGCATCTCTCCTTGCTTCCCCTCTGTCTCTCAGGGCCCACTCATTCAGTATTCCTTCAGTCCCTCAGTGCCTTTTACTCATTCTGTACCATTTACCTGAAATACACTTTCCTCTTCTCCTCGCTTAGTTCAGTCCTACCTATCCTTTGGATTACAGGGAAACTGCTCTTCTTCATTTTTTGTGTGATCATATCTGATTAATATCAGGGTCCCCATTAGAATGTAAGATATATAAAGGTGGATATGTGAGTTCCATGTTTGTCTTTCCTTACTAGTACACACAGCATCTAGTCTTGAATCACAGAAATATTTCAGCAATGAATGAATAATACATTTGTACAATTTATCACATTATTTTTTTTGAAAAAAAATCTTCATGAGTTCCCTTCATGGCTCAGTGGTTAACGAATCCGACTAAGAACCATGAGGTTGCGGGTTCGATCCCTGGCCTTGCTCAGTGGGTTAAGGATCCGGCGTTGCCGTGAGCTGGGGTGTAGGTTGCCGACGCGGCTCGGATCCCGCGTTGCTGTGGCTGTGGCGAAGGTCTGCAGCTACAGCTCCTGTTAGACCCCTAGCCTGGGAACCTCCATATGCCGCGGGTGTGGCTCTACATAAAGGCAAAAAGACAAAAACAAAAAAAAAATCTCATGACCAAAATTCATGTGATGTCATCATATTATTTTCCAAGTAACATGTCATTGCATGCATTTTAAGTCTTCAGGGCAACAATTTTGAACATGGCACAAAATATACAAAAGCAGACAGTGCCCATTGAGCTTAGACTTCCAAATTTTAAATAAAATAAGGAAAATGAAATAAACTGTATTAATGATTTATTTTTTCATAGGATGGTAGTTAAATAGTCAAACTACAATGTTTGGGTAAAATCAGGAATCTTTTCTGAAATATCTCTTATCAGACAACTGTTCAAACACACAAACAAAACCATAAAAGCTGAAAGCAAATACACTTAAAGTAGTGCCCTTCTGAATAGGATTGAGTGTCATTTTGAAAAAAGACTCTGGAACATGCTTGGGGAATGAAAAAAGGGAAGACCTAGGGCAAATGATCCTCACAAATGATAGCTACCACAGAGTATCCATGCTCATGAGTTTACCTAGCATCTGGGAGCTTGAATTCCAAAGGGAAACATTCCCTTTCAAATACTGAGGTGTTTTCAAATAGGAAATTAATTTTAAGGCTAAATACATATCACATATGATGTAATCAAAATGAATTTAAATCTATTAAAAGGAAACCAAAACAAGTCTCAGTAACATTTTGAAATATCGTAAAAGGAAGTGCTAAGAAGTAATTTTAAATTTTGAACTGAGATTGTGACATTATCCCTCAGTAGGGGACATATGTTTATCTTCTTAAGTATGTTTCAAGTGAACAAAACACACTATCAATACTATGAAGCCAAATGTATGCCCATAGTCATGCTCCGAAGATTGAGTACTCTCAATTTCCATGCATTTCAAATATAAGAATCACTACCCCACGTGCATACTTCATCAAGCCATTTTGGACAACCAGGAAGCACTAAGAGATTGTATCTTTTCTTGAAATAAATTTCTAGTCAGATGCCAGGAATGCAATGCATTGTAGATGAATTAACACAGGTATCCATATACTTCAAAAAATAGCAGCATTTCAACTCTGACAGCTTGACTGGTTTAACAATTATTTTATAATGGTCACAGATGTACATTTGTCAGGCTGCCTATAATAAAATTTTATGAAGATTAACTAAATAACAGTTGGTCATCAACTATTTTTAAAAACATTATTATTTATGCAGTATTTTGCCAATCCCATAATTTGGTGCTCCATGCATTTAAGACCTAACAAATTCATTTTTCCTACACCACAGCTACCTGGGGGAAACTGTTAAACCAACATAAGCAGATGAAGCAAAATCAGAATAAGGTCCCTTTTATACAAGACAGAAATGAGTTCCACTTACAAAGAATGTACAGTGTCAAATTTTTATGCTCTTAGATTTTCATACAGCTTGTTTATCCTTACATCAACCACAATGAGGGAATAACCTTTATTATCCCCACTGTAAAGACAACAGAAATTGAGGCTTAGATAGGTGAAGTGACTTTCCCAATCTAAATTGTAACTAAAGAATAAGCCCAGACAAGCATAGAATCTATCTGCATCCAAAGTCCACAATACTTAGAAAAAATTCTTACTACACTTTGAAATGTGTGTGGGGGTAGGGACTGGTGCTCCTGCTGTGGTGGTCTCCATCGTGGAGCTAGCCTTACTCTCTTCTGAGTGTGTGCACCAAGGCAAGTGCTGGCAATGGCTGCCTCAGCCCTGGTCAGAGACCAGGCCAGGGTGCTCCAAGTGTGCAATCTCTCATTGCCAGTGCAGCCTTCACCTTAATATGGAGCAGCATCAGAGCAAGGGATGCTGGAATAGCATCCCAGTACAGGCTAAGGGCACACTGGGCTGGTCCTGATAAGCCAAGCAGAGCCCCAGGAAGTCTGCAGTTTGCTGCCTCTGCACTGAGTGCGGGTTCTTCAAGAGCAAAGTCTGGATTTCTTATAGCACTATGGTATTTCCTGCTGGTTTTCATCCTCACGGTGTTGGACCCTAGAGTTGGAGAGCTAACATCTGATTCAAACTCACTGAAGTTCAAGGAGGATTCCTGAGCCTGTGATTCCTACTCTCTGTCTCACACTAAGGTTATAGGTCCCAAGCACATCGCTTCTCCTCTCTCCCCACCAGATTCTATGTGCACTTTTCTTTATACCCGTGGTTGTAGAAGAGTTCTGTCAGTCCCCAGGTGGATTTCAGTGAGAGTCACTTTATATGTAGCTGTAGTTTTGAGGTGTTCATGAAGGGAGGTGAGCCCAATGTTGTCCTACTTTACCATTTTGATTTTTTCCTCCTCTAAAGCCTTTATTGAAAAAGCCCCCAAGCTGGTATGAAATGTCACCTAAGTAATTTGGGACTGATTTAAATCTATCTTAAATCATTCCTTTTAGAAAGACAGTGTGCCTTTACAGCAATTAAGCATCTATAATTATTCAAGTAATTTTATATTCTTTAACAATATTACAAAGTAAACTGTGATTCTGGACCATTTGTGTAACATGTTTTTAAGTATTTTATAAATTTTTTTCATTATTATGAGCTTTTTATATTACATTTAAATTGTTTCATTTTTTGTCCATGCCCATGGCATATACATGTTTCCAGGCCAGGGACTGAATCTGAGACACAGCAGTGCCCCAAGCCACTGCAGTGACAATGCTGGATCCTTAACCCACTAGGCCACAAGAGAACTCTTTTCATTTCAATTGTTAAAGATTTATGATGGTAACAAAAAAAAGTATAGATTTTTAAATATTTTTCCCCAAATCTATTTATTTACTAATTTGTTCTAACCATTTTTTTAGTTTTCCAGGCATGTGACTGAATCACCTGGAAATCACAATTCTGTCCCTTCCTTTCCATGGTTAATACCACACATTTTGTGTGTGTGTGGTGCTTGTATTAGTGACAACATGAAAAACAATACTGAATAAAAGTGTTGACGGCTGACCTTCATTTGTGGTCCTCATTAGAGTGGCAAATACTTTAATATTCACCTACAGTAGATAAGGTTAATATCAATTTTTAGAAAAAAGTCTGTTATATTTAAACAGTTTCTCTTGATTCATATTGTACTGTTTCAAATTCCGATATGTGTGTAAAAGAATGAAAATGTGTTAATACATTTTATCAAATGCTTTCCAACTTCTATAAATAAATTAATGTATTCTTTGTTAATTTGATGTCATAATATATTATACTACTGTATTTCTAAGGTTTTTAAATTTTCCAATAAAAAAATCTATCTTTCTATTTACTGGAATATGCCCTACTAGACTTGTAATTAGTTCAATACCTTTTGAATTGTTAACATTTTAACTTATTTAGAATTTAAAAAATTTACTTTTCTGAATTTTATACTTATTGTTATAGAAATATATTACAATCTCATAATTACTTTAAAATCTTCTGTACTACGGTTTTTGCTCCTTTTATATTTTGACTTCCTATTTTCATTTTGTGTCTTAATTTTTAATGGGCTTATCATTTTCTAATTTAGTATGTTAAAAGTACCAAGTTTCATTTATTTACTATTTCTATATATTTAGTTTTCCATGTCATGTATTTTAGATTTATCTTTATCAATTATCTTCTATTTTGAAAATTTTTATCATTTTATTATTAATTAGAATGTTTAGGTTACTTATGTTGAGACTTTAAAAAAACAAATATAGGGGTTCCCTTCGTGGCTCAGTGGTTAACGAATCCAACTAAGAACCATGAGGTTGTGGGTTCGATCCCTGGTCTTGCTCAGTGGGTTAAGGATCCGGTGTTGCCGTGAGCTGTGGTGTAGGCTGCAGACGCGGCTCAGATCCCGCGTTGTTGTGGCTGTGGCGAAGGTCGGCAGCTACAGCTCCTGTTAGACCCCTAGCCTGGGAACCTCCATATGCCGTGGGTGTGGCTCTACATAAAGGCAAAGAGACAAAAAAAAAAATAAAAAAATAAAAATAAAAAAACAAATATACAAGCCTGTATATTTTCTCTCTGCACAGCTTTAGCTGTATTTATAGTACTATAAAATATTTTGCTTGTCATTATTCCAAATTCCTTTCTTATTCAGGAGCTACTTAAAAAAATGTTTTGTTACTTTGTTTTCTCTAAGGTGAATATGAATTTTTTGCTAATGTTAGCTTTTTTGTTTTTATTTAGTATTGTATTTAGTTGTGTTGACTTTGCAAAATTCCAGTACACAAAAGTGACAACCAAATACATTTTAGAATTTTTTCTTCTTGGTCAAAAAACATAAGTTCCAAAACATAATAGAAGAATATTGATATGTACCATATGTACCAGGTTTATATGGTATATTCAATTCTATGAAACTGAATGAATGTAAGCATACCATAAAAGTCATGCATTATAACTTCTTTTCTGTTGTTAGTTTATTCCTCTTACTACCAGTGACTCATGTAATTAAATCAATATACAGATATCATGCTTTTTTCTGTATTGATAAAATTAGACACAAATTTATTTTTAAATTTATACACTTACTTATTTGCAGGGATTTATTCTGTTTCTTTGTTAAAAAATATAAGACCATAATTTACACAGTTTTCTTTATCTTGATTTTTGACTCACAATTACCATTTAGACATCTCCAATATTAATAATTGTGTCTATATTTTTATGGCTATATAATAATACCACATGATATAGTGTACTAATTTTTTCTTCCATCCATCTCTATTGATAGATATTTACTTTGTTCCAACATTTTGCCAAACACTGCCAAAATAATCATCATTATTAACATATACATGTTAATAAACTTAACACCTATCTTCTATGGAGTATAAAGACTCTAAGGTAGGACTGCTGGACAAAGTTTATCTATTTTAATTTTAATAATTTCTTCCAGAATGCTTTCATAAGAGTTCTTACAATCCACACTGCCAGCATTGCTGTGTGACAGTATACTTTCTCCACTTCTTCATTACACTTGCTATTCTGTCTTCAAAGACTACTCTCTTCCAGATTGTCATATAACTTCTCCCCTCACTTTATTCAGTTTCAGTGAAATTTCACCTGACCAGGGAGATCTTCACTTAACAATTTATTGCAACTACTCATTCACTCTTCCAGTCGTTCTCTATCACTTCACCTTGCTTTAATTTTTATAACATTTACCTTGACCTGATAGTATATTGCTTGGATATGTGCTTATTAATTTATTGTCTATGCCCCCTCCTAGGTCACTTTCTCCTTTACATGAAAGAAGCCTCTGTATCAATTATAAAAGAAATCGAGGAGAGTTAATTCAGATCAAGTCCTTGGTTACAAGTCTCCTAGTCCTTCTATCTTGTTCCTTTACCTCATGGTTCAGGAAGCCTACCTAACCGCTAGGGTAACACTGTCCAATAGAAATATAATGTGAACCACAAATGAGATTCACATATGTACTTTAAAATTGGGATCATCGGAGATCCCTTCGTGGCTCAGTGGTTAACGAATCCGACTAACAACCATGAGGTTGCGGGTTCGATCCCTGGCCTTGCTCAGTGGGTTAAGGATCCGCTGTTGCCGTGAGCTGGGGTGTAGGTTGCAGACGCGGCTCAGATCCCGCGTTGCTGTGGCTGTGGCGAAAGCCGGCAGCTACAGCTCCTGTTAGACCCCTAGCCTGGGAACCTCCATAATGCCACGGGTGCGGCTCTACATAAACGCAAAAAGATAAAAAAAAAAAAAATTGGGATCATCAGACACAGAGTATAAGCTGTTTTTAATATGTTTATTGAAATAGAAGAGAGAATCAAAATATATTATGAATAAGTATTTTTGCAAAAGGACCACGTAGAAAGTATAGAATTAAAAATTCAATTTAAATATAATTTAAAGCTGCATAAATTTCAATAGCAGTTTAGACGATGAAGGAAGAAGCAGTGAACAAGAAAAATCTGCATTAAGAAATTATCCACGATGTGCATGGAGAGACCAGGAGATGGAATTTGGGGAAGAGAAATTAACACAAAAAGGATGGAGAAAGAAAGTTAAAAGTTCTAATGGAGTGAGAGATGGAGAAGACAATAGAATACAAGCAACATTAGAAGCAAGAAATAGGAATTTTTCAGAACTGAACAAAGAAACCAAAGACTGGGAAACTCAATAAAGCCTAAACAGCATAAACAAACAAAAATTCATATCTATAGAAAGCACAGTAAAAGTGAAAAAAAAAAAACAAAGAGAAAGAAATTGCCTTAAAAGCAGTGAAAGAGAAATAGACAATTTTCATATATACAACAAAGTGACAGATTATTTTTCAGGAGCATTAAAAGTTGATTAATGTCTGTGATATGTTAACAGAAAATAATTGTCAACTTAAGAATTTATTACCAGAAAAATTTACTAGAGATAAAGAAGGTTAATATAGTAACAAAAGGTACAATCCATCAAAGAAATATCACAATTCTATATATGCATGTACCTGCTAACAAAGCTCAGCCCACCAAGATAACCCAATGACAAATGAGCATAAGATTTGCACAGATACTTGGCACAAGAGGAAATGCTTAAGGCAAATAACCATAATGGAAAGGTACCCAACGTTCTCAGTATTAGGGAAATGCAAATAAAAATGAAATACTGGCAAAAATGAAAATGCCTTGTTTTAAGCAGTACTGGTGATAACATGGAACACTAATAAAACTGCTGATATGAAATGTAAATTTGTACAACAAATTTGGAACAAGAATCGACATCACACATGTAAAGTTGAAGGTAAGTATAACAGCAATTTAGCACAGTTTTTGAACTGGCAATTTCAAAAAGTATATGGCTTAGAGAGTTGTAATATCTGCTTACGCCTAAATATCTCTGAAAAGTGTGTTTCATGAACTGGCATTATTAAAACCACCCCAAAACTAGTTAGGAATACAAAGTCTCAAATCCCACTCCAGACCTATTAAATCAAAATCTCAGGGGGTTTGCCCAGGAATCTGACTTTTAAAAATCAAGTATTTGAGAAACACTTCAGTAAAAGACATATGATCTACCCCTTTATTTGTGGGTTTCATGTTTGTGAAATCAGCTCTCTAAAATTTATCTGTATCTTGCTGTGCTTTTGTTGTCATTCAAGATAAACACATGCGCAGAGTGACAAAAAATTTACATCATACATCATCGTATTTGCACAGCCTATCCTATTCCTAGCTGGGGTTGAAGAGAGACCCTCTGCATCTTGTTTCGGTTCTCACACTATAAAGTGTCCTTTCTGTAGTGTATTAAGTGCCACACATTTTGCATTTTTATGCTTTTTGTTTGTGTGAGATTTTGCTGTTTGTGATGGCCCCCAAGTGTAATGCTGAAGTGCTACCTGGTGTTCCCAAGTGCAAGAAGTTATGATATGCCTTATGGAGAAAATGCATGTAAATACTAGATAAGCTCCAATAAGTCATGAGTTATAGTACTGCTGACCATGGGTTAAATGTTAATGAATCAATAGTATACGTAACAAAAAGTGTCTTTAAACAGAAACACACATAAAACAGGTTACTTAATGATTGATTAAAGAAGATGTGACCAGAGGCTCCGAGGAACCCAACTCTGTATTTCGCCTAGAGGCAATGATTTAGTATTGGCTAATTCAGTGTTCTAGTCAACTTTATAAAATATAAAAGCTATGAATGATGACTGTTTATAAACAATGCCCATATTAGAAATACCAAAGAAAATAAACCGAAGAAAAAGCAAAAGATAAGAAACTAAATGCCACTCACAAGAGGAAAAGTAAATCAATAAAGTCATATGATGAAATATAATGCACCTGTGACTATTAATATTAGTATATATAACATGATGTATGCAATATAGAACTACATTCATTGAGACAATATATGAATGATAAAGTAATATAATACTGAATAAAATTGTCCCGAGAGAGGAGATTCAACATTGGATCATAAAGTCCAAAGGCATGTAAAACTAAACAATATTTGTTTAAGGACATCAATATATGTAAAACTATGATGATTAAAAGCTAATAAATGACAAAAGCCAATTTCAAGATAGAGTCACTGCAGGATTAGGGGAAGACAGAGCAATATGTTGGAGGAGAAGCACTTATATAGATTAAAGTTGAATAGTAGGTACCAAACTACTATAAAAACACAGGAAAGGAAGCACAGATGGCTAGATAGCTAGCATAAAAGGCAGATATGACAAATGATGACTGCATCATGAGTCAAGAATTCTGATTACTCTAATTATATACACTAGATTTTTTTAAGTAATGGCAATATTTCACTTCTTAAATTTGACTTGTCAGTTTTTACAAATATCTCTTATAATGACATTGATAAAAAATTTAAACCTGAGATACAAAATTTTCAGAGCATTTTGTTTGGAATGCAGATGTAGGAATAATTACCTTGAGGGGAAACACTGAACTGTTAAAATACTTTACCGAAAAATAACATAGCATAATTTAACATTGATAAAGAAAAATATGTTTATTTTGTGATTTACAGTTTCTTGTATATATATAGCCTCATTTAACCTCCTATTAGGCCTTGTTATTTGTAGATAAAGAAAAGATCTCTAAGGGGTTAAAAAAAATCAAAGTATGAAAATCTAGGACTGGGAATCTGGGGTTAATAGATTCAAACTATTGGTTTTGGAGTGGATAAGCAATGAGATCTGCTGTTTAGCAATGGGAACTGTATTTGGTCACTTATGATGGAGCATGATGGAGGATAATGTATGAGAAAAAGAATGTATATATGTATGTATAACTGGGTCACTTTGCTTTACAGTAGAAAATTTATAGAACACCTTAAATCAACTACAATTGAAAAAAATAAAAGTCATTTAAAAAAATCTAAGACTTCATATTTCAAATCTAGTGGTCGTTCAATTATATAACAATACTTATTATAATTTTAGGTACCTGCATATGTGTCTGTAATAGTTTATAAAACACTTTGGGGTATATTTACAAAAAACTGACTTTATGCGACCTAATAATTTAAAGTTCACATCTGGTGAATACTGGCTATGACAAAACCAAAAATAATATATGTAAATTGCTTACATAAAATGGTCAAACTAATCCCCAAGTTTGTCATTTTCCCCATCAAATGATTAGAGCCTTACCACATGAAGCTAGCACTGCTCCTACTCTTATACTTTCTCTTTTTAAATATTTTTAAATCATCAAAGATTTCATTAGCCATGGAACTTCAATCCAGTGAAGAGCATTTTGAGTGATCTTCACAATTGGTCAATTAGTGAGTGAAATTTCAACTGTAAGTGTTTTATATGTGGTACAAATCTAAGATCAGCTTTAAAAACCAAAGTGGCTATCAACTTGATCAAATAATTAGTGCACAATTCTCTAGTCCATCAAGAATCAGAGTGCAAACACATCACTCCAAAGATACTCAGCATGTCCAGACCACTGCACTTGAATAACATTAAAGGAATTTTTAGTTCCTCCCTGAATTAAAATCAGCAAAATACAAAGTAAATAGCCACCCAATATTTTCCATTCCTTCTTTTTCTAGGTTGTCTGTGGACACTTGAATTTACTGTGCTAAATAATACTGTTCTAAGTAAAAGCCTCAGTAAATTGCTGAAAACATTGGAACATTCAATGAAACTTGGTGGATTTACTGAAAATATTTTTTTTCCTTTACTTAACATGGTTATACAATGTGTCAATTATCTAGTCACTTAGAATTCTCAGGGAGAAAGAAACAACTTTCTGTATAGAGAATCAGTTGGCTTTCATAATACTCAGAGAATATTTGCATAATAACACTGCTACAGCTGCAAGGTTAAATCCATTAATTTATTGGGAACAGAACAGGCTGTTCTGGTTGGCTGTTGCAAAAATTGCTTTTTGCTCTTGTCTTTTCCACCATCAAGTATTTGCTGGGAGCACACAATTACTGCAGCAAAGCCTATGTTGCCAAGCGAGAAACCTTATTTAACATCGAAAGTGGCGAATACTTCACTTTCTGAAAATGAAAAAAATTAATCTTGAAAAGCTTCCTAATTAACATTTTATCCTTCAGCAGTTGTTTCATAGGGTAAAGTAGAGGATGGCCACTCAGATGAAGGTTAACTAGATGAACCCATTTCTTCAGTGGTTCTCAAGTGCAAATGTCACCCCTAAACAGTCTCTCTTCAAAAGTAGAAATAATCTCAAAGCTTCCTTAAGTATTTTTCCCCTAAACGGTAGATTTAAAAATAGAGCACTTATTTCCAAAAAGTCACTAAATGAACAAACTGTCTCTTGAAGTTCACATTATATGCTCAAGAGCGGCTGTGTAATAGAAGTAAATCAAATTCACACCATTTTTATGAATTCCTAGGAAAAATCATTAAAACAAGAAAGGAGTAAACCAAAACTTAAATTACATCTTGAAAATGAACTACATTCAGCCAGGTATTGATAATGCATATAACCTATAAAATAACTAAGTTAAGAAACTTTTTCTTGCCCAGGACGACTAAATTACATAAAAATAAATTTAATGAGAACACACATGTTTTTTTTTTAATTTGAGAATTTATAAAATGTTTACTTTGTTAAAAAGGAAAGAGGTCATTTACAAACAGAAATAACAACATACATTCATGTATTACATTCAGGTCATGGATTGAATTCTAGGGTGAGAGGAGAAAGTCAGACAAAGTGGCACAGACAAAAAAACTAAGTGAAAGGAGAGAGGAAGAGGAAAAAGGAAATGTGAAAAGTAGATCTTTGTTCTTCATCAACCCAAACACTGGCCTCTCCCTATACTTCCTGGGTCCCAGTAGAAAAGCAGTCAGGTTGCTTAAAGGGAAGACTGAGTTTTTCTACAAAAAACAAATACTCAGATATTTTCAGTAGTATGTTGGAAAACCTTTGAAAGTACAAAGATCACATAAATATATTGGGGGGATGGTTGAGTAAAAGTGAGACATTTTCCTTTGAAACAAATACATTCATTATTTCAGAATTTCTACATTTTCAGTACGTATAATACGAGGCATTTTTGTGCCTTGGTTTGGAATGCTATTGCTCTACCTTTTTAACTTGCCAATTTTATATTATTCTTTCAAGATCCAAGTCAAATATAGTCCTATCTATGAAACAAACCTAGAGCCCCAAAATCTAAATTAAATGTTTCTTCTTCCAAATTCCCATATTTACTTTTACTTCTGTTATGAAACAGAATATGTATTAGAGTTAAGTTGTGAATTTCTTGAAGGAAGATGATGTTCTTTACCTAGCAGCCCCAATTTATGAACAAGTCCTTACATAAAGCGAGCATGTAAAACGTATTTGGTGATCTATATTGGAATTTCTTCCAGTAGAAAATATTTTATTGGACTAATTCTCATATAGCAAAATGTGTCCATTTCTTTAATTAAGAAATAACAATTCACGTATTACTTAAACTGACCATCCTTTAATATGGCTCTAATCAATACAGTAGCCAAAGGGATTTTGTGAAAGCATCCTCAGAGAGTGTCACTACTCTGCTCACCACCCATAATGGTTTCCTATTTTACTCAGACTACAAGTTAGAGTCTTTAAAATCACCTACAAGTCCCATGACCTCCCTGACTTAATTTATTTCCACTCTCTTCCTCCTCTTCCACTATCATCCTACCCCTCCACTTGAATCACAGTGACATCCTTACTAGGCTTTTCTTACCACAGTGCCCTTGTACTTGCTGCTTTCACTGGTTGGAACGCTCTTTCTTTAGATAGCCACCAGGTTCACCCCTTGACTTCCTTCAGTTCTTTACTCAAGAGTCACCTTAGTTAGATGGGTAAATAATAGGTAGGTGGATGGATGAATGGGTCATTGAGTATGTTGGTGCAAGTATGGTTTGCTGACTGCACAGGTGATGGACAAAAGGATATATAAATGGATACATGAATGTACGGATGAGTTGATGAATGCTTGCAAGATGGTTGAATGGTGTGGTGAATATATGGGTGGATAGATGGGTAGGTAGGTAAGTGGATTAAAAATAGTCACCTCCGTTAAAAATTTCTAAGCTATCTTACATAAAATTATATCCTGATACTTCCTATTCTTCCCCCCACTTTAGTTTTCTCATTAGCAAGTGTTTCTCTCTGATATATAAGAAACAGACACATCATCATCATCATCGCCACATTATGATATACACTTATTTATCTTACTAAAATATATGCTCAGGAAAGTCAGGTATTTTTTCTCAATTTACTCACTGTTCTAATACCAAAGGATAGATGGAGTCTGACCCATAGTAGGCCCTCAGTAAACATGTACTGAATGTTGATTAAATCAGTAGCATTTTCTAAATATCCTTTGATAAAGTAAATGCCTTAGGTAGATAAATGGACTTTCGTTTTTGCATTTTTGGTCTCATTCCACTTTTAAACTTTTTATGGAAATGTCTATATTTTAAGACTTGAAGTTAGAGAAGCAAAGTTTAGCTATTCTCTAACGTGAGCAAGAGGAGACGTGAAAAGTGAAATGCATTGAGTTGAGGCAGCAGAGTCAAACAAGGACAAAGAATAACTGAATCACAGAAATCTCTTGGCTCATTCTAACCAATAAGAAGGCTTAGAACAGCCGTAGACTAAAAAAAAGAAAAGTAATGTATGTGCATATATCTGATACTTTACAGAGATATTTGCACATCCATGTTCATAGAAGCACTAAACACAGTAGCCAAGAGGTAGAAGCAATCTAATGATAATCAACAGATGAGTGGATAAAAAAATACACACACACACACAATGGAATATTATTAAGACTTTAAAAAGAAGGAAATCTTGCATATGTACAGCATGAAAGAGGACTTTATGTTAAGTGATATAGGTCAGACACAAAAAGTCAAAAAACACACAGTACCGCTTATATGAAGTATCTATAGTAGTCCAACTCAGAAACAGAAAGGAGAAGGGTGATTGCTAAGGACTAGGGGGAGGGAGAAATGGGAATTGCTCAATGGGTATAGAGTTTTAGTTTTGCAAGAGGAAAAAATCAGAGAGATTTCTTGCATAATGAGAATATAATTAACACAATTGAACTCTACACTTAAAAGTTAAGATGGTGAATTTTATGTATTTTTGATCACAATTAAAACATTTTAAAGAAAAATAATGGATGGCTATAGATCTGCAGGGCTAGATAAATCAAATTTTCTTCCACATGTGTATATATGTGCTTTCATGTTGCTTTATTTAAAAAAAGCAGATATTATACCAAAATAAAATCATTTAATGACAATTGGAAGCCGTGAATTTTAAGTCACTCTTTGAAGGAAATTATTTACAAAGAAATTATAAGTATTTAAGATTAACTTTTTGTGCTTGTAAGTAGCTGTGAAATAACTTGAGATTATGTTCTTCTCATTGGCAATGGCAGCACCTCTACGATTACTGTGCAGACACAGGTTAATTAGAATGTTAATTATCAAAATCTATTTTTGATGTAATAAAAACATCTGGTACCTAATGCTGTCTTGTTGCTCTAGGATAACTGTATCTAAATACAAATAAGTGTATGAACATTATACGTTTCCTTGTACATAGATATGTCATGGGTTGAATTATTTCCACCCAGAACATTGGTTGCAGTCCTAAACCTGTGAATATAACCTTATTTGGAAATAGGGTCTTTATAGAGGTAATCAAGAAAAATTGAACTCATACTAGATCAGGGTGGATCCTAAAGCCAATGAGTGGTGACCTTATGAGAAGAGAGAAATTAGATACAAAGAGAATGCCACATGAAGACAGAGACAGAGGTTACAGTGAGGCATCTACAAACCAGGAACACCAAGGATTGTCAGAACCACCACAGGTTGGGAGAAAGGCCTAGAAGAGATTGTTTCTCATGGCCTCTAGGAGGAATCAACCCTGCCAACACCTTGATTCCGGACTTCTTTCCTCCAGATTATGAGAGAATAAATTTATGTTTTAAGCCATTCTGTTGTGTATTTGTTACAGCATCTCCAAGAAATAATGCACATAAACATGCACATTTGCAAGGGAGCAAAATTTGCATGAAGGTATATGGACATTGTTGGGTCACAAACCTAGACAAATTCTTTGCTCCGTGGATTACTTTCAGTGTGACTCTGAGTATGTCACTTATCTTCTCTTACATAAATTTTCTCTTGTCAAATGGCAATAATTGTATTGTGAAGACTAAATAAAATAGAATGTAATGATTAGAGCTGTCACATGATTCATTCACGAAATAATATGTGATGACAACTGAACTTAGGTCTTGGTTTCATACCTTACACTCAAAAGTGCCAATAATTTTATTAACTTTCTGTTTCCTTCATGTTAAATTCCTAGGAAAAGAAGTATAAAATAAGGCCAGATACCTACATATTCTTAAGACTGCAAATTGTGGAGTTCCATTGTGGCTCAGCAGCTTAAGAACCTGACTTAGGATGTGGGTTTGATCCCTTGGCCTCGCTCAGTGAATTAAGAGTCCGCTGTTGCTGTGAAATGAATTGTAGGTCACAGTGAGGCTTGGATTTTGCGTTGCTGTGGCTGTGGTGTAGGCCAGCAGCTGCCACTCCAATTCGACCTCTAGGCTGGGAACTTTCACATGCCATGAGTGTGGCCCTTAAAAAAAGGACCAAAAAAAATACTGCAAATTATGGAGTTCCCACTGTAGTTCAGTCGGTTATGAATCTGACTGCAGAGTAAATAAAAAATATATAAATAAACCCTGCAAGTTGTATAATGCAAAATGAGTATGATTTCAAACACCAATAGTTGGATTTTCAATGACCAGATTTACTCACTGCCCACCTACATGTTATTTATGATAAAAATGGACTCTTTCCTTGGATATTTATTAAACCCTAACTTATATTTCAATATAATATTTTTTCCTCTGATAGCAGAGCAGCTTCCCATTAATTATATACTTATCCAACATTGAAAATTAATGATAGTTTATAGATCACAGAGGTTGCAACACAGCATTTAAGGATGATGCATGGAAACCTAAGTGCAACTTTTGACATCACAGATTTGAAAAGATAATGAAAAATTCAGGCATGTCTATTGAAATATATGTAGAAGAATGAATGGTCTAGCAAGCAAGATGGACATGAAATGGCATGAGAAGTAGGTTTTGCCTTTAGACATAGGTCCTGGAGGGAACATGATAGATAGTTCTGTTCAAATATGTAAAGGTTTGGCAAATGGGAAAGAATGTCATTTTATTATGTTGCTCAAAAACTAATATTTGGGTCATCAGACCAAAATTATATGAAAACATATTTTGAACTGACATATAAGAAAGAGCTTAATAACAGTTTGAACTCTTCCTAAATGGAATGAGCTGACTTGAAACGGTAGGGGTAATGATATAAAGGTTGTATCATTATCTGTCAAGGCTAAGGAAAATTTTGAGTTCCATGCTTTCATGACTTCTTAGGAGCATTTTGTAGCTAACTTAAAGGAACACAAACTTTTGTAGAACTAGTCATTATACTACAAATCTGTTTGATTTGTAGTATAATGTTTTATCTGTTTGATAAAATGTGGCTTGCCAGAGTTCCCATTGTGGCCAAGTGGTTAACAAACCCAACTAGTATCCATAAGGACATGGGTTCGATCCCTGGCCTCACTCAGTGGGTCAAGGGTCTGGCGTTGCCATGAGCTATGGTGTAGGTCACAGATATGGCTCCAGTCCCACTTTGCGGTGGCTGTAGTGTAGGCTGGTGGTTGCAGCTCTGATTTAACCCCTAGCCTGGGAGCCTACATATGCCATGGGTATGGCCCTAAGGAGACAAAAGACCAAAAAAAATGTGGCTTGCCAACCTAAGTGTCCATCAAAAGATGCATGGTTAAAGAAGATATGGTACATACATATAATGTAATACCACTTAGACATGAAAAGAAAGGAAGGAAGAGGAAAGAAAGGTAGAAAGGGAAAGACACAAGGGAAGAAGGAAGAAAGGCAGGAAGGAAGGAAGGGCAGATGGATATGGTATATATACACAATGGAATATTACTCAGCCATTTAAAGAATAAAATATTGCCATTTGTAGCAACATGGACGGGCCTAGAGAATATTATGCTTAGTGAAATAAATCAGACAGAGAAAAAAATAGTGTATGATATTACTTATATGTGAAATCTAAAAAAGGAAAACCTAGTGAACATATCAAAAAAGAAATAGAATCGCAGATGCAGATAATAAATTAGTGGTTACAATAGGGAGAGGGAAGTGGCGATGGCAATAAAGGAGCAGGGAATTAAGAGGTACAACTATTATGAATAAAATAAGCTACAAGGGTATGTTGTAAAACAGAGAATATAGCCAATATTTTATAACAACTATAAATGGAGCATAACATTTAAAATCATGACTTTCTGCATTGTATATCTGTCACTTACACAATATTGTATATTAACTATACTTCAATTAAAAAATTTGGCTCCCCTGAATCAAAAAGTTAAGTTTCAAAAGATATCCTAAAACGTATAAAAAGTTGATCAACATTATTAGGCATCAAGAAAAGAAATAACAACTATTCACCCACCACAATGGTTAAATTAAAAATTCTGAAAATGCTAAGTGTTGATAAGAAGTGCTTTAACTACAACTATCTCTATTGTGTAAACAGGAACACTCATTTTGGAACACTCGCTGGTATCTACTAAACCTGGAAATATGTCTATCATATAACCTAGAAATTATACTCTAGGTACATAGCCCTCATATAAATACACGTGAAAAGCCATAATATTCATAGAAACAATCAAATGGCTATCAACAAGATAATATATAGTAATGAAAACAAATAGACTCTAATACAGCAGAAATATGGATGAATCTCAGAAAGAGTATTGACTGAAAAATGTCAGCCACAAAAAATCACATATTACCTGATTCCATTTTTATAATGTTCAATGAAAGGCAAATCTGATCTATGTCATTAGAAATCAGGATGATGGCTCCCTTTGGGGAGGAAGGAGGGTATCTGGAGTAATGATAATAGTCTACTTTTTTTTTTTTTTTCCAAGCCATACCTTCAGCATAGGGAAGTTCACGAGGCAGGGACTGAACCCAAGCTGCAGCTGTGACCTATGCCACAGTTTCAGCAATGCCAGATCTTTAATCCACTGTGCTGGTCCAGAGAGCAAACCCATGTCTCAGCAGCAACTCAAGCCACTAGAGAGACAATGGCAATCATTAACCTGTTATGCCATGGCAGGAACTCCAATATTGCACTTTCTGATGGGTGGAATATTCGGTGTAATTTTTACTATGAAAAAAAAATCAAGCTTAACATTTTTAATTGGCATTCTTTCTAAATGTAGGTCAAAATTAAATAAAATGCTTATTTTTTAGAAAAGTTAATTTACTGTCTATAAAATCAGAAGAATGTATGTGGAAATTCATATAATTTCTGTACCTTCTCATCTAATCACAGGAAAGTTTAGCAAAGACATTTAAATTCCTTGCAGTATTGCTTACAGAAATACAGAATATTAATCCCTGAAGGAGGCATAGAAATTATCTGCTCCAAATCCAGGATTGGGAGCTAAGACAAAAGATACAGGAAAGAAACTGAAGCCCAAAGGAGCTATCTTTCCTAAAATCAATCAATAGGTATATAGACCCAGGTCCAGAACATAGACAGCTGACAACACATCTAATTAGTTCCCTCTACTTTGGAAATCCAAAATTTTCCTCTCATAACCACAAAACTGTTTGTTTTTTTTTACTGTTAGCATAAAATATCTACTTAACTCTTATAATAATTCCAAGGAAAATCCCTTTCCCTTAATTTGTGGATCAGCCGGTTTTAATTTCCTCTTTCTTCCCAAGTCTGCTGGGAAGTGCTGCATAAATGTTTAAGGCATGGATACAATTTCCACAAGACTGAATTCAGAGTCTACCTTGAAATGAAAAATGGTGCTGATATTTAGAAAATGAAAAATAGAGAGCTAGCCTTCTGGCTCAGCAACTGAATGTTCCACTATGGCACAAGTTGCTTGGTATGCTATAAATTTTTCCATCTTAAGTTCTAAGAGACAGAAAGAAGACCTGAGGGACTTTGTTGGTTTCAGTGATCTATCAAATAACTTCAGGAGCTGAAAAATTTGCATCATTTGGCATGTATAATGCCAGATACATTCAACGCAGTGAGATAGTAAATCAATAGCACTTTAAATTATGAGACAAAGCACTAAGCAGAGGAGCAAAGCACCTGCCAGAGATAAGAGCACCAAATAGAATTATCATCCAACCCAAGTATCAGAAACTGAACATTCAGACCATTAAACTGTCCACCATGACACACTGAATGGACAACATGTAAAACATATGTATATATACACATTTAAAAACACATACATTATTTAACTAGTGACACCAAAAATGCACTCTATTTTAGTCTAACAATAAAATATTTATGATCCCATCAATTAAAACTAATCATTTAAAAAATCACTAATTGGTTATTGGTATGAGAATCTATGCTTCTAAAAACCCCATATAAAGAGCCTTATAGTCCATGATTTATATATTGATAAAATGTGAGAGTCAATGTGAGACCATTTGCTTAACCAGATATCTGCCTATTTATGTGCAATGTGTTAACTGGTTGTAGGATTATGCAATGAAAGATTATTTTTTTGGTCGCAGTCACAGCATACAGAAGTTTCCCAGCCAGGGACTGAACACTTGCCATAGCAGTGACCTGAGCCACAGCAGTGACAATGCCAGATCCTTAACTCACTGAGACACCAGGGAACTCCAAGATTATGATTTTTTTTTTTTTTTTGGCCACAAAATATTTTAGAGGTATGAAGAATAAAGATCATTTTATTAATCATATAAACTTATATTTTACATACATTTTTAATTTAACTAAAGTACTATTTGTGACTTTGTAATATTTTCTATAAGCAGTGTCTTGCTTGTCACATGTCAGAGGGGCTGGCCAAATCGCAGCTGGCCAAGAAGTACAGTGAATAAGGCAAGGAAGTGTCCATTACTTTTCAGTGCTATTTGCACAACTAGATTAATATTGCCTTGTAAACACACATGTTGATAAATATTTAGATCAGTTTCATCTTACTTGCTCTTCATTCACTATTTGAAAGGAAAGGAAGGAAAGTACATCTCCAATGATGTACTTACTACTCTATTTAGAAAGACATTTCATTTTCATTTTTTCAAAGTAAATTTATGTTAGCTGTTTTTTAAGGGCACCAGAATGTGTTTTTAAACAATAGTAATTTACATAAAAATGACACTTTGTAAGCAACTATATATTATCTTATACTAAAATTCGCTGTAGAAAAGCAGCTACATTACAGCAATATAGCTTTATATCCAAACCTCTCTTGCAGTGCTTATGTGAGTGTAATCTATGTAAAACACTTGGGTGTCAGTACACAATAAATACAGAGCCATTTATAAGATCATGGATATTGTGCTGTGGACAATTTCAAAGGATACCGCTAACTTTCTATCTTCTAAAAATGACCCAGGTGTAGTTGTACAGACCATATTCAACCTGGCCATATGCAGTGGCCCAAAATAGCAGAATAGTAAATACTTGAAATGTAGTAAGAATGATACAGCCAAACTAAATTTTCCATGAAGGGACTTTCTGCACATTTAGCAGAAAATTGGGATTTTCTGATTGTTTTCCTGCAGACCAGCTCATCATATTAAAATTTTTCATTTATGTACTCCCAACTTTTCCCTCGACAGGATTGCTTTTATTAACTCCAGACAAGTTATCTTGCCTTACTTATCTCTCTGTTGAGGAGAATATTCCTTTTCAACTCAATAGACCTCAGAACATAGTCACATTTCTGCAAAATAATTGATATTTTTAATAGCCATGAGTCAGCCAAAAAAAGGTTAAATTATGTTTTAAGTTTTCTGATTAATAAGGAAAGTACGTTTGTTATAAAGTTGTCTAAAGTTTCTATCAATCGTATAAAGAAGAAACTGTAATTCTGATAATGTCCTCATAACTTTTTAATAATAAATATAGAAAAAATTTCATATTCCTTGTACTCTTCATTTTAAGCTGAGATAATAAGACCAAGAAGTTCAGTAAAAGTGTTTCTAAAAGAACCTAGCTTTCATCCTCACACCATGCATAAAAATAAACTCAAAACAGCTTAAAGACCTAAACATAAGACAAGACACCAAAAACTCCCAGAGGAGAACATAGGCAAAACATTTTCTGACATTAACCATACAAATGTTTTCTAGGTCAGTCTCCCAAGGAAACAGAAATAAAAACAAAAATAAACCAATGCGACATAATCAAATTTATAAGCTTTTGCACAGCAAAGGAAACCTATGGAATGCCAGAAAATAGTTTCAAACAATGCAACCAGGAAGGGTTTAATCTCTAAATTATACAAGCAACTTATACAACTCAACAAAAAAACCAACAACCCAACTGAGAAACCAGCAGAAGATCTAAACAGAGATTTCTCCAAAAAAGATATACAGATGGCCAACAGGCATATGAAAAATTTGCTCAACATCACTGAATATTAGAGAAATGCAAATCAAAACTGCTATGAGGAACCATCTCACACCAGTCAGAAGGGCCATCATTAATAAGTCCACAAATAACAGATGCTGGAGAGGGTGTGGAGAAAAGGGTGTCCTCTTTCACTGTTGGTGAGAATGTAAATTGATACAACCACTATGGAAAACAGTATGGAGGTACCTCAGAAAACTAAATATAGAACTATCATATGACCCAGAAATCCCACTCCTAGGCATATATCCAGACAAAATTTTCATTGAAAAAGATACATGCACCCCTATATTCAGTGCTGCACTATTCAAAATAGACAAGACAGTATTTGGAAACAACCTAAATATCCATCGACAAATGAATGGATTAAGAAGATATGGTCCATATACACAATGGAATACTACTCAGCGATAAAAAAGAACAAAATAATGCCATTTGCAGCAACATGAATGGAACTAGAGATTCTCATACTAAGTGAAGTAAGTCAGAAAGAAAAAGACAAATACCGTAGAGTATCACTTATATATGGAATCTAATATATGGCCAAAATGAACCTATCTAGAGAAAGGAAACAAACTCGTGGACATGGAGAACAGTCTTGTGGTTGCCAAAGGGAAGGGAAAGGGAATGGGATGGACTGGGAGTTTGAGGTTAGTAGATACAAATTATTGCATTTGGAGTGGATAAGCAGTGAGATCCTGCTGTATAGCACAGGGAACTGTATCTAGTCACTTGTGATGGAACATGATGGAGGATATGTGAGAAAAAGAATATATATATATATATATATAATATACATATATGTATGACTGGGTCACTTTGCTATACAAAAGAAATTGATAGAATATTGTAAATGAACTATAATTTTAAAAAATAAAAAAATTAAAAAAACACCCTAGCTTTATCTGAGCTAAAGCTTAAAATAACATTAGTTCTAAAATAACAATGACAACTGGTAGCACATATTGAGTGTTTACCATATATAAGCTATATGCTAAAATCTTTAGGTAAATTAACTTCTTTAATCTTCAAAATAACGCTGTTTTTATTTTTATCCCCAAAATAGAGATGAGAGCACTGAGGCTTCCTCTGAGATTGAGCAATAGCCTTGTTATCCTAATCACTATGTCTTCATTACTTATCAACTTGGCGGAGAAGAAATACCAACATCATCAAGATGCATTAGGGCTACTTGCAGGAAGCTGACATGCTCTCCATCATTTATGTATATTCTGTCTAGGTGGAGTTTCTCCTAGTTCTAAGTAACCACAGTAAAGAGCTACTGATTGGAAAATATCTGTCCCTCAGGTGCATCAGTTAAGAAACAAAGTTTACATCATTTTTCCAAAGAAAACATACAGATAGCCAAACAGCATGTCAAAAGATGCTCAACATCACTAATCATCAGGAAAATGAAAATTAAATCCACAATGAGATATCTCTCATACCTGTTAGAATGGCTATAATCAAAAGGACAAGAAATAACAAGTGTTGGCGAGAATGTGAAGAAAAGGAAACCCTCATGATCTCTTGGTGGGAAAGTATATTGGTGCAGCCATCACAGAAAACCGAACGGATAACCCTCGAAAAACTAAAAATAGAATAATTGTACAATCCAATAATTCCACTCCTTAGTATTTATCCAAAGAAAACAAAAATACTAATTTGAAAGGACATATGAACCCCTATATTAACTGCAGTATTATTTATGATAGTCAAGATATGGAAGCAACCCAAATGTGCATTAATAGATAAAAAGATAAAGATATGGATATATATATATATATATATATATATACACACACATATACATATACACACAACACACACACACAATTTAATATTACTTGGCAATAAAAGTAATGAAATCTTGCCATTTATGACAACATGAATGAACCTAGAGGCTAATTTATGCTAAATGAAATGTCAGGGAAAGACAAATACTGCATGATTTCACTTATATGTGGAATCTAAGAAGTAAAACAAACGAAACTAATACACAAATAACAAAACAGGATCAGAACAGACAGGTAGTTGTCAGGGAGATAAGAGGAGGAGAGAAATAGGTGAGGTACAACAATAGGCACAAACTTCCATTTGCAAAAAGAATGAGCCGCAGTTATGAAACACAGTGTGGAGAATACAGTCAATAATTATGCAATGTATTTGTGTGGTGACATTGGTACCTAGATTATTTTGATGGCCATCTTGAAATGTATAGAAATATTGGATGACTATATTATGCACCAAGAACAAATAAGCAAACTCTCAGAAAAAAAGAGACCATGTTTGTGGTTACCAGAGGTAGGGATAAGGAGAGGGGAAATTGGATGAAGGCAGTTAAAAGGTACAAATTTTTAGTTATAAGATAAATAAGTACTGGAGATGTAATGCACAACATGACAAATATAATTAACACTAATGAATTTTATATATAACAGTTCTTAAGAGAGTAAATCCCAAGAGAGCTCATAACAAGAGAAAACATTTTCTCTATTTCTTTAAATCTGTATCCATACAGAGATGATGGATGTTCACTAAACTTATTGTGGTAATCATTTTATAACGTATGTAAGTAAAATTGTTATGGTGTATACCTTAAACTTAAACAGTGACCTATGTCAATTCTGTCTCAATAAAACTGGAAGAAAAAAAATTATTGAGAGTGCTTTGTGATTTTTAATATAGACATCCTTATAAAGCAAACAATAAACCATTAAAAAAAGGAAAAATATAAATCAGCATCTATAATCCAGAAGAATTAAAAAACCGCATACTCGGAGTTCTCGTTGTGGCTCAGTGGTTACTGAATCCAACTACGAACCATGAGGTTGTGGGTTCGATCCCTGGCCTGGATCAGTGGGTTAAGGATCTGGCATTGCCGTGAGCTGTGGTGTAGGTTGCAGACGCAGCTCGGATTCCATACTGCTGTGGCTGTGGCATAGGCCGGTGGCTACAGCTCCGATTAGACCCCTAGCCTGGGAACCTCCATATGAAGCGAGTGAAGCCCTAGAAAAGGCAAAAAGACAAAAAAAAAATACTCTTTACATAATTATCCCTTAAAATTAATCACAAAAAATAACTTATTCACAAAAGTTAGCCAATTATGAGTTCAGTTATAATATTTTCCAGTAATACCCTATGTTATAGGTGAAACATCAAGCAAGTGTTGGACTCTGCAGTTGACATTTAAGACTTTCAATCTATATTCATCCAAAATAGATGCTATCTGAGGAAATAACTATGGACAAGGCCTAGACTTTCCTCAGAAAATAATTATAGGTAAGTTTGGACTACAAACAAATGAACAATCTAGGTGCCAAATATCTCAATGAAGCTGAATCTTTTCATTTAAATGTAATTAATTCAGACTGAGACCTCTACACATGGTAAAGGCTACACTTTTCCCCATCATATAACAATCAATAATGATATACCAATTTTACTCAACACTTGTCTCAATATTGATTTTCCTGACAATTCTAAATAATGTTTTCCTATTAATAACTCAAAAGAAATTATAAGCTCAAACATAATATTTATTTTAAGATAAATTAATTATATTTGTTAAAAGGTCTCTAGATCAATGGCCTTTTATTTAGCATAGAATATTATTGTCCTTGTTCCAAAAATTAATACACTTTATTAGCTTTAATAATAAGGCAAACATTACATTTCTCTGGTGATTTTTTTTTTTTTTTGTATTTTCAGGGTCATGCCCATAGCATATGAAAATTCCCAGGATAGGGGTCATATCAGAGCTATAGCTACCAGTCTACACCACAGACATAGCAACACAGGATGCTACCTGAGCTGCATCTGCAACCTATACCACAGCTCATGGTAATGCCGGATCCTTTACCCACTGAGCAAGGCCAGGGATCAAACCCTCATCCTCATACGTACTAGTCAGTTTCTTACCACTGAGCCAAAACGGACACTCCTCTCTTGTGTATTAAAAAAGCATGATGTGTTTTCTTCTTATCAGAACTGTGCAGAGGGAAATGACTATTCATTGCAGAAGAATTTCTCATGATGAAGGCAGAAAGAATAAAAATTATCCAACAATTACCTATTAAAATTATATATGACATTTTTGATGAACCATTCTTTCATATCCTCAGAGATACAGAATTTTGTTAAAATGGAAATAAAGATCTTTCCAAACTAACATTCAAATTAATGTACAAAATCTTAACAAATATTATGATTTTAAACAAATCACTTTGTATCTTGTTGACAACTTTCCGTATGTAATGACTACAAATAATAACAACTTTCCAATCTAAAAAATGACCAATCATAAACTGTCTTAAAATTCTGTGAGGAAAATAAAAAAACTTAATGCATATATTAACACTGAATAAGTTAACTTTATTCAGTGAAAATTGCATTCTGTCAGTCACAAAGAATAGCAAAAAACATTGAGGAATTTCAGGCATCTGACTAATAGCTTAACTAAATTCACAAATGTAATCATTTAAATAAATTTTCTTTTTACAAATCTTTTTGAAAATGATTAAAACCACATTTTTCTCTAGTAAATATATATTTGACTATAAAATTGGAAATATTCTAAGAAAGTAGCTATATACTATGTACTACATTTCTAATGGCCCAAAACTTATGGTAGGCATTCTACCATTTTTTAAATCAATTTTTTTTTTTGGCTTCTTAGGGCCACACTCGCAAATATGGAGGTTCCCAGGCTAGGGGTCGAATCAGAGCTACAGCTGCCAGCCTATGCCACAGCCAGATCCTTAACCCACTAAGCAAGGCCAGGAATCAAACTTGCATCCTCATGGATCCTAGTCAGCTTCATTAACCACTGAGCCACAAAGGGAACTCCCAAAATGTTTACTGTATTCTGTATATTCAGATTCTTAACATTGATTTTAAAATCCTGTCTCAAAGAGCATAAACTGAATACAAACTATTTCCAGCAGAATTCCAAACATAAACAGAGGACACACTAAAGAGAGATGAGGGCAGAGCTAAGGAAATCTGCCAGGAAACGTACAAGGACTAAGGGCAATAGGAAGCCCCTGAATCTTAAAGGCATCAAGGGGAGTGGGCAGTGTCAATGGAACCTAGCAAGAGTGGGAACTGTAGAAAATGAGCCACAGGACAGAATAAGTGGCCACAGGCACGTGAGTTTGCTTCCATCTGTCAAATACAGCCCACAAAACAGGGGGTAGAGGGATAAGATCCTAACCTCTCTCTTTTCTCACCCACCAAATTTCTGCCTATGCCTCCCACTGGCTGAACCCAGTAGGTTAGAAGGCTAGTGAGTTTGTTGATGCAGTCCATGGAGATGAAATTTCCAAGACAGAGTGCAGGGCAGAGAGGAAAATGGTTCTGAAGAGTTAATCTCTGAGAAAACAAAAATGAGTCTACTACCGACCCTATCCTTTAAGAATTCAGTTTTGGGAGCTCTTTTCCTGTCTTTCAAACATGTACAGTAAAAATATGAACTAGATTTCAACTTAAAATGAAAACAAAATTTAGGACCCTACAAACCATCATATTGGAAAATTCAGAGAGCAAGTACATGTTCTTTTCTGTTTTTCTGTTAAAGAAAATAATACAAATTTAATGGCAGTACAACTTGATGATATATATTACTTCAAGTTGTAATAGCACTTGTTTCAAATAAATTACTTTTATTACCAAAAAATAAAGTCATTTACCTGGATGAAAAAATGGTTTTTATTACTTTAACAACATGCTTATCCAGAATTTACCATCTGTAGGAAATTATTACATCAAAAGCCTTGAAGTAATTACCTTACCCCCACAAAAACCCCTCATAATAAAAAACAATTGATTTGAAAACTGTAGAGCTTATCTTTACTAAAATGAAGTCACATCAACAAAAAGACACAGATTCTTTAAGCCATTATCCTTTTTTGCCTAATCCTTCTCTTCCAGGTTTAATTATTTTTATGTTATTTTAACTATTTCTAAGAACTAAAGTCTGGATCAATTTCAAATTTTAAATTTAAATATATAAATCAAAGGTGTAAAGAAATAGTTCAGTTAAGAATCATATTCTTTTTTGCATGTATTATTCTAACAATGGTTCTTAATATTTCATAGATAATAATTCATTTTGAGAATATGATTAAAACTGTAGATACTTTGTCTACAGGCGTGTACGTACATATAAATTTGGCAAGGATCATGTGGCCCAGTTAAGGGGAAGCAATATATTAGAATTAATCACTACTTTTACCTATAGTTTTTGAGAAATCTATACAAGTAAGTATACATAATAAAGTTTAGTAAAAAGGGGAAAGAAGGAGGTCTTTGATTATTACAACTTCAACATAAGAGAGAGGCAAGAAATGTAAAAACTGAAAGATAATAATGGAGTCTTATAACAGGGTGATGTTACCTGATAACTGCATTCATAATTTTGTCGTTATTCTTTTTGTTTTCCAAATTTTTATTTAAGTATAGTTGGTTTACACTGTTCTATCAGTAATTTTGTTGTTATTCTTCACACTGCAAGATGCCACCCATCACAGATGCACCATTTCTTATGTGCCAGTGCAAGAATGAAAAATAACTGTAATGAAACGATAACAGAGTAGTGGTGATACAGCATTTCTTACAAGAGTGCTCCATTTTTGACTCCAGGATTTACTTCCAAGTATCTAACACCAATTCTATGAGTTTTGATGCTGTTTCCTTATTTGATGGCACTTATATGTTCCTTCTTTCTCAACTGAATCATATTGAGTTAGAAGTTAAGCAGTTTCTGTTCAAAGTCAGTAGGAAGTTTGCTAAAATAAATTCAACTACCTGTACAATACGTGAATCAGTCATTATGGACTGCTTTGAAATTGCATGTACATATTCTGAGAGATTGGATTTAAATTGTTTTTGTATGCATGATGGCCATCCTCTGCACAAACCTCAGTAACAAAAGATAGCAGATCTTTTCTGCTTAGGGTATTATGCTTTCTTGGTCCATGTAAAGTACTTGACTGTGACTGTCACTTTGCAAGAAAATATGAAGTTGCGGTTCTTCCTCCAATGATGAATATTTGCTTCATTGATATAAGATATACATACAGCTTTGTTTTTTTCCCATGCCTTTCTGTGTACACAGTCACTTTTCATTTCAATGCCAAATTGAAATATTTACGTAATATTTATGTGTAATATTTATGAGGACATTTGAAATAAGAAGTAAACTCAGCATTTGTGGAGTTCCCTTCATGGCTCAGTGGTTAGCGAACCCAACTAGCATCCATGAGGATGTGGGTTCGATCCCTGGCCTCACTCAGTGAGTTAAGGATCCGGTGTTGTCAGTAGCTATGGTGTAGGTCACAGACATGGCTCAGATCCAGAGTTGCTATGGCTGTGATGTAGGCTGGCGGCTACTGCTCTAATTGGACCCCTAGCCTGGGAAACTCCATACGCCGCCAGTGTGGCCCTAAAAAGACAAAAAGAACAAAAAATAAAATAAAATAAACTCAACATTTGTAAAGCACCACTAATAAACATAACAGTTGAAATGATGATCATGTGAACAGCTTAACAAGTTTGTGCACACACAGGCAAATAACAACCACTTTGCCATCCTTGCCTGGTTACTGGTGGTTTTAATACATTCTTGATAGCAGGGCATGTTCTGATTTCTGAGATATCAAGATATGTTTTATACCATTTATATTCTAAAACTGACAAAATATAGTTTAAAATCCTTCTTGGAGTTTCCATTGTGGCTCAGCAGATAAAAAACCTGACATAATGTCCATGAGGATGTGCGTTCGATCCCTAGCCTCACTCAAGTGGGTTAAGGATCCAGCGTTGCCACAAGGTGTGCCATAGGTCACAGATGCAGCTCAGATCTGGTGTTGCTGTTGCTGTGGCATGGGCCTGCAACTACAGCTCCCATTTATCCCTAGCTCCATATGCCACAGGTGTAGCCCTCAAAAGAAAAAAAATAAATCCTTCTCATTTGTTAATGATACCAGTTCTGCAGCTGAACATATAAAGTATGTTTTCAGTGTAAAGTGACACACATTATATAATTGGGATTATTCCATTTTTCAATTCATGTTAAGGTTATAGCTAATTTTTATTGAAAGTCATTGATATTTTTATAATTGGAAAAAATACTCAGAGACATACAACTCAACAGTTAACATTTATGATACTTTGCTATTTATCAAAGCACTTCATCATTAACTTTTCACCATGGAATATCTACAGGATCTTCTTTAGAATCATGTGAGAAAATTTCAAGATCATCTTTGACAGGACATCTACTGAGATTTTTCCAGTTTAAGGTGGCATTCTAAAGCAAATGTAATAATTCTCTAACAACAACTGCACAAATGACTATTACTATTGTTCCTGTTCTAAATATTTATATAAGAATGTCATAACTTAGATTTTGTTATTACTATTTTATTATACCTTTACAGATACCATGAATTCCTTTTATATATCATTAATTTTGGATTTAAAAAAGAGTATGCATGGAGTCAATCAATGTTAATACCAGTTTGGTCAAAAGTAATGTGAAGATAGAATCATAAAGTAAGTAATTTTACTACCAGGCTCATAAACTGGTACTGGAATCAATTCAAAAGTGAGTTGGCTCAATCAGAAATTTTGTGCCATGGGAACAATAGTACAACATAGGAGCAGCTTCTCAATTTGAGTTTTTTGAAGGAAAACTTTTGTTTAGATGCACATTTTTGACATACTAAAATATCAGACTAATTTCCCTTTTTTTTTTTTTCCAGGTCTTATGTATCTGACAGGTTTCTGCTAGCTTTTTCTTAAGAATATTATAGCACTGGAGAAAAACAAACCATTCTTGTAGGGCCAAGTTAGCCCTTTCCAAATCATTACCAGACAACAAGAGTCTTAATTAATTTTAGGATGGTCATTGATTTCATTATCATAATCTCTGATTAATCTTGATTTAAAAATCTGGAAATAACAGCTTTGAAAAGTTAAACTCTCTTTACATTTTTACTTCAGCTTGTGATACTTTCTAACACTTATTGTGATGGTATTTATTGGGCACTGGTGTCTACTTTATTAACTTTAGAGAAACTATATTTTATACTGTATCAAAAGCATGGCAGAGTATAATGCAAATACAGGGGTCTGACCATTTTCTCTTCTTCTGGATGCCAAGAGGAATTTAGCAAAGGACATAAATGATATAAACCACATATCTAACACAAAAAAGTATACCATCCCATACTATTACTAAATATTATGACCCACTAATATTTACGAAAACTTTTGTCTAGATGCACATTTTTGATGTACATACTAAAACATCAGGATCATTTCTCTTTTTTTTTCCAGATCTCATATATCTTACAGATTTCATAGGAGAGGAAGATTAGGTAAAATAAATCTTGAGATAATCTGTAGCTGCTTTCCTGGAAATAGGTGAGAAAAAAATGTTTGTATGTGTTCAATGAATTTCTCAGATTTGTAGAAACTCAGAAAAAGTATCAGTGAAATTAGGTAGAAATAGTGGAAAAGAATAATAAAACATAATTTTTATTGATTTTATAATTATAAATCAATACCTCCTTAATATTAATATATCAATCTAAAATTTGAGTGTTTGGCTAATGATGCTAAGAGCCTTCCAATATCTGTTTTCAAATACTTGTCAAACTTTCACTAAACGTTTCCCTAAAATCTAGTTTAAGTTTCACTTTGCTATGTTCATACATAGAAATGCTCTTACTAATTCAAGAATCAGCTCAGAGGCTACCTCCCCTAGGAAATCATATGTCACCACTAAGAAAATCATTTCCTGTCCTGAAATCACAGAAAACTCTCTCATCACAACATACTTCATTTTACATGTTTTTCTTTCCTATGAAATTGTAAAAGCACAAAAGACAGAAATCGTTGCATATATTCCAGTCCAATTCTTGCTCTACTGACTTAAGAAAACCAATAATCACATGAAAATGGTGAACAATAGCCTAAAAATGATAAAAAGCATAAAAAAAGTAAAAGAAGTACTTGTTTACTTTTATTACATAGAGCATTATATTATGTAAATGTACAACAATTTATTTATCCATTCTACTATGGATGAACATTTGGGTTATTTCCACTTTGGACCTACTAAAAACAATGCTGCCAGAAATAATCTTTACATGATTTGGGGGGTTAATATGTGTATTGGAGCTTAAGAAAGATGTATGTTCATATATAGCATACATTGCCACACTGGTTTTATTAACTTACATTCCATCAGTAGTATATGGGAGTTCCGGTTGCTCCATATCCCCACCAACATATTTTTATTATGAGTATTTAAAATGTAATCATTGTGGTAGATATATAGTAGTGTTTCAATATGCTCTTATTTACATTGCCTTGATAACTAATGCAAATAAATACTTTAACATATGACTATTTGAATATTCTATTCTGTAAACTGCCTGATCAAGTCTTTTGCATGTTTTTCAGTTGGGCTGTATTTTTGGACCTGCAGAAATTTTTAGTATTTCAATATATGTGTCTTGTGGACTACATATATTGCAAAGATCTTCTCAAATTCTCTGGTCTTCCTTCTCACTCTCTTAACATTTCTTTAGATTTACAAAAATTCTTAATTGAGTGCAGTATTTTTTTTCACCTTATGTTTGGTGTTTTCTGTATCAGCTTTAAGAAATCTTTATCAACCACAAAACGATGACAATATCCCTCCATGGCACTGTAGTAGCTATGAATGTCCAACTTTTTAGATAATTGGCAATCCTAGCTGTTACACTCTGGAATCTATCACCATATTCAGAGAGTCCACACTTCCCATAGTCTAATCCCAGGTAACAACTGAGTGTGTCAGGGTTGCTAGCAGGCCTGCTCTTGGGTGCTATAAGACTGTGCTAATGAGGAGGGTTGACTGAAGGACTGCATCAGCCTTGGTTAACTTCCTTAGATCAGCACTATAGTCCCATACTTTCTCACCCAACTCTCCTTCCTTCTCTCCTTGTTTGAATATGTCATATCAGTATTACAGTACTACAGCCTCTCCTGCCTAATTTCACATTTTCCCTCCAAAGTATTTCTACTAACAACTCTTTTGTACTTCTAATCTCCTTTCAGAGTTTTCTTCTAAGCTGATCCAGACTAACATACTTAGCTTCTAGAATTTTGCCATTTTACAATTCACCTTTAGATCTATAATCCATCTGGAATTGATTTTTGTGTACGATGTGAGAGAGGAGACAAAATTTGTCTTTGCCGTATGGGTATTCAATTGATCTGGCATTCTTTATGGAAAAAGCTATCCATTCTCCACTGATCTTCAGTGTTGTCTTTTCTGTAAATTAAAGGCCTTTATATATGTGGGTATTTCTGGATTCACTATCTACATCAACATGGATGAAATAACATGAATGAAATAAGCCAGAAATAAAAGATAATTTTTATTTGTATAAAGTTACAAAACAGGAAAAACAAACCCATGACATTGGAAGTCACAGACAGCAGTTATCTTTAGGGAGGGCTAGTGACTGGGATAGGTATAGGTGGTAAGTCTGGGATGCTAGAAATACATTTTTTCTTAATTTGGGTAGTAGATTACCTGCTTGTGTTCATTTTGTAAAATTTCATTGAGATGTAAATATAAGATTTGTTTGCTTTTCCATATAAATGTGTGTTATAGTTCAATAAACAAATTTAGTTTAAAATTTCATTTAAAAGTAAAGAAGGATACTGAAGAAGTCACTAATTCAAACATTTAATAGGCAGAGATTAGAAAAGAGAATATGTGCTTTCATTTGACGGACATGAAACCCGAACTTTAGAAAGAAGCACAAACAGGAGATTAGAAAAAAATGTTTCTGAGTTCTGTCCCTTTATTAAACACATGATATTTTTAAATCATTTAACATTATCAGTGTCCCAGTTTTTTACTCTCAAACAATGGGAGTAATAAGATCTAATTTATTGCTTTAATTACAAAACAGAGAGAAAGAATTTATGTAACCAGATTTTAAAGAATTCTACACAAGTGCAAAGAAATATTAGTATAAGATGCTCAAAAACTATTTTTCAACTTTCTTTCAATGTCTTTTCCTGTCATCATTTGCCCATGAGCAGTACTGACTTTACTACGGTTTGCATATATCCATCCAAGTGTTTATTTCACTCCTCAGAGAGACTCTATAAAAAACTGAGTTGTCCCCTTGATAGAATTATGGTTTCCTCAGTCCCTGTGTCGCCGTATCAAGGCAATGAAATGGTGGACATTTTACAAATTTATTAAAAGCAAAAGTACATTTTCAGAGAGAGAGTGTGCTTGCGTGGTAAAAAGAGAGCCCACCTTACTTTTACAACTGTTTTTATATCCCCATGCTGTAGACCTTATTTGCAAGGGGGAACAGGTTACACAGAGGCAGGTGAGGAATAGGCAACCTTCCTTCCCTAGTAGGGAGTGAGCAGCCCAGGGGGCTCAAGGTTGGGGAAGGGGCAGTACAATCAGACATGGCCAGAGGCTTTTGGGTTTAATCTCCTAGAAGGGGAAGCTTATTAACTTTCTAAAGACCAATAGCTTAAATGAAGCTAAAACATGCATTAAGCAGCAATTGCTGTGTCGGTTACCAAGATTCTTAATTACAAGCACTGATAAAAATGGAGCAGAAAATTTTTGGTTCAAAGACACCATATGGACATATCAAACTACATAAAAAAAGAGTTGTAAAGTCATGTGCCACAGAACCCCAAAGTAAAAAAAAAAAATATATATATATATATATATACACACACACACACACACAAGACACAGGACTAAAAGTTACATGGGGTAGAAAAGTGTTGCTTCCTTTTTTTCCTGGAAAAAATAAGGGAATATCAAATATTTCATTAAAGAACCTGATCAGTTGTTCTCCCAGTAAAGATGAAATAAGTGAATGGAGCTAAATGCAGAAAAAAAGTTTTAAAAAAGAGTTAAGCTAAACACAATAAATTATTTTTATGTGAAACTTCTTTCATATAGGCAGTATAAAACAATCAATCAATGGCTATATCTGAAAAGGAAAACATAACTTCATTTCAGCTTGGGATGCTAGGCCATTTCTGCTTATATCATCCCATATTTTGTACTGTTAAATTCTTCTATAAATAAGACTCTCTACCCACATGTCCTATAATATTGAGGCAGAATATTAACTCAGATAGTGAAGAGACTAAGCGAATCCATTTTAGAGAAGAAACCACCACCTTGTGGCAAAGGGCACTCCAAGTACTGGGAGGAACCGCAAAATATGTCCAGCCCATCACCCTATGATAGCACTCCTAGACGTGGCCAATCACCATGCGCCAAAAAAGGAGCCTAAGAGCCCAGTAACTGTTTATGGTTAAATGCACCAATCCAGGGCTAACACGAACAGGGTTTCAAAAAGCTAACCAATCACTACTCTGCTATGATTTGCGCCGCTCCACTGGCTATAAAAACTCCTCTCTGCTGTAACTCGGGGCGCTCCTACCTAAGCTGCTGTGTTGGTGCGGATGGAAGCCCCTGCTCGAGCTTGAATAAAAAAACCCTCCTGTGTTTCCATCGGATTCAGCTCCTGAGGTGGTCTTTGGGGGCTCTACAATCTGGGCACAACAATAGTCAGTGTAGGAGAATGGGCTTTGATGCATTCTTCCGATATGGCTATTGATTAACATTTGCGGCTTAAGGGCTCCAGGGAGTAATATCTCTACAGGCCCTGTTTTATAGGAAATGCATATTCCCCACAGACTCTATTTACCATAGGAAATGCAAATCTCTAGCCCACTCCTCAACTGACAGAAAAGGAATAAGAGGAATGGTGACTTAATCTAATGAAAGAAAAGGACAAAAAAGCCATAAAATTCACCGGACATTTCCAACCCTAAAACCCCTATTGGGCAAAGACTGATATAGATACTTGAACAAGGCCCATGGAAAAAAACACCTTTTTCTGGACCCCACGTTTGTGCCCCTCCCCACTTTAAGAGATAAAAATTCCTATAGGACCATGGGGGTGGGGGGGCTCTTCTCTCCCCTTCCAGCAGTCCTGGGAGCTTTTTGCCTTCCTTTAATAAAAACTTTGCTTGCTTGCTGCCTGTGTGTTCTCAGGGTTCATTCTTAAACCGCTGTGAACAAGAACCCAGATTCTGGTATCATATTTCTAGTATCATTTTGATTCTTCATCAACAGTTGGCTGCTATGAACATAGCATTTTTGTTTATAATTGTACTGAAAGAGAAACAAGTTTCTTAAGAGAAATTCCACACCTTCAAAACCGATGTTTAGCTAGTGTTTTCTCTTGAGCACTGGTTCTAGGAGATGGGGACACAGCTATTGGAAGAAAATGGCCAAAATGTGGGTAAACACTGGGTTAAACTAAATTCAAAGGCTTCTTAACAGAGGGCATATTTTAATCATTAAAGGCTCTTTAAGAGTATTTAATATGCTTCCATAAGCTATGAAATTCCAAGAGAGGAAAAAGGTGTATAGGGTTTTGCACATTTACTTTATCATTATTTTCATGGAATATCTTAAAGAATACTCTTTGAGAAACAATGCTACAGTCATTCAAAGTCCCCCGCTGCAACTTCAAAGGAAAGGTTATACATAAAAACAAGCTCTTAGCAGTAGAAGGTACCTTTGGATTAATGTTATTTTCCCCTTCCCAATCCCTGAACCATATTCCATCCCCATCAGAAGATTCAGTTCATTGCACTGAATGAAGAAAAAACAAATTAAAAAAATGTTTGGAATTATAGCAATTATTATTGGTTGGCTGTTTACACTGAAACAATCAGCTTTATCATAAAGGATTTATACATTTTCCTATATGTATGTGCTTTATACCATACCTCTAATTCTTAGAAAATATACAAAAACACACTTTCTGTGTATAAGATAGAAATGGATATTGTCATGACAGAGAGGAATAAAAAGTTGTTAATATTCAATCTATAACAATGTCCTGTTTATGCCAAAAAAGAAATAAGAAGTAGAACCTAGGCATCATCTTCAGCTCTCTTAGTAAATGAGCTTGCTCTGCCACTTGAGAAAAACTGGACTAGTTTATACTCCACTAAACAGCGTGTGTGTGTGTGTGTGTGTGTGTGTGTGTGCGTGCGCGTGTGTAGGTATCTGGGGATGGTTTATTTCTTTCTCTCTGCTATTCTTTCCCTCTGTCCCTCTAGTCTATCTCCACTAAGAATATACGTGATTTCTCAAGGTATTAAAAACCAGACTCAAGCTATCAGAGCAATGAGAACCTATATGCATGTCTGGTATGCATATGTATGCAACTGAAAAGGCATATTAAAGGTTATATTTGTATACCTTTATATACAAGGATGCATACAGCAATATACATACTGTGTTATACACAGAAAATAGGGACTAAAGAGAAGAAAAGTACAAGTACGCCAATCTCATTGCTAAGACTATATATCAAAGTATATAGTCTCTGACATATGAGCAACAGAGAAATACAATCACAGGTTTTCATTACTAGACTTAGTGCAATTCATCAAATCATATTTCTCCTTCCCTACCTCCCTCCTTCTCTCTCTCTCGGTCTCCATCTATACACACCCGAGTGCGTAAATGTGTATGTGTGATCTCCATAGATATGAACAAGTATTAAATACATACAATTTTAACTTTAATCTTTACATATTTCATTCTTTACTATTTTCAAAGCACAAAAATATCTTTGGATAAAGTATATGTGTCTAAGACTACTGCAGCATCAAAAAATGAAAAAATTCTGAAAGTATGGTTAGCAAATACATAGATTCTGAAAATCCAGTTTCCTATTAAGTAAAAATGTTTCCTGGAGTTCCTGTCATGGCTCAGTGGTTAATGAACCAAACTAGTATCTATCCATGGGGATGCAGGTTCGATCCCTGGCCTTGCTCAGTGGGGTAAGGATCCAGCATTGTCGTGAGCTGTGGTGTAAGTCACAGACATGTCTCAGAACCCATGTTTCTGTGTCTGTGGCATATATTGGCAGCTGTAGCTCCTATTGGACCCATGGCATGGGAAATCTCCATATGTCACAGATGTGGCCCTAAAAAAAAAAAAGTTTCCATCTAGTAGTGTTTTACCTGTGTAGGAACAAGATAGTACTATACTAGAAGCCAGTTTTTTTAAAATAGGGTAACATTTTTATTTTAAGTTTGCCTATATGAGGAAGCATTGTAGGAATCATGAAATACATCTTAGCGTAAATTTTTGCTTACTTACACATGTGACTCTACACGCTCACAGAGCACCCTTTAACCTTTGTGTAAAATGGTCTATGATTTTTACACAGGAAACACATATTTGCAAATGTCACCATCACTAAGGAGCTTTCCATTTAGCTCCTAACACCTGTTTATAAAAGTGCATTGAGGATGAGAAAGTTTGGGGCTGAGACTCGAGGGAAAATACTTTGCATTACAGTGCTAGATACGAAGATGGCATGCAACACTTTCAGATGGAGCAAACAGAAGAATAAACAGCCTATCAAGGAAATCAAGCGACCAAGACCATCATTAAGCCCCTCCTTTAGTCGCAAATTCTGGGTCAATTCCAGAGAATGGGATTTAAGGTAAAAACTCGACCCACTTACACTTACAGCTGTAGGAATCATCAGGTTACCCACATACATTCATTCCACTTAAGAATGAAGGATACAGAGAAGTTGTAAATTGTCAGTGACATCAGCTCTTGGATTTGTCTTGGGACAATTGTTTTTATCAACTTTTGAATTAGTTGCCAACATTTAAAACCAAAGCATTTCATATGAAATTTGGATTTTGAGCTCCTCTTAAGAAATCAAATGTCTGGCAACACTGTACCCAGAGTTGCTCAAGACAACACAGTTACACCACAGTGCTGCTGCCCCCGCCAAACAGGGCTTGTGCTTTCCAGTAACCACATCTCTTCCCAGGATATGGTACTCAGTCAGCTTCACCTATTTCTGTTCACACTGGGGTCACAGCAAGCAGCTGATTTTGCAATCTCTTCTTTGAACAAACCAGTTTTAATAATGAGTCCAAGTCTCAATTTTTATAATTACTAACAGAGGAGCCTTGAGCAAGTAATTTATCCTCATGGAGTCTCAATTTCATTACCTGTAAAACTGTGAAAGTAATCCTCTGCCACATCACAAAGTGACTGTGGGAAGGAAATGAGATTACATATGAAAATGCTTTGTGAGCTTCAAAGGTCATTTGTATAGAATGTATTATTTTTGTTTCATTATTAAAGTTCTAGTAAGTAAAATAGTAATCATCTTTAAACTACAATATATTCCTAAACAAAATTTAAATTCCTTAGATTAATAGGTAGGAAAAGAAACTACAAATGTTAACAGCAACTTGCATGTTAAAATGAAAAACTAGTGAGTATTATAATGTAAGCAGAGAACATGTCATCAGACTTGGCATTATTTTTACTCAATCAATTTTTGCTTAAATAATTTAATCAAATGTTATTTAAGAAAAATTAAGTTCAAATTATTTTATTGAAATAAAGATTTAGAGCAGGCAGGATATATAATATTTTCATTGATTATTCCCACCTTATCTGTACAATAAAATTTTTCTTTCAGCATAAAGTACTAATAATATACCTTAAACACACTGAATGGCAAAGTGTCTTAAAGAAAATCATCTGTGTTAGAGCAATTCTATAATAAAGAATCGTAGAATTAAAATCTAAATCCCACTCTCATCTAAATTTTTATAATAAAATTTCTTAATTTTAAATGTATTTTTATGCACTTTATTGCTATTGTTTTGTTTCAAATTCTCCCTTGAATATGAGAGTGTATGTGTATTCAGTTTGGAAAACTAGAACCTTCTATTTATGAATATGGTTTCAAAACATCATTCTATTCACAACACATAGATGAAAATTCCAGCTGTGTGTTTTCCTTTTTCACAGGTCCACATCCCTTACTCACCTCCCTAATAATGGTGACAGTCACCCAGTTTCACATCATTAGTATCTTGTGCTAAAGATGTTTGGTATTGTATGCATATTACCACAAATGTTATGCAAAAATACTATGTTACCCCATATCAATATATTTTTTCTATGCAAAAAATAGACTTCCCTTTGGCCAATTTTATCATCATTGAATACATAAATGCCACTGGGGTATTTCATTTACTTAATGGCTTTATTAATATGATCAAAATCCATTGTTAGAGTAAACCCTTTAGTTTCATGTAACAACAAATCTCTTGGACTTTTTTCTCTGGATCCCTACTGAGTCTTGGTAAGCATAATCATAACTTCAAAAATATGTGATTTTTTTGTACACCCATAATTGAAATAAAATTCATTAAGTAAAAAAAAATAATAAATTCATTTATCCCCCCAAAGTGTGATTTTTATATATTAAGAAGGTGCTTTTTATAATCTCCATAGTTTACTATGATATAGCCCTATTAGATAGATGTACCAATAAAAACTAGTGATTATTAGAATGCAAACAATTTATTATCTTCATCTCTATTACCCATAATAATTACCATGTATTGAGTGCCTATCCTAAGCTGGGCCTTACATATCAAATCACTAACTCCTTGCCATAAACCTATACATACTATAGCATTAGTTTACAACTGAGGAAAATGAAGCTAAAGAAAGGTTGAAAAATTTGATCACGGCCCTGCAGCTGATAAGCAACTGGCAGAGACAGAATTACAACCCAGGTCTTTTCAGATCCCAAAACTCCAAATGCTTTCCAAGCAATTGCTTTTCAAGATATTTCCACTGTCCTCAGGGATGAATACCTCCTTAAAACTGATAGTAGTCAGAGATCCTTATATAAATAGTAGATGTTGGAAAAAAGTCTCTGAAGATTTATGAGCCCATTTTGAAGGCAGTATAAATTATATGAGTTGAACTCAAATGCATAAAGATGACAGGATTCAGTGATTGATATGTGCTTCATTATCACTATTTACAACTAAGATATATTACAACCTAAGGTATAAATTTCTCTCAATTCATTTATTTAATCAAAAATAGGAAGGAGTAAATTTTTTATAGAGAACAATTTTTATATATTTACTTTTTTTTCTGCCTAGTACATTCTCATGGTGACAATTTGAATCTCATTTTCTAAAATATATCAAAAATTATATTGATATTATTATATTTGGTCCTTGATGCATTTTGTATATCATTTTATTTATTCATGAATTAAGAAAGATTAATGCTTAAATCAAGCACCTAACATTTGTTAGCTTAAATGTCATTTTTTTTAAAAATATACAAGTCCCAGGCACCTATGGCCAGTCTTGGACAAAGGAGGCAAGACCTATAATATGGGAAAAAGAAGCGGTGCTGGGAAAACTGGACAACTGCATGTAAATCAGTGAAACTAGAACACACCCTCACACCATGCATAAAATTAAACTCAAAATGGCTTAGAGACTTAAACATAAGACAAGACACCATAAGACTCCTAGAAAAGAACATAGGCAAAACATTCTCTGAAACCAACTGTACGAATGTTTTCTTAGGTGAGTCTCCCAAGGCAAAAGAAATATAAACAAAAATAAACCAATGGGACCTAATCAAACTTACAAGCTTTGCACAGCAAAGGAAACCATAAAGAAAAAAACAAAAGACAGCCTATAGAATGGGAGAAAATAGTTGCAAACATTGCAATGGACAAGGACTTAATCTCCAAAATAAACAACTCATATAACTCAAAAGCAAACAAGTAATCAATTGAAAAATGAGCAAAAGACCTGAATATACATTTTTCCAAAGAAGATATACAGATGGTCAACAGGCACATGAAAAAATGCTCATCACTAATTATTAGAGAAATGCAAATAAGTACTACAATGAGGTAGTATTGATTTGCAATACTCACACCGGTCAGAATGGGTATCATTAATAAGTCTACAAATAACAAATCCAAGTGACTGGATACAGTTCCCTATAGAAAAGAAACAAACTCATGGACAGGGAGAACAGAATCGTGGTTGCCAAGGAGGAGGGGAAGGGAATGGAATGGACTGGAGAGTTGGAGGTTGGTAGATGCAAATTACTGCATTTGAGGGGATAAGCAATGAGATCCTGCTGTAATGAGAGGAAAAGAATATATGTATGTGTGTAACTGGATCACTTTGCTGTACAGCAGAAATTGGCAGAACATTGTAAATCAATTATAATAAAAAATTAAAAACAAAACAAAACAACAACAAAAGAAATATACAAATATTTACATGAAAGTGTAAACTTGTAATATTTTTTAGCACTATGCATTGTGTAAGAACACAAATTCTGAAATCCAAACCCCAAAGCCTAATATGTGAGGTTGGTCCTGAAGTGTCATTTCACCTTTTAGGCCTATACAGGCCTGTTTAACCCAAAACTGGTAACCAAGAGAAAGTATAGATTTTAGAAATAAATGTGTATATGATTCACTGTAGTTATATTTATTCATTGGATCGTTGATCCATTCATTCTTTATATATACACACACACACATACATACACTATTTGCCTCCCAAAATGATTTGTGATTCCAGATTCCTAAGATCCTTATGTTAACAGGTATGCAGGCAATAAGGCTACTAAAATTAAAAGTAGTTACTGATATTGAATATTAAATTTGTCTCTGAGCCTCCTTGTAGCCAACAGAAAAAGAAAAAAGATGATGTTGACTCTTTTGCAGCTATAACTATCTCTTCAGCTTGTTGGGATAATTGAAAATATACTTTTCAGATTTCTATACTGTTTGACTACCACAACATTTTTCAAAGTGATTGATGATTTCATTTAAGGATACAGAGGTAATGTTTAAGTTATCAGGAGAAGCAGTCAATATTAACACAAAAATGCTACCACAAATGTGTTGGCTTTGAAAATGTTCTAATTTAACAGTGATGGGTTAGAGTCACTTCTATTTGTTTCAGAAGCAAAATTTGATTCCCAGTCAGTGTCCCAGACTAAATTATTACATTTTGGGTTTACAACCATAAATATGCTGCAACTGAGTGAAGATAAGCCAACAATAACTGCTTATTATAGCCTTTGCGATATGTTTAGTGAGTGGTAAATACCATGCAGGGCTTTAGAAGAAAAAACTACAAGAGAATCAAAAGGCAGTTTCCACCAAAGAGTTGATAAGCTATTAGAGAGGTAAGAATACTTGGTTCATGCAGAAAACAGTATAGCAGTTCCTCCAAAAATTAAATACACATTTACCCTATCATACAGAAATTCCACTTTTGAGTATATATCCCAAAGAATTGAAGCAGAGGCTCCAACAGATATCTGTATGCCAAACTGATAGGAGCATTTTTCAAAATAGCCAAAATCTAGAAACAACACAAATGTCTCACTATTGGATAAACTAGATGTGGGATAGGAAGGAAGGAAGGAAAGAAAGAAGGAAGATGGAAAGAAAGAAGGAAAGAAACAATGGAGTATTATTCAGCCTTAAAAAGTAATGGAATTCTGACAAATGTTACAATGAAGCTGAAATGCAAAGGCAATATGCTAAGTGAAATAGGCCAGACACAAAAGGACAAATAGTGTGTGATTTTTCTTAAATGTGGGACCTAGAATAAATTCATGAGATAGAGGGCAGAAGATGACTGCTAGGAAATGGAGGAGAAGGGAACTGGAAATTATGGCTTAAAATTTTTAGTTCTGGAAAATAAAAAATCCTGCAGATGTATGGTGGTAGTAGTTGCAGAGCAATGTAAATATTTTTAATGTCACTGAACTGCACACCCCAAAATAGTTAAAATGGCAAATTTTAAGTCATATACATTTTGCCACAATTTAAAAAGAAATAAAAAAAGAATATGTGAGTTACTCTCATAAAGCATTTTATTTTTGCTCATATTAATTGTCACTCAATATTCACTAGCTTTGAAAGTATCACTCAATTTTTAATGTATTCCTTTAGCCAGACCAGAAAGCAAAATGAAAGTGGAAGTTTCTATCTTCTACTTTCTACTGTATTTCTATTTCCATTGTATATTACCCCACGACATAATAGAGCAGTGACTCTCAAACCTGACCTTATTTAAAAGCACAGAGTCTAAGGCCAATCTAGACCTACAGAATCAGAATTTTTGAAGGGTCCTAGCCAAGATTTTTTTTTTTTAATTCCCTAGCAATCTGATTATAAATCTTGTTGGGAATCACTTTAGCATTTTACTGGGTGTGTGGTCTTAAAACAGAAACTGATTTTTTTCAGAACTATTGAAATACCATAATCTAATTCTCTAATTAAGAAATAAACACATTTAGGAATTGGAAAAGTTTCTAAGATCCCTTCCCATACCGAATAACATAACATGAAAGCGTCCACTGTCTTTCCTCCACTATCTAGGCTCTTGTGGTTAGCAAAAAGAAAAAATATATTCATTCTACACCTAAGGCCTTTTTAAGAACAGCATGGTTCCAGAAAGTCTAATAATCTCCACTGATCCATAAAACTTGATGGCAATATCATTATGAATCCATTCTAAACTATAATTCCCTTTAATATATGCATGAATTATATATTCTGGTCACAGTATACAAGGTTGAAACTCACTTCAGCTGAATTTGGAAAATATACTTATTTAACACATGATGGCTTTACCAGAAAATATGTTTAAAGGGACCCAAGATCATCTATTAAATACATGGGGAAAAATCTTATTAAAAAATTAGCTTCGGAATTCCCTTCATGGCTCAGAGGTTAACAAATCCGACTAAGAACCATGAGGTTGCGGGTTCGATCCCTGGCCTTGCTCAGTGGGTTAAGGATCCGGCGTTGCCGTGAGCTGTGGTGATGGTTGTAGACACGGCTTGGATCCCGCATTGCTGTGGCTGTGGCGAAGGCCGGCAGCTACAGCTGCTGTTAGACCCCTAGCCTGGGAACCTCCATATGCCGTGGGTGCGGCTCTAGATAAACGCAAAAAGACAAAAAAAAAAAAAATTAGCTTCAAAAGTTCTAGAGTACATTAGAAAACTGTCTTTCTAAGGGGAAAACATTAGCAATTACATGGGCATAGTCTGAAGTTTCTTCTCCAAACCCATTTTTCACATAAACATCAAATACATTTTTTTTTAACTATGCTTTTATTTTTTTCACTTTTTAAAGTTTTATTGAAGTATAGTTGACACTGCAAATAAATTTTCCTTAATAAGCATCTCTGAGCAAAGTCACTCTCATAATTAAAATAGTAGGAACAAAAAGTACCAAATCTTCAGGCCTTTTGCCTGTTAACTCAAAGCCCAAATTCCTTAGTCTAGTATGAAGGTCACTAAAACATGACCCCACATATTTTCGGGACTTTGTTGGCCATACTCTTTCTGGTGTGTGTCACAGCGAAGTCAAAATTACAAGACACAACAGACTGAAATGGGATCTACTCTGCACTGATTCCATCCTTATGGGGTGCTCAGAAATGGCTGGATTTGCCCCTGCTGCCACCTACCTGCTGCCTGATGTCAGGACTTCACCTCTGTGAACTTGGCCACAGAGCTGGAATCTGCTCTCTTTCCAATCTAGGAATGGCCAAAGGCTGCCTTTTCCTTAGAACTCAGCCTCTGTGAGTGTGGCAGGGTGTGAGAGAAGACATCCCCACCCTTCTATTCCTTCCCAGGTGGCAGAGAAAGTGATCTCACCAGGACATCCAGTCATAACACTTATCTCGGGTGTCCTGTCATCTCTTTTGGAAATGCAATTTGTAAACGTACTTTTTAAAGTGAGTATAAATTTTAAATCGAGAAGGACTTTGAATAGAGAATTTACATGTGCCATTTGTTCCATTATCTTTTGAAGATGTGCTGCTTGTTTGAAAAGAGGCATAAGTATCTCAGCAAAGCATATCTTGCTTAAAAACAACAGATAATAGTCATACAACAGATAATAGTCATAGTTTTAAAAACTCTAGCTCATCCGCTTAAGAGAAAAAATCAGTATACAGAAAGTCTTGGGATCCACTTGGGGGTGTTCCTGAGGTCTCCTATATATAGTATCAACTAGCCTTCCCCAAAGTTGTTCATACTATTCCTCTTGACCAGCAGACACTGTGAATTAGCATATGTTTCTTCTTAAACAGTCTTACTCCTTCACAACTGCATGCTTAATACTCATTCTACTTTTTCTACTTGGACATCCATCACTGGTTTCTCTGTCTAGAAACATGACCCTCCTTTGAAGAGCTTCTCATTCTCTCCTGCTTTGTGGTAACTTCCTTGGCCCTTCCTACTGGAACTGAGCTCCCATCTTTAAATCCTCATTGCCTTTTACTTATGTCCCTTTTGAACTGCTAAAGCAGAACTTTGAATACAGATTGAATCTCTTTTGCTAGATTTTATAGTTTGTGTGAAATTTATGCTCACTGAAAGCATTTACCTTTGTTTATCCCATACCAATAGCTCATCAGTTATTTTAGTCAATAAATGAATGAATATTAGAAAATTATTTACTGTCTCAGAGACTAGTCTTATTAACATTATTTTAAATGGATCTATTTCATTGAAAACAGAACAAAACATATCATGAAATTATACAGTGGTAATCATAAATTCAATACAGTTTTTCATAAACTAAGCTAAGGGAAATCTTTGTTGTCTGTAACAGAATAAAAGAAATATAGAAACCTATCCAACCCTGGTTCTGTCTGCTTTCCATGTATTTATTATGTATTCGTCTTGCTTTTACTGCTGTTAGATTCAAGGTCTACAATTACTAGTCCTCCTGTAACTTCAGTGTTGTATCTAAATAGTAATATTATATTGCAACCTTTAGATACGAAGCACTGGAATTGCCTTTTTATTTTGAGTATGGATTACTCCATAACAGAATCTCCAAAAGCAGTCCACGGCAAGGAGAAAAAAATAATTGTATAGCAAATTTCTAACATTCCAAGGTCAACACTTTCTGGTCATTCTGTTTTCCCTTCTTCAGATCATGTCAGTTGCTGTCATTATCTTAATTACCTATTTGCTTACTCGCGTACTGTTCCTCTATAACAATATCCACACAGCTGTCACATTGACACTAGAATAAAATCTCTATGAAAGCAAAGAATCTATTCCATGGACTGAAAACAGTGCCTGGCATTACAAGAATCACTGAAAAAATCTTGAATGAGTGACTTTTGAAAATTATATTTTCAAGAAAATGAAATGATATGTTTATTCTGGAGTCACACAATGTAACTGTTTTTTATAGAAACAAGCATAGACTGCTTGTTTCAAGCAATCTGAAAATGCTTCTTAACCCAGGGAAGAGGAGAAGGAAACACAAACAGGTTGTCATATACACTGTGGGTGATCCTGATTTAGGAAATCTAGATTATGGCCTGGATATGGTATGTAGCAGCACACTTTTTTTTTTCTTTTTAGGGCTGCACCCACGGCATGTGGAAGTTCCAGGCTAGGGGTCAAATCAGAGCTTCAGCTGCTGGCCTACACTACAACCACAGCAGCACAGTATCCGAGCTGCATCTGTGACCTATACAACGGCTCGTGCCAATGCTGGATCCTTAACCCACTGAGCAAGGTCAGGGATTGAACCTGCATCCTCATGGATACTAGTCATATTTGTTTCCACTGCACCACAATGGGAACTCCCAGCATGCATTTTTTGATAGCTCCTCCTTGGGTGATTTCTTTCGGAATTCAAACACAGTGGCCAAACTCTCAACACTTGAATGCTTCCTCTATACACTGAATTATCCCAGGTCTTTAGTCTCCTACTCTCAGCAAGCAATGGCAGACCCTCCTATGTCTCTGGGCCATAATCAAAGGCCAGCATATTAACCCAGAGGCCTGGCTCTGGAATCAGGAAAATTACTGGCAAGAGATACATGGAGGCCCAGATACCTAGACTAGACTAACTCTTTCTAGGCCCTTTTTGGGGTCTTGGTCCTGAACGGAGCCCTCTGACAAGCATCCCTGCTGGACTGGATTGGCGGACTGGTCCCCACTATCAAGGCTGTGTGGGGAGGGGAGATCAGAAGCCTATTCTACGAGGCTCCTCTGGGTGGAGGCAGACCACATCTTCCTGCTTCCTAAGTGCAGATCAGACCTTTATAAAAATAATCTGAGGGGCCTATTAAGAGACATCATAGACAGCAAGTGATAAGCTCCTCAGACACCTCCTGCCAGGACTCTCTGGAACTACATAGCCTTTGAGGACTGGAGACCCCATGAACCCCTCCTCTGAAGCAGTGCTAAAGAGGACTAATTTTCCCTTTTTTCCTTTTCCTCTGACCATGCTGGGCACATTTGTCAACAGGAGAGGCAGTTAAGCACAGGGACGAAGAATAGGGCTTTAAAAGCCAAGATGTTGCTCAGGTGAGCCTGATGGGCACCCATGATTGAGAAATGCTCCAAGACCTTTAATATTTTGACATTTCTAGACTAAATGCTGTAAATGTATACCAACCTCTCCTCACATCAAAACATTTTTAAAACTACAAGTAATAAGTCAACCTTGACAAGAACTTATAAAAAGGCAATCTGACATGTACGGAGAAAATTTAAGTGCATATGTTTCAGGACTTCTAAATACCAGTTGCCTAACATAAATTCAAGATGACAAAGAAATCATGCAATTTTCTAATTAATAAAGAACTTGCTCAAGTATTTTCACATAGATCACGCTAAGTCCAGTTATTATGAATTTAGATTCCTTTGGATACAATTAGTGACAATATTAATAAGAAATTACATCCAGTGTATCAATAAAATTTATGATGCAAAGTTGAGATGTAAGTTTTAAAATGTACAAAAAGGTACACACTTATTCAAAATTCTTTTAGGAGAACCACATACACCCCAGGGTCTTAGTTCAATTTCTGTTTTTACTACATGGTATGGAAAGTTCCATAATATGAAAGAACACAATAGTATATACATTTATTATATTATTCATGTGAACAAGGTTTTAAAATTAAAATCATCTAGAATTGGTATATACTGTGATGTCCCATAATCTTAATTAAGCAAACCAGAAATAAATGACAAAAAATTTTAACTAGCCAAAGGGGCTGTCCAAAATTTTTAAGTTGATTAAGTTGAAGTATCAGGTGTTTAAAAAACAATTGGAAATAGGTACAGGGCTCCTTATCAGGAGGGAGACAAAAGGCAAAAAGAGCAATCACAAGAACTACAAAAGTTAGAGCAATCTGAAGGCATTAAAGAAAGGACAAATGTTGCCATGTATTTAAATAGTACATGAAGACATGACTATATTAGAGGGTAAAAACAGATATTTGATAATTATACAAATTTCCAAAATTCCAAAAGAAGCATAATGGACAAATGAAGAAAAAACATGTTTATTTGGTGAATCAAAAAAAAATTGTGACATTTTTATCAAGAATGAATAAATTATACCCCCCAAACATTTATTAGAAAAGTCATTCACGTGGAAAAAATTCCTCACCAATATTTCTGAACATTGCGTTAATATGCAAAAGAATATTTTACAGTTACATTTATTATATCTATAATTTGATATTCTTATGGTATCCTTAATCAGTTATACTCACATTAACATAGCACAATCATCTTTTTGAAAAGCCTGATCTCCATTCTGTAATTTCTCTTAGTGCTATGGTTGTATTTCAGTTCCTGTTGTTTTCTGTACAGAAATGCCCTTTACCTTCCTCCTTCATCTTTGACTCCTATTTCTGGCCCTGGCTCAGATGCATCACTCTTTTAGCCTTCCTTGATAGTCCCGCCCAGAGTTAGGGTCCTTTGTCCCTTAGCTTCTGATATGGACTTCTATTATATTCATAATGAAGCACCATATTGTAAAATTCTTTCTTGACAACAACAACAAAAATTTCTTATTTTTTATTATCTCCATGGCCTACCAAAAGCTTGATGTAAACTAGACATTCCACTATTAACTACTGAATGAAGGCCATACAGGAAGACTATGAGGAAAGACCCTGAAATCTTGCCATTGTGATTAAAATCATGCAATAAGCTTATACTGTATAGTTTAAAAAGAAAAAAAAGATTTAATGTTTTTAATTAGATTTCATGTTCATGGCAATAAAAGACACCCTGTTTGAAGGTATAAAATCAAGCATCACCTTGTTACTATATCATTTAAAAACACAGCTTAATACATTAATATGTACTCTATTGATAATTATTTAATCTTAAATTTAAAAATATGAGTACTTTGAATGTTCAGTAATTTTACAAAAACTGCCCATTCTAATTGTTTCTGTAACTCTGATATTTGAACAATGTATGATTTGCAACAAGGTTACATTATTTGGGAACATGATCTGAATAAATAAAAGTAGCCTTAGCAGAAGAAATGCAACAATATTTAGTTTATTAAATCCTAAATTAAATACATATCTGTATATCCACATGTGCATGTGTATGCTTCTATAAATCAAAACTGAGATCAAAGTAAGTATATAGTTTTATATTTTTAACATAGCATTATATTGTGAACATTTCCTGTGTCATAAAATAATCTTGTAAAATGTTATTAAAAATTGTTTTAAGTACAGATACAGATATGCTGTAAATTATGTAACTATTCTCTATCCTTGGTAACTCTTCGCAAATATATTCTACAATGAACATTATATATGAATTTTGTGTACCTTTTTGATTATTTATGCTAAGAGAAACTGGTCTTCTTGCTTTTTTTTTCTTTTTCCTTATCACTTAGGTATTTGTTTCAGATAATCTTTTTTCATAATAACAAAATGTCTTCAACATGAAAAAAGGTAACACTTGCATTTCAATATTTTGCTGGCTGTTTTTAAGTCGTAGTATTTATGTAATGTATACTAAAATGAATGATTTGAAATTTTGGCTGTTCACAGAAATTTATGGCAACAGAATCCTGAGGACATTATTTAGATCATTATATGAATATTAACTTCCATATCTCATGAAAAATGTCACCAACAGGGAAGATCTTCCTAAAGGGACTGTGAAATATAATGTCCCTTGGTAAATAATAGCAACATGAACATCAAAATGTAATAGTATTTTAAATAAATTGCTTAATTTCAAATAATTTAAAATAACCCTACTTCGTGGATAATAATTTAAAAAAATAAATAAGTAGTGCTAAAAAATGTTTAAATAACTACTAATGAGCTATTTTCAAAGCTACAGAAAAGAGGTAAATATGATCTTGCATTTTACAAGCTGCAATCCAGGTAACTATTAGTTACTCTGAAATTAACAGTTGAGGTTTCTGATGTAGGATCAGTGCAGTCCAATCTCCACATAATGCCAATTATTTTGCACCAGCTCTTCAAGATGGGTTGTCATTAAATAAAACACTCACTGGACTCAGAAGACCATTGTACACAGAAGAATTAATATAGAAAATTTCAAATGTTTTATGTTCAGAAAATTAATGATTTCTTGGGAAATATGTATGATAAAACAATTTGCTACAAGGTCATATTTTTGTCAATATGACAAACCATATTTTGCTTAAAATACCAAAATAGTACTAATAGAGGAGATAAAGTTTAACATTTATAAAATTCTGATAATTGAAAACTTGAAAAGTGATTAAAATCCCATATACAGAAAATAACACTGTGTGATACTGCAACAATGTGAAAAGCTATTACAAATCCTGCCAAATATATGTTCACATCATATTAAGAAAAATAGCAAACATTTTAATAATGAGTAAAAAGTAAAAAAAGAGTCAATCACCTCTTAAAAATACACCTATTTCATTATAGAGATTAAAAAGTAAAAAACACAGCTAAATTTAATTTCCTCTATCCTGGCCCACCTTGGTTTATTATTTTATAGACCAAAATAATGAGCACCTTGAAAGAGCTTTGCTGCTACAATGCAGAAACTGTCATGACTACCATCCAAAAGCAAATAAATCAACAATAATAGTACATAATAAGTATATCTGAAAGTAGAACACATTCAATAGTGGGCTTTTCATACATCAAAGTATAATTATTCAACTGAGTAGAAGTTGTATTTTAAAATACTGGCACTCAGGCCCAAACACCATCAACCAACCTATTACTGTGTGTAACATACACAGCTCTACAACCCTGCCACCAGATGGTATTTCAACGCTGGACAGAATCTGACACAAGATTTGTGTAGGTGGAGGCTTAATATACAGTCCTCAAGTAGAATACAATTATCTGGACTGTAAACTATTTATGATTAAAAAAATTCAAAGGGGACCAGGGGAGTGCCTGTTGTGGCTCAGTGGGTTAGGAACACAACATAGTGTCTGTGAGGATGCGGGTTCGATCCCTGGTTTTGTTCAGTGGGATAAGAATCTGGCATTGCCATAAGCTACAGCGCAGGTTTACGGTGGCTGGGATCCAATGTTGCCGTGGCTGTGACATATTCCACCCCTAGCCCAGGAACTTCCATACGCTGCATGTGAAGCCATAAAAAGAAAACAAAAAACTTCAAAGGAGGAAAGGGAATAGGAAAGAACAGTAATATTTTCTGGGTGCCCTCAAAAGTAGATAGAGAAATTGCAACACGTTATTAAAACCCAACAGCTAAACACATATTTATTTTATAACTTAAGATGTTTAAATCATCTGTATATAGTAAATATTTACTTGTTGACACCAAAAGATAAGGTCCAGATCATTACATATATTATTTAATTCAATCCGCTTAGCAACTCAGTTAAGTCAGTATGACTACTTGCATTTTTCAGGTAGGGAAATTGAACCCTAGGACATTAGGGAATTTATCCAGAATCATACCAGTAGGTAGTATAAACAAATGGAGCTCATCCTAGCTCCAAGTCTCCGCTTTTCAATGCCTCCCTCTGCCTACCTTATGGAAAAGCATGCACTTGGCAAGACTCTTCATTTAATGATGAATGAGTCTCAAAGGAAACCCTTTTCTGGCATGTACAGCATTAGGATTCAGTAGCCAGTCCTCTCATATCAAAACTCCAACTCAAGCTTTTCACTAAGGAAACCTGGGTTTGGAGGGAAAGGCAGTTGATTCCAAAGTAATTTGCCTCTAAAAGGAAGTAGTCTATTACCTTGCCTTAAATAATGCAGCATTCAGTTATTACTTCCTGCCAGAGTGACAGTTTAAGCACAAGGCATTAAAAAACTGTTTTCTCCTGTTCTAGCTGTCTGTTATTTATTGCCTCATACACTGCTTGTCTGGAAGTGATGGATAAATATTTGAAGGGAAAGATGCATCATTCTGGATGCTCCATGAAATTCAAGATGGATAAAAGTCAACATTTCAGGCTCATCTACTTTAACTTTCTTCCTATAATAAGGCAAGAACAAGCTTTAAGTGTTTTAAAAGACTCTAGTCAAAAAACAAAAACACGCAAAACAGCTTTATCAGTTTCTGCATAAATTTTTAAAGAATAGTTTCTATTTCAATGTTTGAAAAATTTTTTTCAATTTGTCGAAAAAAGTAAATGTATCTGACACAATTAAGTTTTTTTCTGACAACAAGATTTTGATACTATGACATTCTTTGGATTGATTATGTTTTCACATAACGAAAAGAGAAGGAATCCAATGCTAGTACTATAAACTCAGCCACACTATTTATGATCACAGAGCAAAACTCCAAATTTCACATCAAATATCCTTTCTTAACACAAAGATTAATTTATTTATAACCATAATATTTGCACTTACTGTACTTTGAGCCAACAACTGTGCTAAAATTTTTTACATAAATTTTCACATCCAGTACTTCTTCCCCCCATAACCAGTAGCTCTCCCTCAACTCCTTAAGTATTTGCTTAAAGTTATCTCAGTGAAGCTTTCTCTTATATCCTTTCTTAAAATTGCAACCCTTTATTTCCCAGTAACCTCTACTGTCTTTCCTTCCTTTATTTTCTTTCTTTCCCCTAGCATTTATCACTATCAGGTATAGTACATATTTTAGGAATGTATTTGTTTATTGTCTATTTCTCGAAGTGTGAATGTAATCACCATGAGGGCATGGATATTGTCATTATTTGTTTATGAATAATTTATACCTGTTTTCTTAAGTGTTATGGCGGCAATGTCTGTGATAGGGCTGACCCGCAGTTAGTACCGAAATTATTAATTTAATGAAGGTGTTTAGTCTTTGCAAACAATGTCTTGAGATATTTGTAACCTACTTTGCTGAAACAACCAAGGCTGAAAAGATAAAGTGACTTACTGAAGTCATAAAGCAAGTAACTACTCAGGCAGTTTTGTGTATTCTCAACTTCAATACTCTTTATTCTCTGTACTAGCTCTAGAAAATGGAATCATCCCAACCAAAGTTTGTCTATTTGCTCTACAGGTTTACAGATCTTTGAACACATGATGAGCAAGTCTAGAAATTATAGCAAGGGAATATTCCTTTTAAATACCCTTCATGGCTAGGCCTCTTTCAGAAGGTCATTCACGTGGATGAGCAGGTAGCTTTAGAAGGGACACAAATAGGGTGTGAGGGAGAACAGGGATCAGCTCAGACCATCTGCATGAACCCTGGAAATCAATGTGTTGACAGATGTCACAGCCTGTTTTCCCTCATAAGCAGTAAGCTGAATGTCATGAAACATTTGCTGAGACAAGAAAATGAATTATACACAAAATCTAAGCTTACCTAAGGACTTTGACAAGGAAGAACAGTGAAAAACTAGATATTTGAAATCTTCATACCCCACCTGATGCATACTTAATAATACACATTCATTCCCAACATATATTGTGTCTTGTTTACTTAACGTTTTTATCTATTTTCCTCTAGTCCATTTTAAAAATAAAATCAAGTAATTCAATTTCCCATTACACACACCAGGTTTATAGACTTGTATTCTTCGCCACCCTCCCCACCTCCCCCACCAGCTTTCAAGCAACAGTTAGAACCATAACCAAAGATTAGTCAACATTTGAAGAACTTGATGAGTGGAAAGCTACTGCCAGAACAGAGAGAGAGACGGTTAAACTCAGAAAGTAACTACTTCAAAGAAAATATCTTCACCATAAGGAATGGATGAAAGAATCAATTATTACCCAGTTGCTCCTTCTTTTTCTACAAACTGTTTTCTCCTCACTACTCTCCTGGACTAGAGTGACGGTTATGGTAGAATTCATAAGACCAGATTTTTTTAAAATTTAAAAGAGTTGAGTAACTTTTTAGAAAGTCATTGTGCCTAAACCGTTATGTCTATTCTGTCTATAAATGCTACTAATACAATAAGAATATGTAACCAAAAGAAACAGAAAGAACCTGACCAATAAAGGATATTAAGAATATGTGGGGAATGTATGGAAAGTGAGAATAGTTACTGCCCAGGCATTATTAGTCACACAAAAGAATATCACGCCATGATGATCTTTTCTGGAGTGGTGTGTGTAAAGCAGAACCAAAAATAAATCTAATCTTCTGAAAGTGGTAGAAAGTAAAATAAATCAGTTCTTTACCCAGGGAAACTGAAAATTATGTAACTGGACCCAAAAAGTTCTACTAGGAAGACTCATGTAGCTTTATGTGTTGGCAGTGCCCACCTGAAATCCAAAGGGACCTGATTATAAAACATGTACCTTAAGAACATCCTGAAGTTAAGCTATAGCCTCCAATATTGATTGCAACTCACCTCCGATTTTCTGTTTAACAAATTTGTTAGTAAACACAGAGCTACTGAAGTAATTAATGTAATAATTTCTGTCTAACTCCCACTCCTCCAACTGACTTGTTTCTTTAACACTAACTGTGAAATAGGTCAAAAATAGGTCAAAATCTTGCTCGTAGCAGTGGCTGAGAATATCAAAGAGAGATACAAGTTGAAAAAGGAACAGTGAATCATGATCCAAATGTTCCACTTCCTATCCTTTTGAAAAAAAGAAAATATCAGGAAAAGTGAGAATAAATTTTTTAAGCATAAATGTATCACAAACTTATGAAGAAACAATATGAGCTTTTTAAATGAGTTAGGGATTTAGAACACTTGAATTTTTCTAAAATTTATTTTAAGATGATATGAGGGGTGGTAAAATTGTATAGTTCAGGTTTTCTCCAAAAGAAGAGAACCAAAGAGCCCTTAGGTATATCAGAGCAAGTCGCTAAATGATCACTAGTGAAAGCCATACTTTGATGCTGTTCTAAGCAATATATTATTTTTTATTTAACAAAATGAAAAATTAGAATAGTATTTGTGCTTCTGAAATACGTAGTCTGGTTTTTAAATGAGTAAGCATTATGTACATTTACCTTTCATTTACACAACAGGAAAAGCTAATTAAAAAACAACCACTATACCATAATACATTTCAAAGCTGCCCCAAATGGCATATTATATTGAATGTTTTACAGTGACATCTACTACATTTCTTATGCATAACATTATGCTAATAACTATCCTTTCAACCTCAGAATTCCTGAGCTAATCAGTCCAGGGTAAAATTGTTCCTTTTCTTGCCCACTTATCAAGATCTATATGCTTATTTGAACATTGGCTTTGCATGCAGAGAACTCACAGAGTCTCTGTAACATAAGCTTATCCAAGAGGGTAAGAAGGGAACGCTAAGCCTCTCAACACAAGCCCACACACAGTAGGGAAGAGAGACAGTCTCTACGCAAGGAAGCTACCCTACTAAAAGCAATAATGTAGCATGGTGTCAGATGTAGGATCTTAGAGAATAAACCTTCCAGAAGATACTTGTTTTAATACTTAATCCTTATCAAAAGTGTATTATAAATATATTAATGTATAAAATTACAAGTTCAAAATTATTTAGATCATAGAATTCATTTTTATACCCTTCACATATTGTGTGCAAATTAAAAGAGTGATTCTAATAATGCCCCTAAAGAATTACTGAGGAGAAGTGAATAGAATAAGCCCCCAAAGTCAAAGGAAATGCTTAAGTCAATGATCAAGCTATTTTTCTCTGTCCTGAAACACTGGTGCTGTCTTCCAAAGATAAACTGCTCTTAGTACTTGTTCGGGCCTCATCTTAAGGGCATAGTAACTAAAGGTCATACTCTACTAATTAATCAACTGCAGACTCATTTAGAACCTTCCAAATAATGTGTCTAGGTTTCCAGTCCTCCCCCAGAAAGAACGCCAACATGTCAAATATAAACTTAATGTCCCCTAAGTGATATTATGGCCTCATCTGTATGTATATTTATTTCTGTGACAAGAATAACTACGTGCAGTGAGTGTATCAGATATTAGTGACTGACTAAAGGAAGTGACCTTTGGAGAGTTTTTAAGAATTGTATTTAAAAAGTTTTAACATCATTTAAAAACCATAAGGTTTGGAATCCTGTCTTTGTCTCTTTTTCTCTGTCCCCAACCATGCAGTATTTTAAGACTACCAGAAATCTTACAAATGCATATAGAAAGAAAAGAACAAATGAGTCATCTCTCCCTACACATATACCTAAAAAAGTTCTAGGACTGTGGTACATAGAAAGCAGGAGAATTATTCTGACAGTGAAGAGAATCAATACGCTTAAAGAGAATATTACTGAATGAGAATGGAAGGAGATGGGCATCCAGAATTCTGTATAATGCACAAGAAAATGTAGCTAACTTTCAGAAACAAGGTAATAGTACTGCAAAATGTTAGATGAGGAAATAATAATACCATTGTAGTTATGAATCTTTTTTCATCCTAAGGGAATATCTTGATAAAGCAAAATGCAAGGACCATTTGGGCACCCAGATTTTAATTCAACCTCTGTGACTGACTCAAAATCTGATCTTGATTAGCCATTTAATTTCTTTGGGTAATAGTATTCCTATACGTAAAATGAGGAGCTAGAAATAGACAATCTTTAAGACCATTTTCAATTCTAAGTCTCTATGACCTATACCTGCAAACACTTTGGAATAAAATTTTCTTTTTTAGTAGGAATGTAAAGTGAAAACTTTTCTATTTAAGACCTTTCCTGAACTTATACATCACTTCATTATTGTAATAGTCTATCACAATATACGTATTTATCTGATATATCTATAGTAGCTAATTTGCAAATAAAGGTGGTCTCAATTTTGAGATCCCTGAGATCAGAGACCAACTACAAACGATGTAGTACTGAGCAGGCTTTTAATAAATTGACACTGCATGAATAAAAGAGTGTGAGTAAAAGAAGACAGATATTAATGATGCTGTGAATGAATGAATAATCTTTATTAACTATTCTCATTTTAACAATCTGGATTTATCTTCATCAAGTATATAGGGAGATAATATATGATAAAATTTGTTCTTCAAATCAGCTGGGATTATTCAAAATTTGTAGTAAGAATTCTGAATGTTCATTAGTAAATAAAAGTAAAAGGTAGCAATTTTCATTTATTCCTCTACTCATTTCAGCAAAATATATTACAGAAAGATCAAAAAATTCATTAAAGAAGTTCCCATTGTGGCTCAGCAGTAACAAATTTGACAAGTATTCATAAGGATACAAGTTTTATCCCTGGCCTTTCTCAGTGGGTTAAGATGTTGCCTTGAACTGCAGTGTAGGTCACAGAAAGGGCTCGGATCTGGCATTGCAGTGGCTGTGGCACAGGGTGGCAGCTACAGCTCTGATTCAACCCCTAGCCTGGGCTCTTCCATATTCTGCAGGTGCAGTCCTAAAAAGAAAAAAAAATCATTAGAGATATTAAAACTTGAAATGCTAGAATACGTTAGTAAATATTTTATATACTATTTGGTGATAAAGACTCTTCTAAACCCGTTCATAACCCTGAAATATTTAACTATCATGATATATTTAACTATTTCCAAAAAATTATAATCATGTGTTAAAAAAGATTACTATAAATAAGACTTTAAAAATTAAAAGTGGAAAAAGAGGTAAAAAATTTGAAAGCAGGGGTCTAATACACAGAGAACTCATAAATTAATAGCAAAACCCAACTTACTAATAGAAAATTAGGCAAAGACATAAATATTTAAGTTAGGGAGTTCCCATTGTGGTGCAGCAGAAACAAATCCGACTAGTTTCTGTGAGATTGCGGGTTCTATCCCTCGCTCAGTGGGTTGATGATCCAGTGCTGCCGTGAGCTGTGGTGCAGGTCACAGACATGGTTCAGATCTGCTGTTGCTGTAGCTGTGGCATAGGCTGGCAGCTGCAGCTCTGATTTGACCCCTAGCCTGGGAACTTCCATATGCCATGGGTACAGCCCTAAAAAGCAAAATTAAACAAATAAATAATAAATAAATATCTAAGTTATAAAAACTCTGGCCGGTTAAATATAGTATAATCTCATTACCATATCAAAAGAATGAAATGAAAATAGAACTGCTCCCACATTAGGTAGATAAAGATGAAGTCCTTCTACAACATTCAGAATTATTAATGGTACAGAAAAATCATACATAGTTGGTAGAATTATCTTGAAGACTCTGTAGTATGTTGCAACTTAAAACTGACTTTAGCCTTTGACTCAAAATCCCATTACTAAATTTTCCCCAATAAAGTAGCCTCACAAGTGAAATAGCTATCAAGGGCAACTGGACAGTAAATCATAGAAATAACCAGTGTAATACATGATCCCCATTTGGTCAGACTACAGAAATAAATGCTATAGTTTTACATATGCTTAGCGATAGCTGGTAGTACTCAGTTAACTATTTTTAATTAATCTTATTAAACATTCTGGCATTTCATATTTAAATGCATTTTAATAATAGAAACCTTGGAAAGTATGTAAAAACATAAACAATAAAATGACCCAACCTTCATTCACTGAGTAAAGAGATATTAACTCCAGTCTAGTCCTCCAGTCTATTCCTAATAAAGTGTGTGTGCATGGGGAAGGGGAAGTGTGTATTTCTATAAACCACAATCACAATTAGGTGTATGTATAGTTCTACACCATTTTCCAACATAACGTGTTTGACATAAATATATTTCAGTGAACAATAGGTAAGCAAACTTGTATACATTTTTGATTATTTATTTAGGATCAAAACTTGTTTCCAGTGTTTAAAATCATTTTTTTTTAATTTACTAAATTTTTCTTACCACTTGAAATTTTGCTCAGGTCAGTTTTATTTTATGAGAGCAAAATGCCTTCAAGAGGGAAAAATAACACCAATGTTTCAATATTTTATGAGCTTTTGGTTTTGTTTATGGTATAAATATCATGGACAGTAAAAAGGAATGACTTGAATTTTCAATGTGCAGCCTCTAAATCAAAGAAACTTCTATAAGTAGAATTCTGAGGATATTATCTAGATCATTCTATTGAATAGTCACTACCTTAGAATCTATATGAAAATGTTATAACAGAAAAAGACTTTCTGAACAGAATGAATAATACAGTGTCCCCAGGTAAACAACAGCAATGTGAACACTAAGAGTAACAGTATTTCTAATAAAAGACTTAATTTCAAAGAATCCTGCTTCACAGATAGCAGCCTGAAAAAGTACATATAATACTCAAAAATGTTTGAATGACTCCAACTAGGCACTCTCAGAGTTACATATGACAGTCTTTAGAGATTGCCATCCAGATAACTACTACTTATTCTGAAATTCAGATTAGGTTTATGTATAGAATCAGCATAGTCCAATCTCCACACAATGCCATTGACTGTACAATTGATGTATAACATGGAGAGCACTGTCATGGAATGAAATGTATACTGCAATCAGAAGAACAGAATTTATGCACACTACAGGTATATGGAATGGATGGTCAACGAGGACCTTCTATATAGCACAATATTTTGTGATAACCTATATGGGAATGGATATATGTATATGTATAACTGAATCACCTTGCTGTACATCAGAAATTAACACAACATTGTAAATCAACCAGATGTTAATCAAATTTTTAGTTATAAAAATAATTAAAAAGAAGAATATTTATATAATAATTCTAAAGTGATCTGTGTTTCCTTGGGCAGTTCTTATTCACCTCCAATTATTAAAAAATGTATAAACTTGGAGTTCCCATTGTGGCTCAGTAGAAACGAATCCGACTAGGAACCATGAGGTTATATGTTCGATCCCTGGCCTCGCTCAGTGGGTTAAAGATTTGGAATTGCTGTGAGCTGTGGTGTAGGTTGCAGACACAGCTCAGATCCTGCATTGCTGTGGCTGTGGCATAGGACAGCAGCTACAGTGCTGACTGTAACTCTAGCCTGGGAAACTTCAAATGCCGCAGGTGTGGCGCTAAAGCAACAAAAGACAAAAAAAAAGGTATGAATTATTGAATTATTATGATGATGAAATGAGATATTTGTATATGCAAAATTAGTTGTAATGTTTTTAACAAATATAAAATATTTCAGAATATCTTGAAATAAGATATCTGTTTCAAACTCTGCTAAGTAAAGATTTCGCAAATTTTATCTTAATTTTCATTATTATGTGTTAAACATAACAGTTATCTAAATTTACTACTAAATGGATCATCCTGTTTCCCAAGTAAATTTGGATGAGTTGCATTTTATAAAGTTTTATATAAAGTAATTTGGCTCTTATTTACATTTTAGGAGGAGAGATTGCATTCCTTGTTATAAAAATCCAAAAGACCCTGGAAACTATCATAAAGTTGATATAGGAACATTAAAAATTAACATACATCCATTTCTGATAACAAAGGCATCGAAAATATTCAAGAAGTTGGCTAGAGATTTAGAAAGGAGAGCAATTTGAAGAGACACTTAATAGATGCTAAACAATACTTTAGAATCAAAACACTACTGTCTTGAATTTATTCAACAATGTTGACTGTAACCTTGGCACATACAATTTCATGTAATCTTCTGGGCAATCCAAGAAAGCAGATATTATTATACACAGTTCAGCAGTGAAAAAAATAAATGCTCATATTAACTGAATAATATTTAGGGTTTATGTAAGGGACCATGAGTTGCCCATCTTCCTCTTCAACCTAAGAGAACCTTTTAAGAGGACCTTGTTTAATTCTGGAAACACATGTGCCCAGCTAAGAGGCAACATTTTTCAGACGGGTTGGGCCATGTCACTAAATTATAGCTAAAAAAATTCAACAAGTAGTTGGATAGAAACTTCAGAAAACTTCATCTAAAGGGGCATAGGTAGCTATCACATTCTTTTTCTTTCCTTTTTACCATTCTTCCTACTCTCTGCCTCCAATCCGAAAATGATAGCCAGAGCTTCAGTACCATCTTGTACTAAGATTATATCTTGAAGGTCTCAAGCCATGGATAGTGAAGCAGAAAAGTGAATGCTTAATGAAATTATGAAGCCACCTTACCAGATGAGAAAAGCAACTTTATAGATACTTTTATAGCAGAAAAAAAAATCAACTTGTTTTGCATATATTATTAGTGAATCTTTTACCAGCAATTAAATGTGAGTGATCAAGTGTATTATTTACAAGTCTCTCTCTGCCCTAAATATTTTACCTGTATTGCCTCATGTACACCTTCCTACAATGAATGTTCTTTGATACTTGTGGAAACTGAGGCTTAATGAAGTTAAGTAATGTTTAAGATTATATTTATAAATAAGTGGCAGAAATAAGGGTTGAGTCCACATCTTCTCTTAATCAAATGATCTTTTCTGTATCACCACATTTACACACACATGTACAGATCTTCTTTTACATATGTTCTCCATGATGGATCATTCATGTTCTCTCATCCTTCACTCCATCACTTGGTGATATGAAAAGCATAGTTAAATCTTATCGCTGAGATAAAGAGAGCAAGTCCCAGAGGTCATCTCTCTAATCTTCCAGAAAAGAATTCTACTATTTTCCACTGATTATCTCCTTATTTTTCCCTTGACAGCAGACTTATGCAATAAAAATTCTCCCTTTTGCCAACAAATCCGCTTAGTATCACATAATCATCTTTTCATGATCAAGTAGCTAAGGGAACCCTGCTCACAATTTCAGCATGCTCCAGGACTCAAATTACTAGTGAAGTTTGCAGCAATTCTGCATTAGAGGAAACTAATAGACACTGGACTGTCAAATACATCTCTGCCTCAGACTTACAGTTATTTTTTTATGAGACGTCTACCAATCCACTGAGATGCTACCATCATATATTCTTAGGGTGAGAGTATAACATGCTTTTCCTATTTTGTACATTCTGTTTGCCTGAGGTTAAAGGCAGTAGCATAAAGCATCAAAACTGCCATCTTCAAATTAATAAGATTTATAGCCCATTATGTTTTTGTTATTTAGACATAAGCCAAATCATGTAATTAGCTCACTAAAAGAAAAGCATTTTAAACTATTTCCTAAAACTCTTTTATAATTTGTATTCAAATTAACTATTATCCTGAAGCCACTCAAGTTCCTCTAAATGAGATTAAGTAACAGTGAGAAAAAATCCACAAATATTTCTGCATCCCCAGCTGGTACCACTTTCATAATCAATTTCAGAGTCTCATTTTCTTCTCCTGAATCCTGAGTTCCTACCAGAGTTCCCTAGTTAAGCTTTGTTTTGTTGATTCTTTAAATTGCTCTGACAAAACCATAAAATGGCCTTCCTTATGCCAGATTCCCAAAGTTGTTCTTAGTGTTCTTAATATGTTTTTTAGAGTATTCTAGGCCAAAAGAAATACTGAATATTTTTATTTATTAAGTGGTTGGATCTAAACACCTCAAGAAGTATTCCTGTCATATTAATTTCCAAGCCATTTGACAAAAAATGCAAATTGAAAATGGTTCATGTAATACACAGCAGTAGATGTTGCCGTGTATTTTAATGTTTTTGCAGCCCCTGGGGGTGACTTGTTCACATTCTGATATCCATAGCCTTAGGCACTATTAATATTGTACTCAATTTGGCTGTAAGCATTGCAAAAGCAGGAACTGTACTCCTTAATATTTGCTTTCCCAGAGCCTTATACAAGGTCTGGCACATAGTAGGTGTCAATTAATATTTGTCAAAAGAAAGGATGAAAATGGATGATGACTTAATTTATGTTTCTACTGATGGAGCACTTTGTAATACAGGGTGGCGATACAGCACAGTGATGGAGAATACGGACATTATCACTTTTTCTATATATGACAGTGTTTCTCTCATTTATAAAATGGGGATAATAATTGTATCAATTTCATAGGACTCTAAGAGAACTGAATTAGAAATACACATAATTCTCTAAGTAGAGTGCACAGTACACACTAAGTATTTGATAAATATCGTTGTTATTATTTTGCTATTTTATACTTTAGAGCATAGCTGGGAAGACACTCAAGTCTGGAAAGTGAGGGAATAAATAAGAGGCTCAAACTTGAAAACATTAGGTCAATCAGAGGAATAATTATTTGTAAAGAAGCAAGCTGTAGTTACAAACAGAATAAGAAAGCACAATTACCATTTGCTTAGAAAACACTCAAAGAACGGGATGTTTTGTGGCCAGACTTGGGAAGCTACAGTATGACTGAAATTTGCTGTCTTCCAAAAATGAGACAAACCCAAATCCCTTCATTTACAGCATTAAACTGAAGACCAAAAGCATCTCATTTCTAATCAGATTCCTAATTACAGAAACACAGGCTAGCACCCCTGATGTATAAGGGGCTGCCAGTATTTCCATGATCAGTTCCCATCTTCAGGGCTTATTACTAAAGCAAACACTCCAGGGAGATTGTTGGCACAGAGGATCTCAGCATGGAAGAAAATATGTTTTACAAAATTTGGCATCAACTTTTCAACTGTAAATGCAAAGAGAAAAGCAAAAATGAAAAGTCAAGAAAACCCAGGATACTGGGATTGGAAAGGGTGTTCAAGCTCCTTTTAAATGTAATGCATAAGTGAATATCCTGCTCAGACCATTTAAAGAGAAAATACATATTTGAATTTAAACAATATCACCAAACATCTGTAACAAGACAATAGAAGCAATATGACCCACCCATCTGTGTCCCACTAGTAAATACTGGCATAAATCTAATTTCAGTTTCTATGAGGGATGCTTCTGCTTTAATCTCAGTCTGTACATTGGAAAGGTAACATTTGTTCTCATTTTGAAACATCTTTGCATTAACTTTTCTAAAGAATTGAACTCAACCACCACTATTTAGTTGCAAGATTTCTGTCACAGACACTGAATGGTTAATGTACCTATTTCATTTTTTATTTTTTTGTCTTTTGTCGTTTTTAGGGCTACACCTGTGGCATGTGGAGGTTCCCAGGCTAGGGGTCTAATGGGAGCTACAGCTGCCGGTCTTCACCACAGCCACAGCAACACCAGATCCGAGCCATGTCTGCGACCTACACCACAGCTCAAGGCAATGCTGGATCCTTAACCCATTGAGCAAGGCCAGGGATCAAATCTGCAACCTCTTGATTCATAGTCGGATTTGTTTCTGCTGCACCACAATGGGAACTCCTTTTTTTTTTTTTTCTTTCCTATTTTAATTTTTTAAGTATCCTTTGCTTTGACTTTGGTTTTACTAACAGTTGTTAGCTTTTAAAACTGTTGTCAGTACCAGAGGCTGTTACAATTACTTAAGCGAAATGTGTACTTTTTCTTTTAACACTGTTCTTAAAACTAAAATAATCCTTATAAGAATTGTCTCAATGTAGATGGGATGTGAAAATAATTTTTTCTGAAGAATTATATTGAAGACATTTCAAGGTGCTTTTGAACTTATTTTGGGTTGTGATCACCAAATAAAGTAGACGCTATAAAGAAAACTTTAAATGTTTTGGCTCAGAAAAAGACAGGAAGGCATCACTCTTCTGTAGCCTATGACACCGCAGAAACTTTCATGTGTTTTCTGATTCCTTTCAGTAGATCAACCCAAGGTTGAGTCCCGAGCTTTTTTGTTTCATGCAGTCCTTAGGGCCGAAATAACTGCTTTAATTCAAAAGACTTTCCTTCTAGGTACTGCTGTGTTACAGAAAAAAAAAAAAAAAAAAAAAAGAAAGAAACTTTATTTATCTGCAGGGTATCTAATTAAGCAGAGAGAATGAAAAAATTTTAGAGGCCCAGTGGGTGGAGATCATGGAGAGTTGACAAAATTTAATAATTTGATACTTAACTCATGCTTTTTGCTGCAAGTACAGCATCACTGAATTTATGGGAATCTTTATTCAACCTTCTTGCTAGGAAATATAGCAATTTACTAAAAGTAGACAGGCAGTTTATGGAACAAATTTTAAAATGGATAATGAAAGCACAGAATTATGAAGCAGTACTGACCTCAGGAAATCATTTTCCATATACCCTTCAAGAAATGGCTATACCTAAACCATCCCTGTTGAGTTACTGTCTATTATATTCTTAAAAGGCATCCAGAAAGAAACATTTAAAACCTCTTAGGTAGTCTGTTCTGGATTTAATGCTATCAAGAATTTCTTCATGTCTAAACCAATTTCTTCCTTCTACAATATAAAATGTTCTTCTCTTCTTTTAAACTCAGTAAAGATGGAATATAACTGATTATCCTTCTTAGAGAACAAGTTTTCAAATCATACATTCCCCGTTTAGAGATTGAAAGCATATAAACATAGTTAAATTAATTGATTTTAAAAACTGTATCAAAAAGAAGATAGGTCCATTCCCCACTAAGTTATTACATTATCCTTGGCAAATCAGCTCTGACTCTCACACTTGCTAAATTTGTAGTGCAGAACTTAAGACACCAGTTTCATTTTTTTTTTTTCAGCTCATAATTTTTTTTTCTCTTAATGGATTTTATTTCAATTATAGGTGTGCATAAATCATCACAAATCAATTTTACAGATTTTGTATCCCACACCCCCAGTGCATCCCCCCACCCCCCCAGATTGTCTTATTTGAAAAACCAAGGTTTTCCAAAGTCTGTGAGTCATTGTCTGCTCTGTAAGAAGGTTCATTGTGTCTTTTTAGTTTCCACATGTAAGCGGTAGCATTGGGTGTTGCTGTCTAATTGTCTGACTGGTTTCACTTTGCATGATAATTTCTAAGTCCATCCATGTTGCTATAAATGTTGGTAATTCGTTCCTTTTAATGGCTGAGTAACAT
>PVHT021183693.1:30637766-30650188 GCA_004024745.2 Catagonus wagneri | reverse complement strand
GGGGCTTGCTGTAGGCTTCCTGCTGGGAGGGAGTGATACCTGCTCACTGGTAGGTGGGGTTGATTCCTCTCCCTCTGATGAATGGGGCTTTGTCTCTGGATGAGATTAGAGGCTGGCTGTGTGCCTGAGGGGTCTTTAGGCAGCCTGTTTACTAATGGGTGGGGCTGAGATCCCACCTGAATTGTTGTTTGGCCTGGGGCTTCTCAGTGCTGATGGGGGGGACCAGATTTTCCCAGAAATGGCCCCCTCCAGAGAAATGCAGGCTGTTGAGTGTCCCCGAGAGCTTCACCTCCAATGCCCTTCCCCCACAACAGGGCACAGTCACCCCTGTTTTCCCAGGAGATCCTCCAGGAATTGCAGTCAGGTTCCACCCAGAATCCTCTGGAGACTGCTTTTCCCTGGGACCCAGTGCACGTGAAAGTCTGTGTGTGCCTTTCAAGAGTGGGGTCTCTGTTTCCCCCAGTCCTGTGGAGCTCCTGCACACAAGCCCCATTGGCCTTCAATGCCAGATGTTCCAGGGGCTCTTTCTCCCTGTGCCCGATCCCCAGGCATGGGGTCTTGACGTGAGGCTCAGAACTCTCAGTCCTGTAGCTGAGTCTCTGTGATGCAGTTACTTTCCAGTCTGTGGGGCTTCCCACCGGGAGGTATGGGATTGCTTCTATCGCGTAATTGCCCCTCCTACCTCTTGATGTGGTCTCCGCTGTGTCTTCTGGAGCAGAGTATCTTTTTTGGAAGTTTACAGTCCATTTGGTTGCTCGGCATTTGGTTGTATTTTTGCTGTTATTTGGGAGAGAAGTTGAGCTCCAGTCCTTTTATTCCGCCATCTTAATCACCAGTTTCATTTAATCTTTCAAGGAAGGGTTAGCTATGATAGATATTATCTATCATAGAAGGAGGAACTACTCTGTAGATGTAGGTCTAATTAATAACATCACAATGATCTCTTTTGAACTCTGATCAGTTCCATTATTTACATACAGTTTATTTTTATTACTTTCCAAAATTGAACTGACAGGTCAAATCAATGATGTGGTACATAAAAATCCTTTCCAGTAAGAAGCACTTTACTACCATACACTTTCTTACATTAAATTAGACGATTTGACTGTAAATGCCCAAGTTTGTTTATCCCCATAAAAAACCATAATTAAAAAGAGAACTGTTGGAATTCCCTTGTGGCCCCAGCATTGCAACTGCAGAAACTCAGAGTTGTTGCTATGGCATGGGTTCAATCCCTGACCCAAGACCTTCCACATGTCACAGGCATGGCCCAAAAAGGAGGGAGAGAGAAAGAGAGAGAATATAATGAGAATTCAAAGACTACAATTATGTTTTCTTTAGTGTTATTCTTAAGGGACACAAATAACACAGAGTTTGGCCCCTAGACATGTTTTTTAAAATGCTAATTATTTCTGTAAGTATGCAAAAATATTATGAGTTAGACAAGAAAATTTGAACTACACTTTGTCAATCAAATTTACCTTCACAATTAGATAAAATAATTGACTAAAAGCCCTTTCCATTAGGTTTACTGATTTAAGGTAGAAAGGGTCTTACTTTTCTATTACTGTGTTTTTGCAGAGGATATCTGGCAACCTCAAAAAGTTGAATGACTAAATGAAATAAAAAATTTCAAATTGTATCAGTTTAATCACTTAACCTCGGTACTGAGACAGTGTATGCTCACTATTTTTCCAACTGAGTTAATATTTAATGAATAATAAAACTACATCATTTGTGTGATAAGTATATAAATTAATATACAAAAATCTAAATGGGTATATACTGAAATGTTAAGTTTCTACACAGGTAATCAAGAGTATCAAGACATCAAAAATAGAAATTAGATATTTATTTTTTATGGAAAACATTACTAATAATCAACTTTTCCAAACTAGGAGCAGCTTGAACGTACTGCATAGGCTTTGCTAGTGGAACACTTATAAGTATCTACTTTTTGGCAGTCCCCAAACAATGGATAAGGAAACTTAATTTTGACATCAGATTTACTAACTAACCTGTATACCCTCTACATATTGACACAGCAAGGAGATAATTTTCTACTTCATTGGAAGTGTACACATACCTCTTGGTACCAAAAATTGCAATTTCCAGCTTAAATTTAGAATGACACTGAATGAATGCTCTCAGAAAACCAAAGAAATACTCTTGAGATGATGTAGAAACAGTAAACCACCATTCAGGGCTTCTACAAAAACAGCACCTTGCTATCCCTAATTAAATAACAATAAGATACAATGTTATAAAATTCTTCACTTTACTTCTACTTCACTTTAAAGTACTCTGTATTTATATGCTCTGTTGCTTTTTAAGTGTAATCTGAAGTCCTTGGGTAAATTCCTTAGTGAGAAGCAGTGTTAAAGGTAATGATCACTATGTATTTCCCATCTGATTTATTATATCTTTAACAAAACAAGTTCTCCCAAACACTTGCAACATCAAGTGCTGTGTTACATACCCTGCAGGAACTCTATAAATGTGCTGAGACTCACATCTGGAGGCAGGAGGTCAGAGTAGGTACTCTTTGTGTGGAAATTAGTTCCCTTGTGTTCATATATAATTTACAGTATGCTATCACACAATTGATATAAGTGCAGCATAAATTGTTAGAACATTTTCATTGTACTGTATAAAATTTTGGTTTCATTGTTCTAGATATCTTGGGTAACGTTCAGAGCCTATAATTTGACTTAATAAAATAAAAACTATGGATTTGTTTGCATAGTTATTTAACAAATTTTAAGTGTCTCATACATAATAGTTATTTCTCTCACTTTAAAATGTAGATTTAATATCCTGGCACAGATCCTTAATGTGGTTAACAGTAAGAGAGAGATAAAGATGGAGATGGAGATGGAGGAAGAGAAGCAGTAGGAGGGGGAAAGAGGGAGATCCTATGCAAAAGTCAATTATGCTAACTAGCGCAATTTGCTAATATAATCAATGAAATAGGTCCCTAAGAAAAGCAAATAAGATTCTCTTGCAATTTTTTTTTCCTGAGCTCATAAGAAGATTAGAAATCATGTTTAAGTCTCCCAAAGGTATTCTTTGAATCCTTTCAAGTGTGATGCAACTTCTTTGTGACTGTTCCCTGCCTTCCCTGACTCTTCCAATCAATTTTTGTTAACAGAGGTAGTGGAGGGAGAAAAATCACCTCTATCAATTGCTGACACAACTAACATTTCAAAGTGAACCATAGGCAGAAAAGACTGGGACAGAAAGATTTGTAGGATATTGTCTAAACCATCACCGGAAGATGGCTTTCTAGTAACTAAAAGAAGGGCAGATCGGACCCAATTCCCCATCTTTCTTAAAAGGAAGGTTCTCTTTTGAAAGGGCTTATTCTTTAACGTCATCTAATGCTTCTTCCCAACTAACGTACAGCTGGAACGGTGGGCAAGCCTTTTCTGGGTCTACTTTCTAAATCATCAACACCATTTTTTCTCCTACCAATAATAGAGCAATTTTCCTTGCCCTAGGGAAACCTTGCCTGAAGAATGGTCTACAGCAGGAAATAATCACCTGTATGAGGTAAGTGCAATATTACAGAGTACTAAGTTATTTGGGAGATTACTGCTTTTACATCTCTAATCGTTAGCTATATAGTTTATGGAGTTAACCAATTCCATACTGGAGAACAGTTTATTATACCATAAAATTTCCCCAATCCTGTTGAATAAAATTCTTATCTTTACAACATTAATGAAATGAGTTTATACACTCTAGGAAAAAGATAACAATGGATTCCTAACACACAAAAGGATTCCTAACACACAAAGGATTCCTAACACACAACTGAAAATGTGCTTCATCCTATGCTGGAGAGCAAAAGACTTTAGGGACAGGAGCACAACTTAGTTTCTAAATCTATATAATCACTAACATGTGCAAAAAACTGTGTTCAGAAACCATACCAAAACTTTCTTATTTCACTGAAGTGTGGTTAGTATCCAACGAGGCATTATGAGAGGTTGTTATGTTACATTATATATTATAAGGGGTTAGATTAACTTTTAAAAAAATATAATACTACAAAGAATATGGATATGCTATTCCTACATGCAAGTTCTTTTAAGGACTGAATTCTTAAAAGATAAGAATTCAATTCCTAAACTCCTATCAAAATTAATGTTCAGCCTTGTAAATGCTTCTGTCCTTATTTGTCCTTTTCAAAGACACTCCATCATTGATAATGTCCAGGAATGATAGATAGAACATAAAAGCTGCCTACAAATGGAGCACCAAGGCTTGCACTGGCTTTTCATGTCAAATTCAAGGTGTATGTTGATAAAAGTGGTCTTTGTAACACCTAGAGAAGGATTATCACACTTCTGTCTTCCTGTGGAGGGAAACTAAAGGAACATGAGAGTTTAATAAAATGCATAAATTTAATAAGAAAGAGCTTAAAGGAATTACTATTCATTTAAGGGAGAAAATAACCCAAGGTTATATTTTTCCACATATATTGAAAACAATCAGGTATCATTGTCTCTAATGACCTAATTTTGCTAAAGAAATTGAAGAATATTTATTTACTTTCTTTTAAATTTACTTAAACATATTAAGGAATGTGTAGCTTTCATTAGTGAATATTCTTAAATGTAGACACAGAGACACACCCTTCTCATGTTTACATCTTTTACATCAAGAACCTATGAATAATTACATTGGGAAAAAAAATGTCAATCAGTTCACCATCTAGAATGCCAGTTTTTTTTTCCCAAGTTACAGACATATTTGCAGTCTAATTTAGAGTAAATAACTGCTTAAAAAAAAAGAAACTGTTATGAAATAAATGAGTGTGGCTGATCATAGCTATCAACCTTGTAGCCACTCTACTAAAACTATGAGATCTAATACCTGTCGATGAGTGAAAGCACTCAGTCAAGCAATCCACAACTGGAGAGGATTAGCTTACAACTGCTGCCACTATCAGCGAAACAGCAAGAAGCAGACAGTTCATTTTACAGAAACTTAATGGAGTGTATGGATCTAGCTGTTTAATACAAGCACTGTCAAGGCATCTAAGCAAAAAGTCTCAGCTGTCACCACTGACAAGCTGAGTAGAATTATTTGTCACAGTAGACTAGATAAAGCACCATTAGAATGGCTTCTGGTGCTGCTACCATACATCTCCACATTGTAGCCGGAGACAACATGCTTGTGGTTGCCACAGACATATGACAATGGCATGTCCTCAAAAGACTTTCATCACATAGTAGATATGAGAGTTTAATATTCTACTCTAAGTATTTCAAAAATGACAACAGCCCCAAGAGTCTTGAAAATATCTTAAGTATATACAGTTGCTTCCTAAGTATATACATTGTGGGAAAATTACACACACATAAATACACACACATATTTGTATATGGATAATCTAGCAATATCTGTGAATCAACTTCTTTTTGGTTAACTTTTTCTGTGCAAACTAAGGGTCTTTAATTTTACTGTAAAGAATATATACAGAGGTTACTACTGAAACCTGAAAAACACAAAAAAACATAAAATATCATGAACAAACTATTTTCGTCATCCTCTTTATGAGGACATTGAGAATATATGTATTTGCCGAACTGATAAAAAGATATCCAAATATCACTTGAGAGTATAATTAATATTAAGTTTCTGTTACTAAGATAAACTGTGTTTCTTTGGCTATGCAAAAATCTACCACTTTCACTTAAAAATAAGTCCTGTGTATATAATTTACTACAGCCCTATTTAAGCAAAAAGTTCCACCGAAATCTGATTTCAGAGAGAAAGAATGAAAAATAAAAGCCTCTAACTACTTAAAAATTGATTCAAATAATAAAAACAAATAATGCACTTAAATCGTTTCACTAAATCAAAGCATATGACTAGATATTTTAAAAATAAGCACTTGTAATTAATTTATACTTAAATATTCTTCTGTATTTTTAAATTTATTAGGATCTTTAATCTGAATAATATTTACAAATATCTACTAATAAAATTAGATAAATAACTTTTTCAGGATAAAATATAGACCATTATTTTCCCTTTCAGTCATTTATTCACTTATTCAACATGCTAAGGGATAAATATTTAGCTACTGGGGATTAATTTGAGGATCAAAGACAGTGAGACATGAACCATTTTCTCAGAGAGCTTATAACATAAAGATATGAACACGAATAACTGCAATATAGGAGAGTAAGTGCCATGACTCAAACAAATTGTTAAGACAATACAAAGCCAGGAGATATTAACTCTGTCCAGAAAATAAGCAGCAGTGGAAAAGGTGATTCCCAATCACAGCATTGAATGGAAACTCTTAGAAGTCCTAAAGTTTAAATAAATGAGTATTTCATATAACAAAATCAGAACACATTAACTGCAATAACAATTATGATCCCAAGGATTTCTCCTAGTTAATCCTTTTTATCCCACTTACTGAGAACTAGAAAAGATACAAAGAGTTTTAAGCCAAGGAAGGATAAGATCAGATTTGCATTTTAAATGGCTCACTTCACCGCAGTATGGAGATGGAACTGAGAGTGAAAAGACTGAATGTAGAAAAGCTCATTAAAAGGTACAGAAAACAGAGTTAACATAACAGGCCTGAGACTGCTACCCTTACAAAGGCTTGCACAAGGTTGGCCCTTAGCTAGCATCTGGAAACTTCCATTTCAGACAGGCTTAGACCTCCACCCCTGATTAACCATGGGGGCAATTCATGTTCCCATGGAACATTTAACAGGAGATGTCTAGCACACTACTGGGCATCTTAATCTGAAGATAGTCAGAGATGTACAAGAGAAAAGGAGTTTTGCAGTTGGACAATATAAGCATTAAACCATGTAAAGAGATGGACTCAACTACATAGAATGTCTTTAGGCAAAAGAGGGAACCCAGCTCTCAGTCAAGACCAGATTAACAGTTAATGGCAGGACGTACAAGAGGAATGCAAGATGGAGTTAAAGAAGTGATCCTTGATGTATGAGTCCTAGACCAGTAGGATGAGCATCACCAGGAAACCTGTTAGAAACACAAGTTTTATTTCTCTACCCAAGACCTGTAGAAGAAGGGAATCTGAGGTCCAGTAATCTTTTAACAAATATTCCAGGTGATTCTAATGCATGCTAACATCTCCAAACCACTGAAATAGTGTGTAAAAATCCAGTGAGTAAGCCAGAGTCTAGTATATGGTCATGAAGCTGAAGAGAGTTAAGCTAATAATAAATGTGCATATAAATGGGTAAGAGAAGATGCTCAAGGAAGGATGGATTGGCAGTGCTGACAGCAAGTCCAGCAGGATAAGGGCTTTGATGTGTCCACTGAATTTGACAATGTAGCTTGTGTCCATTGCATTTGGCAACATAGCTTGACCAAAAACAGTTCCATTAAAGTGTAAGAAGTCAAATGGAAGAGGGTAAGCACCAAAGAATGGAAAGAGAAGAAATTAAGACAGAGAGCCTACTACTCTTTCAAGAATTTTACGTGTAAAGGCCCTGGAATCATGTCAGTTTTTGTAACTGTTTGACAAAAGCAACAAAGAGAAAGAGGCTGACAATACATAGGGGAAAGAAAGGGGACAACCAGTAAAATAAGCAAAGTAAAAGACAATAAAAAGAGAGACTATGCAGAAAGGTAAAATGGAAAGTAGGATTAACAGGAAGTGCTAAGGAATTCAATTGAAAGCATAAACCATTAATCTGCAGTATAGCCATATTCTTCCAAGTTGAACATTTTTCCTTCCACTGTGTTCATCTGGACAGATATAAAGCAGAGAGACTGAATTATAATAATCTTCCATGCACCCTTGGTACCTAATACAGGAGATATTCTATAAATGCTTCATAAAAGAAAAATTTGTAAAGAGACTTCATGTTGAGTATTCTTTAAGTTAAAATAAAATAATGGAGAAATGATAACAAGAAATTATTCCACTTCAGAGAGTGAGAGAGCGAAGGGAGAAATAGAAAAAAATGATGGATATGTGATTTATACTTGAAAAGCTTCTTCCAGCTCATGGAAGCTGAATGTACATCTCTTTTCAACTCAGCCTTCAGCAAGGGAATTGTTGTGGTAGCTTGAGATTAGCTAATGATAGATGGATTTATACTACAGAAACAGGCAAACGTAGGGCTTGCTGCTCTGGATAGCCAACCATTAAATATTATCAGCACACCACTAGAAAATGCTAAGAAGCTATAGAGCAATGAAGCAAGGGACTAGTCATTGCATGTCTGCTTATTTTGGACTCCATCAGTAAAGCTGTGAGAAAAATAACTGACATCTGTACTAGATGCCTATAAACTAGGTCTCAGAAAATGTATTTCAAGGCTTGTTAAGTGGCACAGGGGTTCAACTAGGATCTATCAACTCTAAAACTTATTCTTAGGTTTCCTGTGCTTGCCTTGTCATCAAAATCATCTTGATCTCTGGTAAAAACACACATATCCCGTGTCCCACTGAATCAGAATCTCTAAGAGAAATACTTGGAAACCTATATGACCTAGGTGACACACTGCCTCTGCAGTTCCTTCTTTTGTTTACTAATCTGGGTTACTAATATAAGAGAACCAAAGCCACATTCCAATCTAGGAATAAAAACTGAGTATTAGGTGGCAATGTACATTGCAGTCCTCAGTAACATGAAACATGTAAAGAATGAGAAGGAAGAGCAGCCTCTAAAGATCAGAATGAAGTCACCTAGACTTGGGATTGTTCTTAGTGTGGCCCTCTGGTCAGGGGGTAGTAAGAAACCTGCTTAGAGTTACATCAAAGGTAAATCATAAAAATAGAATTTAAACATCTACATTTCAATCACTTCAGCTTGGGGTCTTCATATCTTTTGATTCATTAAAGTTTTAGGAAACAAATTGCAATATTGGTGATGATTATGTCAAAGCATCTTCTTTAGCCTAGTCAAATTGATAAATCAGGTGTTTTATCTCCCTTTAAATTACGTTCTCAAGTAGTTGACTAAATAAAGAAGAAAAATCCTTAGCCTTATTATTTTCAATCTAAAATAAGTGAACGACTAAATTTAGATATCAATATTCTGAAACCATGTAAATATCACAGAAAAATCAAGAAATCTGTACACCACTCTATAAACTACAATAGCAATGAACACGTAGCATGGCAGAACTCCCAGAACTCTGCTAGCAATTCTGCCAGAATATTATTAAGCATCAGTATTTGTCTCAATTATTCCTCACTCATCATTACTGTTCAGAGTACTGACTTACTGCACATGATGGGTGCCATAACTAGAACTCTGTCCTCCACCATGCCAGAAAGGTGAGTAGCAGTCCTAAAGTCCATGAACAAGGAAATGAACTGGTCCAAGAAAGGACTATACCAAATATTTCTCATTCAGAAATTTGAATGACAGCAAACATAGCTTGGGGATAAAGTCTTTAACTTAGACATTTCTAAATAAATATCCACATTTCTTCCTATGTAAAAATCAGCTTTCTCTTTTTTTTTTCAGGAAAGCAATTAGTTAAGAGTATGGGGTCTACAGTCAAACTGTGTGGGTCTGAATTCTAGCTCTGTCACTTAATAGCTGTATAACCTTAAGTGACTATGTAAAACGTCTCTTTGTGCCTCAATTTCCCCATCTGCAAAATAAGGGTATTAACAGCAGTACCTTCCTCAAAAGTGAAGATTGGGCTAGTTAAAAACTCACAGAACATTTAGAATAGTGTCTGACGTGTACTCACCACAAAGACATTGTTTGCTTATAACTATTCTATCATTCTTTCAAACAAACAGAGCCCAAGCCTAACTCTACCAGGTAGAATGAGAAAGTTTGTGCCCATGGTAAGATAATCTATTTAGCAATTTGCAGATAAAACAATTCAGTAGGAAGATGAGTGGGAAGATGGTCTCTGGAATCAAGTAAGTTAACTTACAAGATCTAAGGAAAGTTTATGACTACTCATGTTGTCCTACAAAAGAATTTGAAAACTCATTACAGTGAGTCTGAGTGCTCACCTTGCTAGCCTATTCACTAATTGTCTCAATTTATTAGTTGGAGATGGGGAACTGATAATCAGGAAAGGTGAAAAATCCCCCCCCCCACCACTGTCCCCCACCACACACAGGGCAAGTAAAGTTGTACTTAAGCACATTAAATTCAAATCTTCTGCCAAAAAATGTATCCTTATGAGAAAAAATATATATATAATAGATCCTACAAGGAGGATTTTGACTCAACTTTCAGGGTTTATAAAAACTTGTTTTAGGGACACTGTTATCCAGATAAATAATGGAGACAAGAGACTTTACCAAAAGGAGAGATCTCTCTTAGTGAAGAGCCAACTTCAGAAAACTTTGCAGTTCTGCAGTGATTTCTTCCTTGGTTACACTTTCAAACATTCTTTCTAGATGAGATCTTGTAAATGTATTCACTTTAAATATCTGATTAATCACCCAAAGATGAGAAAGGCTCCAAGAGAGGTTCCCTTGATATCAGAATTAGGTAGATCATTCCTGAGCACTGGTCCCAATCTTGCCCAACTCCTGATTCTAATTACTTTCTCAGGTATTGCTCCCTCAGGACGGCCTAAAAATATAGCCTACCTCCCCATCTTCACAAAAGAAATACTGCATTCAAAAATGAAAACTCCATTATTCTGTAAGACATCTTATAAAACTCTTGGCTATATTTCTTCTTAAGAAATTGCAGGATAATATCTCTCAGTCAGGTAATTTCCATAATGAAGATTTGGACATGACCCACTAGTATACTTATTTTATGCTGAAATATCATTTTCTTAAAAAATAAAGCTCACAGGTATATCTCTTTCCTTAAGAGTATTATTAAAGCAACCATGAAATGTTTAAAAAGCATACCAGCTGAGAAAAAAATTTTAATAATTGTTGAAAAGTACACAGACTTTAGCCTGATGAGTCTTTTTGGTCAAGAGAAGCAAAACAGAAACAAAGACAATGAAAAACAAAAATATAAAATATCAAAACTCATAAACCAACGAACCAACTAAACAAACAAAAAACTAGAAAAGTAATATTTGAAGATGTCTATTCTGGAGTTCCCATCGTGGCTCAGTGGTTAACTAATCTGACTAAGAACCATGAGGTTGCAGGTTCGATCCCTGGCCTTGCTCAGTGGGTTAAGGATCCAGCATTGCCGTGAGCTGTGGTATAGGTTGCAGACATGGCTCGGATCTGGTGTTGCTGTGGCTGTGGTGAAGACCGGCAGCTACAGCTCCTGTTAGAACCCTAGCATGGGAACCTCCACATGCTACAGGTGCGGCCCTATATAAGGCAAAAAGACAAAACGACAAAAAAAAAAAAAAATGAAGATGTCTATTCTGTGCTAATATTTCATTCTTACATGAGAATTTGAAACTCATAACTATTAAAAGACCAAACTTTCTGCAAAAGAAGGGAAAAGTACAAAATGTATTATTTCACAGCAAATCCTGAGATAGTAACCAAAATTCTTCCAAGGACTTTTAAGTGTGCAAGGTGAACTCTGCCCTTGTCTTGTCCCATTTAACTGATCCAAGTACCAGGTACCGTGTCAGAAAGATGAAGGAAAGGTTCCATTTCCAAGCTCCATCCATATGGTCGGCCATGAATTTCTAGTGACAAGTTTTGTCCTTCACCTGAGACAATGTCCTCTGAACTCACTATGCCTTGGCATACAGTTATATTGAATGTTTATACTAACACCACTATAGAACCATTAGTTGATAAGTATTGTGTAGTATGCTATGATTTTATCTGTCATGCGGACTCTGCTTTTCTATTCGTCCAGCTAGTCCAAACACAATTCCCAATTCATTCTTCTCCCTCTTCAGGACCTAGGAAATACATACAAACAGCCAGGTGGAAAAAATAATAGTTTGTCATCCTATTCTCAGAAGACCACTGGAAGGCTCAAAGAGCTTTATCTACCACAAGATTAATGAGAACAATTTTATTGGGTATCTTTCAGTTTGTCTATCCTCAGAGGATCACCCAAGATTCTTAGTCTATCAATATCCTTCAGAAACTGAATAATGTCTGCTGAGTCAGAGAGTCTCCTCTTGAAGAGATGCTAGTTCTGCTTTCTCCTCAGTCACAGCTGCTGTTGCTGTGGTGGTATTATTAGGAAAGGAAATCTGTTCACCTCTCTGAATTAAATACCAGCAGCAACTGTGGGAGAGAGGAAACACGTGATACTAATGGAAACCTGTTCTTAAATGTTTTCCTTGCACTTCACTGAAATAGCTATAGCTAGCATTTATTGAATACCTATTATCTATTTCCTGTCAAATAGTGCTAAATGTTTCTGTGCCCTATCTCAATTAATCCTCATTATAACATCAACACCCATAACAATAAGAACAACAATAACAAAACCCTAAAGAACTGTGAGATGAGTGCAGTTACTCTGCCCATTTTACTGATGGTGG
>PVHT021183693.1:30622126-30634103 GCA_004024745.2 Catagonus wagneri | reverse complement strand
TTTTAAATATCTATGCACCCAACATAGGATCACCACAATATATAAGGCAACTGCTAACAACCTTAAAAGGAGAAATCAACAATAATACCATCATAGTGGGGGACTTTAACACCCCACTTACAGCAATGGACAGGTCATCCAGGCAGAAAATCAATAAGGAAACACAGGCCCTGAATGAAGCATTAGATCAGATGGACTTAATAGATATTTATAGCACATTCCATCCAAAAGCAACAGAATACACATTATTCTCAAGTGCACGTGGAACATTCTCTAAGATTGATCACATCCTGGGTTACAAATCAAGCCTCAGTAACTTTAAGAAAATTGAAATCATTTCAAGCATCTTCTCTGACCACAATGCCATACGACTGGAAATGAACAACAAAAAAATGGCCAAAAATACAAATACATGGAGACTAAACAACACACTACTAAACAACCAATGGATCACTGAAGAAATCAAAGAGGAAATTAAAAAATACCTAGAAGCAAATGACAACAAAGATACGACACTCCAAAACCTCTGGGATGCAGCAAAAGCAGTTCTAAGAGTAAAGTATATCACAAAACAAGCCTACCTCGGGAAACAAGAAAAAGCTCACATAAACAACCTAATTTTACATCTAATAGCATATAGAGGGAAGAAGCCGGGTCATGGAAACAACCTAAATGCCCATCGACAGAGGAATGGATAGGGAAGATTTGGTACATACACACAATGGAATATTACTCAGCCATTAAAAGGAATGAAATAACAACATTTACAGCAACATGGATGGACCTAGAAATTATCATGCGAAGTGAAACCAGTCAGACTATTAGACAGCAACACCCAATGCTACCGCTTGGGTGGAAACTAAAGAGATACAATAAACTTCTTTGAGGAACAATGACTCACAGATTTTGGAAATCCTTGGTTTTTCAAATAAGACAATCTGGGGGGTTGGGGGATGCACTGTGGGTTTGGGACACTGAATCTATCATATTGACTTGTGATGGTCTTTGTACACATACAATTGAAATAAAACTCATTGTTATAAAAAAAATTAAAAAAAAATTTACAGAAGAAGAATCTTCTTTACTGAAAAAACAGGAAAAAACAATCTTCTTCTGTAAAGAAGACTCTAAAGAATCTTCTGTACAGATTCTTCTGTAAGAAGATTCTTCTTTCTTGTGTATTTATTTGATTGTCTTGTTTGTAATAAATGGATTCATGGATTCTTAAAAAATAAATAAATAAAATAAAATATTACCTATCAAATGGGTGCGAAATGTAATTTTAAATACTAGGTTTAAAGGTGAAGTTGTAACTACAACTTGAAGCAAACAATGAATTAATTGCATTACCTTTTCATATTCAACATAAGATATGAAGGATCAAGTGGGGTTGATTATCAAGACGGCTTTTTAAAAGATTTGCATATATTCATGGAAAAAAAACAACAACTGTGATTTGGTTAATTAACTGAGAAGGACCACAAAAGGGAGAAGCAGATAGGATCACTTTTGTAGACAGTAGAGAGATTTAAGAATTAAGCCTGGTTTACAAAATAAGAATTTTGTTTATTTCTTTATGTTTTTCTAAACACTACTTTCTCGCACATAGTGCGAATGTCCAGCACCAACCCAAAACAACAAGATGGTTTAAACCTTGCCAACAAATGTGAAAAGACACAAATAATGCCATAACCTCCAAGTGAGAGAAATAAAAGAATTTTTCATTTGCGCCATTTTCAGATTCACAGATGATTGCTTACCAAAAAAATCCTAACAGGCAATACCAAGGAAGGTTAAAAAAAATCTAGAGTCCTCATGTTTAACAGTCTAGTATTCTATTTGCTACAAGTTTACCAAAATGATCAATTCAGTAATAAAAATTTTCAAAAGTTACTTAATTTATTAATGTCTTTTCGTTGGCTCTTTCTGTTCTTCATCTTGGTTTGAAATGCCCAAATTATCCTTCTGAAATTCCCTATAGCTTAGTCAACTACATTTGCTTGAGATCTTTGCCTTCAATTTTCATTCACTGATGTAACCATGAATGGCACTAATTTCCTGAATGGGAACTTACCAGTAAATAACAAAAGGCTTTGAAATCTGCATACCCTTTGACCCAGTTATTTCTAGAAATTCTTCACAGAAGTGTATACATAATTAGCTACAAAGACTATGGTCATAATATTTTTAAAAGGTGAAAACATTCCTAAGGTCTAGTACTAGGGAGTTGATTAAATAAAATGCAGTGCAATCTATACAACAGAGTATTATTAAAGAAGTTAATAAAGATCTATAGTGCCTGGCACATAGTCAGAGCTAAATAAATAATTGCTTAATCAATAGATGAGTAAATATTCACTGAAATTTGCAAGCATTTTAAAGCTGTTTAAAGTGGCTTTATCTACTCTTTGTAAATTGGATGATTTTACATATATAATAAAACAGTTAACACCTAGAAAGAGCTTTCTGCATGCAAGGCACTATACTGATACACGTACATATATTAATATATTTAACCCTCATAACAGTCCTGTGGGGAAACACAGTATTATTACCCCCATGATATAGGTTAAAGAAAACAGAAGCATAAGGAAAGTACATAACTTGTCCAAGGTCAAAGGTCTAGTTAGTGACTAGATAAGGATTTGAAAATAGTCAGTCCGGCTCCAAAGTCTGTTCTTTTTTTTTTTTTTTTTTTGTCTTTTTGCCTTATCTAGGGCCATGCCCGCGGCATATGTAGGGTCCCAGGCTAGGGGTCTAACAGGAGCTCTAGCTGCTGACCTTCATCACAGCCACAGCAACACGGGATCCAAGCCATGTCTGCAACCTACACCACAGCTCACCGCAACGCCGGATTTTTAACCCACTGAGCAAGGGCAGGGATCGAACCCGCAACCTCATGGTTCCTAGTCGGATTCATTAACCACTGAGCCACGACGGGAACTCCCAAAGTCTGTTCTTAACCAGAAAATATACTTGCCCCATACCGTATTCCACTGCCTATATACAAAATTCTGAAAGGTTATTCAACGTGAAAATAATGTGTAGCTGCTTGTTTCTGATTGCCAGATTATCATTAATATTTATAATATTATTTATAATATTTATAATAAATGTGTATTATTGTGTCATTCTTTTTTAAATGAAAAAAAAAGTCTTGATTGCAGAATGAGCTAAAGAACACTAAGAGGTCTTGTGACTGGGAACTACCGAACAGATTTCAAGATAGGGATTCTCATATCCTGTGCTCTCCATCTTTAGATGTCTCTAAATTGACAAATCTGGTCAATGACTCCTTCTGAAACTTGACATCTCACAGGGCAGAAGAACAATATTTTTCTAATCCATTAACACTTTTCTCTTGTTGTCATTCATTTGAAGTCGTAACTGATGTCTATTTTCTTTTTTAAAGCTAATGCAAAGTTTTTATGCTTCTACCCCATGCCTTTCACTAGCAGAAGACTGGAATCAATATTTTCGGAGATTTCTATGATATACTGAGCTCAGCTGGTACTCCTACAATATAGCCTAATGCAGTGATTCTCAACCCATGCTATTGTATTTTTTTTTTTAAGTCCACAAGTGATTCTGATACACAGCCTGGGCTCAGAGTTTCTGCAGGTTAAGCATTATAGCATAGTTTGTCAATATTTCTGATACTTCAGTGGTTAGAATCACAACATTAGTAAATGAAACTGAATAATATCCAATTTCAGAATGTGTTATCATTCATATTGTTAGGTATACAACAACTAAAAGCATTGTGACTTCCTTTAGAATGGGAAAATAAGCATGAATCATAAGATTGGGTTATTAAATATAAATCATTATATATAATTACAATATTGGATTGATGAAGGAGTATAAGAGCAAGTATAAGTGCAAAACTGTAAAAAGAAAAAGAGAAGCGGAGCTTCTGAAGTTGACCAATAGAGTGCATTTCTGGTGAATAATCATACTCATGGATCAAACTAAAACTGTTCTAAGTTAAATCATGTTGGCTTGATAAATAACAGAGCTTCAATATGCTGTGCTATATCTAGGACTTAGTGAAAAATTCATGAAGGACCAACTAAATGCACAGCAACAGACAACACATATCTAAAATGGTACAAAATATCCTAGACAAAATGGTACATTCTTGTCTAGGATATTTAACTATTGTGTAAGATGCAGATTTTTAGTTAATGTTAGGCTAGGACACGACCATCATTCATTAAAAACCACTAAAGATAAAAATAAAATTTTAAGTACCAACAAAATTAAGTAATTTTTTGAGTAGGTTTATAAGAATTTGAAGCTAACACCAAATCTTTAAAATACACACTACATCTGCTGCTGGTATTTGACCCTGTTCCTAGTGACCTTATGTGTGTGCACCCATGTGCATGTATATTCATTTATTTTGTTTCATGTATGCATAACTGTTCTAAAGTTGTGCCTATTGTTTACTTCTTTATTTTACTTTTTTTTGTCTTTTTGCCTTTTTCTAGGGCCTCACTCACGGCATTTGGAAGTTCCCAGGCTAGGGTTCTCATCCAAGCTGTAGCCGCCAGACTACGCTACAGCCACAGCAACGCAGGATCCGAGCGGCGTCTGCAACCTACACCATGGCTCACGTCAACACGGGATCCTTAGCCCACTGACCGAGGCCAGGGATAGAACCCACAACCTCATGGTTCCTAGTCAGATTCATTTAACTACTGCCTCACGACGGGAACTCCCGATTGTTTACTTCCTGAACTCTTCCTTTTTTTGCATCTGTAATCCCACACATACCTGGTTCTCCAGCCACATCACCAGCTGTTCTTTCTTGGGTTTCTCTCCTCTGAGATTACAAAGATAGAAGTCCTACCATCTATAAGCTCTTTGGGGAATGACCTTTTTCAATCCCATGGCTTTAAATATCATCTATATAAAAAGGATATATAAGTCTATGTCATCAGCGCTAGCCCCGCCCTGAGAATCCTGGCTCACATGTACTCGATATGCATGCTGCCTCCATGTGTGTATCTACTAGACTTTTCAGTTTAGAATGTGTGATTCTCTTCCCTCTCAACCAAGTGTGTTCCTCCACGAGTCGTTTTCTCAGCAAATGGAATCTAGCTATTCTGAACAAAAATTTAATGCTATGCTTAACTCCTCGTTTTCCCTCATCCCCCAAATGTATTCTATCATTAAATCCAGAACCCATCTACTTTTCTATCTCTCTACCATGATCACTCTTTCCCAAGCCACTACACCTCTAACCTAGATGTCGGCAGTGGACTCCGATCTTACAATCCCCTCATAACAATATATTCTCAAAACAGCAATTAGGGATAATTATTGAAAATTTAAATCAGAGCATATCACTTGCCTTTTTGAAACCCTCCTGGGATTCCTAGTTTCGCTTAAAATAAATATCCATACTCCTAAGTCTGGCCTACACAGTTCTACATGAACTTGCTCCTGCCAGACTTTCCAACCTTATCTGATTTTACTCTGTCTTCTGCAACGTAGTCTCCTCCCAGTGACCTTCTTTCCATTTCCAGAACATCACAGATTCATTTCCAAGTTTGTGTCTCTATCCCCTTCTTGGAGATATTTGTATGATGTTGGTGGATCAATTTTTCCTTGTTCCTAATGTTTCTTTACAGGTGCAGTGATCCCCTCTACTATAATGTTGTTTTGCCTCTCTTTAGCCTGGACATGGTCTGCTCTACCTGGGCTTTCTTGGCCAGGAGAGTGAGTATGACCACTCAGGACACAGACTTATGGGCTCTCTCTGTTTGTGTGTGGAAGGCCTTTCTACCAAAGAAACTGTCAGAGACTAGAACTGTGAGGCTCTCCAACTTTGGCTCTTACATTAATCTGTATCCTCCCATCTGGCCTCTATTAGAAAAACGCGCACTTTCCATATTTGATCCTGTTTTATTTTTCAGTTTTCTCAGAAACCAGCATAAAAGAGGTGCCATAGTTCATTTGGGCTGCTATAACAAAATACCAGGAACTGAGTGGATTATAACGAACACAAACTTATTTCTAACAGTTCTGGAGAAGTCTAAGATCAGGGTGCCAGGATGGGAAAGTGAGAGTCCTCTTCCAGGCTGTAGACTTCTCACTGTATCATTGCATGGCAGAAGGGGCCGGGGAGCTCTATGGGATCTCTTTTATAGGAGTATTAATCCCATTCATTAGGGCTCTACCTCATGACCAAATTACCTCCCAAAGGTCTTACATCCTAATACTACCACATTGGGATTTAAGATTCCATCATGTAAATTTTCGGGGAACACATTCAGTCCTTAGCATAGGGTATTTTTTTTTTTAATTGGGAAGATCTTTAGAGAAGTTAAAATACAATTGGATCCTTCAAGTAAGTGTTCTATAAGCATAAGCATCACCTGAGGACTTTCTTGATGACCCAATCTACAGACTATACCTAGTTGCTGCTTATCATATTCTCATTTTAATACACTGAATATCACTTATCATTATCTGTTACTTCTCTATTTTGTTGTTTTTCATGTTTGCTATTTTCCACTTCCCATTAAGATTCATAAAAGTATGGACCTTTCTCTCTTTTCTGTTTATAATGGTTTCCTGGTACCTACAAGAGACTAGACTGTAAGAGATACTCAAAAAATATTTGATGAATTAGTAAATGAATAAATTCTCATTTTCCAAGTTGTATTTACTGTTTTTTTTTTCCTCTTTTTGGGGCTGCACCTGTAGCATATGGCATATCTCAGGCTAGGGGTCAAATTGGAGCTATAGCTGCTGACTACACAGCAATGCCAGATCCGACCCACGTCTGCAACCTACACCACAGCACATGACAACACCAGATCCTTAACTCACTGAGAGAAGCCAGGGATCAAACTTATGTCCTCATGGATGCTAGTCAGATTCATTTCTGTTGAGCCAAGCCAGGAACTCCCTGACTGGTATGTTTTTGAAGTGAAGCCCTGACTCTCTGAAGAGATACAGACCTGCTACTAGTTCCCTCATCCCCATTCACTTTCTCTCTCAGCCTGGGTCTGCCAGTCTGCATAAATAATCACAGATAGTATAATTTATGCCTTATCTATATTTTCATTGAGTCTCAGCATAGGTCGTAGTCCTCCAAAGATTACCCTCCTCGTGCACACTTTGTTAACATCAGAGATGAGACGCTGTTGTTACCAAGGACACAGATAAGGAACAAAGACAGCACATATGTGGTTTGCGATTCCATATCTTTTACGACTAACTAGAAACTAGGCAGTCAAGGGAACAGCTCAAGTTCATGGGCCATACCAAAGAAATTATTTACTTTCAAAGGATTCCATCAGTTGGCCTTAAGACAGCTTAAACAGTAATATGAATGGTTGGATCCCAGTTCATTTATCTTCTTCCAACCATAATAAAAATATTATTGATATCTAATAAAGACTCTGATTAACTATGCTTTTAATTATATAATTGTATTACTGGCTTTATCATGGTTTTCCTTAAACCATGAATCCAATCCTCTAAATATTTAAGAAACACTCAATACGCAATTTAAGAAAAATACTTTTTAAAAAATCAGCAGATGAGAATACTAAATTTAAGGAAAACTCTTAAAAAATATCAACAGATAAAACTCTGATGCTGTTTTTCTGAAATCAGAGTGATCTAACACACTTTCTGAAAAAATATAATTGATATTCCCTTGAGCTTATCTTTAAACTTTGTAAGTTTCAGCCATTAAAAAAAGAAAAAAAAAAGGTGGAGTTTCCATCGTGGCCTAGTGGTTAACAAATTCGACCAGGAACCATGAGGTTGCGGGTTCAATCCCTGGCCTTGCTCAGTGGGTTAAGGACCTGGCATTGCCATGAACTGTGGTATAGGTTGCAGACGCGGCTCGGATCCTGCGTTGCTGTGGCTGTGGCATAGGCTGGCAGCTACAGCTCAGATTTAGCCCCTAGCCTGGGAACCTCTATATGCCACGGGTGTGGCCCTAGAAAAGGCAAAAAGACAAAAAAAAAAAGGTAACTAAAAGTGAGTCAATGGTATTTCTCCAATCACTCTTTTAAAAGGCAAACTAGAAAAAAAGTTTATTTCACCTGGGAAAAATAAATGCAAACTAACAAATAAACAAGTACAAATTATAACCCAAACCCATAATATATCTATAGGCTGAGATACCAGAAATTCACAATTAAAAAAAAGGAATCAGGATATATTTTGGATTAATGGGGTAATTTTTAAGTTATGCAAGACTGTGTATTTTCCAGATGTCTAAGCAAAAAGAATAATAGATTTATATTTAATTTGCTATAACTTCAGTAAATAAAAGATTTAAAATAGATACATATGTGACTATCAAGCAAACCAAACTCTTAAATATTGCATTTTTTATCTTAGACTATAAGCATCCTGCCAACAGTAACGGTGCCTATTAATTTATAGGTTAAAATATAATACTTTACTAAATTATGTTCTTTTAAAAATAATGATAACTAAATCAATGAACAAAATAGTGTGATCAAACAACTGAATTTAAGTTTACCTATGGGAAGTGTAAAACATTTTGAAATTTATTAACTTTGAAGGTGGGACTCAGAAAAAAAATAGATCTGGTCTTTGTGATAAAGATGAGTCCATTGTGTCTGAAGATCTAAAACATTTGGAAAATTATTCTCCTTTCTGTAATATGCCATTTTACTCTTAGATTACGTTCATTTCAACCTTTGAAACTAAGTTCCAAATATTCAAATGAGGAAGGATATAAATCCTTGCTGTTCCAAGTAATATGTGGATTATAGACAAAAGCTTTAAAGGAGAGGAAAAGAAAAAAATATATAATAGCATCCAAACTCTATGTGTAACCAAGAGGCTGAGACATTATCATAATGCCTCTATTATTGCAATTGCTGAAATTAAATGCCTGCAGATTTGACCCTAAGGAGTATAGTGCAGTGTTTGCTGTAATAAAACACTTACTGTAAATGCTTAACCTTGGACAGTGTCTATGTTAATACAATTCCACAATAGCTATTTTGACAACTGTCACTATATATGTAATAAATAAGCCACATTGGACTATTCCAAGTTACTTTTTTATCGAAATATCTCTCTTCCTCCTTGCAAAGGTATATTTCTTTCCAGAATCTTTATGGATTAAGATTCCACTTATAGTACAAAAAAAAAGAATGGCATGGTACTTGGATGATTATTCAAGATTTTAAAAGCTTAATGGAAAAAAAATTATTCATGGAGCAGCATGTTTAAAAGTGCACATAGGAGCAGTTTGATAGGTTATATATGATTCAGAATAAAAATCATATAATTGGCAACACTTATCATATTATGGATTTATGCTGGTCTTTGCCATCACTTTGCATTGGCATTATCTCAGCTGCTTGCTATTTAACAACCTTATATTAAGTCATTATGTTTCATTTACAGGTGACAATCTAAAAGATGTAAATACGGTTTTCCTTGCCTTTACAAAACAACTACGATGGACAATGTCTATCTTACAGTTTGAAATACATTTTCATTGTTAGCTAAATGGAACCTAGATGTTGCCTCTTTCAGTCTTAAAAACATCAAGATCAGAAAACTAGAAATGTTTTGAAAGGCAATCAAACAAAACCTGAGGTCTTAGAAATAAAGGATGAATTTATTCATATAAATTAAAGACAGAATTTGTAAAGGAAAGCAGAAATTGCTCTAGTTCCTAGTACCGAATGAGAATCCTTCATTTCCCAAAACTAGTTGTGTTTCTAACTATTAAATGTAGCCATAATTTTGCTCTTGCTGTTGTTGTTGTTTTATAATACATTGATTTCAATCTCCGGTAACATAGCTTGTAAAACTTTCTTACAATAGAAGCAAATATATTTATAGTTTGCAGGTTCAGATATTTCATCATCAGCTAGTCTATTTTTCATGCTATTGATTTCAGCACTAGTTGTTTCCACTTCTTTTTTCCCCATTTACTCTAAGGTCCATCAACATTCTTTCTTCCTCATCGTGTCCCAGATAGACTCTTGAAAATCACAAATGGTAACCTAACTGTTAAATCCAATGGATAATCTTTTATATAGTTCATTAGCCTAGACTTATCTCTCCAGTAGACTACAATATCCTGTTGATTCTACCTTCTTATTATCTTTAATAAACTATCTTTCAGTCATAACAGACCTAATTGTGCTACAGAAAATCACCATAACTTAATACAATGGAGATTCATGGTTTATACCAAGTGTTGATTGTGGGCCAGGAGGAAGGTCTGCCCATAGCAGTAACTCCAAGCAATGGAGTTCCATGATACTGGGCAAGGGCAACAGAGAAATATAGAGAATTTTGCATCAATATTTAAGGCTCATATACAGAGATGAAATGTATTACAATTCATAGGCCAGTACTAGTCACTGGGCTCCACCCAAGTGCAAAGGTTCAGGAAGTGCTTTACTATCATGAGCTTGGAAGGAGGGTTAGGGTGTCCGTGATATATGTTGGTTAGTACTAATTTTATTTTATTTTATTTTTTTTTCTTTTTGCCTTTATGTAGAGCCACACCCGTGGCATATGGAGGTTCCCAGGCTACGGGTCTAACAGGAGCTGTAGCTGCTGGCCTACACCACAGCCAGAGCAACGTGGGATCTGAGCCGCGTCTGCAACCTTCACCACAGCTCATCGCAACGCCAGATCCTTAACCCACTGAGCAAGGCCAGGGATTGAACCCGCAACCTTATGGTTCCTAGTCGGATTCGTTAACCACTGAGCCACGAAGGGAACTCCGGTTAGTACTAATTTTAAATCAGCATGGCTCAGAAATTTTTCTCAGCTCCTTAAAGATGACAGAATCAAATCTACTATCCTATATGTCAATTATCCTCTCTTCTCTCTCTCTCATCCCTTCCTTTCCCAGTTACCTTTACACCCACTACTGAGAATTTGTGTTCTAGTGATGCTGTACTACTTGCATTCTTTTTTTTTTTTTAGAAAATGACATTATTACATGCACACAGCACATTTGTTAATCTAACTACTTCTCTGGTACTAGAAAATCATTTGTCTTTCCAGTGTGATCTCAAAATATATCTTTCCTCTGAAATCTTCCTTGACTTCATCCAGATTTTGTTTCATACTTTATACATAATTTCCTTTCATTAAAATAAATTTATTGAAAAGACAGCCTCTTTAATAAGTGGTGCTGGGAAAACTGGACAGCTATATGTAAAGAAATGAAACTAGAACACTTCCTAACACCATGCACAAAAATAAACTCAAAATGGATTAAAGATCTAGATATAAGACCAGATACTATAAAACTCTTAGAGGAAAACATAGGTCAAACACTCTCTGACATAAATGATAGCAACATCTTCTCAGATCCATCTGTCAGAGTAAGGACAATAAAAAGAGAAATAAACAAATGGGACTTAATTAAACTTCAAAGTTTCTGCACAGCTAAGGAAACCCTAAACAAAATGAAAAGACAACCCACAGAATGGGAGAAAATATTTGCAAATGATTCAACTGAAGGGATTAACCTCCAAAATTTACAAACAGGTCCTACAGCTCAACACCAAAGAAACAAACAACCCCATTAAAAAATGACAGAGGAGCTAGGCAGACAATTCTCCAAAGAAGACATGCAGATGGCAAATAAACTCATGAAAAGATGTTCAACATTGCTCCTCATTAGAGAAATGCAAATCAAAACCACTATGAGTTACCACCTTATACCCGCCAGAATGGCCATCATCAAAAAGTCTACAAACACTAAGTGCTGGAGAGGGTGTGGAGAGAAAGGATCCCTATTACACTGTTGGTGGGAATGCAAACTGGTGCAGCCACTGTGGAAAACAGTATGGAGATTCCTCAGAAAACTCAAAATAGAATTACCATTTGATCCAGCAATCCCACTCCTGGGCATCTATCCAGCAGAAACCATGACCCGAAAAGACACCTGTACTCCAGTGTTCATTGCAGCACTCTATGCAATAGCCAGGTC
>PVHT021183693.1:30610223-30621126 GCA_004024745.2 Catagonus wagneri | reverse complement strand
AACCTAAATGCCCATCGACAGAAGAGTGGATAGGGAAGATATGGTACATACACACAATGGAATGTTACTCAGCCATTAAAAGGAACGAATTACCAACATTTATAGCAACATGGATGGACTTAGAAATTATCATGCAAAGTGAAACCAGTCAGACAATTAGACAGCAACACCCAATGCTACTGCTTACATGTGGAAACTAAAAAGACACAATAAACCTCTTTGCAGAACAGACAATGACTCACAGACTTTGGAAAACCTTGGTTTTTCAAATAAGACAATCTGGGGGGTGGGGAATGCACTGTGGGTTTGGGATACAAAATCTGTAAAATTGACTTGTGATGATTTATGTACACCTATAATTGAAATAAAATCCATTAAGAAAAAAAATAAAAAAAATTGTACTTCAAAAAAAAATAAATAAATTTTATTGAATCATTTTCATTTCTCTCTGCACTGTAAACAACAAGGTCAAAGAATACATCATTTCAAACTTAGGTCTCTGACATCTGAGATAAGAGATAAACTCAAAAATGTGTAATTCTACCTGATTTCTCTATCATTTAACCTATTTGAAGACTGCTTTTAAAAATTATTTGGAATTTTGGCTTCCATAACAGGGTTCTCTTTAAATTCTATTCCCATCTCCCTCAGAGCCAGGTTCCTCAGAAACCCTGCTGCTTCTTTTCAAAAGTTGAAATAATGTATCCATTAAATGTTGGTTGGTAGTAGTAGAGATGCAGGGGTGTAACATCATGCTTCCTGGACAATCTGGTCAATACCAATAACTTCAAATATCATTCCTATATATGGATGACTATCAAATCTAAATCTGCAGTTCAGTTCTCTCTTGAGCTACACGAAAATATATTCACCCAGGAGTTCCCTTCGTGGCTCAGTGGTTAACGAATCTAAGAACCATGAGGTTGCGGGTTGGATCCCTGGCCTTGCTCAGTGAGTTAAGGATCCACAGCGTTGCCGTGAGCTGTGGTATAGGTTGCAGACGTGGCTCGGATCTGGTGTTGCTGTGGCTGTGGTGTAGGCCGGCGGCTACAGCTCCTGTTAGACCCCTAGCCTGGGAACCTCCATATGCCGCGGGTGCGGCTCTACATAAAAAAAGGCAAAAAGACAAAAAAAATATATATATATATATTTATCCAACAACTTGTTATTCCCCTCTCATCACCCAGAAATCAAACTCATTATCTTATCTTCAAATCCACTTATATGGCTTCCCTTTCTCAGTTGATTGACATGATAGTCCACACAGCACCTTAAACCAGAGCCTGGGATTTCTATGTTCCATCTTCTCTCTTTCACTTACATATTCAATCAGCGAACAAATCATGCTGATTTTACCTGTTAAGGATCTCTTGTGTCCAGGTCTGCTATCACTTCTCACTTCCAAGTCTCCATCATTTCTTGGCTTAACTTTTTATATCCTTATATATCTCTCTATTTTAGTGTTGCCATCTTCCCATTCATCCTTCCCTCTACCACTAGATTTATCTAAAAAGCCCATCTGTGTCCCTCATCTATTTGCAATCCATCTATAACTCCCTGTGGCTTCAGCATGACTTCTAAGACTCCACCTACCTGGGCTCCAGCATTCTATGACCTACCCAGTAAAGGTGTAAATTTTCAATTCTCATTGCCTTTCACATGCAATATCTTCCACCCTTCTCTGTGCCAGGGAAATCCCCACTTATCCAATTATGGCTCAGCAGTAACAAACCCAACTCATACCTGTGAGGACAAGGGTTTGATCCCTGGCATCACTCAGTGGGTTAAGGATCCAGTGTAGCCATGAACTGGGGTGTAGGTTGCAGACACGGCTTGGATTGCACATTGCTGTAGCTATAGTGTAGGCTGGCAGCTACAGCTCTGATAGACCCCTAGCCTGGGAACTTACATATGCTGCACGTGCAGCCCTAAAAAGACAAAAAGAAGGATTAAAAAAAGAAGAAGAAGAAAGCAAATTTGTCCTCTTAGAGTTAAAACTTGTAAAATTCAGGCATAATAATGAGATTAGCCATGATAAATTTAGAAATAAAATCAATCAAGACATTTGGGTATAATAACCTGATTTTAATTTAGAAAGTAGAAATCATCTATTGCCCCTATTTGGAGATAACCAAGTGTGAACATAAAGATGTGGGGTCAATTGCCCTACAGAATAAAAGTGATTAGTCCAAACACCCAAAAGGAAGAACATATATCAAAAACCGTCCACTTAAAAATAAGTCCTTAGGAATGATACATTGATGTTTCTAGAGAGGTCTGTTCAAATATTGTCAGGGAAAATTCTTCAGGCCTCATTTAACATGGATGAAATGCCCATGAAACTATCTACCAAATAATATGAAGGAAAATAAGCATCTCTAAAATATATGAAAAAGTAACATGAAAAGGTAAACAATCTGACTTAGATAAATGCATTTGAAATCTATACTAATGTATTGTTTTCCTATCTACTGAATGACAAAAATATTGAATTTGACAATATAGTTTAATCACTTAGCTATAGGAAAACAGAAAATTTTATGTATTGCTCAGAATAGTGTAAATTAGCATAACCACATAGAGGCAGTTTGACAATAGCTATCAAAACTGAAATATACTTTGATGTAACAAACTCATTTCTGGAAATTTATCTAACAAACTTGACATGTGCTAAACAATATATGAAAAAAGTGTTTTGCCAGAGCAAAAGTCTGGAAACAACTCAAACAGCTAGCAATAAGTACTGATGAGATTAATCTACAATGGTATATTATCTCTCAAAAACAACAGTTTTCCTATCTAATAACATAAGAGTATCTTCAAGATTGTTGTTAAAAAACAAATACAGAGAATGGAATAGTTTCTAGTATGCTACCATTTTATATAATAGGGTAAGGATATATATTTCGACTTGCTTGTATTTGAATTAAAAAACAAAAGAAGACATCAAATTAAAATGCTACCATGACAGTGACAGAGGGACAGGATGAATGAGCCACTGGTGGAAGCAGAAATTTTATTCTACACTTCTTTGTGTTCAATTCTTAAAACATAAATATTTTACTCATTTTAAAAGTAGAACAAAAAGTTATACTTAAATTAAAATAAGACAAAAAGCTTGCACTCCTTTGCTCAAACTCTTTAAATCCTAAGCAAACTTCTGACAACTTATTGGGATTTCTGGATAAAATAATACCATGAAAGAAGTTTCCCAGAAAAGCAATATAGTTTCCATGTTAATAAAATAAAAAGAATGGAAATTTGCTCCATATACTATTTTTTAACCGGGCATATGACTGGTGTGAATCTGAGTACCAGATACTAGGCGACACTAGGACACTGACATGACTGTGGGCCAGAGCCACAAAGATGGTGTACATCCAGATAAATCCTATGAACTTAGAAGCCTTTAAAACTCAACTTTCTTTCAGTCAGCATACATGGCTGTCTTTCTATATACTGGTAAGTGCTTAACAATTGCTATGCTGAATTACATGAAAACATTTTTATATTTTAAATACTGATATATTTGCAATGCAGAAGACTGAGTAGAAAACTCAGATGGATTATGCACATAAAACTGTTTGCTTCCACTTCAATACAGAGAACATTGACGCAGAGCACAGATGCAAAGATTTACTTTCTTATATTTAACACAGTATGACATTTATTTTAAACTATCACTTCAATCTGATCTCTACAACCTTGCTCCCTCTTCCCATGACCCTTTACATGCAGTCTAAACTTCATTTTCATTATTATTGAGGTCTATATTTCCTTCATCCTCACTTAGAACAAGTTTTAGAAATTTGTCTTCTTGTTTGTGCAGAAAATGGTGAAATATAAAGACTTTAACTGTGTGTAACTTAAGATTATACACAAAGCATTCATATAACTGCAAGTGGTTATTAATAATTATTATATATTACAATTGATATGTCTAATCATTACACAGCTTATCTGTATGTTAATAACCGCAAACTTATAGCAAACCAAAACCTGCACAATGTCAAAACTTAAATAAATCTTACTACTATACTGTCACCTTTTAAGTTATAAAATATCTCTTCTGTATCTTTATAACATGAGTTTGGGGATGTAGGAAAAGGAGATGCTTTTTCTTGAGGCTAACCAATTCCTTTAAGATGTTTGGGGGAAAAGAGCCCTCATACCTATAGATATGCTGAACATAACAAACCCAGGCAGGAAACAAGAAGTTTATCAGCACCACATGGCATCTGATCCTTGGCACTTGTCTTCAAAACTCAGTTATGCATTAGAGTCTCCAATTCAGTTCTGTCTAATTTGAGATTTCAGATATAAGATACTGACTTCTGAAAAGTCTCTCAGTGAGTGTGTTTGGAAGCCAGGTATTGACCTTACTGCTCATACTGACATAGTGACTTTCCAGATTGCAAATAAAATCTTATTGGGACCAGTGCTCTCCTGCTGATGACCTGCTCAGGTATTAATTCCAACTCTGTAAAGTCTCTGCCTGGAAGAATGCAACATTTGTGAGTAGTCTTGACTTCTGACATACAAGTTGTCTGAGTAAGACAGTGCTTCTTCTCAGAATCAGAAAACCAAATGCATTTCCTGGGCAGCTGTGATGTGGGTGATACCAAAAACTACACATAAGAAATGATGCCTAGATACCATTCCCTCTGAATTTGAAAGGCTGAGTGAAAAGTCAGAGACAGATGAAAGATGCTAACGGAAACAGAAGGAAGTGTAAGAATCAATGAAAGAAATAAAATATTTTCTTCTATACTTTTTAAAAGTCATTGCTGGACCCTCTTAAAGATGAAAGTTAGAATCATTTGGTAGCTGATCACTGAGAAATTCAGCAAAATAATACACAATTTCATGTAAAGAGTCAAAAGGGAAGATGGCAAGAATTTTGTATAATAGTACTCAAACTCTTATAGCATCAGTTAGCATATATGACAATATTTTTTAAAATATAACTTTAATATTTGCAAGTGTTAAATGCACAATAAATGAAGTAAAATGAGGGAAGGCAAATTATTTGGTTAATTCAAATCTCTTGAGATACATGTATGACCGGGGAAGGAGACAGAAACTGCAATTAACTAGATGATTATTGGACAGACATAGCAATTTAACATTGGTAGATTATCTCATTTATACATCATGTCACTTTGCACGATTCCTAGCACATAACTTAATAAACGTTCTTAATAACATGCTTAATAAATATGTTTTATCATAGTCAGAAGAGTTTTTTATTTCTTTGTGTTAGAGGTGGTGTTTCAGTACTCCTCAGATGGTTTGCCTCTACAACACTTTATAATGGACTCCAATGTCAGGTTAGTAAGTCCTATAAACTATTGTATAAAAATTATGAAGTGAGGGCTACTGTATTGGTTTAGCTTTGAAAACTATTAAGTATTAGTTAATAAAAAAGAAAGCCCATAAAAAAACAACCCACAATACTTGGTAAGAAAAGCCCTGACATCTGGGGTACAAGATGTTTGGATAAGAGAGTGGGGAACAAAGAGGCGGTTCAGAGCATTTTTCCTCTCTTTTCTCCCAACTTGGAGTTCCTTCCCATAGTCTACTGACAAGCAAAAGGAACAGAAAGCTTCTCAGACCTATTCTGTTTCCGACAGTGCAAGCTGTTTTCTTTGACATGAGCATGGCATGGGGCAGGGGAAAAGTGGGATCTTCCCCCAGATTTGAGGGAGCAACTGAATGTACTATACTGCCTTCTCCATATATAATTCAAACTAATACCTTGCAATAACCAATAAAAAAATTTGACCATGGAAAACCCAGTAAATCCTGCTTTTTCCTAAGATGACTAATCCTTTTATCCCTTAAAAAAGAAATCTTTCTTTCTTTTTTTTGGTTTTTAGGGCCACATCTACAGCATGTGGATTTGGAGCTGTAGCTGCTAGCCTACACCTGAGCTCCGGGCAACACCAGATCCCTAACCCACTGAACAGGGCCAGAGTTTGAACCCACATCCTCTTGGACACTAGTCAGGTTTGTAACCTGCTGAGCCGCAATGGAAACTCCTCTTTCCTTTTTTGGTTTAAGTACTCCTCCTTGAGTGCCTTCATATATGCTTAGTCCAGCTAATGGGGAAATTCGGAATTGCTTCTCCTTTCTCCCTCTCACTGCCTCTAAATCTAAGAGAACAGAGATGGAAAGAAAAACAAAAAACAAAAACAAACAATGAACATGATTTCTTAAAGCCTGAGCTTCCATGTGCATCTGTATTCTTAACACGAAATGAAGTAAAATCAAAATGATGAAAAAAATTAGTTATATAACTTTAAAAATTCATTATTTTTTAGTATTTTATTTATATTTTCAAAATTTTATACAATTTTAAATGTTACTTTCTATTCATTTACAGTTATTACAAAATATTAGCTATATTCCCCGTGTGGTCCTATACATTCCTGAACCTCTCTTACACCCAAAAGTTTGTGCCTCCCACTGCCCCCACTCCTATATGGCCCCATCTCCCACACTAGTGACCAGTATGTTGTTCTCTATATCTGTGAGTCTGCGTCTTTTATGTTATATTCACTAGTTTGTTTTATTTTTTAGATTCCACATATAAATGATATCATATAGGATTTGTCTTTCGCTGTATGACTTATTTCACTTAGCATAATGATCTCCAAGTCTACCTATGTTGCTGCAAATGGCAACACTTCATTCTTTTTTATGAAATAAACTCAAAATCAATTCAAGACCTAAATGTAAGGTCATATACATATATAAGTCTTGGAGGAAAACAGGCAGAACACTCTCTGATGAAAATCACTTTTCATTTTAGTAAATTTCACTTATAATACTGCAATTATCAAATTAATGGGGTAATGAAATTGTTTAGCATTTTTAATTGGAAGGAGAAGCCATATGAATCTTCAATGTGTCAAATGGAAAAATTATCTTTTTCAACCACAGCCTACAAAAAAATGATTTATTTATCACACTCTTTATACAGTTAAACTGGAATAAACATGCTCCTTAAGATCTGACCCTAAGCTCTACTGGCATATTTTTACTACAACTCTTTCACTGCTAAAATAGAATTTGACCTTGCTCATTCACCCACCTATGATGAACACTAGAGAATAAAGATTATGGAATATAATATAGTGCTTTTTTCATACTTATCTAAAATCCACAAGGCACTAACACTCATTTAAAATTACCAAAATTCCCACAAAAGGTATCTAAACTGTAGATTTTCCAAAAAGAATTAGCAATTATCACCAAAATTTTTTTCTCATAAATAATTTGAATAATAAATGTATTCTCAAACATAATAAAGCAAAGGCTTTTCAGGGTATTCCAAATTCTAGTAGGTTATAATTTTATTTTGTTATCTATCATGTCTTTGTCTACATTATTCTGCTGTGTCATTACTCATTACCAAATATCTGCTCAGTGATGTTAATAGAAATATGAGGCAGAGGTGGGACTAATGACAATGTATTATTTGGTGACTTTAGGAAGCATTATTCCTAAATCCCTTCCAACTATGAATATCCTTTCCCTCAGACTTTTAAAATGGGAATGAAAACAGTCAACAAACACAGAAATAAAATTTGAAAAACTGGAATAAATAAGCACTCTAATTTGTTGTATTTTTAAATATGTAGCTCTTACCTATTTTACTTCTAGCAAAATAATTCTATCAATATCAATATATATTTTAAGATTTTAATTCTTGATTTTTTATTAAAACATTTCCAACCTAAATAAGATTAACTTTCATGAACCTTGCAAAAGCAATTTTTTCTTTTTTTTTTTAGGGCCACACTTGTGGTATATGAAATTCCCAGGCTAGGGGAATTGGAGTTGCAGCTGCTGGCTTACACAACAGCCATAGCCACAACAATGCCAGATCCAAGCCATGTCTGTGACCTATACCACAGCTCACAGTAATGCTTGATCTTTAACCCACTGAGCGAGGCCAGGGATTGAACCCACATCCTCATGGATACTAGTCAGGTTCGTAACCCACTGAGCCACAACGGGAATTCCCACTCCTTTGTTTTCTTACTGGAAAGAAATTTATTGTGAATTGAAAACATATATACTATAGGTGAAAGTGATGGAATTTTCTTTCTAAAACAGAAAGTTCAATTCTTCAGAAACCTTAAAGAAATAAATGGTATCTGCAATCATAGTTTAAAATAAAATATTTTAAAATTATTTGAACATACTGTACAAAAGCAGTTGAGACATGCTGAGAGGAGGAAAGAGCAAATTTTTAGGAAAAAAAAATGAAGGAAACAATCTCAATATCTTCTAAAGTTATGAAATGATCTTATGCACCAGGAAAAAAGTAAACTATATTTAATTTACGTACATTATACTAAGGTGCAACACTGAATGACATCTCAAATTGTGAGAAAAACACAAGAAGCTATGGAAAAAGATAAATATTAGTGGGCTTAATTAGGTCAGAATCTCAGCTAACTGCAGCACATGTTTTTACCAGAAAAATAAAAACAATATATTTTGATCTAGCAGTCAAGATAAAAATTTGAAATTTATTTAATGGTCATATTTAAATGTTGACAAACAAAAAAATCTCAAAAGTTTGCCCAGGAGAGCCAGACCTTGTTTCAGACATTATTTCAGACCATATCTCTATTTTAAGTTGGAAGCCAAAAATAGCAATAGCAATAAATAACTTTTAACATAAGTATAGTGCAAGAGTTTTCTAAACACTGCAACCTCTGTCATCTCATTTAATCCTAAGGACAACCCTATGATATTCAATCAATTTGATCAATTTGAAAATTGAGTAAATAAACTGATATATGGCCTAGCCGATGAAATAATTAAGAAGCAGAGTATAAATTTAAGAGCTAGAATCTAAAGCTTTAGCCTCAAATTTCATGATCTACTGCATTCTCACTTCACATATCATTAAGGCTATGCCTAAACTGTTTCTGAATGATACTATATGTTTTAGCAAATCTGATCCATTAAAATTTATAGTTGTTAAGTTTACGAAGAAATACTTTGCTATAGTGTCTCAGTCCTTTAAGGCTATGACAAAATACCCGACTGGGTAGCTTAAACAACTGAGATTTATTTCTCACAGTTTTAGAGGCTGCAAGTCCATGATCACTGTCCTAGTCTGGTCAGGTTCTGGAGAAAGCCTTCTTCCAGATAGCAGACTGCCAGCTTCTTGCTCTGTCTTCACATGGAGGAGAGGCAAGGGAGTTCTTGAGACCTCCTTTTTTTTAGATGGCTTGTTTTTTCACATTTTTAAAAATTTTATTGAAATATAGTTGATTTACAATGTTGTATTAGTTTCAGGTGTACAGTACAGTGATTAAGTTATATATATATATATGTATATATGTATATATTTATTTATTTATTATTTTTTTTTTTAGTTCTCTTCCATTATAAGTAAGTACAAGATACTGTGTAGAGTTACCTGTGCTATACAGTAGGTCCCTACTGGTTATATATTTTATATATAGTAGTATGTATACGTTAATCCTAATCTAAGAGATTAATAATTAAATAACTTCCCCACCTCTGCTTTGGTAACTCTAAGTTTGTTTTCTATGCCTGTAAGTCTATTTCTGTTTTGTAAATAGAAACAGAAATAGACTCTATCCCTTTATTTTTTAGATTTCACACATAAGCAATATCATATTATAAAACCATAATCTCATTAGGCTCTGCCTTCATGAACTAATCAACTCCTAAAGGCCCCATTTCCTAATACCAACATATTGGGCATTGAGATTTTAATATATGAGTTTTGAGGAAATGCAAATATTCAGACCACAGCATATAGTCAATGTTACTATCCACCATGGTAACTGGGCAGATAATCAATCAGTACCTCTCAAACCTTCTGGTTTCAGGACTACTTTGTACTCTAAAAAGTATTAAGAAGCAATCTACAGTTTCAGTGCAATCTTTATCAAATTACCCATGACATTTTTCACAGAACTAGAACAAACAATCCAAAAATTTATATGGAACTACAAAAGACCCAGAATTACCAAAGCAATCCTGAGGAACAAAAACCAAGCAGGAGGCATAACTCTCCCAGACTTCAGGCAATATTACAGGGCCACAGTAATCAAGACAGTGTGGTACTGGTACCAAAACAGACATACAGACCAATGGAACAGAATAGAGACCCCAAAATAAACCCAGACACCTACGCCCAATTGATCTTTGACAAAGGAAGCAAGAACTTAAAATGGGAAAAAGGAAGTCTTTTGAGTAAGCATTGCTGGGAAACTTGGACAGCTGCATGTAAATCAGTGAAACTAGAGCACACTCTCACATCATGCACAAAAATAAACTCTAAATGTCTTAAAGACTTAAATATAAGACAAGACACTATTAAACTCCTGGAAGAAAACATTGGCAAGACACTCTCGGACATCAACCTTACTAATGTTTTCCCAGCTCAGTCTCCCAAAGCAACAGAAATCAGAGCAAAGATCAACCAATGGGACCTAATCAAGCTGACAAGCTTTTGCACAGCAAGGGAAACCAAAGAGAAAACTAAAAGACAACTTACAGAATGGGAGAAAATAGTGTCAAATGATGCAACTGACAAGGGCTTAATCTCTAAAATATAAAAACAACTGATGCAGCTCAACCGCAAAAAAAGACAACAACCCCATTGAAAAATGGGCAATGGATCTGAATAGACATTTCTCCAAAGAGGATATACAGATGGCCAACAAGCACATGAAAAAATGCTCAACATCACTGATGATTAGAGAAATGCAAATCAAAACTACCATGAGATACCACCTCACACCAGTCAGAATGGCCATCATTAACAAGTCCACAAACAACAAATGCTGGAGGGGGTGTGGAGAAAAGGGAACCCTCCTGCACTGTTGGTGGGAATGTAAGCTGG
>PVHT021183693.1:30596292-30609223 GCA_004024745.2 Catagonus wagneri | reverse complement strand
TCACACCAGTCAGAATGGCCATCATTAACAAGTCCACAAACAACAAATGCTGGAGGGGGTGTGGAGAAAAGGGAACCCTCCTGCACTGTTGGTGGGAATGTAAGCTGGTGCAACCACTATGGAAGACAGTGTGGAGGTACCTTAGAAAACTCTACGTAGAATTACCATATGACCCAGCAATCCCACTCTTGGGCATATACTTGGACAAAACTTTCCTTGAGAAAGACACTTGCACACGGATGTTCACTGAAGCACAATTCACAATAGCCAAGACATGGAAACAACCCAAATGTCCATCGACAGATGACTGGATTAGGAAGATGTGGTATATATACACGATGGAATACTATTCAGCCATAAAAAAGGATAAAATAATGTAATTCGCAGCAACATGAATGGAATTAGAAACCCTCATACTGAGTGAAGCAAGTCAGAAGGAGAAAGACAGATGCCATATGAAATCTCTTATAACCGGAGTCTAAAACACTGCACAAATGAACCTCTCAACAGAAAAGAAAATCACAAACTTGGGGAAAAGACTTGTGGTTGCCAAGGGGGTGTGGGAGGGGGTGGGAGGGAATGGGAGGGAATGGGATACCTAGTGCTTTAATGATGGAAAAGCAAGGAGATCCAACTGTATTGCATGGGGAACTATATCTAATCATATGTGACAAATCCATATATGTACATATAACCGGGTCACCAAACAGTGCAGTTGGAAAATCTGACAGAAATCTGTAAACCAGCTATAATGCAAAAAAATAAAAAATAAATTATAAAAATAAATAAATAAATAAAAAGTATTAAGGACTCCAAAGAATTTTTGCTTCTATGGGTTATACCTATTGATATTTCCTGTATTGGAAATTAAAAGATAGAACATTTTAAAAAATAAAATAAAAATGCATTTAAATTTAAAATAAAAAAATTTAAAATTTAAAAGTAACAGCAAAAATCCATTGCATATTAAGACAGTATATCTTTAAGAAAATGTTTAGTAAGAAGAGGCACATTGATTTACAATTTTGTAAATCTTTTGAATGCCTGGTTTAATGGAAGACAACAAAATTCCCTTAATCTGAATTCAAATTGTTCATTACATTAAAATATGTACTGTAACTGTATTTTATGCATTCAAAAGTTAAGGAGACATGGTAAATAAAGACTTAAATGTCTAAAGATGGAAATTATAATGTGTGATGTTAAAATATACAGTCATTGCAATTAATAGTAGAGTAGATAAAACAGAAGAAACTGTTAGTAACTTGAAGGGATAACCATAGAAAAACTCCCAAAATTAAAGACAAAGAGAAAAGAGGATTTCTCTTTTAAAATAACGAGTAGAACATCAGCAAGCTGTGGACAAGTGGCCTAACACATATGAAATTGGATTCCTCAAAGGAAAGGACAGAGGTAAAATAGGGGGAAAAAAAATTGAAGAAATAATGGCCAAAATTCCTCCATTTTTTTAATGACACCTATAAACCCACACATCTAAGAAGCTCAAGAAACACATGCATAAGAAATATGAAAAAGAAAAAAAGAAACCAATCAAAAAGGTATGGCAATGCTGACAGTGGGAGAGATTGTGCTTGGTCTAAGAGGATAGCACGGGATTTTGTACTCTCCACTCAATTTTGCTATGGAACTACTGGGGTCCAGGGCAGACCACACCCAAATATGCCTCCATGGCATATTGATTATTTTAATTACAGTTACTTCAGAAATGGCCAATTCAGGAGGCACACTTTGCGCCTTCCCTCTGTCTCCCTGAAAACAGAAAATAAATCTCCCATGCGAAAGGCAATTTCTCTCTATGTGGAGTTGGGAGTGAGGTGGAGGTAGAAAAGATAATCCTTACTACCAGAGGGATTTGGAATTCAGGGCTCAGAAGCCCATCTAAACATACCTTATTACTGCTTTCTAATTTACTCCCCAAGCTCAAACTTTGCTTATTTTTCTACTAGTTTTTCACCCAGACATTAGTTTCTTTGTTTGGTCAATTCCTCCCAAATTTATTGTTTCTTTCTCTAAAAAGTGCATATGCTGCCTGCTTTGGATACTTCTCAGGTTCTATGAGACCTCTCTGTATACAAATTAAATGTTTATGTTTTTCTTGTTAATCTGTCTTGTGTCGATTTCCAACCACAAGAACTCAAGAAGGGTAGAGAAGGAAACTTCTTCTGCCCCAACAAACTTAAAACTGCTCTAAAAAAATCATTTTTTGTTTGTTTGCCTTTTTTTTTTTTTGTCCATGCCTGCAGCATGTGGAAGTTCTTGCGCCCAGAATCAAACCCATGCCACAGCAGCAGTGATAATGCTGGATCTTTAACCCACTGAACCACCAGGGAACTCCTAAAGGTTTTTCTCTTTTTTAAAATCTCAAAACTAATAAGTATTTCAGCATGGTTGTAGGATATAAGATTAATATAAAAATACATTTCTATACATTATCAACAATTAAAATAAAATACATTTAAAAAACTTTTCCAAACAGTTGAAGAAGAAGGAACACTCCCAAAGACATTCTATGATGCCAACATCACCCTAATTCCAAAACCAGAAGACACCACGAAAAAAGAGAACTATAGGCCAATATCTTTGATGAATATAGATGCAAAAATTCTCAAGACATTTTTAGCCAACCGAATCCAACAACATATCAAAAATATCATACACCACGACCAGGTGGGAGTCATTCCAGGTGCACAAGGATGGTTCAACATATGCAAATCAATCAACGTCATACACAACATTAACAAAAGAAAAGTCAAAAACCACATGATCATCTCAATAGATGCAGAAAAAGCATTTGACAAAGTTCAACAACCATTCTTGATCAAAACTCTTACCAAATTGGGAATACAGGGAACATTCCTTAACATAATAAAAGCTATTTACAATAAACCCACGGCAAATATAATACTCAATGGAGAAAAGCTGAAAGCATTCCCACTAAAATCCAGAACAAGACAGGGATGCCCACTCTCACCGCTATTATTCAACATAGTATTGGAGATCCTAGCTACAACAATCAGACAAACAAAAGAAATAAAAGGCATCCAAATAGGAAGACAAGAGGTGAAACTGTCACTGTATGCAGATGACATGATACTATATTCAGAAAACCCCAAGGACTCAATCCCAAAATTACTTGAACTCTTAGACAAATTCAGCAGAGTGGCAGGATATAAGGTTAACCTTCAGAAATCAATTGCATTTCTGTATACTAACAATAAAATATTGAAAAAGAATACCAAAATACTTTACCTTTTAAAATAGCACCCCAAAAAATCAAATACCTAGGAATAAACTTGACCAAGGAGGTGAAAGACTTATATGCAGAAAACTACAAAGCATTAATCAAGGAGATCAAAGAAAATACAAAGAAATGGAAAGATATTCCATGCTCACGGGCCGGAAAAATTAATATTGTAAAAACGGCTATACTACCCAAAGCAATCTACAGATTCAATGCAATCCCTATTAAATTACCCAAGACATTCTTCACAGTACTAGAACAAACAATCCAGAATTTCATATGGAATCAGAAGAGACCAAGAGTCTCCAAAGTAATTCTAAAGAACAAAAACCAAGCAGGAGGCATAACTCTCCCAGACTTTAGGCAATATCACAGGGTCACAATAATCAAGACAGTGTGGTACTGGTACCAAAACAGACATACAGACCAATGGAACAGAAGAGAGACCCCAGAAATAAACCCAGATGCCTATGGTCAATTGATCTTTGACAAAGGAGGCAAGAACATAAAATGGGAAAAGAAAGTCTGTTCAGTAAACACTGCTGGGAAACCTGGACAGCTGCATGCAAATCAATGAAACCAGAACACACTCTCACACCATGCACAAAAATAAACTCTAAATGGCTTAAAGACTTAAATATAAGACAAGACATAATTAAACTCCTGGAGAAAACATTGGTAAAACATTGTCTGACATCAGCCTTACAAATGTTTTCTCAGGTCAGTCTCCCAAATCAACAGAAATAAAAGCAAAGACAAACCAATGAGACCTAATCAAGCTGACAAGCTTTTGCACAGCAAAGGAAACCAAAAAGAAAACAAAAAGACAACTTACAGAATGGGAGAAAATAGTGTCAAATGATGCAACTGACAAGGGCTTAATCTCAAAAATATATAAGCAACTGATACAGCTCAACAGCAAAAAAAAAAAAAAAACACAAAAACCCTATTGAAAAATGGGCAAAGGACCTAAATAGACAGTTCTCCAAAGAAGAGATGCAGATGGCCAACAAGCACATGAAAAAATGCTCAACATCATTGATGATTAGAGAAATGCAAATCAGAACTACCATAAGATACCACTTCACACCAGTCAGAAAGGCCATCATTAACAAGTCCACAAACAACAAATGCTGGAGGGGGTGTGGAGAAAAGGGAACCCTCCTGCACTGTTGGTGGGAATGTAAGCTAGTACAACCACTATGGAAAACAGTATGGAGGTACCTTAGAAAACTAGACATAGAACTACCATATGACCCAGCAATCCCACTCTTGGGCATATACTCGGACAAAACTTTCCTTGAAAAAGACACCTGCACATGCATATTCATTGCAGCACTATTCACAATAGCCAAGACATGGAAACAACCCAAATGTCCATCAACAGATGATTGGATTAGGAAGATATGGTATATATACACAATGGAATACTACTCAGCCATAAAAAAGAATAAAATAATGTCATTTGCAGCAACATGGATGGAATTAGAGACCCTCATACTGAGTGAAGCAAGTCAGAAGGAGAAAGACAGATACCACATGATATCACTAATAACTGGAATCTAATACACTGCACAAATGAAACTTTATGCAGAAAAGAAAATCACGAACTTGGAGAACAGACTTGTGGTTGCCAAAAGGGTGGGGGAGGGAATGGGATAGTAGGGGGGTCTGGGGTTAAGAATTGTAGACTGTTGCCTCTGGGCTGGAAAAGCAAGGAGATCCTACTGTATAGTACTGGGAACGATGTAATGAATCCATATATGTATGTGTAACCATGTCACCATGCTGTACAGCTGGGTATAATGGAAAAAAAAAATAATAAAAATTAAAGAAAAATAGCATCAGATATATAAAATGGGTAAATCTGACAGAAAATGCAGATTAGTAGACCCAAAACTACAAACATTATAAAAAATGATTTAAAAAGACATTAAAGAATTGGTACACTATGCTCATGGTTCAGAAGATTCAACATTATTAAAATGCAGTTTTTGTCAAGTTGATATTTGATTTGGTACAATCCCGAAAAAAATCTCAAGAGCTGTTTTGTCGAAATTTACCAAACTGATTCTAGAAGACCTACGAGAGCCAAAACAACTGAAAAAAAAATCTGGAGGACTAACATTTCATGATTTCAAGACTTGTTATAAGCCACTGTAATCAAGATTCTGTGTATTAACATCAAAACTGAAAAATTAAAAAGTGGAAGAGAATACATTCAGAAATTGACCCACAAATATATGCACTTTTTTTTTTTTTATTGTTTAGGCCTGCACTCACCATATGTGGAGGTTCCCAGGCTAGGGATCCAATCAGAGCTATAGCTGCTGGCCTACGCCACAGCCACAGCAATGTAGGATCCAAGCTATATATGTGACCTACACCACAGCTCACGGCAATGTTGGAACCCTAATCCACTGAGCGAGGCCAGGGGTTGAACCCACACCCTTGTGAATATTAGTTGGATTTGTTAACTGCTGAGCCAGGATGGGAATTCCTGGACAAATTATTTTTGCCAAAATAGCAAAGGCAAGTCTGTGGAGAAACAGGTCTTTTTATCATGTGAATATACAATTACATATCTATATGCAAAAAAATCAACTTTGATCAATAACTTATACCACACACAAAAATTAATTTAAAGTGGATTCTAGACCTCATCAAAATGACCAACTTGTGGTCTCTGAAAAACACTTTAAGAAAATAATAATAATAGAGACAAAAGATAAAATACTTATAATAAAAATAAAGACAAAAGATAAAATACTTATAAAGCATATACCTGATAAGTTACTTGCATCCGGAACATAAGAATCCTCAAAGGTCAATAATAATAAAACAAACACAATTTTTAAATGGGCAAAATTTACACACTTTACCAAAGAACTTATAAATAGGGAAAATAAGTACATGAAAATGTGCTCAACAACATCTCCACTAGGGAAATGCAAATTAAAGCTACAACAAGAAACCAGTGTCACAATCAGAATAGACAAAATTAAAAATCAAACATGATGGAAGATAGTATGAGAAAAAGAATATATATTCTGGGTCACTATGAATGACTGGGTCAGCATGCTCTACAGTGGAAACTGGCACAACACTGTAAATCAGCTATACTCTAATAAAAAAATACTGAGGTGAATATGTGGAGGAAATGGAACTCTCTCATACATAGTTGCTGGGAACAGATAGTTTCTTATAAAGTCAAAATACTCCCACCACATAATACAACAATACCATTACTTCCCCAAGAGAAATGGACGTGTATGATTGCATATGAACATACAAAAGTCTTATACTCAAATGTTCATTGCCCAAATCTGAAAACAATCCAAATAGCCTTCAATAGGTGAATGGATAAATAAATTACAGAATATATTTTTCAAAGTAACAGTACTCAGGAATAGGAAGGAATGAAGTCTTGAAATACACTTCAATATGGATGAACCTCAAAATAATTTTGTGGGGTGGAAGAAAAGAGAGAAAGAGAGAGAACATCAATGAGAACACTAAAGACACAAAGCAGATCACTGGTTGCCTGGGGCCAAAAGGTAGGACTGAGTGATGGGAGAAAAGGATTAAAAAAAGTGATGGGCATGTTCATTACCTTCACTGTAGTAATGACATCACAGATGTACACATGAGCCAAAATGTCACAAATTTTAGACTGCGAATAATTTATTATATCACAAATATTCCACCATAGATCTGCTTTTAAAAAGTTAAGTGGATTTCCTAATGGTAAACCATTAAAATAAGCCATATATTTGTTTCTTATCTTGGAAATATTTTTGACATAATTTTAGGAGGAAAATAGCAATTATTAAGAACTAAAAGCCTTTCCACATGAAAAAAATGTACAAATGTTTAAAACTGTATAACTTTTTGTTACCATGACTACTCAGTAGCTCCAGAAAATGTATTTAGTTAAATGCTTCTTTTCCATTATGCATTTATGCAAGATTAAATACTTGTGTTTATATCCTTACACATTTTTTTGCAGAAAAAATGTTAAAGATTCATCAATGATTTAAAACAAATTTTAAAGTCAAATGATACAAAAGTTAAATCTCACTTATCCACGTGATGATTTCAGTACTAACTGTATAATTATTTCAGTAAAAATAAAGAAATGTTCTTTGCAGAAATAAGATTTAATATCTAAAATTTAATATTTTGATTCTTTGGATTTCATTTGCCTAAAGAGGAAATATACATTGGTTAGCTATCTCAGAATCACTCACGAAGTTTAAATATCTTTTAAAGGTAATATGCCTTACAACCAAGAATAAACATATTAATTACTATTATCATAAATAGAAAAATGGCATCACTGCTATGACAGAAACAAAGTTAAACTGGATTATTTAGAGTTCAGCACTATCCTCAGAAAAAGAGTAAAAATGTGCTTTAAAACTGACATTTTAGTATTTAAAATTCTATAGGTGCAATTGTAAAGTCCAAGTTAAGATCAAATGTGTGACATACATCTGAGAAGAATGAAAACCACGATGGAGAATAACTGGGGCTACATGATCTTAATTCCTTTTTTTAAAATTTAATCCTCACACATAAGTTTGTTCTTAAATTATTATACTAGTGACACTGAAAAATGATTAATTCAGGTGTCAGTTCTGAAGGAAATTGACTTACTTTTTTAGGACTAGCATGATTTCCCAAGTTGACTTCCACAAAGGTTAGCTCCTTAAACAACCAGGACAAATTGATACAGGTGGAATCAGACAAAACTTACAAACGATATCTCATTCAGCGCTCTGTCCTCTCAGTCTTCAAGACCATTTCTGTGACTCAGAGACACAAAGCTGGCCCATCTCACTGCTTTCTTTTCGTATACCAAGTAGAGGGAAAACTAATTTACAACTTGATATATAAGCATGTATGTTTTCAAACAAAATGCCTTTATAATATCTGGGAATGTTAATCATCTTTAAGAAGAAAAAAAAAGTTATTCTAATTCTCAGTGGACATATTTTCACAAAATAGACAACACTGGGTTTTCTAGCCTCTCTGCAAAGCAATTTTATGTCCACATAAGAGAAGGTTATGAAGCCATCAAAAGATAGGAACTATGACTACCACGCAATATCCAACTGAGGTACAAAGTGTTCATATGTGTATCCCAGTCACTACAATTTTTTGTAGTAATCATAGTTTTGCAAAGGTATATCTAGAAAGCCATCCCACATTCTTTTTATCTGTTCTTTCGATTGTTTTGTATTACTTTTTATTGTTCTGATTTGAATACTCATTTCCCTGATGATTGCTTTTATTTATTTACAAGTGTATTTGTGAATCTTTTTCTTTGTGAAGTGTATGTTCAAATCTTCTGCTGATTTTTTTTAACGGCCACACCTGCAGCATATGGAAATGGAGCAGTAGCTGCTGCAGCTGCTGGCCACAGCCACAGCTGCAGCCACAACACGAGATTCAAACTGCATCTGCAACCTATGCCGCAGCTTGCTGTAAAGCCGAGTCCTTAACCCACTGAGCAAGGCCTGTGATCGAAGCCACATTCTCACAAACGTTATGTTGGGTTCTTAACCCACTAAGCCACAATGGTAACCCCTTTTGCTGATTTTTTTAATTATCCTTTTTCAGTTGGATGACAAATCCTTTGCCAAATATATATTTTGCGAATATTTTTGCCAAGTTTATGGCTTAACTATTCACTTTTGAAATGAGATTTCTGAATAACCAGGAGTTGTAGTTTTGATGAAATTTTATTAATGCAGTTTAGGTTTATGGCTCTGGTAACATGACTAAACTCAAATCATAAAGAAAGTCTCTTATGTTTTAATGTAATTGTTAAAGAAATGAAGTGAAAAATATAGTTTTTTAATATTTACTTGAATAGTTACCATTTCTGCTATTATTATTTCTTCCTATACATCAGTAACCATCTGCTATTGATTCTCTTCATCTTAAAGCATTTACATTAACATTTATTATAATGCAGATCTGCTCTTGACAAATCCATTCAATTTTTTTATGAGAAAAAATACTCCTTAAGAATTTAAGTTTAAAATTAGGTTTGAATAGTAAAGAAATATAAAACAATTAATTGAATGATACTCAGATTGACTGTTATGCATTCAACAATAAATATGTGACCACAAAATTATTGGAAATTATATATGCATAGCTAATATCTAAATAGAGATATTCAGATAATATTTCCATTTCATATGGTAATATTTTAATTATTACGGATCTAAAAATAATTCTATCATTTTGAAAAGCACAGACATTATACAAATGTGGTGGATATAATTCAACATTCTTCTCATAGAGATCAAACCCAAAAGTAAATACATACCATAGAAACAAAAATATCTCTACGCACAGTACTCTTATGTCTCACATAATTTTCCTTATAGCACTTATTTCAAGCTTTTATCAAATTTTTACTTGTATACATGCTTCTTTAATTTCTATCTATTCTACTAGACAATGAGCACCTAGAGTTCAGTATTGATATCTGTTTTGTTCAACACAGTATACACACTGCCTGGCTCAGTGTTTGGCACATTATATAGGCATCTTATAAATATGTGCTATATGAATGAATGAATACATGGCTGAAATGCATACCTAACTTTTTCCTACACATCCCTCCCTCTAAAAAAGCTTAGTACATAATTTTGATCATACAAAGTATGTGTGAGTTTAGTGACTGCCACTAAACTTGCAAATTTCATGATACAGAATTTTCCTTAAAATACTTAAGCAGATTTTCCCCTGTAATATCCAGCCATTGTTACACAAAATTAGCAATCTGCATATTTCTGTACAATATTCATATAAGCGGACAGTTTCAAAAATCAGATGAAGAAATCATATATTTCTAATAATTATAATCATTAATGAGACAAGACTATTAGGCAAATTTATTGCTAACTAGGAAGACCTTGAGCTTTAAACTTAATAGTCACAAAGCCAAATAGTAATTGACACAAAGTCCCAACCATACTAAAGTGAAAATAACTAAGGAAAAATCAATTATGTAAATCAATTATGTATATTTTAAGTATAAATCTAAATGTTTACAACTTTAATAATTTTGCCAGTGATATGATTTTGTTGTCCTTTTAAATCATAGCTAATTAGTAAAGCGTACATAAAATACTACTTGATTCTTTTTTATTTGTCATGCTTTAAATTTGGTGCTTCACTGAGAAAACTGTAAGTACTTTGAATACTAAGTTACTTAAGTAACTTTTTAAAATATTAATTAAAATTGTATACCACTTTGAAAACTATTCATCAGGGTTTTTTGGGTTTGTTTGTTTTTGCTTTTTAGGGCCACCCCTGTGGCATATGGAAGTTCCCAGGCTAGGGGTTGAATTAGAGCGGCATCTCCCTGCCTGGCCATAGCCACAGCAACAGCAGATCCAAGCTGCATCTGTGACCTACACCACAGCCTATGGCAACACTGGATACTTAACCTACTGAGCAAGGCCAGGGATTGAACTTGCATCCTCATGGATGCTAGTCAGGTTCTTTACTGTTGAGCCACAATGGAAACTCCTATTCGACAGTTTTTTAAAAGCTGTATATATACCTACCCTATTGACCCAGGAATTGCATACCTAATTAGTTATTTAAAATAAATGAAAATACGTTTATAGAAAACCCTATATAAAAACATTTATACAGCTTAATTCCTATTATCCCCAAACTGGAATTAATCTAAGATATTCATCAAGAGGATAATGATTAAGCAAAAGTGTTCTGCCTTTATAAACATTATTCAGAAGTAAAATGAAAAATCAACTGATACAAGAAACACTATCGATGGATTTCAAAAAAATTATGCTGAGTGGAAGTAGCCAAACAGTACTGTGTGATTTCATTTATTTGAAATTCTAGAATACACCAAACTAACCTGTGATAGATATCTGCTTCTGTGGGGAAGACTGACTAAAAGCAGACACAAGGAAATTTAACGAAGTGATGGAAGTATTCATATCTTGTTATGCATTCATCAAATCTGATTGACAGGTATACATAATATCTGAATATTGCACTGAATATAAATTATACCACAATTAAAAAACATTACCCAAATATCTGCACAACAGAACACCGTTATTTTGTAATCAGATTTTTTTAATCATGACATCCAATTCCAAAATATGATGCTTAAAAATAATACTTATAACATACTTTTTATCTAGATATGCATAAAATAAAAAGCATTCATTACTGTTTACTCTACCAGAAAGAAATAGAACTGTCTAACCATCATTTTTTAAGAAAGGACAGCAGCTGAAGTAATGTTAAAATGCTCATTATAAGACAGGCCCAAAAATATGCTGCATATGAAAAAAACTGTAAGTGATAAAATTTCATGTAACATTATGGATGTAATAAAAATTTTATCAAATTAATATAAAGTGTTCAATAATTCCCCTTTTTCAATTTTCTTTTAAAAAATTAGAAGGTATCTAATGCAACTCAGAAAACTGTATCAATTTACACAAAGTAATCAGAAGATAAATAGAAATTATGTAAAAAAAATACTATCCAAACAAACATGGAAAACTAGTCAAAATCTAAAATTCACAGGTGATTATATTTTTTAAATGGGGCATTTTATTTCAAAATGAAATTAACTGTCATAAATTCTAAGCCTCGTGGGATCAGCTGAAGTCACTCACAATAACTGATTGTGGGCATTTTCCCCAACTCTGTGTTCAGTAATGTCACATTAGCAGCTTGAAGTTAGCCAGGGGAGGAATATTTATACCATGGAAATCAAAAATGTTTTAAAAGTGCTTTCCAGACTACAGCAGAGAAGAGTGAAAACCAAGCAATCAAGAAGTCACACAAAACTAAAGAAATGGAATGTGTTTGGGGAAGCTAGGGAAGCTAAAGTTTGCAGGAAAGAGTACTACAGTAGATGGAGCTACATAGAGAAAAAGCTCTAAGGAATTGCATAGGGATCTCTGAGTTGTTTGTTCAGTAATAAGTGGTGCATAGTGCGGGTGAAACTCCATAAGGCTGAACAAAGAAGTAAGGAGAGCTGTAAGTGCAACAATTCACAATGCTCTATCTAGCTAGAATGTAGAGATATTCTTGAGTTCCCACTGTGGAGCAGTGGGTTAGAACCTACCTGCAGCCCTTGGAGTCACTGCAGAGGTACGGGTTTGATCCCTGGCCCAGAACAGTGTGTTAAAGGATCAGGCATTGCCACAGCTGTGGCTGTGATTCAGTCCCTGGCTCAGGAACTTCCATATGCCATGGTGCAGCCATTAAAAAAAAAAAAAAAGTGTTATACTATAGATATGGAGGTTAATAAGTTTAGGATAAATTATATTTTAAACCTGGGTAACACAGCTTATAATTTAACTGGCCGCCAAAACAAACTTCAACAATATTTGAAACAATAAAACTCATATTTAGCAGTGTAACACAATCACCTAATCAAAATTATTAGATATGTAAATAAGCAGGAAAATGACACCCATCAGGAGAAAAATCAGACAACAGAAACAGATTCTGATATGACAGAGGTGATGGCATTGGTAGACAAACACTGGAAAACAACTATTATAAATATGTGGACATACTTACAAGGGGATATATATTTGCCAAAACTGTACCCTTAGAATGGATGCTTTTTAATACGTAGATTATTCA
>PVHT021183693.1:30506170-30591039 GCA_004024745.2 Catagonus wagneri | reverse complement strand
AAAAAAAAAAAGACACCAAGAGTCAACAAGATCGGAAAAGATGGGGAAAAAATTAAAAGCTATAGATGATACAATGAGAAGATATAATATCAAACAGAGAGCCAAAGGAGAGGGTAAAGAAAAAATTGAAGAGTCATTATTTGAAGAGATGATGACTTTTAAAATGCTCAAATAGTGAAAACAACTAAAAGGACTCACACCTAGGCACATTATGCTGAAAAGGCAGATAAAAAGGCAACAGAGGAGAGTCCCCATAGTGGCTAAGCAGTTAATGAACCCATCTAGCATCGATGAGCATGTGCATTTGATACCTAGCCTTGTTCAGTGGGTTAAGCAGCCGGTGTTGATCTGAGCTGTGGAGTAGGTCGCAGACGTGGCTCAGATCCTGCGTTGCTGTGGCTCTGGTATAGGCCAGAGGCTACAGCTCTGATTTGAACCCTAGCCTGGGAACTTTCATATGCTGTGGGTGCAGCCCTAGAAAGACAAAAAACAAAAAAGGCAACAGAGGAGGTAAAGAAGGTCAAATCCTCTAAAACTGAACACCATTCTGGTAGTAGACTCCTCGTAGTAGACTCCTCTACAACAATAATGGAAGCTATAAAATTACAAAATAATATCTCCAAAGTGTAAAAAGGAAATAATCACCAAAGTAGAATTGTTTTCCAATAAAATGTCTTTCCGGAGTGAATGTAAAAGAAATCTACACAAATAAATATACAAAAATATAATAATGTCAAAGTTGCAGTTGTTTAAAAAATTTAATTTGAAGAAACATGAAAATAACAAGTATATAAGGATGATCACATCAAAGGATTATAAGATTGATATCCTAAATTACCGTTCAAATTTATGCTTTAAGCATACTTTAAAGATATCAGGAAAAAACACAAAAATAATAATTCCAAACCAGAAAAAGAAGAAAAGGGAAATTCGTCTTGGAATATAATTTGGTAGTTTTTTACAAAATTCAACAAACCCTTAAAAGATGATTTAGTGATCACATTCTTTAGTATTTGCCCAATGCTTTGAAAGCTCAAATTCACACAAAAACCTACACACAAATGATTATAGCAAATTTTGTCATAATTTTCAAAACTTGGAAGCAACTAAGATGTCCTTCAATAGGTGAGTGGATAAACAACTGCTTTTGTTTAAATACTCATAAAATGAAAACAGCCATAAAAAGGAATATCACTCAGCAATACAGAGAGCTGAGCTATCAAAACACAGAAAGACATGGGGGAATCTTAAATGGATATTTCCAAATGAAAGAAGTCAATCTGAAAAGGTAACATACTGTATATTCCAACTACATTGCATTCTGGAAAAGACGAAATTATGGATACAGTAAAAAAGACCAGTGGTTGTCAATGGTTCAGAAGAAGGGAAGAAGGGTTGCAAAGATAGAGCACAGGAAATATTTTAGGTCAGTGAAATTATAGTGGGTACATGTTATTATACATTTATCAAAAACCATAGAATGAATAACATAGAGTGAATGCTAATATAAACTATAGACATTAGATAGTAATAACAAATCTATCAATATTGGCTCTTCAATTGTAACAAAGGCACTATGCCATGTGAGATGTTAATAATGGAGGAAACTGGATGTGGGGGAAGTAAGCAGATATATGGAACCTCTCTGTAATTTTCACCAAATTTTTTTGTAAACCTAAAAATGTTAAGCAAAAATCTATTAATTTTTTAAAATAGAGAAAAAGAAATAAATATATCACTTTATATCAAAAAAAACAGCTATGGGGACACAACACAAATGTAAAATATGCAAATTTAGAAACTCTGAGTGGAAACAGGTGAAAAAAGAAATGCAAAGCCAACACGAACCAAAGGAAATCTAGAATAGCCAAAAACATTTCAGAAAAAACTAAACTGCTATTAGAGTTAGGATGGTAATATCATTATTTTTTTTAAATCCCTCAATTTACTAGGAATATGTAACATATAATTCTAAATTATATGCACATAATTTAAAAGCCCACATATATACAATACACAAACTAAGAAAAATAAAAAGAGAAATTTGAAAATCAGTATCATTGAGAGAGAATGACAACTTTTTCAAGTGCCTATAGGTTAATCAGATAAAAATAAGTTATAGAAATTTATCACAATAAAATTAGCAAAATTAATTTAATGAGTTTCATTATACTCTGCAGTCAACAAATACAGTACACAGTCTTTTTCAGTACACATAAAATATTTACAAATATTCTGAGCCAAGAAGTTTCAAGAAATTCAAAACAAAGATCACCTTCACAGATCACAACACAATTAAATTACAAGTTTGTAAAAACAAACAAAAAACGAACATTTTAAAAACACACAGTTGAGTAACTCCTGGGTCAGAAAATAAATAAATCACAATGTAAATTTTAAAATACTTAGGACTGAATAAAAATAAAAAGAATACTGCATATATAAGAACTTGAAGAACATCGTAAAGATTATCTAGAAGGAAGTTTATAACCTTAAGGGCTTATATTAATCTTAAGTAAGTTTTAGGCTCTGTTGCATAAATTAATCCAAATAAATCCTTCTCATCTTCATAATAAAGCTTCCCAGATTATTTAGGAATAATGATTTATAAAATAATATTAGTATGTTTCAATTTTTTAACTATCATGAAATTGCTAAGAGTATATACCAAACCTTGTTAATGAAACTTTTAAAATATTTGCGATGTTGCCAAAAAGTATATCCCATATACTTCAAATAACTGGGGAAGAGATAATAAGCATGCTAAAGATAAGCTTAATAGTACCAGAAAAAAATGTTGTAAGTTAAGAATTAATAAACAAGAAACTAATCTTCAGTTAGATAAAATAAAAAGACTCAATATACAGATGTCCTTTCATGTGGAAAATTCAGTGGAAAACCAAGAAAATTCAAAGAATCAATTTAGCCAAAACAGCATTTTAGCTTGAAACGTCTAGTTGAATCTACTTTGAAAACTGCTACATCATTATAAAAATTGTTGTTATATCTTAAAGTATTTATTACTGAGTTATCCAGAAACGTCACTGTGTTTATGTGTGAAATTTGGCTTGCTCTGAAAATAGAGTAGTTTAAACACTAAAATTCCAAACCAGATTCAGAAGGGAAAAATGGTGAATCTTTGTAGCAAATTCTATAAAACTATTTCTGTTTCACTGTTGAAATATTTATTTTATATAAACTTTTATAAAAGGTCTTCTTCTATCCCTGATATTCTGTCATTAGATGCCAAACAAAATAGCATGTTCCTAAGATCATTGCTTCTTCTTGTGTAGCTACAATAGGCATATTTACAGAGACTGCAATTAAAATTGGACCCCTGGGGGGTGGGGGGAATATACTGGCCCTATTCACAGACAACTATTCAAAAGCTTTCCAAGTATATTATTGATTCAAAATTATAAACAAAGTTGAAGCACACCAATCACAAACAAGATTTAAAATTATAGTTCTGGAGTTTCCATCATGGCTCAGTGGTAAGGAATACAACTGGTACCCATGAGGATGTGAGTTCAATCCCTGGCCTCACACAGTGGGTTAAGGATCTGGTGTTGCTATGAGCTGTGGTGTTGGTTGTGGACGTGGCTTGGATCCTGGGTTGCCATGGCTGTGGTGTAGGCTGGCAGCCACAGCTCCGATTCAACCTCTAGCCTGCAAACCTCCATATGCCACAGATGTTGGCCTAAAAAGAAAAAAGGAAAAAAGAAAAAAAATTCTACCCAAGCCTAGATACCTTACAACACCACTCCATCTTGTATATTGCTCCACTGGAAGTATTTCTTATATTTCAAACATTATTGTTTTTCAATGTCTTTTGTTTTAAATTAACACTTCAGTATTTCTCAGAATCTACTATTGCAAGTGATCCAAAAATAGCATCATTTCAATACTACAACTCTAAGGCCACCAGTATTTTAAATGACAAACTAATATTTTTGTTTATAATATCAAAGCATCAAATTTGTATGAATGGATTTAATTACAAAATTTCAAGTATTGGTACATGTTACAAGTGTATCCTACATATAAGACCTAAGAGTTATGTAGAGAAGTAGAAATGTAATTCATTAAATATTGTACTGGAATTACAAAGTTACTATTCTAAAAGATAAAGTCTTGCTGTCAACATATAATATCTTCAGTATGGAATAATTTTTCAGTTTTCAATGAAATACATCTTTTTAAATAATTTAGTAGGTACTTTTTAATACCAAAAATTCAGTTACAGTGCTCATTTTCCATGTATCTTTAGAAAAATATTTTCAAAATAGAAGTAATTATTAAGAAAGAGTTTTCCAAAAATTCCAAAGAACTTTTGAACAAAATATACTTCCCTGGGTGCACTTGAAGATCTATACTTTAAGTCTAACCAACTAAAAAGAAAAATGTCAGTACAGGATACATCAAGTACTGGAAGAAATAATGTGCTAGCACCATAATTCTCTTTCATTTACAAGAACAGTTGAACACATTTTCCACCAGAATGGCCACTGATCTTAACTGAAAATGGCAAATTGCTTTATTTTATTCTATCATAGGGTTTTCTTTGAAATGGTGTTGTTTGAGAGCTTCTACCTCATGATGCCTTGAGCAGAGACAAAGAGAGAGATTTCTCTGTTCTAGACTAGAATGGTACATGAAAGCAGATCAGGAGACAAAAAAAAAAAAATTACAATTTACCAAATAGTCTCTAGTACCCTGAGACAGACAGACACACACACACACACACACAAAGGGAGGGAAGGAGGGAGAAAGGGAGAGAAGGAGAGAGAGAGAGAAGAAATTGCTAGAGCAAGGCAGAAACTAACGTTCCAAAGAAAAGAGATAAAGTCCCCAATAGCGAAAGCCAGGTGCCAGGTGAAGTGAAAATACCAAAGGTAATTACAAAACCAAAAAATCCAAACATTAAAGGAAAGAAAGTTTTTGGTAGCTATGTTCTCAAAAAAGTTTGTTGAATGAGAGAACGGGTGATATTCAGGTTCATACAACTGTTATCTAATATTTATTGGGTTATTCACATGTTCCAGTCACTGAATGTATAACATGAAAAATATCAGTATCTGCCTTCAAAGTTGAGTAGCTAGAAGAGCTGCTTCTTTTTAGGCTCTTGGATATGTAAGCTGTGCAGACATTTACAAACTATTTTGAGTTATTGTGCGCTCCTCTGTTCAATGGAGATTAAATCCTTGCTCTGTCACCTTTCCTATCAATTCTCATTAAGGCCAGGCAGCCCATAACCTAACTTCTACCTTTGGATTTTTAACATACAAGGCAAAACTTTAAATTTGGTTGTGAAGATTGTAAAAGTAGGAAAAATCAAGGAGAAATAACCTGGGTATAACAGAAGCCTCTAAACCTCATCTATAATAAGTCACCACTGGGGGCTAGAAGAAAAAGTAATTTAAGAGTCTCATTGATCTACATAGATTAAGAAACACATCTATAGATAACCCAGATTCTAGTAACCAGAGAATGAGAGATTATTTCTGATATTACCTAGCATATTTTACTATTTAAGAGAGAAGAAAACAGATTTGGAAAGGTAAAATGATTTTCTCAAAGACATAATATTTCAGTGGTAGAGAGGAAACTTGGATTTCAGGAGGATTCCCACCATCCCCAGAACTGATTAAAGTCTCACTGTGCCTAGAATGTGCATAGATAATATAGTTTATGCTGGTACTTTAAACTGCCTCCTTTGTATAATGCCTAAGATTTGAGTTAAGCTGTTCTTCTGGCAGTCTGTAATTTCAGTACATGCCAGGCAGAAGATGCCTATATTACCATACCCCCAAAAAATCAAGGTGCTGAGCGTATAAGAAGCTTAACTGGTTGGCAAGATTTCAGACTTATCACAACTCATTGCTGGAGGAATCACTGCTTCCCGTGTGCAATGATTTCTGGAAGCTTGTGCTTGGTTTCTCTCACACAATGCCCCACATGTCTTTTCTTTGGGTTGTTAATAAACCATAGCCAGTCATCTGACTGCATGCTGAGTCTCATGTGTCCTCCTAGTGAATCATCAACCTAGCAGTGATAAGGAGGGCCTCCTAACAAAGAGCTATTTTAAAAATCAATACAAAAATGGCTCACTATTTTATGTACCCCACCAACCTGTAGTACAGACTCCTCCAAACTGCTACTCCATGATGCTGGAAACCAGTTGGTTAATAGATGAAAATGTTTGTCCATAAGCAAATGTGACAAATGAGAAAAAATTATGACATATTTACTAGAAACTTAAAGAAGAAATACCTCGTAAAGGATTTTACTATAATATTTATTTAATCAAGAAATCATACCTCAGAGTTTAAAAAGATAATTCACATTTTTTTTTTGGTCTTTTCTCTTTTGTCATTTTAGGGCTGCATCTGCGGCATGTGGAGGTTCCCAGGCTAGGGATCTAATTGGAGCTGCTGCTGCCAGTGTACGTCACAGCCACAGCAACAAGGGATCCAAGTCGCATCAGCAACCTATATCACAGCTCACGGCAACACCAGATCCTTAACCCACTGAGCAAGACCAGGGATTGAACCCACAACCTCATGGTTCCTAGTCGGATTTGTTTCCACTGAGCCATGACAGGAACTCCAATAATTCACATTTTAACACAAAAATTTTTCTTATATTCATCAAACATAAGAATAGTAGTAACGTAACCTGAAAATTTGAAAATTTTTTCATGAGATATTACATAATACAAAAAGAAACAGTTAAATTTCCTATATTCATAATAGAAATATTCATAAAAGTCTGAAAATAAAGTTGCATTTTTTAATAAAAGTCAGTACACAGGGTTTATACTACTTATATGCCTATGATTTCATGTAGGTCAAAGATTAAGAAAACTGAGTTTCTGTCAGGTCAAAACATCACATAATTTGTAACACTTTTTTGAACACCATTATTAATATCTTAACAAATATAAAAATATATGGCTTCATAGGCTATTTTTATAATGCAATTATAGATTGCTCTAGAATCAAGGTATATTTCTATAAAACTGCACTATAGGCTTTATAATCCATAAAAAGTTGTCAATTTATGAATCCTTGCTTTTCAAAAACACATAACTCTGAAAAAGTTGAGTTTCATGAATATCGCACTCTCTTTATTATAAATTATTCTTGAGAAAAATTATACAATTCTATAGTGATTTCTTACAAATTAAGAAAGGCAACTTTCAGATTTGAAAGCCAGACCAATATTTTCTAAAATCGTTGCTGCTTATTTTTTAAACTATGAGAATGCATTCTTTTTCACTTGAGAGACAATATTTTTATAATGTAAAGGGCAAGCCAAAAAATTAAAGTTATCTATTTTTCTAATATTAAATATTCAAATAGGAAATGTTAAACTGAACTATAAGGAAAAAGAACACTATTTGATACATGCTTGCTAACAATGTGAGAAAATTCTGCATCAGTCTCCTAAAATATTCAAAATCTTTTTTCATAAAAGGATACAACATAACAGTGGAGAGAAAACTTATGTAGGTAGTGAATCATTCCATTTTGTTCTGTGGGACCTTTAACCTCAATTGCAAAAGAGGTTCCTTTTCCTGACAACTGAACCGAAATTGCTCACAATTCCACATGGAATGCAATCAACTATCACCTTAAATTTGTATTATATTAAGAGGAAAGTTTATTTAACTACAGTTACCTGATGACAAAAAACTTAGGGTATTCAGATAAAAACTGTGCTCTGAGAGACAGAGAAAAAATCAGTGGCTCAGGATTCAATAAGAAAAGGCAAAACTCTCTCTGGTTCCTTTTTGGCCTCTTGAGCTTCATCAATCATCAAAGTCAATCCCTTCCTCAAGAAATCTATCCAACCGTACTAATTATAGTACTCAATCACAGTGTAGCTCTATTTTTTTTTAAAGAAAGGTTGTATGCTTAGTGGTTAAGATTACAAGCTTTGAAGACAGAGATACTTAGCTCTAAATCTTGTCTCTAAGTCTCAGTTTCTTTATCCATAAAATAGGATAACCATCATTGTTTCTATATCATAGGTGATGTTTAAATAGATAAGGCCCTAGGTGGCCCATAGTAAACCCTGAGCCTGTATCTAGCTGATAACATTCTCATAAAAGCAGTTGTTGTAGTGTTAAGGAGTAGCCAGAATAAATACTATTTGGACCAAAGGATCTTATATTTATAAATCTACATCCATATTCATATATATAGACATAGATACATGAAATAAAGCATTGTTGAGAGATAAATATGTATATTTATTTATACATATATACATATATATATACAATCTTCGGGAAGATGAGGCTTCTCTTAAGCATGATATCAGAAGCAAAGAACATAAAGGGAAATATTGATAGCTAGGACTATATAAAAATAAATTTTTAATTACAAAAAAAAACACCATGAGTATAGGAGTATACACTGATACAATCTTCTTGGAAAAAAATGAAATAATACTTTAAACACCCTTAAAAAGGTACATATACTTTGATTTCCTAATATCACTTCTAAGGAGTTATTCTCATTGAATAATAAATAATGTTTTCACAGAGCTGCTGAAAAGAAGTTTTGTTGTGTTTTAGTTAAAAAGTAGAGAGAAAGGAAGAAGGAAGGCAGGAAGGAAGGAAGAAAGGAAGGGTGGGAGGGAGGAAGGGAGGAAAAAAGGGTGGAAGGATGAAAGGAAGGAAAGCTTCAATGTTCCACAATAGATTAGATAAATAATCATGGTATAATTTTTTTCCACAGTACATATATTAAATTGCAGCCTAAATTATGTTGTAGGAAAATATTTAATAGCATTTAAAGATATTCACAATATATTAAAGAACAAAGCAGGAAAGGTATGATACCTTTTTATTTATAATTAGAAAGGCTAAATAAACATAATGAGTGGCATAAAATAGGTGATTTTTCTTTTCTAGAGGAAATATAAAGGTTTTAGTAAAATAGGAGTTCCTGCCCTGACTCAACAAAAATGAATCTGACTGGTATCCATGAGGATGCAGGTTCAATCCCTGGCCTCACTCAGTGGGTTAAGGATCAGGCATTGCCCTGAGCTGTCGTATAGGTTGCAGAAGTGACTCAGATCCCATGTTACTGTGGCTGGGGCGTAGGCTAGCGGCTACAGCTCCAAATGGACCCCTAGCCTGGGAACCTCCATGAGACGGGTGCGACCCTTACAAAGACAGAAAAACAAAGATGTTAGTAAAATATAAAGTGGTGGTTACATCAGTTTTAAAATTTCATCAGCTATGTCAGTTCAGATTATGTTAAGGAACTGAGATTTTTACTTTGCACGTAAAAACATAGCATAGAGAACATTATTTGCTAAATTAAGATGAATATATTTAGCAAATAGTTCTCATTGCATTTAAGGACAGAGACGTCACTAGCATTCACCTGAGGGCACACCTTCAAATGGAAAACAAAAAAAATCACCCAATACTGAAAAGAATGTTCCTGGAAAGCCCAGTCTGCAAGTTTCCTGAATTAATCACAAGAAATGGAAAAAGACTCTAATTCCAAACCAGATATACTCAAATTTTTCAGGAATAGCTGAAACCAAAGGAACAATTTATCTTTTTCTTAATGTGCTACTTAAAGGAATATGGAGCTAAGTGTCCTGAATGAAGATAAATACATCAAATTCAAGGATATTATTAAAACTCATTAAACCTAACTCCCACCTAAACATAAGTTGAATGAATTAAGACACAGAACTAAGTTCTCCATTTTCTAAACTTAATGAATGTGTAAGTATTTCCATTAAGCATCAATAGAAAGTTATATTATCCTGCTTAATTATTTTCTGTTATCATAAATTTTGGCACATTGCAGGGTGCACTCATTACGTCCATAATCCCTTGAAAAACAAAAGTGCAGCTTTTCATAGCTTTAGATTCTAAGAAAACTATAGCCACGTCCAGTTTTCTTCCACATAAACAATTATACACCTTTTGGAAGTTTCATCAACCAAATAAATAATCTAGATTTGTTTCATTTTCTTATACATCACACTTGACTTACATTTCCAATTATTATAATACTTGGCATACCACATCTTCCACTGTGGTCATTTAATGCACTTTTGTCTCCCCCCACACAACACACACAAGTTTTAAAATCTATAAAGGCAAGGAACTTACCTCATTTATTTTTGTACTCCTAACAACATCTACTCTTAATATTTACTCAGTAAGTGCTAAATAAAATAGAATGTAGGTAATTCATGTAAAACCTGTATTTGGAGACACAACATTCTGCTATTTACTAAAAGCATCACCTTCAGTAAAACACATCTTCTCAGGACAGCAGTTCCATCATCTGTAACATATGTGTGGTAATACATACTCCATCTCCAAATGTGCCAAAATTAAAAGCATGTGAAAACACTAGGGGATTGCAAACCATAGTGCAATTATAAGGAATTATCCAGTGTTAACAGCTCCATGCATTAATGATTCTTAGTAAAAACTAGTACCTGATTCCACCAGAAAAATGTTCATCTATTTTCTATTAATCTAAAATTTTTAGGCCAAATAAACGCCTGTCATTCAGAAAATGAAGTTAGTAATTATAAACAAGAAACTGATATTTTATAGTACAAAGAGCACAGACTGAAATTAAAAATTAGGCTCGCATTTTTATTTACTCACTTACTAGTCACCTCAGTTAACCTCCAGTGTAAAATGTACATAGGAGAAGTTAAAAATAATAAGATGCCTCATGGATAAAAATAGAATTAAACATTCATTTTGTTGATATTTTAAGTTGCTATAAAGTGTATATTGGATTCTCTGTCTATTTAAGGGAAAAAGGGAATGTCTGTCCTAGAAAGAGGGATAACAAACTAAAATTTCACTTTTGAAACAAAATACTCAATGGAACACATAGTAAACCACTGTAAATTAAAGACTTACACCTCACCATTAAAGACTTAGCTGAATCTCTGCCTTTATCCTGGTTAACAGAGATCAATGGTCCTAAAGACTTTCAGTGTTTCAATTGTTTCTTTACATAAACTATATTTTACTTAAATTGTCCTTCTTTCCCCATGTTTAGAAAAAAAGATAAACTGTCTACCTAACAAAGGGGAAGAGGTTTTTTAGCCAGCAGAAAACAAGTCAATGGCTATAATTTAATTCTTTCTTTAAACTGTGTGGCAGGATAATACCATTAGAAAACTTTTTTCCCCTTTGTTAATGTAAACAAACTATTCTGAGGAGGCAGGATCACAATTTTGAAAAGACTGCCAAATGGAAAATAGAGTCACATTTAGAATTTGGGGACAGGAGGAACTAACGTGTGTGACAATTCTGAGGCAGATGGGAAGCTGTAATTAAGAAAACCATATCCCTAGGCAAAGAGGCTACTTACCCGTCAGCCTCATTTCAGTGGAAGAAAATGCAGAGTTGTCAAAGTCAAATCTAAAATAGTGACGTTAAAAGTATCCTTCCAAAACTGTTAGCTAACAAATATGATAATTATGAATTCAGTTAGACCAAACATAAGTCTTTAACCTACTAGCAAAGATTGCAAAATTAGAAAAATCTGTGTCATTTAATTTGCCATATTTCATAAACAAAGCTGTGTTAAAGATGTTTCTTGCCTCTGACCTTAAGCATTATTTTTACATTGCTGTTAAATGGTAGCAATTTGCCAAAATTTCACTATAGTCATATAAAATACCAGCCATTGTGTTTTATAATTTCACTTTTAATAGAGTGAGCAAGGTTTTAGCTCTTGGATGCTTAATAAATGGTCACAGCGATTACAAGAAAAAATAAACATTTCAATCTCTCTAGAATATTTAAGAACACAGAATTTATTGCCCACGCTTACAAGAATTAATTATTTAATCTGGCCAAATTATCTGTGCTTTAAATTTAAAAATACATATGTTTTAAAATATTCATTTAAAAAATTCTGTCATTAAAATTGTATCCAAAGAACTGGCAATGCCACTTACATAATTTCTATTCTAGAATTCAGTAAAGCTGAAGTTCATAAAAGTGTAAGTATCAGTCAGCCCTCCATATCTGTGAGATGCCCACAGATAAGGAGAGCAAATGTACTGTGCCATTTTATATAAAGGATTTCAGCATCTGTGAATTTAGGAATCTGTGAGTGGTCCTGGATCCTGAAGATACTGAGGAATGACTGCAATATCTAGATCTCACTCATTTCACTCCATTTCAACATCATGCATGCATTGATTCTTATTTTCTAAAGATTTTGATAGACAGTGCAAAGGGAGCCCAGGTGTTTAAAACCACCACAATCAGTAAATAAATTACATAAAATGACTGTTTACCTAGAAAAATGTCTCAAAGCTAGACCACTATTAATTACAGGTAATCAGGTGATTTTTCCCCTTAGTTTGTATTCATAAACTCCAGTTACACACCTTTAACTTTTTTCATATATAACTTTTGTCACCAGGAAAACTTTCATAGATTTCTATAAAATATTTCAGAAACCAAGTCCAATTTGTATGAATCCTATTAAGGAATCCTATTTAGGGTTGCACTGTAAATAAAAATGCACAATTAATTTAAAGTGTACATTAGTGATTTAAATAAACCATATTTATGACAATCCAATGATGAGTGTTTAAGGTATAAGATATGGGAGAATGGAGAGAGGAAACAGAAGAAATGGAGCAACAAAGATAATAGGAATTAGAAGCTTTTCCTCAGTAAATTTTTAATAACAACCTAGTGAGGTAAAGAGCCCGTCTCTGTCCCATTAGTAGTGTCCCCGATGATTACATGATGACAGGAAAGAACCAATGAACGCTTACTTAACTTATTCTCATTAGCAAAGCAACTAGACAGTTTTTCTGTTTCCTTCAAGCATTTTTAAAGACCACATATTTTTATTATTGAAGTAATAAACAGTTACTTTAAGAAATTTGGAAATTACAGAATAGCATCAATGAGAAAATTTAAATTGCCTATAATGCCAGAAACTAGAGACAAATACAATTTGCAATTTGGTATATTTTCTTCCAGTCTTTTTTCTATTCAAATGTACATGGGTTTTAACCTACTTTGCAAGCCACTGTCAGTACAATTTGGCACTCTGTTTTTTCACTTAACACAACAGACATTTCCATATTTTAAATCCCCTTTAAAAACACATTTATTTAACATTGTTAAGTCAATTATACTCCAATTTAAAAAAAAAAATTAAAACCTTCATAATAGAGTTCCCACAGTGGCTCAGTGGAAACAAATCCAACTAGGAACCATGAGGTTGCGGGTTCAATCCCTGGCCTCACTCCATGGGTTAAGGATACGGTGTTGCTGTGAGCTGTGGTGTAGGTTGCAGACGCAGCTCGGATCCCACTTTGTGGTGGCTGAAGTGTAGGCTGGCAGCTGTAACTCCAATTAGACCCCTAGCCTGGGAAAATCCACATGCTGCAGGTGCAGCCCTAAAACGACAAAAGAAAAAAAAAATCTTCACAATACTCCATCATATGGCTTTATCATAATTTCCTTAAAAGTCCTGCCATTGTAGGAATTTTGGTTGTTCCTTTTCCTTTTTTTTCTTTTTTTTTTAATGGTTGTATACAGTTTCTGGGCCAGGGATTGAATCTGCCAGATTCCTCTACCACACTATGCCAGACCTGGGATCGAACCTGCACCTCCAGAGTGACCCAAACCATCGTAGTCAGATTCTTAACCCACTGCACCACAGCAGGAACACCTGTTTCTAATTTTAAGTTTGCATACATAATAGCATCATAATTTTGAAGATTTACCTGTAGCTTTATCTACACCTCTGCTTTCCTTCTATAAGAGAGATTATTAAAATGAGATGTTTAGGTCAGAGGTATCAACTTTTTAAATGCTATTGATATATTTTACCAAATTCTTTTCTCAAAAGATTGTATATATTTTTATTCAATTCTGCAGTTTGTGAAAGTGGTTCCTTTTCCATTTCTAGCTTTATGTTTCCAGAATGTGGTGACATCGGTGAAGTACAACCTGGGGAAATATTTTAATTCCTATGTAGTTTACTAGTCCAACATTCAGTTTAAATACTATAAACTGAAAAGCTTCAAGAGGGCATTTCAAAATGTATTTACACTTAAGTTACCTTTAATCTGCATTTTAAAGAGCTGTGATTATTTTCACAAAATTCTACCATAATGCCACTTGACTCAGAAATGTAGCTCCATAAGGAAAAAATTAAATTAGATGATGATATCTTAGAAGAAGTGCAAGATTTTGATTCACAAAGACCTAATTAGATATGTAACCTTGGAAAACTACTTCACCCCATTTGACTGTTTCTTCAACACTAAAATGGGAGAAACATATACTTAGCAGGGTTGTTGTAAAATTACTATATATATATAAAATATATATATATATATGTATGTATGTGCATATATATGTATATATGTGTGTAAAACTTACTATATATATATATAAACTGTATATATTTTTGTATGTGTATATATATATGTTTGTATATATGTGTACTGGAAAATCAGGTACTGGAAAAAAAATTTTGCTCATCATCATTCTATAATGAGATCACCAGAAGCCAAATGCTACCTAAGCATATAGTTATCAGCTTTTAATGTTTAATTCTTAAAATAGACACCTAAGAATTATTAAATATGTAAGGAATGCCTCCGACACAAAAACAAACAACAAAAATAAATAAATAAATAAATAAAAATGAAGGGAGAGAACCAGGAGGAAACAGACTCTGCAGAGTGAGAAATACTTCAACAAACTAAAATTAGCATAGTGTACCCTAAAACAAGAACAGGATACTATAAAATAGGAACTATCACAGAATAAGAGTTCCAAAAATTAGGAAAATAATAATAAAAGATAAAATCAAGGCAACCAAAGACAAAAGAAAAGTAATAGAAAAAAAAGTCAGAAAATTAATCTAAGCCAGCATTTTTTTCAATGAGTTGCCAAAATAAAGAGCAAAAAATAAACGTAGTAACATGGTAATAACAAGAAAATTACCAAATGAAAAAATCAATTTGAAAAGGTACACAGATGCCCAATAAAGAGATCCTAATATAGCTTAAGAAAAGGACAGATCATTAGAATGGTCTCTGACTTCTCAACAGAAATACTACAAGAAAATAGAGGCTTCAGACTTCTCAGAGGAAGTGGCCTATGCTCATCCAATCAATCAAGCACCAATTTACAAAGACATACCAAGTTTGTGGGAGACAAAAAGACTTTCCTGAGCACCCTTTCTTAGAAAGCCATTGGAGGCAGAAATTAGATGCAGCTTACACAAGATCCTAATACAAAAAGCAGGAAACATTTCAGAATGACAATTGTACCAGTCCTAGAAACAAGAGTTACTACTGATGCAGGAGGATGAAGAGATACCAAAGGAATACCTCTAGGTCAGAACCGAAAAATGTTTAATGTAGCCAACAGATTATTTTATGAGTTTTATCTGAATCTGTTCCCTTCTTTATCCCCAACCTTTCTCTCTCTCTCTCCCCATCAAGCTCAAGAGCTTATTTTGTTGACATGTCAGAAGAATACTCCCTGGTTTCTTTTAAGTTCCTTGGCTCTTCTCATATCCTAAGATGAGGAGTAACTTCATTACTTGGACCTCTGTCCATCTTTAATAATGAAGCCATTAAAAGCCACACTTTTCTGAGAACAAAAACAAAGACCCCCAAAAAAACCTCATTTAAAAATATTATTGATCATTTAACAGATCTTTTATAGAATATCTGGGAACAAATAGCAAAAAATGTATAGAAAATAAGCAAACAGAAAAGGAAAGTGCTAATCTTTAAAAATATCTCAGACAGGAAGGAAAAATGATATGTCTTGGTTCAGAAGTAAATGATATTCACTTATTACTACAAATGTAAAAGTAATTCCATGAGCAATTGTGTTGTAACTTTGTAATTATTTTAAAGAGAGGACATTTTAGATAGCTGAGTGTGAGATCTTAGAAAAAATTCTCAACCAACAAAACAAGAAGTCAACAGATATTACCAACTAGTCATAAATCAAGAAATAACTATATAAGCATACAGCTATCAGAAGAAAAAATAGAATGGTTAAAAATGATTGTCTCTTAGGAGCAGGCACGTAAAAAATACTAGAAGGTTGCTATTTTAAAATTTTAAGCCTATACGATGTTTAAATTATATTTGGAAAATACTTATACAAAATGATGATTAGTTTATTTAAATAAGCACCCTAAATTCGTGTTCTTTAAAAAAGGAGAGTGGGAAAGAGAGGACAGAAAAAAAAAAAGGGTGAGGGAAGTAGAAGGAGAAAGAAAGAATGAAGGACCAGATAAAAGATAAACTATACAGAGAGTAGACTATAAAGCATCTTAGAAAGTAGCTTTCTTGAAATGAATGTTTTTCATTAAGTGTAAAAGAGGTAATCAAAGTAATTTAATCTGATTGCTAATTACTGTCTCTGAAATGCGCTAATTGTACTATATTTGTAAATAAGACATAAATATCAGTAAAATTACTTACACTGTATTTCTTCAATCACGCCCCCATCAACACCCTAATTCAGTCTAATCTTCTTGTCCACAACTCCCTCCCTCCAACTATCCTGCCTCTAATCCTGCCTTAGGTTCATTTCACAGAAGACCCTGTCTTCACAAGGGCACCCCCAGCTCAAAAACTTACAGTAGTCCATTGCCTCGGTGTAACGTGCTCTGCCTAGCTTTGAAGACCCTGACTCTGCTTTCTTCTCTTCACATCCAGTAACTCCCCAGGATAGATTCTCTGTGCCATTCTAACCCCTTCTTCTGCAATGCCATTGTCCCTGACATTAACCGTTAAAACACTATTTACGGTTCATGCTACTTGGTCACCCCCAACCCCACTTCTTTCATATCTAAATTCTGTCTCTCGCGGTCCAGCTCAAACCATATTGCCTCTAAAACGCCACATCTGAAAATTCTACAGCACACAGATTTAACCCTTTTCTCATGTCTCACAAATATTGTCTTCACCCCATAATTAGCATCTATTTAAATATGTTCCTACTCTCTATTTCTGTATTATATGTTCACTGCCTATTTTGTTTTCCTATAATTGCAAATAGTTCCATAGTAGGAAACATACTAACTCCTTTATATTCTTTAACAATTAAAATTATAAATGGAGCCCACCAATGCTTTTTGATTGTTTAAAAATATGTATTATATAGCATTCAGTGCATTTTTATATACATGTCATGTACCCCTGATATGATGAACGGATGACTGATAAACTTTAATGTACTAAATAAACATATTGTACTTTTACGACATCAAATTCCTTCACTAATAAATTTTATGTTATTTAACCATTGCTTTTCATCTTTCTGACCAGAATCTGTGCTTAGCTATACTGTCACACATTTCAATTTTCTAATTTAAAAAAAATCAGTAAACTTTTACAAAAGATGATTCAGATACATGGTGATAAAAAATAATCTGTTACCAGAATTCACTAAATTCTCTTTATAATAGGTATCTCAGTTCATTCTCAACTAAAATTAAATGTATTTAAAATTAAATGGAATGTGGAGTATGGCACAATTGCTATTGAGAGGAAAAAGCTTCTGATCAAAGTTTTATTTGACATTCATGTTACCCAAGTATTAATATTTTTAGGATTAAACATCCAGTAAGAATTGAGAGTTAAAGAAGAGTAATATGAGGAGTTCCCTGGTGGTCTAGTGGTTGGTACTTGATGTTTTCACTGCTTTGACTTGGGTTCAGTCTCTGGTCTGGGAAGGAGATCCCACATCAAGCTGCTGCATGTTGTGGCCCAAAAATAAATAAGTAAAATAAAAAATAAAATAATAAAATTTGCTACTTTAAAAAAGAAAAATGATATGGCACGAGAAAGAAATGAGAGAAAAACTTTGCTTCCAGTGTGTGAAAAATCTTACTTCTAGTAGAAACACTATGTGTCCTCTCTTGCCAAAACTGTATTCCACTTTTTTTTTGCTTTTTAGGGCCACACCCTTGACATATGGAAGTTCCCGGGCTAGGGCTCAAATAGGAGCTGCAGCAGCTAGCCTAAACCACAACCACAGCAACGCCATATCCAATCTGTGCAACCCACACCACAGCTCATAGCAACACTGGATCCTTAGCCCACTGAGAGAGGCCAGGGATGGAACTCACATCCTCATGGATACTAATCAGTTTTACAACCTGCTGAGCCACAATGGGAAATCCTATATTCCACTTTTGAGGGATGCTTTAATTCTCCCCTTCCATCTCAATAAGGTAAAAGGTACATGAATGGGCTGCTGCTACAAAGAAAAAATTCTATCAAGTTTTCTATAGAAAATTTCAAAATACCTATCATTAAGAAAACCGATGTGTAAAGTCCCTGGTCTCCAGGCAACAGGCTGGTATAAAGTACACTGTATTGCTAAGGAAAGGATATGTCCTAATGCAAAAGAACTGCTTTTGTCTCAGTCCTTGGACATTTGCAGAGCTATGTTTAAAGAAAAAGTGAAGCCAAGATACAAAATCTATAAAATTGACTTGTGATGATTTATGTACACCTATAATTGATATAAAAGCCACTAAGAAAAAAAAAAAAAAGAAAAAGTGAAGCCAAGCTGGGTATGTTAGCAAGAACAGACATTCAACATACAGCAACAGAATGGAGATTTACACACCTTTGTTCAGACAATTTAAAAAAAATTTTTAGATTCCAGATATAGGTGATATCACATGGTATTTGCCTTTCTTTCTGGCTTACTTCACTTAGTATAAGAGTCTCTAATTTCATCCATGTTGCTGCAAATGGCATTCTTTTGTAACTGGGTCAGCTTTCTGTATAGTGGAAAATTGACAGAACACTGTAAATCAGGTATAATGGAAAAAATAAAAATCATTATAAATGTAAAAAAAAAAGTTTTTGGTCAGAGAGCCAGCTTCAGATGCTGAGTGTAAAATTCATGTGTAGTCTTCCTAGCAGTGTACTTGACTACTTAGTTTTCATAGAAAACTTTTTTGTTTTGCAAGGTTTTTTTTTTTTTTTTTTGCAATTGCCTTTGGTAACTTAAGGAGAGGACTGGGTACACAGAATTTGTTAAAATGGACATTAAAGCTGCCTGCCAAGGTAATGGTATAGAACAGGTGCTGTCTGAGTCAGAAGGTGGAAGCAAAAGAAGGAAACCAACAGACGGAAGAAGCATAGGAAGTGACCCCAAAACAAAGCAGCCAGCGCCTCATACTGTTCCCACCACCTGGCCCGGCCAGACTTAGTCCTTTGCCAGTTGTCCAACTCACAGTTGTTTGCACATCCTACTAGCAGGCCTGGCTACATTGCCTCTCTTTCTTCCTTTCTTTCTTTCCTTTCTTCTAAATTTCCTTCTTTTACTAGAAGAAAGACAATTTTGTGAACTTCTGATTCACTTCTCTCCTCCAAATTTTAAGAAGTTATAGGTGTTTTTGATTTTTTAGAGCTCTTGTTACCATAAAGAAAATAATCATTTTTGTCTTATTTATTAGAAATTCCTATTTGCTGTTAAAGGTGGTGTGTGTGTGTGTGTGTATATATATCAAGGATCTAGGGCTGATTTCTTTGGGCTCTTATGTTAAAATAAGTATCTCATTTTACTTATTAAAATTTTATATTTGCAGTTAAAGACAGCAGGTCATTTTTTTTGCTAAAAACATATTTTAGGATTATCAGGACATCTAGAACACCTTTTCAGTTCAGCTTTGATCTCCTCATTAGTATTATTTCACCTGGATCAGCTTTAGCCTAGAGGCGTTGCTGCTAAACTGAGATCAGATCCCAAGAGTTAACCTTAGGTCAGGTGTTGACCTTGGAGACCTGTGGAAGCTAGTTCCTAAGCTAAGATGAAGTCTTAGTACTCGGTGTGACTGTGTGTTATGGAAACCTGGCCAGTCAATCAGTAGGAGAGGAAAAAAGTTTTTTCCTTTACCCATTTTAAGTTCATTGGCTAGGGATCTATAAATTAGACAGGCAATAAATTAACAAGAGGAAAACAAATTCATTAATATGTGACTTGAGCATACATAAGGGAATACTCATAGAAGAATAACTCAAAAGAGATGGTTGGAATTTGGGGTCTAATTTTCTAGGGAAGGGGAGGGAAGAAGGGGAACTTATGGAAAGAGCAAGTGATATTCTGGAAGTATAAAAGGGATCTTAAGAGAATAGGTGGGGATATGTCAATCTTGTGACCAAATCTGGCGGCGGTGAGAGTATTACTATTGCTTTGCAGAAGTTTTGAGGTCTTTGGGGATGTTCTACTTTTAAGCAGATAAAGTATTGCAAAAACTAAATTCATTCAACTCAAAATCACTCTGATGCTAAAGAGGCATATTTTGGAGTGGCATATCCTGATCTTTTCTGACATTTCCAGAACTACTACTCTCGTTTCTGCCTCGTTTCTACTTTCACTAGACTTTCTTTGATTTGACTATTCTTTTTTTTTTTTTTTTTCATTTTAGGACCGCAGCATAGGGGTCCCAGGCTAGGAGTCTAATTGGAGCTGCAGCTGATGGCCTCCGCCACAGCCACAGCAACGCGGGATCCGAGCCGCGTCTGCGACCTACACCACTGCTCACGGCAACGCCGGATCTTTAACCCACTGAGCAAGGCCTGGGATTGAACCCGAAACCTCATGGTTCCTAGTCGGATTCATTTCCACTGTGCCACAACAGGAACTTTGTAATCTGGCTATTTTTAACCCGTACTTTAGCCAAAAGCAAGCCAGAGAAGTGTCCATTATTCTAAATCATTAGGCAGTCTTTCTTTGAGAACTGCCTCTTCTTCACTTTGCAAAATGTGAACATTAATTACCCTATGGGACAACAGGTGAGAGATTCTGTGTGCAACTTGGCATCTTTGTTCATATTTGCTTTCTTGCTTAAAGATTCTAGACAGGTTTTATCATTTTAAAAGTTATTTTCATTTTGGAAAAAAAGTATTTTAAATGACCTACCAAAATTGTTGGTTTATTGAAACTGCCAGTTTGTGTCTATCTTTAGGCCACTAAACAGACATGAGAACCGATATCCTACCCTGCAGTCTTGGGTGAGTGACTTAGTCCTTACATAATTATATGCAGCCACCACACACACACACAAAAAATAACTCACAGGAATGCTCCACTGGTCTCAAGGACACTCTGACAGCAAAGTGACCATAAGACAGCACATCCCTTTTTTTTCTTTATAGGGCCGCACCTGTAGCAATGGAAGCTCCCAGGCTAGGGGTCGAATTGGAGTTACAGCTGCCATCCTGTACCACAGTCACAGCAACGCAGGACGTGAGCTATATCTGTGACCTATACCACAGCTCACAGCAGTGCTGGGTCCTTAACCCACTGAGCTATGCTAGGGATCAAACCTGCATTCTGGATACTAGTCAGGTTCTTAACCTGCTGAGCCACAACAGGAACTCCGAGAGAGCACATTTTAAAAGAACAGGTCCAGAAAAGCTGGTCAAAGCAAAGTCTCCAGAAAGGAAAACTTTATATTGGTAAGAAACATAGAATGCACTTTTTATAATTGAACCCAGAGTGTCCGCAATTTACAATAACATACACTCTGAAAGTAACTTTGAGATTTGTAAATCATTGCATTTTTTAAAGTTTCCACATTAGCTTTTATTATCAAAAAGGTGAACTTTATCTTCTTGATACATTATCTTAAATGATTTATTTAATGATAGTTATCATTTCATCTCCTTCCCATTACAAAAGAAATATTTTATAATGTATTTTGACTATATAATTTTCTAGAGTTAAAATAAAACTTAGATATATTGGTTATTTCCTCTTAGCTAAAAATCATTTTCTTTTCCTATTCTTAGTTTTGCACAAACCCTTTTTAGGTTTTTAAAAATAATTTATTGACATTTTTTTTACTTATAAATTGACACATTATTTATTTTAAAAATTGCATTTCATGTTGATTTTGATGGCATCCCCTTACTATGAATCTAGAGTCTGCTATGTGCAAAACACTGCAATAGATCCTGGGTAAAGAACATGCATTAGTCCAAGTCCTTGATTACACAGACATTATATTCTAGGAAATATACTCTATTTATATAGGTGTGAAGGAGGAAGAATGGTCTGCTTTCCTGGTTATAATACAGAAAAAGCTGGTGCTGTGAGAACTGAATCGGCCTGACTGGAAGGTAATGTACAATATTGGATGAAGTCTTTCCAGTTTACCTGCCACCACTCACAATTTTTTTTTTTTTGTCCTTTTTAGGGCCACACTGGCGGCATATGGAGGTTCCCAGGCTAGGGGTCTAATCAGAGCTATAGCTGCCAGCCTGCACCAGAGCACAGCAATGCCAGATCCGAGCCACGTCTGCAACCTACAACACAGCTCACGGCAACGCCGGATTGTTAACCCAATGAGCGATGCCAGGGATTGAACCTGCAACCTCATGGTTCCTAGACGGATTCGTTTCCGCTGCACCACGACAGGAACTCCACACCACTCACAATTTTATCTCAATGTCTTGATATGGTTCAGAAGGACAATGAATAACCTGCCCCTTCTTGAATTCTTTAGACATACCTCCCTATCTTGAACTCCCTGTCTTATACTTCAGACACCATACTACTTTGCAACACCAAAATGTAATTTTCTTCCCTCTTCCACCATCATATCCCTCCTTGAGCCTTCAAGCCTAGCCTGACTTAAAAGCCCACCTCATTTCTCATTTTGTACACCATGCTTTTCCCTGTTGTTTGCACTCATAATGTGATACTGCCCTTGGCTATTTTTTTAACTGATTGTCACTAGACTCTAAGCTCTTGAGAATGATAGATATTTTTCAGCATCATCTCCTCAGTGTAAAGTAGGTCACACTTAATACATGCTCAGTAAATGTCCATTGCATGAATGAGTGAATTTCTTCAACTTCTGTAATTTAAGAGAAACAGAATATTGCTAATTGGGCCATTGCATTATCTTTCAAGTAGAATGCTAAATAATCCCAATGATAGCATAATATATAACTAATTATACAGATTAAAATCTCTTGAAGTATAATTATATGAAGATTTACTTTAATATCCACAATAAAACATAACAGCTAGAAATTTCTAATTAGTTGCTTTTTTTTCAAATCCACAATAACTTAGAATTCAAATATCACTGTGATACATTGATATAAGCTAATTCATGTAATTGTAAAGATAGCATACAGCTCAGAGTAACTCAGTACTCTCAGCATGTTGGCAGTAGTGCTGGTGGACTGGTTTAAGGTGATGGGAATAACAAATGAGTATCAACAATGTTATATATAAATTATATGAGAGATATATCTCCAAGATATTATAAAGAAAGAATGATAGAAATTTGGACACTTACTCAAAATACAGGAAAAATATAACCACATGCCTTCTTTACAAGTAATATTGTTATTAGAATTATTATTAGATTAAGCATGATAATAGCAAACCACTATACTAGAGAAGAGAATGTGAATTATAATCATATAACTCTACAATGTTTCATAAGGCATGGTGTAATTCTAATGCCCACAATGTAAGTAAATAATATTGACATCCAAATGCTTTTTGACAAAAACAGTTACAGAAAGAGGGAAGGAGGGGTTATATTCTCTAATTGCTCAGTTTTACCAACACTGGGCTTACCTGGGGTCAAATGAAAGATGCCCTAAACCATCAAAAGCTATTTCCAATGTCCAGCTGGAGATCTAAAACAGAGAATAACAAAGACAGTCTGTGACAAAGCTGACACACAGTACTCTGAAAGGAGTGAAATCAATTGTGACATTTTTCATTTATTTGTAAATGCCTCTTTGGCAGTACACTCACTCAAAGAGACAGTTGCTTCTTACATTATAGGTGAGGTGATGGTAAAATAGAGGAATCCTGACAGTTGTTTTAATGAGATTCTGCATTAGGGCTATTCTAACACTTTCCCCCCAACAAGGAGATTGTCCTTCATTTTCAATATCATAACTCAGTAATTTGGAAAATGTTACCTCTGTGAAAACTAAACCAGTCAGTCCTTATTAGCCATTGCTCAGTTTATTTTCCTCTTATCTTTCAATTACAAGAAAACATTCTAAAGCAAGAATCTAAATAAATGTCAGCCACACAGACCAATTATGTCTTTTATTGAGTACTATTTTTATTAAAAACAGTAATATGGAGTGTGACTGAACAACTCAAGACACACTCTCCAGTAACTCAATATCTGTTTGCAAATATCAGGGAATAAAATATAAGCTACATCTAAAAAGGCTTTACCTCCTATACTTTAATAAGTTCCTCTGGAAGAGGACATTTTTGTCAAGGTAGTTGCATTAGTCTTCAAAATTTGAGCAACTCCAAATTAAGCTGTCTAAAGATTCCACTTCATTTATTCATTCAATTGTTCTTTGATCATTATGCTATATGCTTGGTGCAGTTGCAAAGCAACTGGCCTAAACCAACTTCTTAAAAAAAAAAAAAGTTAATTATTCTGTGCAAGGAAAGTGCAATACAATCCAGAGCTAGCCCTGCATCTATCACCCATTAGTCAACCAATAAGCATTTGCTGAACTTGCAAGCTGCACAAAATCAAATCTCTGGCATAACAAAATGAAAATGCATTTTTGGCATTTTATGGTATTTTGAGTTCAAGTTCTAGATCCCAGAGAAATGAACTAATTAAAGGACCTCAGAGACGTAATAAACTTTCTCATTTCCAATTTCCTTTTCTACAAAGTAGAGTTAGTACTATTCACTGCATGTGATTTCTGTGATGATTAAATAATGTCGGGACAGGAATAAAGCACCTACCACAGTTCCTGGTTCATAATATGTTGTTAAAAAATGGTAGCTATTATAACTACGAAGTTTTACTTTGACCAAAACATTTTTTCAAAGACAAAAAGAACAATCACAGCAACAATAAGTAGCACAAGGAAACCTTGCCTGTCAGGATACTATTATCAGTGTTCCAGTTCTATGTCTTCATTAACAGCCTCTTTGCAACTCAGTTCTCTCATTACAAATATAGGACTAATATTCCAGTGTTTACACAGAAGCCTAAATCTGCTTGGCTCTGAAGGCTGTCTGGGTATTTAAGTACCCTAACATGATACATTCTTAGAAAATATCCAGCAGCTATGGCAGTGAGCATCATTTCCATTTGGTGAATTAACTATGGTCTAAGATTTGTGTTGGTCCAGTCAGAATGGCCATAATCAAAAAGTCTACAAATAATGAATGCTGGAGAGGGTGTGGAGAAAAGGGAACCCTCCTACATTGTTTATGGGAATGTAAGTTGGTACAAAACTATGGAAAACAGCATGGTAATTCCCCAAAAAACTAAAAATAGAACTACCCCATAATCCAGCAATCCCACTCCTGAGCATATATCCTGAGAAAATCATAATTCAAAAAGGTACATGCACTCCTATTTTCACTGCAATACTATTTACAATAGTGAAGACATGGAAGCAACCTAAATGTCCAATGACAGATGAATGGATAAAGAAGATGCAGTACATATATACAGCCATAAGAAAGAATGAAATAATTCTATTTGCAGCAACATAGACAGACCTAGAGATTATCCTACTAAGTCAAAGACAAATATCATATGATATCACTTATATGTGGAATCTAATAAAAAATTATACAAATGAACTTATTTACAAAGCAAAAAGAGATTCACAGACTTCAAAAACAAACTTAAGGTTACCAAAGGGGAAAGTCAGGAGTGGGGAAGGATGGACTGGGGGCTCGTGATTGGCATATTCACACTATTATATATGGAACAATGAGGACCTGCTGTATAGCACAAGGAACTCTACTCAATATTCTGTGATAAACTATGTGGGAAAAGACTCTGAAAAAATGGTTATGTGTATATGTATAACTGAATCATTTTGTTGAACAGCAAAAATTATCACAGCATTGTAAATCAACTATACTTTAAAAAAACTTTAAAAAAATAAAAAAAAAAAGATTGTGTTGGTGACATTACCCTGCTGGCCAATGGTTACTTTTTAAGTACTGTTCAGTAGAGACAAAAAACTGGTTAATCAGCTAAGTGTGTGCTAACTCATGAAGGTTTTTATTTCCTCATTCTATTCTCAGTTTACCTAGCGCAGTGTTTCTCAAACTTGGCTATATATTAAAATCACCAGGAGCATTTTTTTAAAATGCTCGTATGTGCCACTCAGCACAGTTAAATCAAAATGTTATTTTAAAGCTCTCTGGAGAAGTGCATATTGTGGCTCAGCAGGTTACTAACCCAACATAGTGTCCCTGAGGATGCGGGTTCGATCCGTGGCCTCTCTCAATGGATTAAAGATCTGGCATTCGTCTCAAGCTGCAGAATAGGTAGCAGATGTGGCTCAGATCTGAAGATCTGGCTTTATTGTGGCTGTGACATAGGCCTCAGGTTCAGCTCTGATTCCAGTCCTAGCCTAGGAAATTCCATATGCTGCAGGTGCAGCCCTAAAAAAGGAAAAAAATAAATTAAAAAACCTCTCCAGGTAATTCTAATGTGCAGCTAGGGTTGGAATGACTAGCTCAAAGTCTGATGCTGTTTCTCTGATATACATTACCACCTTCCTATCCAAACCACTGTTTCCTGTTTGCAAAGCAGAACCCTCATTCATCTTAGGTGGACATATGCCCAGATTTAAGACAAACCTGACAAACTCAGCCAATCATAGTGAACCCATTTCCTCTGCCAGAGATTGATTTAAAGGTACACATGTTATCTATATCTAGCCAACAAAATGGAAAAAAAGGTATTCTGGGGGTTCCTAGCCAAGTTTTCCACTATCCTAACAAAATGCTTTTTCTTCATGGTTGTATATGGATATGATGCCTGTAACTACATTAGGCATCATAAGAGCATGGAGGAAATTAATCTGAGGACATAGCTAACATCTTGAGAATGGCAGAGCAAAAGGGTAGAAACAGATTCTGTGACAATGTCATTCAAATGCTGAATTCATTTGTCCCACTTCTGAAATTGTTATGTAAAATAAATTCAAGAAACATCAAAGCACTTTGATTTTACATAGCATCCCAAATATTTAGCAAGAAAAAAAGCCATATCCCAAGCCTAAGTTTAACTCAACAATGTCTTTAACTGTTTACATTTTCAAACATTTTATGAACTAAACCAACAGGTGAAAAATATCAATGTCTTACAAACTAGTGACTTAGCTTTTTTAAAATGGCTTTGTAGTACTTATTTTTACTAAGAAACATTGAGTAATGTGTAATAGACATAAGAAATTTAATAGCAGATCCTACCAAATTTTTTCAGAAGTACTAATTTTTATATACACAATGTTCAACATTAAAACGTTTTTCTGACATACATAAATATATACATATATTTGCTTTTTAAAAATTGCTGCCAACTGTAAAAAAATGATTTTTAATATCACAACAGTTCCATCATTTCCTAATAATTTTGTTTTTTATTTTAATTTATTCTATGTCTTGCTTTCATTTCTTGTAAGCAGTAGGTTTTACTATCAAATGTTCGTATTATAATTTTTGGTTTCAAAATATCCTTTCTTTTACTAGAGCAGTAATTTCCTGACCCAGAGAATACTAGGGATACTTTGGATCGATGACTTATTGTCAAGCACACAGTTGGAATGGGATTAAAGAGGATTTGCTCCAAGATCTACTATGGTGTTTTAAAGTGGCACACATTGTAATCACAACATTAAAATTTGACACTTTAAGCCTGGTTACTTCTGAACTCTCTAAGTTCTTTTCTGTTGCTTTCTCTATCTCATCTGCAATTTCTGTATTATTTATTAAACAATAAAAAAAATCACCAGCACTTTTGGGGGAAGGGCAAAGTTAGACTACCTTTGACAGGTGGTATTTTCTAGATAAAAAGACAGCATCAGGCATTAGGAGTCTTAGCTTTGGGGAACCAACAGAAATGATCTAACAGGAGGAAACAGGAAGTGGGGCTGGAGGAGGGCTCTGTGATGCGATCTCTTCCCACACAATCTACCAAATTTTTAATTAATTTATAAACTGACAACTGGCATGGCATGATCAATGTGATGGATTTCTTGTGAAAGCCAATGGGTGATACAGTTTGGTGCAGGACCAAGTGAGTGTAAAAGGCTGAAATTAAGTGGGTTTGATCAAGAAGGAAAAGAGTGCTGGAAAAGGGGGTAGAAACTCTGAGAACAAGTCCCTCTCCAGAATAGATCAGTGTGAAACAGGCACTCCAGCCCCTTTTCCTTCAGTGGTTTGGGAAACCTCAACAGAGATTTTTATCTCCCTCACTGTCCTATGAGCTCCTGAGAGCAATGCTGCCTTTTACTCTTTGAATCACAACAGAACTCAATAAACGAATTTGATTCGGTGGAAGAGCTTCCCTAAAAAGTGTCTTTGTCCCTGCTACTCCAAAATTTAGGCAAGCTCTATACACAACTTTCTTTTTTCTACTCAGTATAAAAGACTGACTTCTCTATAATACTAAGAACTTGGCAGAGCTGAAAATCTCATGGGTGACACTGGTTTGGGATCAAATCTGTACCTCCCAATCTCTTCCTGCTTTGGTGGAGGACCTAGGATGGCTCCCGCCCCTCAAGCCATGCTCTTAACAGAGTTCTGACAGGTACTACTAGTTAATAAGAGTAAGAAAGAGTCCCAGAAATGTAATACGTATTCCTGAACTTCATCTGGAGCTCCAAGTTCCATTTTGGCTCTCATTTTCTCTCTGCAAAAGATGAAAGTTTCTAATGTCATAGTAATGGATCTGCACTCTCTAAAATATTATAGATGCCGGTGTCTGTCTTCAATCCTCCCCCTACAAAGATAAGTACCTGACATCATCTCTGCAGGAACTTTCAAAGTAGAGGCTTAATAAATGTCAGATGCATTGAACTAAATGATAAATGCAGTACCTATTGTTTGCTCTGTTTTATTTATACTACAACTATCCTTAGATAATGAATTCATCTATCTTTTAGAGCATTAAAGTACAACCATTAGGATCAGATATTTTATTTCAGAAGCACAAAATCAACATTGGTCTTAAAAAATTCTACAAATTTTTAAGGAGAAATTTGATATTCTGAAGTTTATTTCAGAAGGCAAGCCCTTATTTCTCATGAATTCCATTTCATTCATAGAAATATATGAGATGTCTTCAGAACCATTGGTATTTCAATTGTAAATATTAAGGAAAGTTGTATTACAATGCAGACAGGTAATCCTGAGGCCCGGCAGAGCAATAATGATTAATAACAGACTCTAGAGGGAGTATAAATTTTAATACTATCACTCATAAAATCCATGTTTCAAAGGTTACACAACAGAATCAAGTTTACCAAAAAGCAAATAAATCATTTCACTTTGGGGTTTCTTGTTTCATATCCGATTTTTAAATAATCAGCATCATCTCCCCAGAGCAGGTAAACTACATATGTGCAAATGAACTACAGGATATTCTAATATCCCTAAAGAGAATCCCTGCTGGATTCTGCTCCTAGTAAATTCCATTCCCTGTGTTTATTCAATTTACTTTAAAAAGAGAAATGAGACTTTAGGGAAGTGGTCTTTACATGGATTGTATTTGCTAATGGTAATAATGCTGCACGGTCCTCTTCACAAGATCACCTAGGTTAGAGAATAATCCCACCATCACTCTGGCACTGATCAGAGCACTTTTTCAACATTGATCCCAATTCTAGACTCTAAACTGAGAAAACCAGAATATCCATAAAATATGCAGAGAGTCATGGAAAGGACTAGAAAGGCTAGAACTAAACGATTAAAAGTGAAAGAAAATGTGATGAAAATTGGTGAAGTATGTTGAGAAACAGCATGCATATGAACACAAGGCCGGATAAACTCAAATATCAATAGAGTTTTAATGACACTAATGGAAATGAGCTAGATGATTTCATGATAGCCTGTTTAAATGCTTTTTAATACCCATAATTTTGTGTCTTGTTTTCAACTATGAACTATATAAAGCAGTGTCCTTAACTTCGATTGCTTCAACAAATTAGTTGAGTCTTACAAAATAAGGTGTTCATGCAAGAGGTGAATCAGTTTTCCCATTCAATTCTTTTTAATACTCACATTTTCTACTAGGTTTGGTATATTTTATATAAGGCTATTCCTATAATTGTAAGCATGCAGTGGGAGTTTATAATCTAAATGAAAAGGAAAAGACTAATACGTGAAGCAGTAGCCATAGGTAACCAATAATACTGATGCTCTTAGGAAAACCTAGTGAGGAGAGGTAATCTTCCTGGCAGGGAAAATATGAAACACCAGGTTAGAATAAGCTCTCATGTGTACATTTAGATCTGTATACTTCAAAGATTGGTAAACTTTTCTGTCAAGGTCCAGATTATAAATACTTTTTGGCTTTGCTAGACATATGTTCTCTGTGGCAACTATTCAGCTTTGCTGTTGCAATGTGAAGCAACCATAGAAAATAGGTAAACAAATTTACATAGTTGTGTATATTCCAATAAAACTTTACTTATGAAAACAGCTGGAGGGCCAGATGGGGCCTGGGGAACATAACTTGACAATCCCCAGTCTAGTTCATCACTGAGAAGTTATGCGTGAAATTTTCAATACGAAGCAAAGCAAGAAAGGGACTGAGGCCAGATGGAATTTTTGTAGAACACCCTGAAATCGCAGATCACCAAAAGAACTTATATTTGAATATAACTTCAATAAAATATGATGGATATTTTTACTGACCTTTGTCCTACATTATCCATGCAAATTCCTCTTTCCATTAGGACAGATGCTTTAGAACCTATCAACTAGATAAAAAGACTTCCTAAGCTTCCTTTCATTGAATTTCCTTGGCAACTCAAAAGATAAATTTGACAAACAGTTTGTACATCAAATTTTGACAATTTAAAGCTTAATAAAAAAATTTTATAATAAAAATTAGACTTTTTTCTATCACTCAGAAGTGCCAATTTTATGCCTTTCCTAAAAGACCAAATATTTCACTGTATCAGAAAGTAGAACAGAACGAAATTATTAAAGAAATAAAATTAACCTGAAGCATCATGACAACTTCCTCTTTTCACTCCATCCTCAATTGTGAAATACATCACAACGGATTCAAAATTCTGAACAGAAAATATTAATTGTAATATGGCTCTTAATTTCAATGATAAAACACTAATAAAAATTTCAGTTATAAAATTCAATTGCTAAACACTAGATAGCTATTTGAAAATTTGACATACTAAAAGTTACTTCTCCTTGAATATTGTTTCTTTTCAGATAAGCTATGAAAAGTGACAATGATTATAATCACAAATAATAGATATTAAGAGTTCCCATCGTGGCTCAGTGGAAATGAATCTGACTAGCATCCGTGAGGATGCAGGTTTCATCTCTGGCTTCATGCAGTGGGTTAGGAATCCATCATTGCTGTGAGCTGTGGTGTAGGTCACAGAAGGGGCTCAATTCTGGCGTTGCTGTGGCTGTGGTGTAGGCCAGCAGCTGTAGCCCTGTTTTGACTCCTAGCTTGGGAACCTCCAAAAGCTGCAAGTGTGGCCCCCTGCCAAAAAAAAGACAAGTAATAGCTAATAGATATTAATTATTACATGCCAGGAAATATGTCAAGTGTTATACATGTATTATATTATTTAATACTCAAGGTAATTCTATATAATAATGTGGGTACAATTATTATTCTTATGATAAAATGATTAAGAATCTGTGCCATAGAGATTATATTGCTTATCCAAAGTCACAAGGCTACTAAGTAGGACAACTAGGATTTGAAAGCAGGTATTCTAGGTTTCTAGTGCTAATGAGGTCAAGGCCATGATTCAGTGTCTACACAGAAATGCTAGTCTCCTGGCACAGGTAGTATGCCCTACACTCTGTCTGGGAAATGTGACCACTGGCAAAGAAGATGATGAACTAAGAACTGGAGATGAATGCAGAGAAGTACGAGCTTAAAGGGGCAGAAAGTGAAAGAGGGAATCCAAAGGTCATTTATTCAACAAATACTACAGGTCAGCAATCCTCTTTACAGTCATGGCAGGCACACATATTTAAGCTTTGGAATCAGAGCAGCCTGTTTAATTATCAGCAAGTAGTTTTTGAATACTTGCTTAAAATTTATGAAACTCAGAATCCTCTTATATAAAATGAGGATACCCATAAGGACTGCTTTTCAGTGATGTTATGAGGATAAGATGAGCTCAGAAGGGCCTGATCCATAGCAGATACTCCCCAAATGGTAGCTACTACTATCATTCAGGGGGTTGTTTTAATTATAGAAATGTCCAATACTATCTTATAAGATGTCAGACATCTGGATAAAAAAGTTAAAAATGTATCTAATCATTTGAATGGCCTGCCTACATAGCTTTGGGTTTCTCAAAATTTACTGATTATCTACCAGAATAAAACTTGTTAGAAAAAAAGCCCAGTTGTGATTAGGTATAAAGACAAACTCTCTAGAAGACTAACTGAGTTCTTCATTTCATCTAAACACATTACATATTTACAACTATTATGACATTAACTCACGGAGTTTCCTACCTTGTCTATGCCTACAGTATGATTTGACAATTCCTTGGGTCTTCAGCAAGTCTTACAGGGCTAAGGCAGGCCAAACACCCCTTCCCACCACCATCTGCTTATTTTCAGTTCAAAGACACTTCATCAATTTTTCGCAATGCACCATCAAAATATTATCATTTCATCACTATGTATCCCCTTGATACACTAAAAACAGTAAAGAGTTGTATTCATCATTAAATGAGGAGGTAGTGACAATCATATTTTAATGTAGTTAAATCATACTCCAGTAAAATTTTTAGCATATGGTGTTATTAATTATGTAATATTGGGAACAATCATAAAGAAGCAGATCACATTTAAAGGAGCTTTTGTTAATTCAAAAGAGGGGGGAAAAATAGATGGAAAGATAGATATGAACCAAGAAAGGGAAGTAATAGAGACCAACCACATTCATAGAAAAACTCTTTTATAATTTTCTCGTGAGAGGATTGTCTGAATAGACAATTTTTTCCCAAAGATATACAAATGACCAAAGGCACAAGAAAATATACTCAACATCATTAATCATCAGGCTAATACAAATCAAACTACAGTGAACTATCACTTCACACCTGTTCAAACAGAAAATTATGGACATGGAGAAGAGACTTGTGGTTGCCAAGGGGGAAGGAGAAGGAGTGGGATGGACTGGGAATTTGGGGTTAATAGATGCAAACTATTTGCCTTTGGAATGGATAAGCAATGAGATCCTGCTGTATAGCACTGGGACCTATATCTAATCACTTATGACAGAAAACGATAACATGAGAAAAAAGAATGTATACATTTAGGGTGTGACTGGATCACCTTGCTGTACAGTAGAAACTTGACAGAATACTGTAAATCAGCTATAATGGAAAAAATAAAAATAATGATTTTAAAAAGGCAAAAAAAAAAACAAGTGTTGGTGAGGATATAGTGAAAGGGGAACAAACACTTGTGCTCTGTTACTGGGAATATAAATTGGTGCACTATGGCAGACAGAATAGAAGTTACAAAATTAAAAAAAAAGAAAAACTACTATATGACCCATCAATTCCACTTTTGGGTATTTGTGCAAAGAAAACAAAAAACACTAATTTCAAAAGACGCATGCACTCTCATGTTCATTACAGTACCATTTACAGCAACCAAAACAGGAAGACAACTTGTGTCCATCAATAGATGAAGAGATGTTAAAGACTGTTCCCCACCCCCCTCACACACAAAATGGAACATTTTTCAGCCAAAAAAGAAAGAAATCTTGGCATTTACTATATCATGGAAGGACCTAAACGGTATTACACAAAATAAAACAAGTCAGACAGAGGAAGACAAATACCACGCGATCTCACTTATAGCTGGAATCTAAAAACAAAAACGAACAAAACCCTGAGTTTATGGATATGGATATAGAGACCAGGTTGGTGATTGCCTGAGGCAGGCGCAGGGGGACAGGTGAAGATGAGTAATGAGTTAAAAGGCACAAATTTCCAATTATAAAATGAATATGTCATGGGGAATGGGTACACTGCATGATAACTATGGTAAATAATACTGTATTGCATATTCGAAAGTAGGTAGGAGAGTGGACCTTAAAATATCTCACAAGAAAAAAAATTCTCAGAAGAAGAGAAAGATGTAACTATGCATTGTGAATAGATGTTAACTGGACTTACAATGATGATCATTTTGCAATACAAACAAATATCAAATCATTAATTTATACCCCCTGAAATTAATGGCTATATCAATGAAACCTAAAAAAAGAGACAGAAAAAAGTACCTATTGGATTTACTCTACTCTGTTCACAAATTCAATTTTAAAAGGAGGAAAAAGCAGGATAATGTTATAGAATCATAAGATTATGTTTGCTAAAATAATAAGACACATAATTGAGTTGTTAAATTTAAGCACAAGTTGGTAATGACCAGGCAATATAAGATTAGTAAGGTCATAAATAAGGAAAAAGACATTTTCCCACAGATGAGATAAACAGGCTGTGTGAAGCCTCAGGTGGGTTAAAGTTAATGCGATTAGTTCCAGCAGGAAGCAAATCCGATGAGTAGACTTTATATTTCATCTGTTTTCAATTCATCCAGCTAGTACAAAGCAGTTATTTTTCTTGTCACTCCATTGTTGTCATCCTGTCTTAGGTTCTGTTTTCAAAATTAAGCCACCTATTACATCTTTGTTACAGGAAAACTTAAACAAGTTACATTTGTATAAGAGATGCAGATAAAAATTTCAGAATACTACATTAGTAACTAGCACTGATCTTTTTTTTATAGATTTTATGTGAATTAGGCCAAAATTATACTGAAGTAACAGAATATGAGTTTTGACTATAAAAATTTGTATTAACTATAACCAGAATTTATGTATATAAACGATGTTTTTTTCTCCCTGGGAGACTCTACATTGATTTCAATGTTACTGCCATTGTTTAAGCATTTTTAATAAAATAAATGAGAGTTTGTTAAATATCAGTCTCACCATTATATCAAGGGTATGTCACTGAGTCAGTTCCATTGGCCTGACGAGGAACAAGCCACGCACTGAGATGTCCGGTTTGCAGCAGAGAAAAGGTTTATTCCCAAAGCTGCCAGGCGAGAACAGGAGAGAGCAGATCTCAAAACCATGTCCCGGGAAAGGGCGGGGCACAAGGCTTTTATAGGATTAAGCCAAGGTGCATGAGGAAAAGTAATTGGAGATAGGGAAAAGGTGGGGTAATTATCCTTAGCCTGGAAGTTTCAGGCCTCTGATGTCAAAAGGTCACTGAGCAGACACTGGTGCATACCCTGCTGGAGGACCTGTGGTCCTAACTAGTCTTACCTAGCTTTAGCTCAAACTAGGCAGAGCTGACTCCAGTTTTCTAGAAAGCAACTCAGGCAAACATCTCATTGTTTAGGCTATGTCATACTTGGAGGACATGCAAGTCTATTGTAGCAACAATTAAATCCAGCTTGATGAGCGAAGGCAGGTTACAGGTGTAATGGATTTAACTGATGATTACCCTAGGCCATCTCTAAGTCCTGACTAGTGTTATGTGACTCCCGAAATAGTCCATTTAACCTCTGGCTGTATTAATACAAGAACAAAATAGAGAACACTGTACCCTGTGGGACATACAGAATGCCATTGTATGTGGCATTTCTTTGAAAAGGATATTGAAAACAAGAGGGTGAGAGAAGGGTGATGAAAGCAAAACAGGAAGGACCAAAAATAATTAAACATACCACAAACACACACAAAAAAAAACAGAAACAAAAAACACCTTTCATTCATGCATTCACTAATTTCAACAACTTTGGCAAAGGGCTAACCTTGATCTTAATGGTGAGGCTTTTGAATAAATTATATGTTTCAAAAACTTCTGAAAAAATTACTTCCTTTGAAGATGATATCCCCATGTTTAAGAATAAAATATTTTTATACTGAGATCGCTCTCAAAATGTTGGTTTGCCACAGGGTTATTGTTTTCAATAAAACTCTCTTTAATAGTTTTTTTTGATGTGGATCTATCATAGACTGGGGTGTGTAAGAATGAGTGAAAGAGACAGAGGCAGAGAGACAGAAAAAAATAGATAACTTGCTGACTCAAATAAATTAGGGTATACCTTTGTAATGTCAGAGCTGTTACTACTCTGGATAATTCAAATCACTGAGCCTTTGTCTTGAAAAATACCAGACTACAAAAAGTCTTATCATGGAAGGGCTGCTACTTCTGCTTCCATCTGAAGTTGATCAGGCTTCAGGTCTTTGAAAGGGCAACTGGGACAACTATGTGCTCAATTCAACTAGAGTAGATCTGAACTTTCTTACTTTCTGCTCCTCCTCTTTACACATCAATTTCTGGCAGAATTAGTAAGGGGACGAGACCCAAGCTGGAAGACCACATTTATAAAGGCCCAAAATCAAGAGAAAACATAAATGTTGAAGGAATTCAATCTGACTATAGCAGTAAATATGAAGAAGGATGGCAAGAGATAAATTTAGACCTGTATTAAAAGACCAGATAATAAAGGGCCTTGCAGGTCATGTTAAGGTGATTAGATTTTATTCTCAGGTTCATGTAGAATCCTTGAAAGATCTGAAGCAGGGCTCTAATTTATGTTATACATAGGTCATTTCCTCTGTCTGAAGTGTGAAGAATGTACTTGGAAAGACCAAAGGCAAAGAAACCAGTTAGGAAACAGTGTCATTCATCAGATGAAAGATGATGGTGGATTCAACTAAAGTAGTTGAGATGGATGTGGAGATGGATGTCAGCTAGTGGAGCTAAATGTCAAGTGACTAGAAATGAAAGCTATTAAGGAGGTAGAATTAAATGCACTTATTAATTAACTGGCATGGGGGAATAAGGACAATACAATACACTAGGTGGAAACACAAAAAGGAAATGGACTTGGAGATATTGAGAGAGAGAGAAATGGTCTCAAAATAGCCTTTTGTTGTCAACACTGTAAACCTTAGGCCTGGTTTATATGTAGAGAGGGTTCAAAAGTTGGGAATCAAAAATGTCTTTAAAAATCATTTTGCATTAAAAAAATCTATTCTTAACACATTACTAGCAAAGTCTTATTTTTAAAGACAAAATTTTATATGAGGGATCCTAAAGCAATGTGTTCATCAGTAGTTGATATGCCAAATAGTGTTAGTCCATACAGTTTTTAAAAATGTTATTTGCCAAACTTCAAAAATCAAGAACATCCAGATTTTTACCTTTATACAACTGGAAGTTTTGGCAACCCTGGGCCATCACACCTACATAGTAAAAATTGCATGAAGTTAGTTAGCGACCACTGTTCTAAAAGAGCACATATTCTCTAGGTTTCTAGAGTCCCCACAACTCCCTACTTTCTCTTGCATAAATTACGAGAGATCTTTACACTTCATTTATTTTACCTACATGGCTTCTAAGGCACTTTAGTTTGAGTAATTTTTTAAAAAGTAGTCTGGTTTCAGGAGGAAATTGGTGAGTGAGAAAAGCATACTAGAAATTTCTGAAAGAAACTGTACAAGAACATGAGCAGGTTAATAGAATAATAATCCATTTTACTGTTAGTTAAGGGGGAATCACAAGGTATTTATTTGGCTTGGTGCTGTATCACTTGGTGCCAATTTGGCCTTACAACTAAAACAAATGACTTCTCACAGAAAGAGAAAAAGGTTTTATAAGTTTAACTTGAATTTACAACTGCTCAAAACTAATAAAAACCAAATATGCTATTCATTAGCCAAACATCTCATCTACATTTTCTTCAGGTATAATTTTTTTAATTGATTAATATAAAAATATAATATCCTGGGTAAAAGCAGAAACATTTGCCGTGTTATATTACGTACCAGAAAAACATCCTAATATATGTATCAGTTCTATTTTCAATTACAGCTAACAAGCAAATATAAATCTAAGAATATGAAAAGAAACTGCTAGAGTAATTGTTCTTGAAGTACTGCAATTAAAGGTGAAAGCACATAATACTTTCTTTTGGCAAAAGAATGTTTCACTGGCACAGAGAAGCAATCCTTCATGTAAAATGTAATAATCAGTAGATGATAGATAAATAGCAACAATTCCCACCCCCCAAAAAATCTCTATAAATCCAAGTCTTAGAATATGAAATTTTGTTCATTTTCTCTAATAATAATATAGAAAATAAAATTAAACATAACCTTCAGGTAAAAAAAAATTCACATCGCAATCTGCATTGAAAACATTTGAAAGGATATGTATTTTACTATAGGAAAATCATATTCATTTAAAAATTAATTTTAGAAGTAACCACAGCAAAGGAGCTTTCAAAATTCATTTTTTAAATTAAAAAAACAAAATATATTGATATACAATGCTGTGCTAGTTTCTAGTGTACAGCAAATAATTGAGTTATATATATATAAATAATATGTATATTGTTTTTCATATCCTTCTCTATTAAGGTTTATTACAGGATATTGAATACATTCCCCTATACTATACAGTAGGACCTTGTAGTTTATCTTTTTTATATATGATAGTTTGTATCTGTTAATCCCAAACTCTTAATTTATCCCTTGTGCATAGCCTTTCCCTTTCGGTAACCATAAATTTGTTTTTAAATCCTGAGTCTGTTTCTCTTTTGTAAGTAAGTTTGTAAATAAGTTCATTTGTGTCATATTGAAGATTCCACATATAGATGATATCATATAGTATTTGTCTTTCTCTTTCTGACTTACTTCTCTTAGTATAATAATCTCTAGGTCCATCCATGTTGCTTCAAATGACATTTCATTCTTTCTTATGGGTGAGTAGTATTCCTTTATATATATGTCCCACTTCTTCTTTATACATTCAGGTCATTGAACATTTAGGTTGTTTCATGTTTTGGCTATGATAAATGGCACTGCTATGAACCCTGGGGTGCATGCATCTTTTTGAATTATAATTTTGTCCCGATAAAAGCCAAAAAGTGGAATTACTGGATCATATAGGAACTCTAGTTTTTCATGGAACATTCATATTGCCTTCCCTAATGGCTTCACCAATTCACTTTCCCACAATAGTGTATGAAGGTTCCCTTTTCTCCCCCTCCCAATTTATTATTTGTAGACTTTTTAATGATGACCACTCTGGTACTTCCTTGTAGTTTTGATTCACATTTATTTTTTAATAACCTAAGGAATAATTTTATACTTGTAATAATATTGTTAAATATTAGGCTTTAAAATTCATTTATTTTTTGTCTTTTTCTCAAATATAAATTTCTCAAATTTCATATGGAAATTACTATTCTATGGATGTATAGCAACATTATTGAAATGATTTAAGCTTGAATATTGTCCCCATTAATCATTAAAACTTAACTTTCATAATTTCTCCTAACTTCTATAGGAGAAAAATCTTTATAGAGTGAAAAATTTATAGAAATACAGAAAAAACAAGACTGTATATCATAGGGGTTGTTACAAAACTACACATACCTGTGGTTTTAAGCAAAAGTAATATAAACCACTTTTATTAGATAAGAGTATATCAATTTTTTATCATCTTTGCTCAATGAATAATTTCATAGGAAGACTTTCAAATTAATTCAAATGAATTCTACTAAGGTACATATTCAATAAGGTGATTTTCCTAGGGCAACTATGAGAAATGAGTTGTGCCAATCAATTCATAAAGATCTTGTGGCTCTTTCAAAAACAACTCTGATGGAGTTTCCATTGCAGCTCAGCAGTAACAAACCTAAATAATATCCATGAGAATGCAGGTTCAATCCCTAGCCTTGCTTAGTGGGTTAAGGATCCAGTGTTGCCTTGAGCTGTGGTGTAGGTCTTAGATGTAGCTCGATCCTGCGTTTCTGTGGCATAGGCCAACAGCTGCAGCTCTAATTCAACCCCTAGCCTGGGAACTTCCCTATGCTGCAGGTGCAGCCCAATAAAGCAAAAAGCAAACAATAAAACCCAAAACTTCTTGGTTAAAAATTAGGGACTATCAGGTAGAACTGAACTGTCTGCAAACAAAAAGTGAGCTACTGTGTATTGATGTCCAAGTAATAATTTCCTTTCTCTCGAGGAAAAAAATAATAGTGTTTCCCTGTAAGCAGTATCTCCTTCCATGAATACAGTGGTGGGTCAAATGGGTAGATGCATAACTAATATTTGAATACAGGCTACATTTAAAGGATTTCATGACATTAACTAAACAATAAGATTGCTATCAAAAGACTAACATGAAGAAGCAATGTCAATATTTTAGAGGCACTTGCTCCTGGATTGTAACATTTACAGCTCCACTAAGAAGAACCAAATGGAGACAGTATACAAAGCATAAACACTAACATGTAGTTTTGTTTGCCAATGTTGTAGATTAGTATGAAAAGTAATAATAAATGTCCTATAGACCTTGGATTAACCTGTCATTTTTATCTCTCTTCACATTTTAAGCTACTTTTGCTGTCTTCTCCTGCTCTACAACTTCTTCTCATCTCTTTTCTCTTTTGCCCATGCTTAATGTCTATTGTTATCTAAGACTAGTTTTAGAATTTAACTAAAAAGGCATCATCTTGAAATAATTTTAAACTGTCTCAGGCAACCTTAAACCATTACTGCCGATTTGGTTCCCCAAACATAATTTCATCACTAAATACAATTCTACCCAATTTAAAGTCTCCTCCACCACCTTTAAGGTTTTCCTCCAACTGTCATTTCTTTGATTCTAAGCAATTCTTTGTCCAAAAGTTTCCTCTACTTTGGCCAAAAAATTACTTGTCCTATAAAACTGCATATGTATTATATTTATCAATACAATATCTGATAGAAAAGCTGCCCCTTCAAAGGATTATAGCTTGCCAGAGTGACAAAAAAACATTGTAAAATGTGCTAAGTACTGATTATAATGCAAACACATACTAAGGGCCGTTATGTAATTAACTATTTGCCCAACTCTGTGCAAAAGATTTTAGATGCACCATTTACTTTATCCAGGAGCTAGGTTAATTTTGTCCTTACTTTTTTTGTCCCCATCTTAAAGATGAGAAATACTGAAACTTGCTCAAGAACATATAACCAGTATATAGTGGAACAGATTTCGAAGCAATATTTGACTCAGAGCCTACATTTTTAATAGTTACAAGTTATGAGTAGGAACCCAACAGAAAATAACACCGTTTGCTTTTACTGTGTTCATATCACCTTCTATGCCTTAGAGCATTGTTTTCTTCCCCATCTGATAAATCTTTTCTGAAATGTTGTTTTTCTTATTAGGAAAATTCACCTCACGATGCCATTTTGATTAATGCTGCTTCGTTTTGTTTGCTCACTTAGAGTCATTGTTTTATTTCTGAAATCTATTTAGAGTATTAAATTTGAATTATTTGTAAACATTCTTTATAAGTAATGTCAGAGATGAATTTCTATGGCCTCAATTGGATAGTAATATTTTTAGAAGCACTAACTTCTAAGTACTAGGTACACTAGCTTCATGGTACCTAGTGTAATCTTTTATAAATGATGATGTACAATTCTTTGGGGAACACAAATCAATAAAAGAGTAGTATTATTGAGTAAAAAGCAGTACTGTAATTTTCCAAATCAGCTTTATTTATCCTTTCCAGCAGTTGATAATAATACATGTGATCAAAGAAAAACATAAGAACATTTATACAGTTTTGAAGGAACAATAAGCAACAACATGGAAGCAAACATACTCCCATGAAAAAAGAGCCACAAATTTGAAATTGACCTAATGATATGTAGATAATTTCATCTATTCATGTGTACAACCCAATTCCTCTAAAAAGAGTATTAAATAACTATTTAGTAACTAATTGATTCTATAAAGAGTCACATGAGTAAAAATGTAGATAATCCTCAATTAAATCCATGGTCATAAATGAATATATGCATTCATATTGGGTATCTTGAGTTGGAAATTTTATATTACAGTTGGTTATACATTACAGATATTTTTCATATGGCTCTTCACATGATTATCTTTCTCTTATGAAACTTATATACTGGTAATTTATCATTACTCTTGCTGAAAACCATGATTAAGGCAATAGCATCTGGAGAGCCTCCACAGCCATCAGGTCTCCTAGGAATAATAAATATCTTCAATTTTGAAAATTAAAATAGGAATCGAAAATTCAAAAATATAGAACATTATTTTTATACATGTAGTGGGGTGAAAAATTCACTATCTTAACACTATGCAGCAGAATTTAGGAAAAAAAATTATTCATGTACTACTTGGGGTGAAAGTAGGACCAGAGGGTCTAGTACAATATGTTCCCATACAGATAAAGAGAGAACTAAATTTCTTTGCATTAAAAATCAAAATTTCAGAGTTCCCATTGTGGCTCAGCAGAAACAAATCCGACTGGTGTTCATTGGAACATGGGTTCAATCCCTGGCTTCACTCAGTGGGTTGAGGGTCCAGCATTGCCATGAGCTAGGGTGTAGGTCACAGACGTGGCTTGGATTCCCACATTGCTGTGATTGTGGTGTAGGCTAGTAGCTATAGCTCCGATTTGACCCCTAGCCTGGGAACTTCCATATACCGTAGGTACAGACCTAAAAAGACACACTCAAAAAAATAATAATCAAAATTTCAAAAGTAGGTGGATAGAGATAAAAGAGTTAAGAAGAAAATGAAAGATACTTAAAAGACATCAGCAGAGTTCCCATCATGGCTCATTGATAATGAACCTGACTAGTACCCATGAGGATGCAGGTTTGATTCCTGGCCTCGCTCCAGTGTTGCTGTGAGCTGTGGTGTAGGTCACAGATGTGGCTCAGATGTGGTGTTGCTGTGGCTGTGGTTTAGGTCCATAGCTGCAGCTCTGATTCAACCCCTAATCTGGGAACTTCTATATGCTGTGGGTACAGCCCCAAAAAATGAAAAAATAAAAATAATAAAAATTAAAAAAATAAAAAAGACATCAGCAAGACTCAGTTAGTCATAGGGCTGAAGAAAGTAGTAAAATAAAAATCTGATGTCGCGTTAACAAAAGAGCTTTTAAAAACAGGGTGTCTAATGAAATTGTATTACTACATTGCAGTGCTGTCCACCCAACCCAGATATTTAATAAAATGTAATCTCATATGATTTTTATGAATGCAGTTTGAAAAAAGAGCTGAGTTTCACACCTGGGTTAATACAGTAGAGGGTAAATTTAGGAAGCACAAGATAACAAGAGGATCTCTAAGCTGAAGTTTATTTAGTAAAAACAAGGGCATACAGAAAACAATATTGACAATATGAAATACCTCTTTCACCACATCCCTGCAGCTGATCTTAACAATATTTTAAAAAATAAAAAATACTAAAATTTGCATGAAATTAGAAATATGCTAACTATATTATTTAAAAATTAACTACAATTAAAATATATTTCTTAAAAATGAATACAATAATTTTGGCATTGGTAATCCATAAACAAACAAATAAGAAGGTAGATACTTGTAACAGAATGAATAATCTAGAAACAGATGGAGGTATATACATCTTTGGAATTCAAACTTACATTCTGGAACCAGTCATCTTGGCAAAGAAACTGTAGGCTTCCACTTCAATAAAGATGAGCTAATAGAAAAGAGATTAACATTTTCTTACCTTAAACAAAAAGAAAATCAGAATAAATACATAAAAACACTGTTTTAAGATACTGAACAAGTTACACTGCACTGTGACTTCTGAGAGAAGAAAAACAAGAAAGGTGAGCCTTATGATTGACCAACTTTGTGCTTAGAGGCAGTTTCCAAAAGGTAACTTTCAAGAAAGAAGCCAAACAGACTGACTGTCTCACTGAGTTGGGGAGACAGAGATTGGATTTGGAAAGGCCAAGGCAGCTTGAATCTGTGGGAGGGAATACCTAGGATTTCAATGGTGCACAAATAGAAAAAGTTTAAATATCTGCATGGAGGTCCATTCTAGGAGTTGGGTGGCTCCTGATCTGCTCTATGTAAGTAGAAACCACTTGAGGCCAGGGAAAGAATCACTAGAAAACAGAAGAGTAAACATTTTTCAGAGCTCAGTGTTTCACAGAAAGACTTCCACCTTTTAGAGAGAAATCAAAGATGACCTGGGACGTTCAGAAGAGACTCCAGAGGGTCATGCTCTAGTGAAAGCAGCCAGAGCGAAGAAAGGCATATTCTCTACAAAAGAACAAAGAGGAGAGTGATGGCCAACTTATCACACACTGAAAGACAGAAGGCAATGGCAGACACTTCAGAGCAATGAAATAAAACAAGAAAAAGAGAGAGAGAGAGAGATCTTTGCTACCACATAAGAAACATGAAAGGACATTTTTCAGGTAAAGGCAAAAGGATATAAACAGGAATGTGCACAAAAGATGAAGAGTTATGAAAATGGTAAATACACAGCAGTTACAGGTTACAATGTTTCTCATTTTACTCACTTTAAAAGATAACTGTTTAAGGCAAAAGTAATAGTGCATTATTTTCAGGTTTATAACATATGGAGAGGTAAAATTATAAAAGCAAGGAACCAAGGAAGGGAGAGAGAAATGGAGGAATAATGTTATAAATTTCTTACATTTTTACATGAAGTGGCATAATTATTTGATGGTGAACTGATAAGTTAAAAATGATGCTGTAGACTCTGGAATAACCTCTAATTAAATAAAATAAAGGGGTACAGATGGGACAAAAACAGTGAAGTTAAAATAGGGTCATAAACATATTCAGTTTATCCAACAGAAAAAAAAGGAAGGAAAATAACAAAAAACAGATAAAAGGAAAACAAATATCAAGACAGTTGATTTAAACCCAAACATAAGAATAACAGCATAGAATATAAATGGCCTGAACAATCTAATTAAAAATTAGCAACTCAATAAAAAACTATATAGTGGCTAATAAATAAAATTAAATATGAAGGCATATAAGGTAAAAGTAGAAAGATGGGAAAAGAAATAACATACAAACATGAACCAAAAGAAAGCTGAAATGGGGAGTTCCCTTTGTGGTGAAATGAATCCAACTAGTATCCCTGAGGCTGCGGGTTCCATCCCTGGCCTCACTCAGTGGGTTGGGGATCCAGCGTTGCCATGAGCTGTGGCACAGGTCACAGACATGGCTTGGATCCCACATTGCTATGCCTGTGACAAAGGCCGGAAGCTGCAGCTCTGAATCGATCCCTAGCCTGAGAACTTCCATATGCCATGGGTTCAGCCCTAAAAAACAAACAAACAAAACACGAACAAAAAAAGAAAGCTGAAATGGCTGCATTAGAATCAAAAAACAAGATCTGAGAGCAATGAATAATAACAGGATAAAAAGGATATTTACATAGGGATAAATTCATCAATATAACACTCCTAAAGGTTTATGCATTTAATAAAAGATCCTTAAAAACATGAAATAAAAACTGATAGAACTTAAGGAGAACTAGAAAAAAATACGTATTTACAGTAAGAGAACTCAACATATCTTTCTCAATAATTGACAGAACAAGTGCAGAAAATGTCAATAAGTATATAGAAGACTTGAATGATACTATCAATCTACTTGACCTAATTAACATTTAGAGAAGATCCCACATTTTTTAGGGTCATAAAACAAATCTCAGCAAATTTAAAATACTGAATCATACATAGTATGTTTTCTCACCACAATGGAATTAAACAAGAAGTCAATCATGAATATATCTGGAAAATCAAAAATATTAGAAAGCATCATTTTTCCTAATAACATAGAAGTTAAAGAGAAAAAATCGTAATAGATTAAGAAAGACTGAAAGAAAATCAAAACACCCTTATCACAATTTGTGAATGCACTAAAATAGTGCTTAGGATGAAAATTATAGCTTGTATTAGAAAAGAAGGGAACTATTACACCATCTTCCTTAAGCTTCCACTTTAAAGGACTAAAAAGAAAAAAAAAAGGGAGGAAAGTAAAGAGAAGGAAAGAATAATAAAGATCAAAGTAAATACCTATAAAAGAGAAAATGTACAAGCAATAGAGAAAAATCAATAAAACTAAAAGCTATTTCTTTGAAAGAATAAAATTGATAAACCTCCAGACAAAGTATCACAGAAAATGGGAAATAACACAAATTACCAGAACCAGGAATGAAAAGGAGGACATCACTCAGACCATACACAAAGTAAAAGCATAAGAAAGGGATATTAGGAATGGTCTTATGCCAATAAATTCAATAACTTTGATGAAACAAAAAATTCCTTGGAAGATATGATTAAACATGAAATAAACAACCCAAATGGCCCTTATCAAAGTTAGAAATTAAACTCAAGTTTAAAACCTTTCCAAAAGAAAATTTCAAGCCAAGACATCATCACTGGGAATTCTATCAAACACTTAAGTAAAAGCATTATCAGGGAGTTCCCAGAAACGAACTCAACTAATATCCCTGAGGATGAGCGTTCGATTCCTGGCCTTGTTCAGTGGGTTAAGGATCCAGCATTGCCACAATCTGTAATGCAGGGTGCAGGCATGGCTCAGATCCAGTGTGGCTGTGGTATAAGCCAGCAGCTGCAGCTTTAATTTGACCCCTGACCTGGGAACTTCCATATGTTGCAGGTGCAGACCTAAAAAGCTAATCATCATAATCATCATCATCATCATCGTCATCATCCCAATTCTAAATAAACTCTTTCAGAAAAATAGAAAGTGAGAAGACATTTTACAACTCACATAATAAGGTAAATATAATCTTGATCCAAAACCAAACAAGGACATTACAAGAAAGGAAAATTATAGATCAATATCTCTTATTATCTCTTACATGAAAATAAATCCCTAACAAACTGAGAAAATTGTATTCCCTGACATATAAATTTATATAATATATAAATAATACATAAACACAAAAACAAATGTTTAAAGTGCTATATATAAAAGGCACATAAATCACAGCCAAGTAAACACAAGATGACTTTAACATTCAAAAATGAATTATATGATTCCCCATATTAACATACAAAAAAGAGAAAAGGAAAAAAATATATGATCCTCTCAATAGATGCCAAAAAACATTTCACAAAATTCAACAGCTATTCACAATAAACATTCAAGCTAATTGGAAATATAAGGGACCTTTTGGCTCTAACACAGGACATCTGTTATGGTCTGAATTGTGTCCCCCAAAATTCAAATTTTGAAACCCTAACTCCCAATGTAACTGTATTGGAGACAAGGTCTTTAAGGAGATAATTAACATTAAGTGAAGTCACGGGAATGAAGTCCTAACCCAACAGGATTAGTTAATTTACAGAAAAAGGAAAAGACAGAAAGTTCTCTCTTCTTTCTCTCTCACTCGTCTCTCAGAGAGAAGGTGATCTGAGGACACAATAAGGCAGCCATTTGTAAGTCAGAAAGAGAACCCTCAACAGACACCAACCCTGACAGTACCTAAATTTTGGACTCCTATATTCCAGAACTATGAGAAATGGAATTCTGTTATTTAAGCCACCCCATCTCTGATATATGGTTATGGCAGCCCAAGCAGACTAACACAACATCTATGAAAAATCTGCAGCTAATATCAGTCTTATATGGTGAAATACTGACTACTTTCCCGCTATATCAGGAAAAAAAGGATGCTTTATTTCATAGCATATATTCACTATTGTACTGGATAGCTAAGCTAGTAAAATAAGATTAAAGCAAGCAATAAAAGGCATAGAGTTTGGAAAGAATGAAAAACTTTTTTAAGAAAAAAAAATTTCATGCAAAAAATCCTAAGGAATCTATACAAAGAAATGTGAACTAATAAATGAGTTTAACAAGTACACAGGATAAAATCAATATACAAAAATCAACTGTATTTATATACTAGCAACAAAAATATAGACATTAAAAATTTTAATAGTGTTATTTCAAATAACATGGAAATGTGAAATACTTAGAGGTAATTTTTAAATTTTTAAATTTGTACCCTGTCAACTGTCAAACTTTACTAAAACTAGTTAAAAGTTTAAATAAAGAAAAAACATACCATGTTCATCAATGCTATTATGATGTCAACTGGCCCAAGTTTTTCCCTCAAGATTTATTCAATAAAATCAATATTAAAATATCAGGGGTTTTTTTTGGTAGAAATTGGGAAACTGCTTTTATAAGTTATATTGAAAGGCAAAGGAATTAGCCAGTAAGAAAATATGAAATACCAATACTCAGCCAATATAATGGCTAAAATTAAAGAGACTCAGTACCAAATGTTAGGGAACATGTAAAATAACTTGATTTCTTGTACATTGCTGGTGGGAATGTAAAATAGTACAGATACTTAAGAAAACCACTTGGCAATTTCTTATGAAGTTTCTTATAAAGTTACTTGTGCACTTACCACTGAACCCAGTAACCCCACTTTTAGGTATTTACCCTAAAGAAATAAAAACATCCACACATAGACCTGCATAAGAATATTTATAGTAACTATATTCATGATAGGCAAAAATTCAGCCATATTCACAATGTCCAGATATCCAAACATGGATAAACAAATTGTGGTGTATCCAGATAATTGAAAATTACTCAGCAGTATAAAGGAAAAAATCACTTGAACATAAACAACTTGGATGAATCTTATAAGCATTATGCTGAAGTGAAAAAAAATAGCAGATATAAAAGACAATCTACTGTATTATTTCATTTATATGAACTTCTAGAAAAATCAAAACAGTAATTTAGAAAGCAGATCAATAGCTGCCAGAGGACAGCAGTAGAGTAGGAGGATCAATTCCAAAGTCACAGTGGAGATGTGCAAGCACAAGGGTGAAGAAAATATTCTCTAACTTCAATATAACAGTGGCTATACAACTTTACTGATGTGCATATTAAACAATATCTATATTTAGAGGACTTCAATAAAACATTTTTAAAAATTAAGAAGAAACTTCACACTAGTAAGTGTGTATGCTGATGGATGTTAACTAGACTTATTTTGATCATTTCATAATATATACAAATATCAAATCATTATTTTGCACATCTGAAACTAATACACTATGCCAATAGTCTCTAAAAAAAAGAAGAAACTACTTAAAATACGTAAAAAATTAATTAGAAAAAAACAACAGATATTTCAACAAAGACATAAGGAAGGTAAGACTGAAATCCCCGTTACCTAGTTTCCAGCTCTTCAATGATATCCCCTGAGAGCACATTATAGAATGCCTAAACTTCCTCAGAATACAGTTTAAAATATCTATGATGATAACTGAGACATTTCAAATCAATCAAGAAGGCTGGGGTCCTTATTAAGTGGTAGTCTGTCAACTTCCTAGCCATTTGGAAATAAAATAAATTAGACCCTTGCCTCAAATCATACCTAAGAATCAAGTGCTCATGGTTTAAATATTAAACATGAAAAGATCACAGAAGAAAAATTTACATAATTAATCATACAACTGTGGAGGGAAAGCTTCTGTAAGCATGGTTCCACAGCCAGAAACCATAAGGAAAATATTAACATATACTGTGGAAAATATAAATACAATTAAAATTTACAAAACAGAAAAGAATAAAACATAGGTGAAGACAAAATATAAAGAATTATTATTAAATAACAATAGGAAAAAGAGAACTATACCAATAGAAAAAAACAGGCACAACATGAATAAGAAATTCCCAAAAGACAGTGCAATGGCTACTAAATATTTGAAAATTCAGTTGAGCCTTGGAAGATGGAAGCACTAGGGTGCCAACCCTACCTGCAGTCGAAAATTCATATATAGCTTTAGAGCTAGTCTTCTGTAGTCATGATTCCATATCTGTGGATTCAACCAACCACAGGTGGTGTAGTACAACAGAACATATTTAGTGAAAAAAAAATCCATGTATAAAAATGGACCTGCACAGTTCAAATTCATGTAGTTCATGGGCCAACGGTATATTCTACCTCACTAATAAAAAATAATAAATTTTAAAAGCATGCTGAGATATCAAGGTTCACCTACCTAATTAAGGAATAGCCTTGTAAGTTTTCTAAAAGTTTAAGTATGAGCTACAGGTGGTCATAATAATCAATGTTTACAAAAAATTGAATCAAATTTTTTGACACATCAGAATAAAATTCTATGGAAACATCTGATTTGAAGGATTTCTTTTCTAAGTGAATGCCACTTAAGGACCTAGTAAACAGTGTCCCTCTGTTACCCTTACCTCTAATATTTTAAGTTACAGCATTGTATCTCAAACAGAAGATACTAGAGCCTTTCATTTTCTTTTCTTTGAAAACTATTTTCTACCAGGTCTTAAGAAAATAAAATGGAACTGTGATTTGCATCTTATTTGAGAAAGATAGATAACCTTGAGTATTAAAACTTCTCTGGCATTTTCTTGATCTTCACTAACCATGACCAATGTAGAATGGTCTCATCTGCAAATTACTAACAATAATCAGCTCTGAGAAGTGACCTTGGATGAAGCAATGTTAAATTGGCCAGGAAATTTTTTTGAGGCATCACTGTTATTAACTTGCAATTTTTTCATTTCACTCTGCCACTGATGCTTGGCAGGTTATAATTTTTCATTTTTGCACTTGGATGAAACTCAGTGAAGTAGAGATTATGGAGATAGTAGTGGAGAATTTTTACAAAGGGATTTCCCCCATCACTCCATAATATTAGGTTGCAAAATGGATCTCTATTTGAGACAACTTATCAGCTGAGGATACATAATCAGACTTTAAGATAACAGTAATGCGTTACATCATTTTTAAAGTTTTTTTAACGGGGCTACTTTCTGTATACAGAGTTGATGTTATGACCAATTTATACACTTGGAAATATTTTCATTAGTAGAGATGATTTGGGCTGATTTTCCTTTTAACAACTCATGCCTTCATGAGATGGTTTGATGATGTTTAAAGAAAATGTCTGTGAAAACAGAAAACATTTCTTTTTTAAATGAATGAAAAATTCTTTAAATTCTATAGGACTTGTGCTTCACAATTTTTAAAAGTTTCACACATGATTTCACATTATCCCATAATAATCCTTTTTTTCCACCTATCTCTATATCGCCCTTCCCACTTTCCTTTTCCCACAAGCAACCTCTAGTTTGTTCTCTATATCTAGAAAATAGTTCTTTATACAGAGATTGTCCAGTGACACAGGTTGGAAATAGACTTCCTCTACCATTAGTGAATGAAGAGCTAGTCTTATGCAGGTGGCAACTATTTTTGTTGCATCCTTCCTCCTCCTTTATCTCCTTAATACCAGTCCCAATGCCAGTAGTATGATGATTACTTATATCCATAACTTAATCTATATATAAAATTACTCACAATGGATCCTAAGAGACCTAAATTTTTAAAACGTAAAACCTTTAGAATAATACAATGAACAAATCTTTGTGAGCTTTAGGTAGACAAAGATTTCTTAGTATGATATTGAAAAAGTATAATTCATAATACAGCAAAATAACAAATCAGATTTCATTAAATTAAAAACGTCTACTATTCAAAAGACATTGTTAGAAGAAATGAAAATACATGCCACAGATTAGGAAAATGTACTGGGAAGTCACATATTTGATAGATAATTTGTATCTAGAATGTACAAAAAAAAAGCCCTTGAATCTTAATAATCTAAAGAACTCTCAAAACTCAACAAAAACCAGTTAAAAAACTTGACAAAAGACTTGAACAAACACATCATCAAAGAATATATATATTGGCAATATGTGAAAAAAAGATGCTCAACATCATTAGTCATTAGAGAAATGCACATTAAGACCACAAAGATATACTACTATATTCCTGTTGGAAAGGATAAAATTTAAAAGCCTGACCTCAAAAAATGTTAGTAAGAATACTATAGATCTGAAAATCTCATACACTACTGACTGGAATGTAAATGATACTACCACTTTAGAAAACAGTTTGGCAATTTCTTAAAATGGTAAACATGTACCTATCATACAATACAACCCAGCCATTCCAGTCTGAGATATTTCTCCAAGAGAAATAAAATCATAGGTCCATATATAGTCTTAAAGGTGAATGTTCATAACTACTTTATTTGCAAGGGCTAAAAATTTGAAAATCCCAAATGTTTATCAACAGGGGACCAGATAAAGAAGTTGTAGCATGTCCATTCAACTGCATGTCACTAAACAAAAAGGGGAAAAAAAAAACTATTAATACAATATTATGGATTTCAAAACTATGCTTAAAGAAGCAAAGAAATTAGTACATATTCCATGATCCATTCACATAAAACTATAGAAAATGAAAACTAATATATAATGACAAAGCATATCAGTGTTTGCCTGGAAAATGGGGGCAGGGCCTGGAAAGGAAGGAAAGATTATAAAGAGGCAGGAGGAAATTTGGAGGCATAATGGGTGTGTTCACTATATTGTGGTGATGGTTTCATGAATGTGTACATAGGTCAAAATCTTATAAACTGTACAATTTAAATATATGCACTTTACATCAGTTATATCTCAATAAATTAGTCAAGAATAAAAAAGAAGAGACACAGAGGTTCTAAAATATTAGGATTCACTGATTTATACTTGAGACATTTAACATATTTATTTTGAAAAAATTTGTTTTATTTCATTCCAAAGATACTATCAGGCTCACCATTCAGTTTTTTTGATATTAAATACTCTAACACTGAAAAATGTTAGAATTAAATATGTTGTTACATACTTTAGTCCAAGTCCTCTAATTTTCAAAATTATCACAATCAACAAGAAATGGAATTATCATTTAAAAATATTTATTGAGCATTATAGTCTCTTCCAGGTAATAAGGTGAAAAAGATAAATATGATCAAGTCTGCACCATCAAGGAGGCCATGGTCTAGTGGAGAAAATAGACATTTATGAAGCTAATGTTCAAAAGATGTGGTAAGTGTATTAACAGAGATATGCAGAGGTGTGTTCAAGCCATAATGTGACCAAGGAGGAAGTATGCCTTAGTTGAAAGCAAATACAAAATACAGTGTAGGCTAAGGGAGGGAAAGGTTTCTAAGGGAAGACTCTTTTAAGCGAAGTGTAATGTAGATAGTTATAAATTAACATGATGATCCAGTTACAAAGAAAAATCTTTCTTTCAGGTCCTACTAACACATGTTGCAGGACTGGAAAAACTTTAATACAAATACAAGATGAATATATGGTAATGATACTCCTTTAAAATGGTTCTGAAAATGTAACCTGTTTGTACACAATCCACACAGTAATCCCCCCTTATTCATAACAGATAAGTTCTGAGACCCCCAGTGGGGACCCGAGACCTCAGATAGTACTGAATCCTATGTACACTATGTGCATTTTTTTCCCAATGCATACATTCCTACAATAAAGTTTAATTTATAAATTAGGCAAAGCAACATATTAACAACATTAACACATAATAAAGTAGACCATTTATAACAATATATTATATTAAAAATCATGTAAATATCATCTCTATATCTCACAAACCATTTCTCTCTCAAAATATCTTACTGATGGCAAGTATATGAAGAAAAGGGAACCCTCGTGCACCGCTAGTGGGAAGGTAAATTGGTGCAGCCGCTACAGAAAAGGTTCCTTGGAGATTCCTTGAAAAACTGAAAACAGAATTACCATATGATCCAGCAATTCTACACCTGAGTATTTATCTGAAGAAAACAAAAACACTAATTCAAAAACATATATGCACCCCAATGTTCACTGTAGCATTATTTACAATAGCCGAGATGTGGAAGCAACCTAAGTGCCCACCTATAGATGACTGGCTAAAGAAGATGTGACATATATATTATTATTTTTATATAATATATATATAAAACTTAGTAGCGATACACAATGAAATGTTACTCAGTCATAAAAAAGAATGAAATCTTGCCATTTGTGACCACATGGATGAATCTAAAGGGTATCATGCTAAGTGAAATAAGTCAGAGAAAGACAAATACTGTATGTTTTCACTGACATGTGAAAACTAAAAAAAAAAAAACAAAACAAACAAATATAACAAAAACAGACCCAGAGATATAGAGAACAGACTACTGGTTGCCAGAGGGGAGGCAGGGGAGGAGAGATGGAAGAAATAGGTGAAGGGAATTAAGAGGTATAAACTATTAGCTATAAAATAAGTAAGTCATGGGGATGTAATGTACAGCACAGGGAAAACAGTAATATTGTAATAACTTTGTGTCATATATAAAAATATTAAATCACCTGAAACCAATACACTATTACAATTCAACTAAACTTCAATTAAAAAAAACTACATCTTGGCATTCCCATTGTGGCTCAGCAGAAATGAATCTGACTAGTATCCATTAGTTCGATATCTGGCCTCACTCAGTGGGTTAAGGATCCAGCTTTGTCACAAGCTGCGATTTAAGTTGCAAACACAGCACAGATCTAGTGTTACGGCTATGGTATAGCTGGCAGCTGCAGCTCTGATTCAACCCGTAGCCCGGGAACTTCCATATGCCACAGGTGCAGCCCTAAAAAAAAAAAAAAAAAAACATATTTCTCACAAGTTTAAAGACTTTTCCATCTTAACTAAGTACTTATCACACACCACAGCTGTAACTTTTGCAGTTGCAGGTACAAAAGCAAAGCTAGCACAGATTTCTTCTTCCTTCTTTACAATTTCATGTGCAGAATAATCAGTCTTACCACAGATCTTAGCAACCTCAGCATACATTTTTTTTTCTTTCCTTCTTAAGTCAATAGTGCTCACATTTTCACTTAAAAGGTGAAAAAAACGAAATAATTTTATGACTTTTTTTTGGCATATCCAAATGGCCAGCATCATTAGTTTTGCATATTGGGGCCATTAAAAAGTAAAATAAGGGTTAAACACAAGCATTATGATACCAACACAATGGATCTGATAACCAAGGTAGTTACCAAGTGACAAACAGATGATATGTCCTGGACAAAGGGATGGTTCATGTTCCTGGAAGCACTGAGGGGGGTGGTGTGAAATTTCATCATGCTACTCAGGTGCAAAATTTAAAACTTATGAATTGTTTATTTCTGGAACTTTCCTTTACATATTTGGGCCAAGATTGACCTTGGGCAAATGAAACTGCAGAATGCAAAACGTGGATAAAGGAGGACCACTGTATTTTCAAATATTAAAATATTTTGGCAAAATAATTGATAAGCAAATGCTAAGAAAAGATTATAGATAAGAATCTAAAGGTATAGTTTTCCATAAATAACTAGCTTAAATAGATAACTCACTTTTAGCATTCATGAGCAAGTAATGGAACAGGGGTAGGACAGAGAATTTATCTGGATGCTGGCTATTATTACTTTGATCACTTAGGATGAATCCATTATCACATTAATGAACAGGTCTAGAATAGATCTTACTGCCAGTAGACTTGTGCTTAATTTCTCACAGTGTTATAGGCCTTGAGGATTTCCAAAGTAATTGTGAAGGTTATGATGGTAAAGAGGAACAGTTATGATAGGGTTCTGACACAACTTGGATTCAGGGTTATTTAAATATTCTGTTATTGCAGCATCCATCAGAATGTAGAACTCTAAGTGATCTCATCAAGGCCGAGGACAACAATAAGCTGAGATGGAAACCAGACTTTAACACTTTTAAATGAGGATACTTAAAAGATTAGCAATTCTAATCTTTAGTAGTGAACAAATCTCAGCAGAAATATATAGATGGACAAACAATCCTTCCCTTTACCCAATTCTACATTAGGAGAAAATTCTGTCTTATAATCTAGGAAAAGGAAAAATGAACCCTTATAGTTTACGATCATGCAAGCAGCCAAGTAATGAGTCAAATACGTTATCAACATCTAATGTCAACACAGAGAGCCAAAGTGCTAATGGAAGTTGCATTTTCTCCTTGGCATATTCAGTGCTTCAAGAGTGTTCAATATTTTCAGAGGCCATAAAACGAGAAAATTTCAGAGCAGTAGTTACAGTATGTGCATGGACTGAACTGGGAAGTACTGAGGGATGCCTAATGAGGTTACGGAACAAATCAACATAGATAGCCTGCTGACTGTTCATTAGCCACCCTGGAAGAGCCAGGGGGCCTCCATCTAGAGCAGCTGCTAAACCAGAAGAAAACATCACTGGAGCTCAAGAGCACAAGCATCATACAATCAAAAAAAAAAAAAGAGCTGGAAACATTCTAAGAGACCACGTAGTTCAGTGTCCACAAATCTGTAAGTCATTGTTGCACTTGAGTGATTCCACAAACTTCCTGAAATTATATGCAAAGTTACATTTACACATGCTTAAGAACCACTGATATAGATCAATTATTTCATTTGATGGATGAGAAACAGTTCCAATGAAATTGAATCACAATTCACTCTACTAAATTGGAGACGCAGCTCTTGAGTCCAAGCTGTTTGTTTTTGCTATCACACCAACTTGTCTCCTATTAAGTATTAAAAATCTTAACCACAGGAGTTCCCTTCGTGGCTCAGTGGTTAACGATTCCAACTAAGAACCATGAGGTTGCGGTTTCGATCCCTGGCCTTGCTTAGTGGTTTAAGGATCCAGCGTTGCCGTGAGCTGGGGTGTAGGTCGCAGATGCGGCTCGGATCGCGCGTTGCTGTGGCTGTGGCGAAGGCCGGCAGCTATAGCTCCTGTTAACCCCTAGCCTGGGAACCTCCATATGCCCCGGGTGCGGCTCTACATAAAAAAGGCAAAAAGACAAAAAAACACTTAACTGCAGCAGAAAAAAATAAAAGACAGCAGGAATCCCTCTTCCTTGATTCTCTAAAAAATTTAGTATCTCCTGCGTAACAACTCAATAAGTTCTCCATGAGTCCACTTATTCTGCCCTTCTTTATCAACATGTCAAATACAACCTGGGAGATGTCTGTGTTCTGGTAGCCTTTGCCATTGAAACAATATCTGACATAAGTAGCTCAGGCCCTAGTGGTTTCTCAGAAACCAAAAGCAGTCTACCAGAATACACAAGGGAGAAATGAGAGGCCATAATTTGACTGAGAGGAAGAGATCCAGCCTTAGTTGACTTGCAAACTGGCAGTACAGCCAGGTCAGCCTCTTAGGCAGGTGTCTGGAAGCTGCACACCCTGAGGGGGAAGTGTTAGTTGACAATGTTAGATGTTAGGCCTTTTCTGATTGGCAGGAAAGAACTCAGAGTGAGATAACCCAGCTTTTCAAAGTCAGTGTGACTTGTACCTGAACTGGAGAAAACAGGATATAATAGTTGTAGTAGACGAGAAACCCTAAACTCTTGACTCCACTGGAGAACATCAAGGGGATATGTCATTTTTCCTATCCTTTTTGCACTTCTCTTATTTTTATTCTTATTATAAATGGAAATATTGGCAATGGAAATTGAGAGCTAAATCAGGCCCCTGTTTAAACATCAATGGAAATAAAAGAATCCCAAATTGTATCATTTATCTTCTCAGTTAATAAGATATTAATCAAATACTCTGAACTTCAGAAAAAAGATTGAAAGTCCCATAGAAAACTCTGTGAAAAAAATTAAAAATAAAAATTAGTTTTGAGACTGTAAGGGTGCAAGGACAGGTTACATACTTACACTGACCTGTACAAAAATGATGCTTAACAAATGTTTGTTGAACTGAACTGAACTGGTGTATAAACCATCTAACAAATGGTCACCCTGATCATTCCCAAAGAAGGAAGAAGTTTTGCTCAAGAATCACTCCCCTTGTGAATGCACTAAGGGTATTTTTTTAAACTAGCTTTCATTAAGCAACTCCAAATATATTTTGATTGATCTTCCAGTTATTCTAAAATGGCTCTGAATTTACAAATATATGCCAAGATTTTTATACGTTCAATAAATTAACAAGATTTTCTCTCAGTGTTATGTTTATAAAAAATACTCTCTAATAACATATTGTCACTAATGAATAAGAATCTCTCATTAAATTAATAACACCATTAGATTCACTTTCAGACGGTTTAACAGTGCTCTTTGGGGTCTAATATACTTGGGCAAACAGCCACTGGAGTGTACATGAATATGTACAATGTAAATCTCCATCTCAAATCTAAATAAAGTGTTTTTTCCCCTGCTACACGTGCTTCTTTTTCTATATTGACTACTGTGATTAGGAGTACTACAATTTATCTAGCCCTCAATCCAAAAAGTTAACTAAACATTCCTCTCTCACCTAAAACATCTACTGAATAAGGATATACAATCATACATATCTCATAAAAATCGATCAAATTCATGCCTTCCTTTTTCCCATGGTCATTGTCTTGTTAGAGGCCCTCCTCTCTTTGAGCTGGACAAGCTCTCTACCTTTGATTACTCCCATTAGTTTTTCCAGAACTTGACATCAGAATTCATTTTCTAAAAAGTCAATCTGATCACTTCCTACCCCTGCTTAAACCCTCTCACAATCTTCCTACTGCATTCAACTACATACAGTTTTGCCCTAAAATACAAGGCTTTTGGTAATTTAATCTTGGTGTTCTTTCCATTCCCATCTGCAGCAACCTGTAGCATCTCCTGTGGCTCTTTAAACAACCTGCCTAGAGAACTTGTCTAGGTTCCTTACGTCTGCCTCATTTTTTTAAATCTTCTTTAGCTTTTAGCATATACCATACACTCTCCATGAAATGATCTGACATTTTTTCCATCTGGCATAGAAGCTACCCTTCGTTCCTTCAAGGTTTAATCAAGGCTGTAAAAAAAAAAAAAAAAAAAAAAATATATATATATATATATATATTTATATCTGCCCCATATGAAGTTTACTCTTTGCTCTCCAATCTAGCACATTTTGTCCATATTTCTATCATAGAACTTTTAAAACAATATTTTTATGAAACATGCATACTGAAGTCAAATATATTATTTGAACACGACAGTTAATTTTAAAGTACCAAAAAGATAATCTAGAATTCTGAAATATGCACACTTACAAATTTCCCATGGGTCAATGGAGGAATAATAAAGGAAATTAGAATATATGTAATATTAAAATATTTTAATACATGTAATATAAAGTACAAGAAATGGAGCAACATCTGTGAAAATCACTGAAATTCCAACAAATTTCTCCTACATAAAACCAACAAAAGCACTGGCAAAAATATTTAGAATTGACTTTTTCAGAACTCTAGAAATTAATCAAATACTTGCAGAATTCTGGGGAGTGTTTACTCAAGAAAAATGCTGATGTCAGTAAAAAAACAGTGAACTCCGTGCGATTTGAATTTGCCCTTGTCTCTTCTCCCTTTACTTGAAAACTAATAGCCCACATTTGTGGTGAATACCAGCACACCAGCAACCTCTGAAAAAAGCAGAATAGGGCTAGAGCATCTTCAAAATCTCATTCTCAGAAAAATGTCACGATTTAACTTATTTGGTGGTGCCTAAAAGACCCACTTCAAGCTTATTTGTATTGAACACCTACAGCATCTAATTAGAAAATACGTTCCCAAAGGCACTTGTTGAAAATAATTATAGGCTTTTTTTTTTTTTACTTTATAGTTGTCTGAGGCAGTGAATAAGAGCGGTGCAAACAAGAAAAAATATTTTTTATGATTTGTTTAGGTCTTCACCTCTACCATTAGAATCCCTTCAAGGGTATAGACTGTACCAAACAAATTTTTGTGCTCATAGATCCTAACAAAATGCTAAAGACATAGCATTGTGTAGCTGTTGGCTGGGAAAATAAGTAAATGAATGAATGAAAAGAGATGGAGGAGATAAGATCCCTCTTCTGTTGCACTGGTTCAATCACTTTTTTTTCCTTTTTTACATATTAGTTTAACTTTCAGGATGTATGTGCTCCCACATCCCTGGATACAGCTAAATAAAACTTGTTTTCTAGAATTGCTATAATAAAGAAGCACAGACTGGATGACTTAAACAACAGAAATTTATTTCCTCACAGTTTTGGAGGTTAGAAGTCTGGGATTAAGAAACAACCAACAGGCTTAGCTCCTTCTTAGAACTATGTGGAAGAATCTCTTCAAGGTGCCTCTCTTTGGCTTTTGATGGCTGTCTTATCTCTGTCTTTATATGGTCTTCCCTCTGTCCATGTCTATGTCCAAGTTTCCTCTTTTTATAAGGATAACAGTGATACTGGATTAGGGCCCAGCCTAATGACCTCATTTTAATCTAATCACCTTTGTAAAGACCCTATCTCCAAATAAGGTGACATTATGAAATACTGGCAATTAGGACTTCAACATGATATTTTAGGAAAACACAATTCAACATCTATTCTCATTTATCTCAAAAAGCTGTTATGTTTTTCAGACTTTTCAGAATGTTTCTAAATAATAAGCCAGATTTTTCAGAGTATCTTCTATGACCTTTAAAACACTATCAAGAAAAAGTCCCTAAGGTCACCAGCCATGGTTTTGAAGTCCAGTTGTCACATCAAAGTCAGCACTAGAGGTGAAGGAAGAACAAATTGGACTAATTTTAGTGCTGGCTCAGCCATTACACATTGAATCTGCATTGGGCAAGAGACAAATAATCTCTGCTTCAGTTCTTCACTTCAGTTCAAAAAGGAGGTGTTTGGGCTGAATCCCTCTGCACTTCCACAAGCCCAAAGACCCTAATTCTGCCTTGTTTTATTTTGCCACAGCAACTGGCACTGTTGGATATGACCCAGAAATAACACGAGTACTTATTTAAATGATGAGATTAATATAAATTCAGTTGAGTTTGGAAATGTTTGCACAGCTAAAGACTGTGAACCTTCCAGACCTCTTAGACAAATTTCATCCATTCTCTGAAGACAAACTACCTTTGAAGTTCTAAATGCACACAAATGTTGCTTTCAGCAACAAAAAACCACCTATGGTAGGTATCCCTCATGACAGTGCCTTAAGATACTCCAAAGTTATTTTTATCAAGAATGAATATTCCAGCAGTCCACTTTCTCAGAAACTAGTCCTAGAAAAATAGAACCTACCACAACAGGTTATAGGACGTAAGTTACACATTAATTTATAAAATATATCTTGGATTCTATGATATAATTCAAAGCAACCAATGGTTCACTTACTAAATGGTATGTATCCATGTAAACTGCAGTATTGAATTTTAGAAGTACCTATTTTTTAAATATAGCAAGTGACAACAGAATCAAGACAATGAAATGATCTTTATTGATACAGTAAAATCAAGCATGCATCTGAAAAAGAATTCATTTCTTTTGATAAAAGTGCTTTTGTAAACTTGATATAAAGTATAATGATCAAAAGTTTTGAGACTATGTGCTGAAAGAGAATGAGTTATGTGCACATTTCCTTTGAAAAATAATCATGGAACATTACAACACAAGACTATAGGATATGTTAGGACAATCTGAAGCAACATCAAGGCTGGAAGAAAAAATATGCCAATACTTCAGAAGATTGTTTAGGACACAAAGCATTCCTTAGAAGGGATATCTATGTTAAATTACCAGCTGAGACTAATTCTTGAGGATACCAACCATATTTTAAACTGGCTTTAATTTATTCAAGCAGGCAGTAGTAGATTTTGGACAGGAATAAATGAGCAAACATCGAAATGCAATTATCTCAATATCCAATGCTTGGCAATGATAATAATGGCAATTATTTAAAACATACTATAATATGAAATTTTAAAGCGAAGGGTGTAGAATGTGTTTTTGGGCTTTTTTATAACTATGTTAATGAATAGTATGAGTCTCAGAGGGTCTTTGACTACCTGAAGCTTCTAAGATTTACAGATTTTACTCAGACTGTTGCTATTCTAGACAGCCAAAACATACTACAAACCATGCAGCGGCTAGCTATATAATCATGGCCTACAGATACAAGATTTAGTAATTGATACGATGGTGAAAAGTGATACAGGGTTGAAAAAAAGAACAGCAGCTATATTAATGCAGGTTATGGTGATCTCAGCTTCATAATGTACTTTTTAAGAGTATACTGATCATCCAAAATTGATAAAGTAATTCTTCCATTTAAGCAATATCCCATTCTACAAGTAATTTCTTACAAGATAGCGAGTGTCTCAATGTTCTTATACGGTTGATTCATTTCTTATGGCTATGTGCTCCCAGAAAATGGTTTACTCATTCTTCGTGGCAACAGCTCTGGAAAATATAAGGACTACTTTATACACCTATAAAATACTTTAACAGTACATATCTCTCCCTCACGTTTCATGATGCAAACTCCATTACAAATTTAATTAAGATTAGATGTGGTACTAAATATTTTATGAGTCTAAAGTATGAAGAGATTAAATGATCATCTTATTTTCCTCATTATAAAAATAAAAACCCACCAACTCCCACTTCATTCAATAAGATACCCAAACAAAGGCTCTCAAAAGTATGTTCTCTGAATAAAAAGGCTCTTCCCACTTATAGAACAGGAGCTGACATTTCCCCCAACTTATTTAGTCCCTTCGCTGCAAATATACTCCATATGTTTGGACGATATAGGCTGGCCCTTTCTTCTAAACTTGAGACCAGGGGTTTTTAACTTTTTTTAAAAGATCATTGTTAAGATATAACTCACATACAATAAAAGTCACCCATTTGAAATTTATGGCTCAATGTTTTTTAGCATATTCACAAAGTTGTGTAATAATCACAACAATTTTAGAGCACCTTTATCATTCCAAAAAGAACCTCATACTCATAATCAGTCACTCTTATTCCCTGCTGTCCCACCCTAGGAAACCAATAATCTAATTTGTCTCTACAGATTTTTGGACCATTCGTGCAAAAGGAAGCACACAGTATGTGGTCTGACTGGCTTCTCTGACTTACCATATGTTTTCAAAGTTCACCCATATGGTAGAATGTATCAATCCTTCATTCTTTTATTATCAAAGAATATTCCACTGTATAGGTATACCACATTTTATTTATCCATTAATCGGTGATGAACAATCGGGTTGTTACCACTTTTAGACTAATGTGAAAAATGCCAAAATGAACATTCATGTTGGACAGACATATGTTCTGGTTTCTCCTGGATATATAGCTAGAAGTGGAATTTGTGTGTCATATTGAAAGTCTATGTTTAACAATTTAAGGAACTGCCAAACTGTTTTACAAAATAGTTGTATCAATTTACATCCCCCTCATCAATGTATGATGGTTCATATTTCACTACATCTTCAGTAACACATACCACTATCTGAATCACACTAGTGGGTGTAGTGTGGTATGTTATTGTGGTTGTGATTTGCACTTTCCTAATGTGTAACGATGTCAAGCATCTTTTCATGTGGTTATTGGCCATTTGCATGTCTTCTTTAAAGAAATATCTATTCAGAATCCTTGCCCATTTTTAATTGGGTCACTTGTCTTTTTAGTATGACATTTAAGAGTCCTTCTAGACACAAGTGCCTTATCAAATATATGATTTGCAAACACTGTATTCCATCATATGGATCGATTTTTCACTTTTTTGATGGTCTAATTTATAGCATAAAAGTTTTAAATTTTGATGTATCTAATTTTTCTTTTGTTGTTTGTGTTTTGTTGTCACGTCTTTATCTACCAAAAAAACCCAAACAAACACTCAAAAACCCAGGCATGAAGTTTGCTTCATTTTTTTTCTAAGAGTTTTAGCTCTTACATTTAGGTCTCTGATTCATTTTAAATTAATTTTTTTTGTATGATGTGAGTTGAGGCTACCAAACTTCATTCTCTGCATGTGGATATCAAGCTGTTTCAGCACTAACTGTTGAAAAAACTCTTCTTTCCTCATTAATTGCTTTGGTACTCTAGTCAAAAAGCAATTGAGCATAAACTTGAGTTTAATAATATAGAATTTAAGGGAAACAATGACCTGAAAATTTCTTAGGTCATAATATGATGAGATTTAGCCAGTAACCAGTAATGGGGTGGAAAAATGGCTGGAAACATCCAAATGACAAATATAATGTGGCCACAAAGTACAGACTCTATCTGCATCCATGTCACTTACAAAGTTTCTAGTGGGCTAGGAGGAGGAAAGGCTGAAATCTCACAGGTAGGCAATGATATCATGTGTTTATTACATCACGCAGTGACCAAAGTCAAGTAGGTGGCTTTGGTGAGATTTTATGTCATTTATCTAGTCTGACGATGCAGGAGGTACGGCCTCAAAGGATGAAGTGGAGTGTTTATTGGTGTGAATGGCAGGAACTAAGCAGGATATGAGAGCCAATTGCTTAGTAGACTGGTTCAGAATAGGGGTTAGATCCAGTAGTAGCTGTGAATCAAGAAATAAAGGTGGAAACCAAGTCAGCAGACAAAGCAAATATGACAAAAGTTTGGGTAATGCCATGAAATTACAAAGAAAGAGACTGAGAATACCCTACATATGAAGCTAGGACCAGTCTCCATGCTTAGGTTAGAAAGAGAATTTTCAGGGGGATCCCACTAGAGCACAGAAGGCTGAGGACCTGGAACTGCTGCAACTGTGGCTTGGGTCTCTGCTGTGGCTCACATTCAGTCCCTGGCCCTAGAACTTCCATATGCTGCAAGTGTGCAAAAAAAAAAAAAAAAAAAAAAAAAAAAAAAAAAAAAAAAAAAAAAAAAAAAAAAAAAAAAAAAAAAAAAAAAAAAAAAAAAAGGAAGAAAGGAAAGGAAAGAAAAAAAAGGATTCACATACTGAATCCTTATTTAAGAACTGGCTTATGAATTTGCAGATTAAGGCAGCACATTGATACCTACAACTAAGAATCACTTACTGAATCTTTGCTATATCTCAGGAACTCTTCCAGTTGATTAACATATATTATCTCACTTAATTCTCATGAGTACCATAGGATGTTAATCCTATTATTAATGACAGAGATTAAAAAAAAAAAAACTAAGATCCGAAGGTTAAGTATCTTATCTAAATCTCACAGCTATACAACAGCAGAGACTAAATTTAAAACCAGATCTAGATAACTCCAAAGTATGTGGTCCTTGGATTATAGTGGTGAAGATGAAGGAAAACTGCATTAAGATCAAGCTTACTTCTAAAGTTAAAAAATAAAAATGGTAGGTTGGGTGCTAAAAGCTAGAGGATAATAAGGCTTCTAATCTTCACTGGCTATTGGCGTTACCATCAAACTCATCAGCTATGTATGAAACTACTGAGCTATCTCTGATTTTTTCTGCTAACACATCATTTCTATTTGACATCCATATATTTTCCATTCTACTCTTAAGGATCTATTTCAGGTTGTCATCACGCCTGATCTTGATAACTGTAGCATATTCCAAACTAATTTTCTGTATTTTAGCACCCTCTCTCTCTCTATATATATATATGAATATATATAAATATATATATATATATATGGATATATATAAATATATATATATGGATATATTTTTTTCAGGTTATTCACTACTACAAAGGTAAGCTGGAAATGCAATTGTGAACATAGCACATTTACACTAAAAAATATTCCATACTCTCCCCTCCTGTTCACCAAATCAAATACAGTTAATTGAGCTTTATATTCCTCACCTCCACAATATAGCCATGACTTCCCATTCCAACCTAGACATCTTAACAGCCTACAGCTAAACTGTACCACCTACCATTGTTAAAAAGTACTCCATGCTTCCAAACTTAATCCATTTATTTGTTTATTTTCTCTAGGCATGAAATGCCTCCCCCATTTCTACCCCCTGAAATCTAGTCCATTTCAAATGCCAGCTCTTCCAGAAAAAGTATCCCAATTCCCTCAACATAATAATTGCTTCCTCTTTTAATTATATTTTTTCTTCTATAGCTCGTAAAATATTAAGTTATTCTAATTCTGTGCATTTACCTAATCTCCCATTCTAGACTTCAAGTGCTATGAAAGGAAAGCCTGTATGTGTAATACTCTTGTCTGAATTCCAAAATACTTAGCAGATTATTTGAAGTTGTGAGGATTAAAAATAATCATTGGATTAAATTATTAAAGTAGAAAAAATATAGTGGTGTATTAATCAGAACTATCTTTGTTACAAATAACATATGTTCCATCTAACTTAGACCAAAACAGAAATGTTTTGGGTTCATATGAACAAACTATGGAAAAGGAATGATAGGGTTGGCTTTCCAAGATCACAGATACAGGGATTAGTACCATGTTGCTCTTCTTCTATGGGTTGGCTTCGTACCTACCTATTGAAGATTGATTTTGTACCTTGTCAGAGAAATGGCCACTAACAGCTTCCCAGTTTCCACTCTCTAAGCTTCAGGACAAGAGAGAAAAGGAATCTTCTAAAACAATTACCTCTGTACCTGCATCTGTTCAAAAAATAACAGAAAAAAAAGTCTGACTGGCCCATCTTGATTCACTGATTCAGTGAATTTTTGACAGTGATCATAAAAAGGTAGCAGCTCCTGTGAAAGGTCTCATGGATAAAATGAGTTGTCCATATGTGTGTGTTTTTAGAGGGCTTTCTTAGAACATGAGAGAAGGGGTGTTATATGGGCAAATATTTGATGTCCACTATAAGCAAAGAAAGGTTTCAGTGGTAATAACTGATTACTATTAGACAGGTGAGTTAAAAAAAAAAGGGAAGAAAGGAAAATTCTAGTCTATCAGTTTATAAACAGCATTTACATTATTTTGGAACAAATGACATCATTTGTTTTCCCATTCCTCATGTTATTGTCCTCTCTCCAAAACCGTTCAGATTTTGTATAGTTTATGCAAAAGTAAGGCTGTGTGCGACTGTTGATCCATTTCCTAGATTGATATGGAAAAGAAAAAGGCTGTTTATTATAACTATTTGGGAATCTAGTATTCCTTGATGGTTAAAACAGTGTTACTGAATATAAGTTTCAGCCTTTCTCACTTATCATTTTTACTTCCTTGCATCATATTTATCTTTTCTACTTTTATTGTTGGAAGTTTCCATCATATATCTCATGGAGTTTCATACACACAGGACATCAAGAATCACAGTCTCAAATAACTATAATAGCCAGTAAGAAAACACAACATACATGAGTAGGAAATAATGATCTGGGAAATGCCTACTCTTAAAATGGGCAGTTGCTGCTCCTGCCAATTGTTCCATTGAGGGAAGGCAGACTTGTGTTAAATCAGGTGATTCCTTATATTAAAAAATCCCACAGTCAGGTTTATATATAAAATCTCTTGATGTTTAAATACGAGTCACAAACTCAAATATTTTTCAAATGTTTTACAGAGCAAACAGAGCAAATGTGCAAGTGAAATCTCACCTGGCAATTTAATCTACTGTAGATATGTTCAACAAATACTCATTGAATGAATGCTTATGTACAAAATTAATGATTTGCAAATCAAACTGTAGTTTTCTATTAATTACATTCCAATTGTAGAGGCCACTTTCTCCAGAAGAAAATGTTGGCCTCAGTCTATTAAGCCACTGTTTAAAATTTTAACATTTACATGAGAATCAATCTTCTTTTGTTAATAAGAAGCAAATCAAATTCTAAAAGTGACCTCTAAAGAAGTTAGTCAAATAGATAATCAATTCACTCTTATAGATGCCTTCTCATAGGATACTAAAAGGGTCATGCAGTCAGCATTAATTGGCATTCTTCTTTAGTTTTTGTTACTTAACTGTTTAAACTGCTCAATTTAATCCTCTTCATGAAAGCATTAAAAACTGCTATCAGTCATACTGAAAATCTTTCTTTGAATTTCTACAGGCCTTATTTGTTGCATGCCATTTAATCACATTTCTGAGCTTCAAGGAGTTTCTTAACAAATAGAAGTGAAATATCTACACAGTGAAGCAATGGAAAGAAGAACAAACTTGTTATTAGGAGATCCAGTGAGATTCAGATTCATTAATTGTGAGAACTTGGGGAAGAAGAGTAAATGGTCTGCTCTGTACTTCAACAACAACTCTTCAGCAGTAGTCAAGTGAGAGAAGAAGACAACAGAAGGAAATCAGGCATTTAGTTGTCCAGGTAACTGTCAACTGTCAACTCCTGTTAAAAAAAGAAGATAGATATGAGAACCAGAAGGGCAGTATTGATAGAACCTGCTATGAATAGATGTTGGGAGAAAGGAGGAGAGGAATAAAAATGAATGCCAAGATATACAGGTAAAAGCTATTTTATCATTTAAAAATATACTAAAAATATAATGTAATGATTAAAACAAATATATATAAAGCAAATATATATATCCATATATATATATGTACATGTGCGTGTGTGCATGTGTGTGTGTATATATATATATATATATGTATATGTGGATTCTACACATATATAAAAATATATGACCAAAAGCCCAAACAAAATGAGGGAAATGAAAATATACTGCACTTTGTAGAAAATAAAAAGGAAAGAAAATGAATTTTTTTCCATAATTGAGAAGATATTTTTAAAAATTATACCATAAAGATGAAAAGTATGATGTCTGAGAGAAAAAAATTCATATCAATTTATCAGAAAATGACGTGAATTAGCAAAAAGACTGGTGAATATGAAAACAATGCACTGGAAACGATGCAAAAAGAAACATAAAAGAATGAAAACCAAAAAGAAAAGACAAAGAAGAAAAGGGAAGAGAAGTAAAGGGAAAGAGAAAAGAAGAAGGTATTGTGGGGAATATAAGTAAAATGTATGGCAATAACAGCAGAAAATGGAAGGAGAAAAATAGAATACTACTGTAAAATTCTTATACTATATATGAAGTAAATATCACTTGAAGATAGACTCTGATAAGTTAAACAATGCATACCATAAACTCTAAAGTGACCACTAAAATAAAATGAAGAATATAGGTAATGATTATAAGCCAAAAACTGAGACAGTATGATATAATAATTTTCAAAGAGGGAAAACCAGAATTCCCTGGTGGTTCAGAAAACCAAGTCCAGCAGATCTGTGTTGTCATTGCTGTGGCTCAGTTCTGATCCCTGGCCCAGGAAATTCCACATGCCATAGGTGCAGCCTAAATAAATAAATAAATAAAGGAAGGAAGGAAAATAAAGGAGGGAAGAAGATCAAAATAAGACTGGAATGAATAGAAAACCAGAAAACAAATAGCAAAATAACTGACCTTGGTATATCAAAAATAAGACAATACGCAAACTATTTATAAACATTTCAATAGGAAGGCAAAATTATAAAATTAGACTCAAAGAAAAAAGCAAGACCCCACTGTTCACTGCTTACATGAAACATTTTAAATACAAAGAAACAAACAGGCTAAATGTAAAATGATGAATGAATATATACACCAAGCTAATTCTAGTCAAAATAAAGCTGGAGTGGCTATATTAATATCAGGAAACTAGATTTCAGAGCAATGAATAATACTAGGGATAAAGAGATTTCATACTAAAAAGGGGGCTAGTTCTTAAACAAGAAAACATAATAATCCTAAGGATTTATGCATCTAATAAGGGAATGTCAACATATACAAGGGAAAAATGAATAGAACGTGAACATAAATAAGTAAATTCATACAGAGATTAATTATACTTAGAGAAGAAAAGATCAAAATTGAGGTATAAACTAATGAAAGACAAACAAGAAGCTGATTCTTTGACAAAAATCAAAATAACTGATAAACATCTATATAAAATGATGACAAAAAAAGAAGACTCAATACAAATTAACATTGTCACTAGATAAAATGAAAAACCTAACAGGAAGACTACTACCAGAGCTCATTAAAGAAAAGTAGAAAACTCTGTATAGACCTATACCTATTAAAGAGATTGAATTTGCAGTTAAAAACTTCACTCGCAGGATTGCATTAAGATGGCGGAATAGAAGGACTGGAGTTCAACTTCTCTCCCAAAAAACAGCAAAACTACAACCAAATGCTGAGCAACCTTCAACCAAGTAGACTGTAAACTTCCAAAAAAGATATTCTACTCCATAAGACAAAGAGAAAAACACATCAAGAGATAGGAGGTGTGATTACGTGATAGAAGCAACCCCATACCTCCCGGGTGGGAAGCCCCACAGACTGGAAAGTAACTGTATCACAGAGACTCAGCTACAGGACTGTGAGTTCTGATCCCCATGTCAAATCCCCATGCCTGGGGATCTGGCACAGGGAGAAAGAGCCCCCGGAGCATCTGGCATTGAAGGCCAGTGGGGCTTCTGTGCAGGAGTTCCACAGGACTGGCGGAAAGAGGAGACCCCTTCTTGAAAGGCACACAGACTTTCACATGCACTGGGTCCCAGAGCAAAGCAAAGTCTCCATAGGAATCCAGGTGGAACCTGAATACAATTCTTGGAGGATCTCCTGGGAAAACAGGGGTGACTGTGGCTTGTTGTGGGGAAAGGGCATTGGAGGTGAAGCTCTCGGGAACATTCATCAGCCTGCATTTCTCTGGAGGGGGCCATTTCTGGGAAAATCTGGTTCCTCCCAGCAGTGCTGAGAGGCCCCAGGCCAAACAATAATCCAGGTGGGATCACAGCCCCACCCATCAGTAAAGAGCCTGCATAAAGACCCCTCAGGCACACAACCAGCCTCTAATCTCATCCAGAGACAAAGCCCCACCTATCAGAGGGCTAGGAATCAACCCCACCTACCATGGGCAGGCACCAGTCCCTCCAATCGGGAAGCCTACAGTAAGCCCCCCCATCCAATACCATTAGCCACAGAAGAGACAAACACCAGAACTAAGAGAGGCTACAACTCTATTGTCAGCAAAAAGGTCACTACGCCAAAAACCTATAAAAACGAAAAGACAGAAAACTATAACTCAGATAATGGACAAAGAGAAAGGCCCAGAAAAATAGCTCAGTGATGAGGAGATTATCAGCCTCCCAGAAAGAGACTTTAGACTGTTGATGCTGAAGATGATGCAAGGCATTGGAAAAAACTGGAGGCAAAGATTGATAATTTACAGGAAACACTGAGCAGAGAAATACAAGACGTAAAAATTAAACAAGAGGAGATGCAAAATACAATAACTGAAATAAAAAATTCATTAGAAGCAACCAACAGTAGAATACAGGAGGCAGAAGAACGAATCAGCAGGTGGAGGACAGATTAGTGGAAATCACTAATGCAGAAGAGAAAAGAGATAAAAGATTGAGAGGAAATAAGCAGAGTCTCAGAGAACTCTGGGATAATGTTAAACACACCAACATCCATATTATAGGGGTGCCAGAGGGAGAAGAGAGAGAGAAGGGGACAGAAAACATATTTGAAGAGATAATAGCTGAATACTTCCCTAATATGGGAAAGGAACCACTCACTCAACTCCAGGAAGTGCAATGAGTAACATATAAAATAAACCCAAGGAGGAACACCCCAAGACACATATTAATCAAAATGACCAAAATTAAAGACAGAGAAAATTTTGAAAGCAGCTAGGGAAAATAAACAAATGACATACAAGGGAATCCCAATAATGTTATCAGCAGATTTTTCAGCTGAAACTCTGCAGGCCTGAAGGGAGTGGCATGATATACTTAATGTGATGAAAGGGAAAAACTTCCAACCAAGATTGCCTCACCCAGCAAGGCTCTCATTCAGATTTGAAGGAGAGATCAAAACCTTTACAGATAAGCAAAAGCTAAGAGATTTCTGCAACACTAAACCAGCTTTACAACAAATCCTAAAGGAACTTCTCTAGGCAGAAAAGAAAAGGCCACAACCATAAACAAAAACACCACAAATGACAAGGCTCACAAGGAAAGGCATATATACAGTAAAGATACTAAATCATCCATGCACAATTATGCTACCAAAATCAGAAATCGTGAGAAGAGAGCACAAATGCAGGTCACTGGAGACGCATGTGCAATTAAGAAAACAACAACTTAAAACGATCTCATTTATATATAGACTACTATATCAAAACTTCCAGGTAACTACAGACCAAAAATCTACAATTGATACACAAACAAATAAGAAAAATCAACTCAAATACAACATTAAAGATAGTCATCTTCTGAGAGGAGAAAAGAGAATAAGGGAAGCAACAAAAAAACCAAAGAATTAATAAAATGACAGTAAGAACATACATATCAATAGTTACCTTAAATGTTAATGGAACGAATGCCCCAACCAAAAGATATAAACTAGCCGAAAGGATACAAAAACAAGACCCATGTATATGCTGCCTTCAAGAGACCCACTTCACTTCTAGGAACACATACAAATTGAAAGTGAGAGGATGGAAGAAAATATTCCATGCAAACGGGCATCAAAAGAAAGCTGGAGTAGCAATACTCCTATCAGACAAAATAGACTTTAAAATGAAGAATATTTTAAGAGACAAGGAAGGGTACTACAAAATAATCAAAGGATCAATCCAAGAAGAAGAAATAACAATTTTAAATATCTAGGCACCCAACATGGGATCACCACAATATATAAGGCAACTGCTAACAACCTTAAAAGGAGAAATCAACAATAACACAATCATAGGTGGGGGACTTTAACACCCCACTTACAGCAATGGACAGGTCATCCAGGCAGAAAATCAATAAGGAAACACAGGCCCTGAATGAAGCATTAGATCAGATGGACTTAATAGATATTTATAGGACATTCCATCCAAAAGCAAGAGAATACACATTTTCCTCAAGTGTGCATGGAACATTCTCTAAGATTGATCACATCCTGGGCTACAAACCAAGCCTCGGTAACTTTAAGGATACTGAAATCATATCAAGCATCTTCTCTGACCACAATGCCATAAGACTGGAAATCAACAAGGAAAAAATGGCAAAAAAAACCAAACACATGGAGACTAAACAACATGCTACAAAAGAACCAATGGATCACTGAAGAAATTAAAGAGGAAATTAAAAAATACCTAGACGCAAATGACAACAAAGACACGACACTCCAAAACCTCTTGGATGCAGCAAAAGCAGTTCTAAGAAGAAAGTTTATAGCAATACAAGCGTACCTCAGGAAACAAGAAAAAGGTCAAATAAACACCTAACTTTACATCTAAAGCAGCTAGAGAGGGAAGAACTGACAAGACCTAAAGTTAGTAGAAGAAAAGAAATCATAAAGATCAGAGTAGAAATCAATGAAATAGAAACGAAGACTATAGAGAAGATCAATGAAACTAAAAGCTGGTTCTTTGAAAAGATCAACAAAATTGATAAACCCTTAGCCAGACTTATTGAGAAAAAAAGAGAGAGGACACAAATCAATAAAAGTAGAAATAAAAAAGGAGAAGAAACAACAAACATCACAGAAATACAAAGGATCATAAGAGACTACTATATGCAACTATATGGCAATAAAATGGAAAACCTAGAAGAAATGGACAAATTCTTAGAAAAGTACAATCTCCCAAGACTAAACCAAGATGAAATAGAATATATGAAGAGACCAATGACAAGTTCTGAAACTGAAACTGTGATTAAAAAAACGTCCAACAAACAAAAGTTTGGATTCACAGGTGAATTCTATCAAACATTAGAGAAGAGCTAACACCTATCCTTCTGAAACTCTTCCAAAAAATTGCAGAGGAATGGACACTCCCAAACTCATTCTATGAGGCAACCATCACTCTGATACCAAAACCAGACAGAGATACCACAAAAAAATTACAGGCCAATCTCACTGAAGAACATAGATGCACAAATCCTCAACAAAATACTAGCCAACCGAATCCAACAATACATGAAAAGAACTGTACACCACGATCAAGTGGGATTTATCCCAGGGATGCAAGGATTCTGCAATATCTGCAAATCAATCAGTGTGATACACCATGTTAACAAACTGAAGAACGAAAACCATATGATCCACTCAGATGCACTAAAAGCCTTTGACAAAATCCAACACCTATTTCTGATAAAAACCCTTCAGAAAGCGGGCATAGGGGGAACCTACCTCAACATAATCAAGGCCATTTATGAGAAACCCAGAACTCACATCATTCTCAATGGTGAAAAGCTGAAAGAATGCCCACTGAGATCAGGAACAAGACAGGGATGTCCATTCTCACCACTACTATTCAACATAGTTCTGGAAGTCCTAGCTACAGCAATCAGAGAAGTAAAAGAAATAAAAGGAGTCCATATTGGAACGGAGGAAATGAAACTATCACTTTTTGCAGATGACATGATACTATACCTAGAGAATCCTAAAGACTCTACCAGAAAACTGTTAGAGCTCATCAGTGAATTTGGCAAAGTTGCAGGATACAAAATTAATACACAGAAATCAACTGCATTTCTATATACTAACAAGGAAAGATCAGAAAGAGAAATTAGGGAAGCAAACCCATTTACCATCACATAAAAAATAATCAAATACTTAGGAATAAACCTGCCTAAAGAGACAAAAGATCTGTACTCTGAAAATCATAATACGCTGATGAAAGAAATCAAGGATGACATGAACAGGTGGAAAGACATACCATGCTCTTGGATTGGAAGAGTCAATATTATCAAAATGACTATACTACCCAAGGCAATCTACACATTCAATGCAATCCCTATCAAATTACCAAGGACCTTTTTCACAGAACTAGAACAAAATACTTTAAAGTTTGTTTGGAAGCACAAAAAACACAGAATAGCCAAAGAACATCTTGAAAAAGAAAAATGGAGCTGGAGGACTCAGGTTCCCTGACTTCAGACTCTACTACAAAGCTACAGTCATCAAAACCATACGGTACTGGCACAAAGACAGAAATATAGATCAGTGGAACAGAATAGAAAGCCCAGAATTAAATCCATGCATCTTATAGTCAACTAATCTATGACAAAGGAGCCAAGAATATACACTGGAGGAAAGACAGCCTCTTCAATAAGTGGTGCTGGGAAAACTGGACAGCTACATGTAAAAAAATGAAATTAGAACACTCTCTAACACCATGCACAAAAATAAACTCAAAATGGATTAAAGATCTAGATATAAGACCAGATACTATAAAACTCTTAGAGGAAAACATAGGCCAAACACTCTCTGACATAAATGATAGCAACATCTTCTCAGGTCCATCTGTCAGAGTAAGGACTATAAAAAGAGAAATAAACAAATGGGACTTAATTAAACATCAAAGTTTCTGCAGAGCTATGGAAACCCTAAACAAAACGAAAAGACAACCCACAGAATGGGAGAAAATATTTGCAAATGGATCCACTGACAAGGGATTAATCTCCAAAATTTACAAACACCTCCTTCAGCTCAATACCAAAGAAACAAACAACCCCATCAAAAAATGGCAGAGGAGCTAGGCAGACAATTCTCCAAAGAAGACATGCAGATGGCAAATAAACACATGAAAAGATGGTCAACATTGCTCCTTATTAGAGAAATGCAAATCATGCCACTATGAGGTACCACCTTACACGAGCCAGAATGGCCATCATTAAAAAGTCTACAAACACTAAGTGCTGGAGAGGGTGTGGAGAAAAAGGATCACTATTACACTGCTGGTGGGAATGCAAATTGGTGCAACCACTGTGGAAAACAGTATGGAGATTCCTCCGAAAACTAAAAATAGAATTACCATTTGGTCCAGCAATCCCACTCCTGGGCCTCTATCCAGAGGAAACCATGACCTGAAAAGGCACATGTACTCCAGTGTGCACTGCAGCACTCTATGCAGTAGCCAGGTCATGGAAACAATCTAAATGCCCATTGACAGAAGAGTGGATAGGGAAGATTTGGTACATACACACAATGGAATATTACTCAGGCATTAAAAGGAATGAAATAACATTTATAGCAACATTGATAGACCTAGAAATTATCATGCAAAGTGAAACCAGTCAGACAATTAGACAGCAATACCCAATGCTACCCCTTACATGTGGAAACTAAAAAGACACAATGAACTTCTTTGCAGAACAGAGAATGACTCACAGACTTTGGATAACCTTTTGGTTTCCAAACAAGACAATCTGGGGGGTGTGGGGATGCACTGAGGGTTTGGGATGGAAAGGCTATCAAATTGAGTTGTGATGATTTTTGTACATCTATAATTGTAATAAAATTCATTAAGCAATAAAAAAAAGACAGGAAAAAAAACTTCTCTCACAAAGAAAATAAAATTTAAAAAGATCTAAACAAATGGAGAGAAAAATCCATGCTCATGTGTAAGAAAACTCAATAATGTCAAGAGGTCAGTTTTTGGCAATTTGATCTGCAGATTCAAGCCCAATCAAACTGATTCTAAAGCTTATATGGAAAAACAAAAGACCCAGAATAGCCAACACAATATTGAAGGAAAAGAAGAAAGCTGGAGGACTGACACCACCCAACTTTATAAACCTTCCATACAGCTAGAATATTAAAGGCAGTGTGGTATTGGTGAAAACACAAACAGACCAGTGGAACAAAATAGCCCATAATTAGACCCAGATAAATACAATCAATTGATTTTTTAAAATAGTTGAAAGGCAATATAATGGAACAAATACAGTCATTTCAAAAAATGGTGATGGAACATGGAAAAACAAAAACCTTACACACTTCATAAAAGTTAATTCAAAATGGCTCAGAGACCTAAATGTAAATCACAAACTGTAAAATCCAGAGAAGGTAACATAGGAGAAAACCAAAGAAAATAAGAAAATGCCAAGCCCAGATACCTTATCTTGTGAATTCTGCCACATATTTAAGGATGAAATAATATAAATTATATGCAAATCCATCTAGAAAGTGAAGAGAAGGGAATACCTTCTATTTGATTCTATGAGGCCAATGTTACAATGAAACTAAAACCAGGCAAATACTTAAAATAAAACTTCAGAACCATAGTCCTTATGAACACAGGTGAAAGGATCTAAACAAAAATTTAGCACATCTAATCCAATATTATACAAGAGGGAGAACACCTCATTACAAAGTGGGGATTATCCTAGGAATGCTAGGTTAATTAAATCTGTAAAAATCTATATATTTCATCATATTAACAAAAAGCATATAAAACATTTTAATAGTCAAAGAAAAGCACTGTCAAAATCCAACATCCTTTTCTAATAAAAATTTTCAGAAAACTAGTAATAGAACTTCCACAATCTGATAAAGGGAATCTGAAAAATCTGCATATATCATGGTACTTTACAGTACAAGTCTGCATGAAAGTCTTAATGATCAGCAACAAAACCAAGAATTTCCACACTCACCATTTATATTCATTGTGTTTCTTTAAGTTCCACCCAGTGAATTAAGACAAATAAAAGGCATTTAAATCAGATGACACAGCAACAATGTCTTTGTTTACAAGCAATATGATCAGCTATATTGAAAAACAATTGGAATCTATCAAAATGCCACCACGATCAAAAAGTGAGAAAAGTGAGTTTAGGAAGTTGCAGGATACACTTTAAACTATACATATATATATATGTGTGTGTGTGTATATATGTATGTATACATCTAGTTTATATATACTAGAAATAAATAACAGAAATAAAAACAGAATACCATTTATAATCATTAAAATATTTGGGGGAAAAGCTTGCAAAATATGGACAAGACCTATACAATGATAACATTATTTATTAAAGATGACCTAAATAAATAGATAAACCTTGTCCATGAGTCGGAAGACTCAACAGTGTTAAGATAGCAATTCTCAAATTAATCTATAGATTCAACACAATCCTAATTAAAATTTCATCAAGCTGTCTTATGAAAACTGAAAAACTGTTTCTAAAATTCATGTGTGAACTCAAAGGACTTAGCCAAAACAACTTTGAAAAATCTGAAAGTCAATCCTACTTGATTTCAAATCTTATTATAAAGCTACCATAATTAAGATAGCATAGTAAGTATTGGGCCAAAAATATACAAATCAATGGAATAGATTCCAAAAACATATCTACAATACACAAACAAAATACCCTGACAAAGGTGCAAAAGTAATTAAATCAGTAAAGAGAAGATTTTAAGCAAATTGTGCTGGAAAAATTAAAATTTTATTTGCTATATAAAAAGGATTCTAATCCATACTTTCCAACATATACAAAAATTAACTCAAGGTGGATCACATAGATTTATTTAGCATAAAATCTGGGGCTAAAATTAAAAAAGAAAGTCTTTGTGATCTCAGATGAGATTAGATATGACTGCAAAAGCACAATTCATAAAAGAATAAAATGGTAAGTTAGCTACCATCAAAATTAGCAACTTCTATTACTCAAAAGACACTGTTTAGGAAAATAAAAAGACAAGCCATAGACTAGGAGAAAATATGTGGACATCATTTACCTGATGAAGGACTTCTATTTTGACCATATAAAGTACTTTAAAAACGCATTAAGAAAACAAACAACCCAATAAAAATTTGGCAAAAGACTTGAACAGAAGATGTGTGGATGGAAAATAAGCAAGAGAGAAGTTGCTAAATAGCATTAGTCATTAGGAAAATACACATTAACATTGCAATAATACCACTAATACAAACCTATTAGAATGATTAAAGTTTAAAAGACTATGGTTAATACCAGTTGTTGGCAAGAATGTGGAGGAACTGGAACTTGCACATATTGCTGATTGGAATGTCAAATGGTCAACCAGGGAGTTCCCATCATGGTTCAGTGGAAATGAATCTGACTAGCATCCATGAGGATGCAGATTCCATCCCTGGCCTTGCTCAGTGAGTTTTTAGTATTGCCATGAGCTGTGCTGTAGGTTGCAGATGCTGCTTGGATCCCACATTGCTGTGGCTGTGTGGCTGTGGCATAGGCCAGCAGCTGTAGCTCCGATTCGACCCCTAGCCTGGGAAACTCCATATGCCGTGGTGCAGCCCTAAAAAGACCAAAAAAAAAAAAAAAAAAAAAAAAAGAAAAAGAAATAAATGTGGTGAACCACTTTGGAAGCAGTTTGATAGGTTCTTAAAGTTAAAACATCTACTATAACATCCAGCCATCCAGTCATATAGATCATAAAATTCCACTGATATAAAACTGTAGAAAGTACAAACCAGAAGTGACAGAAGGCAGAGCAGTAGTTACTAGGTGACGCTAAGAAAGAGGGCAAGAGGGATGGGAGAGAGTGATTACCAGGGGGAACGGAGAAATGGCTGGGGATGATGGATATGTCCACAATCCTGATTGCTGCAATGTCTGACAATGCATAATCAAATCCAATCTTACCAAACTCTGTATTTTAAGTAGGCACTGCAGATGTGTATCAGTTATATTTCAAAGTGTTAAAGGAGAAAGAAAGCGATGCACCCTTTATCAATTAAGAAACTGTGATAGAAATTTTTGAAGGAGCTTTCTCTCTTGATTATCATAATCAAAAGTAAATATCAAGTTTAAAACAAATAAGAGCCCACAATTTTCTCCAAGTCATCCATCCTCCAACAAAACAACATTTAGAATGTTAAAGTAAGGCTAAAAGTCCTGACTCATGATAATGGACAAACTCTCTCATGGAATCTCTCCAGTGTTGAATGACATGAATAAAAACCAGTTCTCAGTCTGAATCTATGATGTAACAGTTTCTGAAACCTTCATACTTTAAGTTTTTGATCATGTTGCCTCCCCAGCATGGAATTCTTGCTGCTGACTTTTGTTCCATCCAAGTGCCTAGGATTTCTTCATAACTGATCCTAATATGCCATCTCTTCCATTAAAGTGCTCCTTGATGAATTTGATCCTGTATTCCAGGAGTGAGCAAATTACAGCCAGGCCCATTGCCTGTTTTAGTAAACAAAGTTTTACTGGAGCTTAGCCATACCCATGCATTTAGGTATTGTCTATCTAGGGCCTCTTTCATGATACCATGGCAGAATTGTATAGTTAGGACAGAGACTGTATGGCCAAAAAAAACACATATTTACTATCTGGCCCTTTATAGACAAAGTTTTCTGATTTCAAGTTTATTACTTTTAATTCCCACACTTCATCTCTCTTACGCAGCATTCACAATATTATTCATTCTCTTAAATTATGTTTAAGACCCTTTTTGCAGGCACTTGATTGTATAAGCACTCTACAGTGCTTTGCCCTTATTCACTTCTCAATCAATATCTGTTAAGTCAGACAATTTATAAATGCAAAAGAGTTAAATCAATAGCAAATTCTAACTAGGATAAGCTCTATTAATTGGGGAATAATAAGAGTGCATTGCTGTCATCAGGTTAGGCTAACGTTTGCCTACAGCTCAAAGAATGTTAGAGCTGGAATAGGCTTTAGAGATCATCAGATCCAATCTATGAAAAACTGAGGGCCAGAGAGTTTAAGTGATTAACGAAGGATAAAATAGTGTTAAAGATGAAAACCCATGCATGCTAGAGACAATGGAACAGATAGGTAGGTGGGCAGGCTTCAAGAGATGGGCTAACTCTCTCATACTGTACAGCTACAAAATTTTGTGTATGTGCATGTAAACATCTTCTTGGGGAGGGCTTAACATTCTCATCAGCATCACAAAGAGTTCATAATCCCAAAACGTTTAAGAAATAACTAAATCGAGGAAAAGATATTTTTTGCAAATCACTGATTGCTATCATCTAGTTAAGCAGCAAAGCCACGACTGGCCCACAGTTCTAATCATCCCTATGTTTTGTATTATATCCAAAGCAGAAGCCAATACACATTCTGCCAGTGTAAACAGCCACTGTGAATAGCAATTCAAGCAATCCAGGCAACCCTCTTTATTTTCCCCTAAGGATCCTTCAGTGTATAAGTACTTCTGCATCACTAACCAAACCAATCAAATCAAGATTTTGTGTGTGTGTTTGTGTTTGGCAAGGGATTGGGAGTGGGAGTTAAAATGAAAAAGGAAAAGTTGTGTACTTCCTAAGTCATATTCCAAAGAGGTTATTTGGTATGGGTGAAGAAAAATAATTTGATGATAGATTTCAAATAATTTATTATAATTTTGTTTTAAGAAAATTTCCTTGTCAAAAAAGCTCTTTCCATAAAAGGAATCAATGAAACCGATAAGTCAATACAAACTCAACGTGGCATAAAGTTTCTATAGATAATGGGGATACTTTCATACAGACTAAATACTATGTGCACTGCCTCCAAAGAGCAGCATTATTATTGCCAAATTTATCAGACAAAATTTAAAATGGAACTTGAAAACCTATGAAAGTTACACTGTTCATAACAAAAACAAACAAAAAAAAAACACTTGAAAGTTCTAGTGAAAGGAAATTAGCAGAATAAGAGAATTAGTTAAGGAAATTAAAAACAATATAGACATAAAAAAATTTCACTGATAGTACTCAAAAAGTATAAAAGACTTAGAACTATAGCTAATGAAATCCCAATTAGAATCCCAATTTTTGTCCTTCATCAGATAAAATTATCCTAAATTTATATGGAAGAATAGATGCCCAAAATATGAAGAAAAAAAGCTGCTAGAAGGAATATGCACATATCAGAGCTTACGAAAAAGCCTTCATTATTAGAGTATGGATTTAAAATAAGAACAAAGTCCATCAGATAATATGATTATTATCAGATAGATGATCTTCTCAATAATGAAACCAGTGGGGAAAAAAGGATCAATGGCTTAAGAAATGGTGCTGGCAAAACTAAATATATGCCTTGAGGAAAATAAGATTAGATTACTGTTTTACACCATATCTTTAAAAATTTAGGATTAAAGACCTGAATATAAAAAAACCAAAAATCCCATAAGAAAATACAGCCTATTATATGTATAAGAGTTTTGAAAGACTCTCATGATCAAGAATGAATTTATCATAAAATTATAAAAGAAAATGCATATATTTATTCAAAACTTGAAAACTTTTGTATGGTAAAAGATATCATAAATAAAATCAACAAACTATAAATTTAGAAAAAATATTAAATATAAAGGGTAAACTCCAAGTTATAAAGGAATTCTTAATGCATGGTAGACAGACATAAAGGTCAAATAGTAAAATGGGCAATTAAGTGGCTTTTTACATAAGAGAAAATTCAAATTTGGGGGTAAAAACATTAAACAGAAGCTGGAACTCAGAGAATTACAAACTGAAGTAATAATGAGCTATCATTTCATACCGCTCAGATTGGCAAACACTTAAAAGAGAGTGTATTTCAGCCCAAAAGTGTATTCTCATACACTGCTAGTATAAATGGTTCAAAAAAAAAAAAAGACATGTTTAAAACAAAAATTGTTTGGCATTTTTGTAAAATACACGTTAAATGTTTAAAATCTTGGTAATTTATTCGTGAACACTATCACTAAATGTCTTTACAACTGATGTCTAATACACGTTTGTTAATATAATTTAATGAGGCTATCTATGAGAAATATATTTTTGTGGAATTGGAAAAAAAGATATTCCAAATTGTATTGGATTTCTAAAGCTCACTCATGTGTTACCACGGTTTGAATAAGCAATAATACAAACTTTTTTTTAATAATTAATTTTAATTTAATAGGTATCTGTGTAACCACACAGTATATGAGAGTACTGTTTTTCTGATGCTTAAATTCTCAAAAACATTGTTAGAGACTGTTCCTGGCAGAAGTCTCATTTTCCAGAGGCCAAATTTAAACTACCATAAATCTTACAACTATACATTTCTATGAATAAATATTTATCAGAAGATGCACTTCAAACCACAAAATTTCACCTTCTAATTCAGTCAAAAGTTTCTGAAAACACAACCAATCGATATTTGTGAAATACAGTGTTAAAGGTAATTTTAAGTTTTCATAAATATATCACAGTTACCACATGTAAAATGTTAAATAATAGGCTATATTTTACTTTAAATAACCAATAATTCGAGTATTTTCCTTTTCAGCTAAATGTAATAACCACTTAATTCCTCATTAAACTCATCCAGCATAGATATACATAGCCAATGACTTTTTTCCCTTAATCTATGAAACCCCTTTACTTTTTTTTTTACCACCTTTATGCTACAGTTTTTCCTTAACAGTTTCCATAGAAATAGTCATGGATAACAGTGAAAGAACATATATAGTTCCTTATGCTATAGTTTTTCCTTAACAGTTTCCATAGAAATAGTCATGGATAACAGTGAAAGAACATATATAGTTCCTTGAGACAAATATTCACCTATTCTATGATGTTTATAAACCAAGAATATTAAGTCTCTTTTGCTCACTGCCTTTCCGGTTTTAATCCTTCCCCAGAGGAAACCTATGTGCGGGTAAGTTTTTTTCTAGGGCACTTGCAGATTTGTTCCTGATAATGAAAACTGAAACAGCTAAGTTATAGCATGCAAATTCCTTCTCGGGAAGCACATTTCTTAATGCCATAACTGTTATTATTTCAAAAATAAATTAAACAAGGGAGTTCTTGTAGAAAGCCAATTAACCAATTTAGGCAGCAACTTAATGCAAATTACTGCCCCTTACCTTCACCCAACATGATATTTTGTGATTCTAAGATGTCAGTCTCGAAGTGTACATCTATAGTAACTGATTGTTTAAACAAGTGACTCGAGGTGCCTACACAAGCACTCCACTGGGATGCATATTTTAAATATGTTTGATTTACTTTGACGTCCTACCTCTCATGTGGTTTCATTCTTTCAGTTATTAAAACACTTTTCCTATTATAAATAAAATTGGAAAACTACATAGAAAGAGCACAGAGCTAAGAATCATCAGAAAGAGATTTTAATCCCAGCTCTATATCAAGGAAATTGTATTGGTCAAAACACCAATTAGATGACAGAATGGCCACAAGGAAGATGATTTCATAAGTTCAAGACAATAGACATTTTGAAACAAAATTAATGTATATGGATCATTTTGCTGATGCTTTGCATAACTTTCATAGAACTTTAGTCATGATTATAACCCATTAGTGGTCAATTGCAATAGGAAATATTTAGTGAAATCTAGCTCAAAAGACATCTGATCCCTAACTTTCATACCTTCCATAAACAGTGTCTTTGGCTGTTCCTCTTCAGTAATCCCCATTTAAAACACTTAGATTTGTTGAACCATGTTCAATCAATCTGGGTTTAATTCATGAAACCACTTCAGTGAATACAAAAACATGTGTCCAGTTATGAGCAGAAAAAATAAACACAATGGAATAAATACTGACACTGACAAATAATACTTTATAATTATTGATCCATTTCTGAACATTTGCTATTATTTAAAATTAATTTTAGCATTTCTCTAACATTAAACATGTATAGTATACTTCAAAATTTACGTATCACAAGAACCTGTTTGTACGCACTTAGCATTTATATTTCTAGAAAAAACCTAAGAAGTGTAAAACGAATGCACCACTTGAATAAACTTGTAGAAAATTAGAACGTTATAATGAAACATTAGAGAAGAGACAAAATTAACTAGAAAACATATGTGAAACTAAAGAGAGGAATACTGAAAATGAGAAGAGCAAAATACCACATTACAAATAAAAGCATTCAATGAAAACAGCCTAACACAGGAAAAGCATAGCATAACTGGTCTCTATAAAGCTCTCAGATATTATGTACCCCTCATGCAGCATATATTTAACAACTGTGCTTTTTATGTCAAAAAGAAGACTGTTATATTTTTAGACTTTGAATAACAAGGCAAAAAAAAAAAAAAAGGACAGATATTTGGCAAAATCCACCTATACATTTAGTAAATCTGAACAGGGTTTTTGACAAGTAATGTTGTTATTATAATCAGGAATTGATTATTTAATTTATTAAGTGTTATATTTGGAAAGAACAATAACATTCTGTGCAAAGAATGTATAATTTGAATAAATACAATGCATTAATATTTTAGTGTCAATCTGTAAGGTCTGCTAACGTGGAGCATGTTTTCCTCTTGCAGAGCTAGAGGAATATATTCTCTGGAATAGCATTTCTGATATCTCTTTTTTTTTTTTGTCTTTTTTTTTTTTTTTGTCATTTTAGGGCCGTAACCGCGGCATGTGGAGGTTCCCAGGCTAGGGGTCTAATCGGAGCTGTGGCCACTGGCCTGCGCCGCAGCCACAGCAACGCAGAATCCGAGCCGCGTCTGCAACCTACACCACAGCTCACGGCAACGCCGGATCGTTAACCCACTGAGCAAGGCCAGGGATCGAACCCGCAACCTCA
>PVHT021183693.1:30443355-30505170 GCA_004024745.2 Catagonus wagneri | reverse complement strand
TGGAGGTTCCCAGGCTAGGGGTCTAATCGGAGCTGTGGCCACTGGCCTGCGCCGCAGCCACAGCAACGCAGAATCCGAGCCGCGTCTGCAACCTACACCACAGCTCACGGCAACGCCGGATCGTTAACCCACTGAGCAAGGCCAGGGATCGAACCCGCAACCTCATGGTTCTTAGTCGGATTCGTTAACCACTGAGCCACGACGGGAACTCCATTTCTGATATCTCTTAACCACTGTTTCCTCTGCCTGTGTCCTTGATTAAATTCCTCAATGACAGTCTCACTTTTTATCTTAATACGCCTGCACTTAGCATAAGGCCCTATATATTCCAGGGACTCATTACATCTGTTTTTTGGATGAACAGATGAGTGGATAGATTGACGGACGAAGCTTACAAAGAGAAGAGAGGAAAAGGGGGGGGAGGGGGAGAAGTGTTCCATCCACAGGCTGTGAATTCCTTGAAAAGAGCTCATTATTATTCATATTTATCATTTTAGCAGTTAGTATGTTACCTGGCATATATTAAATCTTCAAAAAATTTTTGCTGAAAGTGTGATTTATGTTAGAATTTCACTAAGCATGTGATTCTTACAAACATAAGGTTGTATCATTAATTAGAAATTTAGTCAATCCTTTCATAGATTACTCTACCTTTATTCCCTATAACCGCTTTTCTGTGAGACTAAAAGAAACATTTCACAAACTATATAAATTACTCATTAATTTTACAGTCATTGCTTATATATCTTACTCATTACCTAATTTAATATTTTCTCTAAAAGCTATTTTATATATGCTGTAACATCATATTGTCCACTTTGTTTTCCACAAATAGTTCATTTTATTTCTCTTTTAAATACTTTATGCAAACAAATTTTGCCTTAATCAAATCAGTTTATCTTTTAACAATGTGTTTCTTTGCTTTTACTGTGAAATCCCTTTCCCTTCCACACATTTGATAAATACTCAGTTTTACTTTTTCTAATGCAACAGTGGCTTAATTTGTTTTTTTTTTACTTTACTATTATCCAGTTGGAATTTATTTTGCTATGAACTATTAGGATCTAAATATCTTCCTAATCCCTCTGAAATAGTCCAAACACCATTTATTAAATATTATTTCTCTCCTCAGAAATTTGAGTTGTCTCCTTAATAATATGTTATGTTCTTAAATACCTCAGCATATTATTCTCAGGGCAATGTCTATGCCAGATTGTGAATGACTAATAGTCAAGGATTGTGCTGATATAACACTGCATCCAATACAATGGAATAAACTCAGAGGCACTTAATAAATGCTTTCTATCAACAAAATTCTCAGTCATTTTGCCTATTCTGAGACAGATACAACAGAGAAAATTCACGTGCAGTTCTCCAGTAGTTTCTTAGAAGACCCTTGAAAGCAAAACATCTGTGGCACTCATTTTCAGATCCCACAGGTGAGCATAGTACCTGACATAGACTCAGCAAACATTTGCTGAAATGAACAGAATTACGGCAAGACTGAAAAAAAGAGAGTGCCATGAGAAGATGGTTTAAATGTAAGAAGGTGAAAGATCACTGCAATTTAATGAAAGAAGTTGAACAGCAGCAGGAGAATTGTGTAAGAAACACAACTAAAGTACAGATTTCATCACCTCTCTATTCACACCAATTACTATATAAATATTATTGATTTTCAAATAATTCCCTTTTATAGGTTAAGTTGGTTCACACTTTTAGTAATGACAACATTCAATCTCTGGCAAAATACACTTTAATTTTCATTCCTCATTAACTAGTACATCCTAATTCTTCAGTCAAAAATTCTCATCTCTAATATGACTTAAGAATGTTTGATTTATAAATGTAAACTTGTGACCCTAATTTTCAAACTCTGAAACCTCATGACTACATTCAGTGTTTTTAAAAGCATCTTAATTTCAACTTTGTTAATTAAAATTTGTGAAGCAATGGCCTGAGGAAATTTTCACTAGAAATATGTTAAATTCAGTGAAGCATTAGAGAGAAAGTATGAATTTCCACAAGCTGAACTGTGAAAGGATGGACTACATTAAATACTGACCTCAAAATAAGAACTCATCAGTGAAACTTTATTTCAGATAATGCTAATTAAATCATGAATTCCAAAGCAAATGGGTATATTTTATCTTTCGTAGTCTAAGGTTATTATTATTACTGCATCACTCCTCTCCACCCCAGCCCCTCCAAAAAAAAAAAAAAATCTTGCCAAATTTTATATCATTTTCACGAGGTAAGGCAATCTCTTAATCATGAACTTAATTTATAATGGCTCTTAAATATATCTAGGCATAGTATATTGTCTTTTCAGTAAGAACAACTGGTTGGCAAGAAAACAGTAATCATGAAAGGACAAGGATCCAAGTCTCTTTGAAACCAAACTCCACTGACATAAAAAATAACGAGCATTCAGAGGAAGAAAAAAAGTTCCATTAAGAAGGTCAGGTGACTCCTTTTAATAGCCAGGGAAGGAAGAAACTTGATGGTGGCTCTTGACACTCTGAAAAGTGAGTATAGAGAAGAATGATCTTTTGCAGATTGGAATGAGGTAAGCAGAAAGTGCTATTTTCTTGGGGCAGATCATCTCAGCTTGCCAAGAGTGGCTTTCACAATTTAACTGTCTGATAGTTTCTTGGCCTTCTGTCTGATCATATGTAGTGACAATCTTCAACCACTAAGCATGTCTCTTGAGTCAAGCTGGCAGGCTAGGCAGGGTAAACGTGAGGAGGAAACTAACATTTACAAAGATAAGTATCATTAGCCCCTCTCTGTAAATTTAGGTTTGCAGTTTTTAATGAAACAAAGGGAAAAATCACACTGCTAGCAAGAGGAGATATCAGGATTTAAACACAAGCTTCTCAAATTTCAAAACTATGTCCTTTCTATTGTACCACATTCATAAAACATTCTGTCAGAAGAAATCTATGAAGTCCTAGATATAAAATCATAGGACATTGAAACCTAGATGACATTTTCATGTCCCCACACATCGAAGGTAGTGATATTGGAAAATCAACACAAATATGGAAAAGGAATAGTGCTTATATGTATATAGATGGCTTTATTAAGAGCAATGTCTTGAAGTTCCTGTCATGGTGCAGTGGAAAAGAATCAGACTAGGAACCATGAGGTTGCGGGTTCGATCCCTGGCCTCGCTCAGTGCGTTAAGGATCCGGCGTTGCCCTGAGCTATGGTGTAGGTCACAGATGCAGCTCGGATCTGTCATTGCTGTGGCTGTGGTGTAGGCCGGCAGCCGTAGCTCCAATTCTACCCCAGCCTAGGAACCTCCATATGCTGCAAGTGCAGCCCTAAAAAGCAAAAAAAAAAAAAAAAAAAAAAAAAAAAAAAAAAAAAGAGCAACATCTGGGTCTGAACAAAACATGGGACTCATTCCACTCTGAGATGCAGTTTATACCTAGCAGCACATTCTAAGTATAACATGGTTGGCAAAGAACAACAATTTTATCCTCAAGTTTAATGAAATAATAAATATAGCAAGTAAAGCAAAGAAACAGAGATCTCAACATTTTAAAGGAATGAGAAACATTATAAATGGAACTTTGTGATCCCTCTTTCTTTCACTGATACTCACCAACTCCCCTCTATTTTCAAATACACACACCCTTTAGAGACAAAGCTTGTTTCCAATGCCCTGTATCCTCAAGCACTCAGAGCAATGCTGTGTGCTTAGCTGTTCAATAAAGAGAACAAATGATAGAGAAAGTGGAATTACTCAATTCCTATTTATTTCTATCAAGGAGAATGATCTTCAAACTGGAAAAGGTATAAAAACATGGTTAAAAGCTGAGGGCTAAGATAGATGGAGAGACGATATCAGTACCTGGTTGTCTTACATGAATGATTTCAACTCCTCAATCCCAGACAAATTATAACTCAGAAATTTCTCATCAAGTACAGATATGATCATTCAATGTGTCAGAAGGTTGAGACTCAAATAGGAATGCTGTTTCTCAAAAAGGGTAAAGGAGAGAAACTAGAGAATGGAGAGTCATGTAATCCTGGTAAACCTTTAGAACATACCTTTTAAACATAATTATTTAATAGGATATTTGTGAACTCTTAGTAATGGAAGCAGTGATCACCAAGAGCTGTCCTGAGTTCATACCAGATTTTTTCTTCTGTTTTTATTAGAATTATTAACCTGAAAAATTATAGACACACCAAAGTTAACAGTAATGTCAACATTCATTGAACACTTACTTTATGCCAAGCATCAAGTATTATCCCATTTGCTCCTCATAATAATGCTATAAGAAAAAATATTGCCATTTTAAAGATGAGGAAACCAAGACTTTGAGATGAAAGTAACCTACCAAAGGTAACGAACTTAGTCAATCATGGGCGTGGGATTCAAACCCAGAACACTCCAGGGGCTTTGTGCTTATAACCACTAAACATCATGGCCTCATAGAAGATAACTGGGAAAAAAACCTAAGTCTCTCATGACATTCTTATGGAAAAGATAAAAATAGTAGGCTCGGATAACCTTTCAATTAGGTAGTTTTAAAGTTGGCTGAACATATGCCTAAGACTCTGAAAGGTGAGTACATCTTTACCAGTATAGAATAAATGCTTCTAGTATCATGCCTTGTGATTCTATATTCGGACCCAAACTATTTACAATACTGTTATCAATGAACTGAATGAAAACATAATAGACTTTTAAAATAACATATCTACAGATAAATCTTGGAGTTACATATAAATCATCTTTTAGAAGACTGAAAGGGTAATTTTAAAGGGTCCAAAGGGTTTTAAGTAAGATCTTACATTTTTCATGTTGAAAAATAAAAGAAAGAAAAATCTTATCTCTAAGTTATAAAATCATTTTGAAAATATAGAATGTAAAACAATAACTTACCATCTTAAACTAGCAAATTTGTAGGCACTGTAAATAAGAGCATTATTGGAAGGCACTTGGGCACTTTTTATAAAAGATTTGAAAATATGCAGGTCCTTTGACCCAGCAATCCTATTTCTAGAGACTATTCATAACAAATAGTTTGAAGTATATGAAAATATTAAGTTTATTTATTTAAAATAGCTAAAACTAGAAACAACCAAAATGTCCAACAAAGTTAAAACAAACTACAGAATCAATCAATGACAGGGCCATCTATACAGTGGAACACTCCTCAGTCACTTAAAATGCCTCCAGAGACAAATGCTTGACATGGAGAGCTGATTATTTCGTTGAACCACATAGTTCAACGAAATAATCATTATAACCAGCACGAAAGTAGGATTTCATTTTTGGAGAAAAAGAATGAAAGAGCAGGAGAAAGTAAAAGGATGGAGAACAGTGAGACAGAAAGAAATGAAAAAGAGAGAGAGAAAGTGAATTTAAAGTTTTCCACTGTGATCCATTCTAATAGATGCACTGTACATCTTATTCCACATATATAAGTATTTAATTAAAACATATATACAATTACTTAATTAAAATATTTTCATGGAACAGTACTTATCCTTTCTGTGTATAATGCTATACAATATTTTCCAATGCATACTATTATATTTCTTTATATTAAATGCTAGCTGTCATTCACTAAGTTAATTTTATAGCCAGCTGATGGGTAGCATCCTACAGTTCAGAAAAACTCTGATCTAAGGAATGCCTGCAAGGATGCAGGCATTCTATTAATAAAATGAAGTATTAATAGAGACTATAGTAAGTATAACATGGAATACCTGTTTTACTTTTCTATTTTTTTTAATTCTTATGATGAATAAACGAGAATTATAAGAATATTTCATGTGAGAAAAAGTTCTATAGAGATGGTAATTGCAGAGACAATAACGGCAGTTCACATGAAAAATATCTAGGTATTCTAATGGACCTCTAACTTAAAATAAGACAACAAAGTGCACGAGGTGCCAGAAGAACTACTATATTCTTAGCATTAAAACATAAACATACACACACACACAATCAAGACAGGCTTATTGCTATAAGGCTCTACTGTATTTTGTCTTTTCAGATCCTTGTGTTCACTTCTGCATATCATGTTTCCATTGAAGAATGTCTAGAAAGAATGTCTAGAGGATATACAGGGTGATAAGAGTCTGGAAATTATATAGCATGAAGAACTTCAAAGGAACAAAGGATCTGTAGTCTGATGTCTTTTCAAACATCTGAAAAGCTTTTATTTGAATAACAATCACAGAACAGAATTAAAATCTAATGTATGTAAGTCATGGAAGAGGTGAATCTGGGTAGATTTCAGCCTCATATAAAGAGGAATTCTAATACTATTTAACAGTGGAATGCACTGCCGCAAGTTGGAACAGTGCTCTTTACAGCAGCATTCCTCACAACAATCTCACCCCTTACTTCAAAAGATTAGTCTGAATTTTTTAGTATTTATAGGCCAGTAATAGATCCAGCTCCCAGATCTCTGTTGTGCTCTTAGATCTTTTTCAGGCTTTCTCACTGAGGCTACATAACAGAAGTAGCTCTCTGGGGATGGCAATCAAGTGCCCATCAATGGCAGTGTTCACATATGAGAGATAGCAAATTAGCAGGATATTGTAGAAGAGAATGTCGACATCAAAAAGAACTGAACTAGCCAATCAGCCCATTTTCTAAAATAAACACTGCGATTTTTATCTTAAGAAAAATTTCTTTTTTATCTTAATAAAGAAAAAGTCATCAAAATGTATATAATTTCATAATGATAAACACGGGATTCTTAAGAAGGAGTTTAGAGTGTAACTCCTAAATAAAAATATTTTAGTTCTACCGTATGCATTTGTAATTCTGTGGGAGGTATTTTATGTACTTACAAGCATATATGAATGACTATATATTACGTCAATTCCTTCTTTATACACGAATCTTATCACACATTGTATTCTGCCCTTTTTTCACACAGTAATAAATCTTGAGAGTTTTTCATTTCACTGTTTAAACAGCTTCAACATTTTATATAGCTACATAACACTCCATTTTACAGCAGTACTGGTATTAATTTAACCAGTCCCTGTTTGATGGTTATTCAGGGTGCTTCTGGTCTTTTATATTATAAACAATGTAGTAACGAATAATCTTATAAACACATCATGCCTCAGGTGTAAGTATACCTGCAGAAATCAAATATTTTTAAATACTATATTAAAGGGTATTGGTAATTTTCATAAATATTAACAAATTGTTCTCCAAATGACTGACATTTTAGAATTCCACCCACAATGTGAGGGTCTCTAAATTTTCTCAGCTTCAACAACACAGCAATTCTACAGTGTTTTTTAAAAGTCTTACATTTCAAGATAGAATATATAAACCATAAAGAAGAAATATTCTAATAGGTCCTGCATTTATTAAGCTAAGGGAGTACAGACCGTGGACAATATACTAAAAGCACCAGTGGGAGTTAAGATTTCACCAAAGCGCTAAAAGAAATGAAGCAAATTTTAGCGATAACATCAACAGAAAGTAGTGTATCTAACAATGGATACCCAGATATCCTGTGTTTGAAAACCAATATCCTTTAATAAAACTCCTCAAGCCCAAATTCTGTTAAGGTTGGTCCTGAAGGGAAAGTCCTTACATGGGGTCACCTAGGCCTTAAGCACACCTACTAATTCCTAGGATTCAATTTTCTCTTTCGGAGTCCTACTAATTACACCATGCTGCTAGGTCACTGCAGACACATTCCAGAAAAACAGGAATACTCTATCTTTCCCTTGATCCTTTTTAATAGCATAAATGAAATACTATTACCAATCAGCACGATACAATTTAAATGCAATTGGCATGACACAATTTAAATGCAAATGGATTTAGTGGTCACCTAAATCCATCTTTTCTTGCTTCATAGTAATGGAGCTTTAGCTGAATGAGTAGCCACACATATAGTGATGGTACTTCTTAGCCTTTCTTGCAGCTATCTGTAGCCACGTGACAAAAATCCAGTCAATGGAATGTGAAAAATTTTGGCTACTTTCTTAAACAATAATTGTTTGCCTTCTACTTCTGTTTTCTCTTTTTCAAACTAAAATGCAAACATAGCAATGACCGGGATCTAATCTTGCAGACAAGGAAAACTTCTCTTAGACTACAAAGCAGTAAGATGTAACAAACTTGGGACTGGTAACCTTGTGAAACTAAACACTTTGACAAACTTGAACTACCCTACTATTGTTATGTGAGGGAGAAATAAGCATCTATTTTATTTAAGCCAATGGATCTCTTTGTTACAGTAACTCTATCTCTCAAATACACACACAGGCATACAAAAGCATAGGTGCATATACACAAAGGCTGGGCAGTGGAGGCAATAAAAAAGGTGAAAACTCTAAGTACAAATAAAAGAAAATAGTGTGTATAGGTTTAGGGCATCAGGTTATAAGACTATAAGTAAGAAATAAAGCTGAGTACAAATTAATAAACAGAAAGAAAATATTAAAGAACCGACCAACATAAAAGATGAGTATCAAACACAGCTATTTTCTGTGCTGAGAAAACTGATGTAAAATTTCAAAAGCGTTAGCAGTAAAAATACATTGTAGTTCAGGCACCTTGCTTTTTATTCAAATGATTACTTCTCACAAGCGGAAAACAAAGTAATTCAAATATAATTAACAAGTGTATTTGGAAACATTTAAATTCATTTAAACTTTCAGTAATTATAAAAACAAATTTGTTATTTTCGCTTGATTAAACAATGAAAGGTAAGACTGAAGATATTGAAACTCAGTAAAAGTATTGAATATGTACTCTGCACTAGACAGACACTTGTTATGGATTCAGGGGTACAAAGGTAAATAAAACTTTCTATTTGGGAAAAGATCACAGGCAAATTTCATTAATTGTGTTGATATATAAACTTTTTTGGTTCAATGTGTCAAAATTATTTTATTATCCATTTTTAACAATTATTTTTAAAAACACACAGAGAATTATACATATACATTCAATCTCTTTAATATAAAGATCCTTCGAGAAAAAGTTTTTATTGTATACAAAATGAGTTTCAAAACAAAAAATTATTTTGAAATATAATGAAAATTCACACTATACATACTTTAAAGTTATTAATGCCTTTTAATCATTAAAGCATTGTTCCTAATATCAGATACTAAAGTTTGTTATGCCTTTATATATAATCTATCTGCTAAATAAAGACAACAAAATGTGGAGCACCTGTCGTGGTGCAGTGGTTAACGAATCTGACTAGGAATCTTGAGGTTGTGGGTTCGATCTCTGGCCTTGCTGAGTGGGTTGACGATCCGGCGTTGCTGTGAGCTGTGGTGTAGGTTGCAGATGCGGCTTGGATCTGGTGTTGCTGTGGCTGTGGCGTAGGCTGCTGGCTACAGCTCCGATTAGACCCCTAGCCTGGGAACCTCCATATGCCGCGAGCACAGCCTGGAAAAGGGCAAAAAGACAACAACAACAAAAAAGACTACAAAATGCTTTAAAATAACAGCATGTACTAACTTCTTTCTATTTTACATGAATTTATTCTAATTATTACAGGAAAGAAAATAATGGCAAACACTTTGATATTTCATTTAACATTTTCACCTGAAAAGTGAAACATAAAAGAATATTTTAAAGTGTTATCTACCTAAAAATGACAAATATTTAATCTACTGAAAAATAATCTACATGTTAATCTAACATTCACTTGGAATTTGTCAAATCAAACATTTTATTTGTTTTAAGTCACTTTAATGCATTAAAATCCTGGAGCAACTGGCTGTTATATTAGACAAACTTTGTCAAGTGGAAACATAATTGTAACAATTTTATTCATCTTAAAAAAATGTTTAAATCTTACAAACTACCGTTATGTGAAGGAGAAATAAGCTTCTACCTTATTGAAGACAATGTAAATGGCTTATTGATGACAACACCCCTGAAAAGTGCTAGAAATTACAAGAAGTAAATATAAGAAACTAAGGTAAAAAATGAATCTAACAACTAACTTTAAAATGATCACTTTAGAGTTTAACTTACAAAGTTTTGTACTAAGAAATCTGTTATTATGTAACTTTAAACTTAAAATTGTTACAGATATAGGTTAGAATATTAGTCTCATATACGCTATCAAATATAAAACACTTTTAAAACTTGAACATCAGTTTGTTAAATAAGCCTACAAGCTAAAAACAATGTCTAAATCAAGAAAATAATAAAGGTTAAAACTGGAACCAATCAGAACTCTACAGGGCTCCCCCCAAATACAAAAAAATGAGCAGTTAATGATTAGGACAACAGACTCAGTATATGATGAACATTCCTGAGTTGTTTCACAGATACTATAACTACCACCAGAAGGGAAAAAAGCTAACCGCATGATGACCAGATTGTAACAATAATATAATCTGCTCTGTCTTAAGCAATACTCAATCTATGGCTAGCACAATTCTAAGACTGGTCTCAAGAGAATGGAAATAACATTACATTACTGCTCATAATAAAATATATCTTTGTGTGCAGCAAAATAACTTTAGCTTGCTCTGCCCATATATGTAAGTGGACAACTAAAATTGTTGGCAAATAGATGCTACAGATGCATGTTGACATCTCCCACTCTGAGAACACAGCACCCTATGTCAGCATGAGGAAGTTAGAGAAGATGGACCTTCGCCCCTAAGCCCATAGAAAAGGACCAGTGCTTTGACAGTGAGGGCTGAAAGCAGTTCTTTTACCCCTGTCCTATTTGCCCATTCCTATTCCCCTCTAACCTTAAAAGAACCTAATTATAGGAGTGAGATCACTAGGAAATTTAACCTAATTCCAGATTTAATGATCTCCTGAATCCAAACTATGACTTCTCTAACCTGTTGATTCTTTTCCTAGATAAAAAAAGAAGAGTGAAGAATTAAGCAGGTAAAAAATGAATAGCTCTCTACCTCTATCAGCCCCCTTAGCAATCCTATAGGTAGAGCATGTAGGCGGGATAACATCTGAAGAGTCAACCAGTCTGCACACAATGCAAAGTAATGCAGAATCCAACCTCCTGCCTTGATGATTCACTGAGATTATTTCCCTTTTCCCTGTTAAAAACTGCCATGGCTGAGCAGAATCTTTGGGGATGGTCTCTGGACATGAGTCCACCTTCTCCCCAGATTGCCTGCTTTTCTGGTTTAATCACCTTTCCTTTCTACTGACAATTGCCTCTTATTTATTGGCTTTTGAGCAGCAAGCCAGCGACCGAACTTGAGTTTGGTAACAAAACCAAGAAATACTGTAGCTCAGATATATGAAGTTTTCTTGAATTCCTGATTTTTCCTCACCAATATGCATATCAGCATCCTAATTTCCAAATATGCCCTCTAACCTCTAGTAATTACTTTGAAATTTATTTCTTACTCAACTTTGCATTATGTAGTCATTTCTACTTCTTTGCATAGAGGCACCTAAGAGAAAGTAAATTGTAAAATCTGACTACCAAAAAAATTAGAAGGTAATCATTAGGGTATAGAATTAAATTTAGTATTTAGGATTCTCACAAAAAGAACTTCAGATATATCTACACATCAGGTTATTCTTTATTCAACTTAATGGCTTTCTCCACTTTGAATATAATAGTTATTTCTTAAAGGAGTGTATGCAAAATCATATCAGCTTATCTAATCACCCTTCAAATTGCCTCCCAGGCTCTTGGCAAGCTTGCCTTTTCAGGTAGTTGGCTTTTTTATTATTATTATTATTATTATTATTATTATTATTATTATTATTATTCTTTTACCCCTTTCTCTCAGTGTTCCAACACTGTACTGTTTCCAGCAAATGAAAGGCTTTGTACATCATAGGGCAAAAGCATACAGAGCAGAGATAGCTGAGAACCATAAGCAGTCCTGCTGGTTCTTCCCCACAGGAGATAATGTACTGTAATGCAGATTTTGCTTGACTCTCCACAGGACCTCGCAAAATGTGCAAATCTCTCCCTGCAGACCCAGCAACAAAACTGTTTTCCTGTTTCCTCTGTACAATGGTTTATTTTACGTAACATTCTTCTAAAGAAGATGATTCACTGTACACAAATTATCAGAGGCTCACAGCATATGGAGATTCCCAGGCTAGGGGTAGAATTGGAGCTGTAGCTGCTGGCCAACACCACAGCCACAGCAACACGGGATCTGAGCCATGTCTGAGACCTACACCACAGCTCATGGCAACGCCGGATCCTTAACCCACTGAGCAAGGCCAGGGATCAAACCTGAGCCCTCATGAATGCCAGTCAGATTCGTTTCCACTGAGCCATGATGGGAACTCCCAGTTAGTTTTACTTTTAAGCTCTGCATGGTTCCAGGGCTAATTAAATTCCAGAAATACATAGACTTTCACAAGCAGATTTTAATATGATAAAACAACGATAATGAAGCAAATGGGATAACTGAATTACCATGTTTACAAACTAGAGTCTACTAGCAGCTCTATGTTATCAATCAATTAATTAAAAAAAAAAACAAATCTGTGGACCTTTCCCTATTCTAACTTTGTAATATGAATTGGCTTCTCTGAGCTAAGTTAGTTGGGTATTAATGATTCTTCTAAATGGTTCCCTCAACTTTCCTTACTTTCACTTCAAAAACGCAGTGACAGCTATTATTTCCTAACATATTGACATTTACCTCTCTACCAACTGACTTATTTCTCTAAACTATTTCAAACTTGTCAATTTTGAATCTAGATTTATCTTAATTCTTCAGTATACCAGCCACTTTAGCAAAGACATTTACAATACTGAAGATTTTTCCAATTTTATCTTAGCAACTTTTCATTGGTTTTCATAGTACTTCCATATTTTTTGTTCCTAAATTTTTTTTGTTAAAGTCCGAGGTATCCTCAATAAATGTTTGTTAATTATTTTAAGAACTGCCATTAAAAAAAGAAAAAAAATCACACAGGGAAATTTTCCTTCTGAGTTCAGAAGACATGAAAAAACAAAATGGTTGTATATTCTAATTGGATTTCCACCTGGAGAGACAGCACTCTCTTTGTGTTGAGTCCTAAACAATTTTCCAGTCAAGCATAAATGCTTATAATAATCCTCTATGGAAATAAGGAATAACATTTAAGAAAAATATTTAAAGAAAAAATATCTTAAAACAAAAATCAGGGTTCTCTTATGGAAACATGTTTTTCTCATGCCTTCCTTGAAAAGCAATGGCATTAAAAATAGAATATTAAAAGTTAGATATTTTTGCAATAAAAACCTGAGAAATAAACCATCCCTTGTTATATGATGAATTCCCAAAATAGTCTAAGTAGAACAACCATGGAACAATTTGTTATGTCCACTTCAAAGTATACTTTTAATGATATATGAAATTCACAGAATATAATACCAGATAAGCTATTTATTCTTTAAAATAATTTTAATATAGATATTAAAAGAACAATAAACTCACACACACAGTGATGGTCTTAGAAGTTTTTTAAAGTATATAAGGGAATTGTGGTAAAGTCTAATGCCATCAAAAAGCATATTGTTAAATAAAAATATAGAGTGATTTATTATCATATAATTGTGGCTTTCCACAAATAATCTCAACATTTAACTAAATTTTATTTCTCAGGCTTATTTTCAAAACAAATTACCATGAGGTTAGGAAAAGGAAATATTGAGCAAAGCTTTCCAAAGAAATATATATGATTTTGAATGGCAATCTAGTAGTAGCACTTTTCACAATATGAATAAAAAGATCTTAAACCAGAGAAACATCCACACAGTCTTATCAAGGGATCTAAGGACCAAGCATTTTGTTCAATAATCTTGTCCACAACACTATTCATCTTTTTCTACAAAATAATAAATTTTATTGAAAAGAATATAATTATTAAGCTCAGATAGATCCCATAATGCCAACAGAATGTTTATAATACTGACAAACTGCTGTACTCTTGAGATCAATAAAAAATAAATTATACATAAAAAATCAATATTTAATTCATGCAGCCATCAGTATTAATACTGGCATAAAACACTTCATTTTGCATACAACTGAGGTAAAATTCTTCATATTAAAAAAATGTAAATGGTACAGTGAATGTAGTATTTCATTCCTTACATTGTATTTAGGATTTCTGCATATATTCTCTAAAGTATATGGCTCTAAAGTATATGGCTCTTAAGTTGCATAAGAACTTCCTATTGAGCCATATTTACTTTACCTTTTACAATCAAATACATCTATCACAACAAAACTGAAGCTGACCTACCAGTTGCAGAGAACAATGAGTTTTTCAGATTACAAAGAACGGGGAGGGGAAAATTTCAGGAATTGGCTGGCATGTAATTGAGGAGATGGGAGAAGAAAGGGAAAATCTAATCTCAAGAAGAATCTTTTCAATAAGTTTATTCAAATGAAGAGAAAAAAAGAAAAGCCTCAACAAAACAACCTTGCATTTTTTTTTTTTTTTTGGCCATGCTCACAGCACACATAAATTCCCGGGCCAGGGACTGAACCTGAGGCACAGCAATGACAACACTGGATCCTTAACCTACGATACCACCAGGGAACTCCTAATTTAAAGACTGAATATTTATGCAAACAACTTAAATGTCCAACAACAGAAAAACAGATTTATCATTGACAGATCAGATAAGTACCATGCAGTCATTAGTAACTATACTTACACAGTTCAAAATAATAGTTTTAAAAAATTCTATGTTATATTGAAAAAAATTAGTATGATCTCAAAAATATAAGGAAAGAAAACAGAAAAAAATTAGAAAAAAATGCTGAGATTTTTTAACAGGGCACCCCTGGATAGTAAATTATTTTTTTCTATCTATATTTTTCTAGGCTTTCTAGGTGTTCTGCAATTAATGCACTGTGTTCTGCAAAGACATTATTTTTATCATTAGAAAAATGTTTACAAACAAAATATTTGTTTTTCAAAAATATTCTCTGAAAGTCAATTTGAAACTAACATATCAGGAATACTTTATTTTAAAATAATTTTTCCCTTGACACTATACTTGAACAACATGGGTTTGAACTACATGGGTCCACTTATACATGGATTTTTTTCAATAAATATGTACTACAATCCTTGGTTTGTTGAATCCACAAATGTAGTACCATGGATATGGAGGGCTGACTATAAAGTTAAAAGTGGAATTTTGACAGGGGTAGCTGCCATATCTGTGTGCAGGATATGTGCCCCTCCCTAACCCCCAAGTTATTCAAGGTTCACCTGTATTTTGCTATCAGAAAATGCCACAATAAGTAATCAAGTCATATACATTATCTATGTCACTCGGATCTTTCTATCCAAACTTTTTCAAATAGGAATAAATGTTAAATGCTTCCATCTTTCCCACACGGCTTTTATACTTGAACAAAAAAGTTAACTATAGACACAAAACTAATCTTTGAATTATTTCTCTTCCTGATCTGAGAGGAAAACACAGTTAGGGTTTATACAACATGGCAAAGAAAAAAATTAAAACTAGTTCTTAGTATGCTTTATTCTCTATGCTTGATTTAAGGTGCTATAACTCAGTGTACTCTAGCATATCCTCTTATTTGTTGGGGGGGATTATTTATGTGTGTTACTGGTAGGGAGAGGAGGGAATGATTTCTGGTTTTGTTTTGTTTTTTCATTCTACTTTAGCAGCATGCATTTATGTTCCTATATAGTCAGATCATCTGGAAAGCAGTTCTCCTTTTTTTTTTTTCTTTTGTCTTTCCTAGGGCCACACTCGTGGCATATGGAGCTTCCCAGGCTAGGGGTTAAATCGGAGCTGTAGCCTCAGCAATGCTGGATCCTCAATCCACTGAGCGAGACCAGGGATCGAATCCACAACCTCATGGTTCCTAGTCGGATTCGTTAACCACTGCACCATGACGGGAACTCTAGCAGTTTTCATTTTTTAATCTTAGTAATGTTGCCAGTTCATAGACCCATAAAGCAGGACAATTAACAATAACAAATACATATGTATGTACACATATATATGCATGTGTGTGTATGTGTGTGTGTGTGTGTGTGTATATATATATATACATATTTACATATGAGGGGATTTATATATAGTTATAACTTTGTTTTGGCCACTACTATAGCGTGTGGAAGTTCCAGACCCTGGGATCGAAACTGCACCATAGCAGTGACAACACTGGATCCCTAACTTGCTGAGCCACCAGAGAACTCTGGGTTACCAGCTTTTTATTAACAATGTTACTCAAAAGAGTAGGACAGATATGATCATAGATTTAAAAATAGTGGAAACCCACCGCATAATCCTTATTTTTTCATTTTGTCAAAGACCAGTAGAAATTTCCTAAAAATCCTAGGAACCACCCTTCTGGGCCATCTGTTCCTTCCATCCCTTCTCCCCTTGCTCTCCTGCCCATTCTCTCAGGTTTTCCTCTGCCCTGGAAGAATACGAGCTTGCTACTCTATCTTCACAGCCCCCTAAAAGGGAACAAAGACTTGAAGGAAATATTAACTAGATTAGTGTTGTAGTTCCAGTACAATACTATGAAATAAAGAATAAAAGTGCACTGAAAGTGCATCTGTACATTTTAATAAAAAAAATTGAGAAGGCTACTACTTACAACAATTTTTTTTTTAAAGAAAAAACAAAGCAATACATGGATCTGAAGAGTGGAAAAGACCTGGATTATAAACCAGAACACCAATTTCTGGTCCCAGCTTGGCCTCCTTTGAGTCAGACTATGTTGAGTCTGAGCAGGTCACTGAGTATTTTTCTATAAATGAAAAGGACTAATCTAGATGATCTGTAAAGTAACTACACCTCTAAAAAAAGACATAATGTTCTCTAGAGAATACAATTAATCAAATTAATAACAGTGTTAATTTCTATATCCCAACACTTGTGCTTATTTTTACTTTAATTATACATTTCCATAAAGGAAATGTGGCTTCTAATGAAAGAAACATAGGACTATAACAACAAAAAGCTGATATTCTAAAAATATTACTTCTTTTTTCAAGGTTATCAACCTCATTTTTCACACTCAACATGTTCAATGTCAGTGGAAGAAGCAAAGAGTGAGTTGAAAACAGAGCAGGCAAAATAAACTTTTGAAAAAGCAAATTCAAAAATATATGTTATAAGGTACTGTGATCTAATTAATATTAGCATCAAAAAATCATCTTTCTGGTCTATGTAATAAAACATATATCATGTATAACGTAATTTTGTGAATTAAAAAAACACCTAAAACAAAACAAAATTTTAACTTTGAGTAATTGTTTTATTTTCACATTCCTCCAAGTATAATGAAAGCTCTGTGAAAGGCAAATCTGGGTATTCTTTTTTTTTTTTAAGTATTCTTTTTTTTTCTCTCAGCAAAGAATAGCTTTCAGTGTTTATTTAACTGAACTGAACTCAACTGAATTCTAAGTGGTCTATAGTTATCTATCATTACTATAAAAACCCCTGATTTCCATAAACCATGTTTCAGACCATAAACCCCAGTATTTATGTTGGGAAAAAACATGGCCAAGCTGGTTTAATCTATTTATCTGCTTTTCCCCATGCCATCCCTACTGTGCAATATAACTTGGTGCCATTAAGTGTCCCTACAAGTGAACATGGGCCCAGGAGACGGCATTCTGAGACCTACGTGTAAGTCATTTACGATTAAGTTCAGCTCCGATTCTGTTATTAACCCTCACTCACTCCTGTTGAGCTCCACTTAGTTAATACAACTCTTGAAAATCTTTTATAATCTCAAACCTCCTGCTTCTTTACTCAAATTCTCCTTGTCTACTTACATCAAGTGACTTTGGGGACTATCTGGAAACACTTCCCTTGCATGACCCTAGGAGTCATCGTCCTCCTCGTTCCTGTTCCACTTACCCACCCATACCCTCCCAAACATACACACACAAATGTGTGTGCTATCCTCCTTTGTAATCCTGAAAAGGGACAAAACCTGGCCCTACTAGCTATTCCCAGGCAGTTTCAGGTAAGGAAATTTGCAATTCCTATCCATTAGTCTATCAGTATGCTAGTTTTATTTAAGCAGCAAAAGGCAATGAAGTGATTAGATAAAGTTGTATTTTCAACCCCCAGTCACACCTGATGTGAGCCTAGGCAACCTCTGTGTGCCCTGCAAGGCTAAGTACAGAGTACATTTACTAGTCTATAATCTATATGGGGAAGTATATCTTCACATGGGGGATGAGGGTGGAATTCAGGAGTAGTTTTGGTTTGGGTTGCGTTTGCCATGAAGATAAATTCATTTAATATGTTTAATAAGCATACTCTGGGCACTGTAATGATAGATGAAGAAGAAAAGAATAAAATACAGTGCCTCTGCCCATGTAGGAAATAAAATATGGTGGAATGGGGTGAAGATATATTGAAAATGTTGCTAATAAAAGAAACCATATATATAAGGAATATATGACCTCAGTAGAAGGAGTATGTCTGGATCTGTGGGAAAGGGGTGGGGACATGTACAAAAAGAGATATTGCTGAATATGTGGATATCTGTTATTTAGAGAAGCGAGAAAATCCTTTCAGGTAGAGTGTCCACATATGTGTTACGGGGGCACAGAAGGAGAATTACTTATAAAGTGTGTTCAGGATAAAGGACAGCAAGTGAAGATGGAGTCTTTGATGGAGGACAGACTATAATAGGCCTTGTTCAGCGGGTTAATATGTTTAGCTTCATCCCAAAGGCAGTGAGGAGCCACGAGAGACCTTTAAACAGAGGAGTGATAGTATTAGATGATCAGATATCAGAAAACTGTTAGTGGATAGGGACTTGTAAAATCTTCCCAGAATTTAAACCACAAGGAAAGCTGCTCACTAACTCTCCTTTGGGAAAGGAAAACACCTTACAGCTTAGCAAAGAACACAATAAAATGGTTTCATCCTAACCCATACGCAGTCTTTTCCAGGTCCCCTTCCCCATGTCTTGGGAGATCGAGAAGATGGTGAAAAGAAATGGGAAATTGCATTTATTAAGCATTGAGTACAAGGAAATGTACTATACGTTTCACATACATTACTAACAAACTCCAAAACAATCATTGGAGGTAGGTAAATCATTCCCATTTTAGAAAGGAGAAAGTAAAGACTAACCACGTTGTCAAGAATCCCAGAGTAATAGAATACTGTGGTAGAAACCTTGGATTTAAACCCAGACTTAACTAACTTCAAATACACTTGTGTATGTAAGATAATGTACATACCCTCTACATTTAGTCTTACAATAATCCTTACATAGTGGGCTGTTATTAGTATCACTTTATAAATAAAATTCGTAAAGGTTGTCATGTAAGTGGGCCAAACAGATGAGGCACAAGAGAAAGACAAGGCAGATGTCCTAAAGACAATTTTAACTTCTTAAAAGTGAGCTTCTAGCTCCAATTCGACCCCTAGCCTGGGAACTTCCATATTCCGTGGCTGCAGCCCTAAAAAGAAAAAAAAAGGTGAGCTACTACAACACAGATACCAAACTGACAAGACCCTTCTAATCCTCCATATTCCTTAACATTGCATTAAGGAACAATGTTTTATTGATTACATATAGAAAAAAATGTGTGTTAGGAAAATGAGTAAAGATTTCTTTTCACTACTCCCCAAAAATATGTAAACCAAAAAGATCTGAGAAATAGAGCAACTCTTTAAAATAACCAGAAACAGAAACTAGCAATAATGGCAAGTCTTTTTTTATCAAACATTAATTTACAAGTTTTATAACCACTTTGTCCTCAACAGATTGTAATGGGAGGGGTTTTTTTTTGTCATAAAAATGCTTATAAGAGTTCAAATTGGATACATACTAAGAAAATATTTACATTATGATACAAATGCATTAAGCTTCTATTATATAGTTTTCTGCTTGCTTTAAAACTGAATTGGTAATAAGGATATGAAAAACCAAAATTAGATTTTTACATTTGATACTGAATAAGAAAACAGATGCCTTTTTATAAATATATACCGGACAGCAATGAAGTCTTGAGCAACTTCCTCCACTCAAGGGAAGAATTGAATAAGTATTTTGAATCTCACTAGCGTTACTATCTCTAATATCAGCAATAAATTAAAACCCTCAGTACTAGCAGAATCTGTGCTAACATTCCCAAATGGAGATACATACAGAAGTTAGAGAGATGGTAGCATTTCCATGTCAATCTTGGTGAAAGTAAAAACCAAGCCATCCTCTCTTTCTGTACATATACAATATCTAACTTAAAAATGTTCAACATTTAACAACCATTAAAACAATTTTTTTCATTCTTTGTGAAATTAAGGATTTGGAAGAAAATATATCACTTTCAACTGATGGAAGAGAATAAAATATATTTGACAAAATGAGCATGCTCACTCTCTGCCTTGCCCTTCCTATGCACCCATCTCAAATTTAGTAAAGCAAATGAAAAAATATCTATACTTATACATTGCTGTTTTCACCTTGGAAAATTCAAAAGGAACATAATGAAGATGGCAGTGATCTGAACCTAATGTTTAAATATCACTACAATAATATTATGAGAATTATTCAGATAGCAAAGCAAAACTAAGAAGATAGACAGGAATTCTTTGCTTTACTCACAATAGTCAAGACATGTAAACAACCTAAATGTCCACTTACAGATGAATGGATTAAGAAGATGTGGTATATACACACAATGGAATACTACTCAGCCATAAAAAGAACAAAATAATGCCATTTGCAGCAACATGGATGGATCTAGAGACTTTCATACTTAGTGAAGTCAGAAAGAGAAAGAAAAATACCATATGATATCATTTATATCTGGAATCTAATATATGGCACACATGAAGCTTTCCACAGAAAAGAAACTCATGGACTTGAAGAACAGGCCTGTGGTTGCCAAGGGGAAGTGGGGGAGGGGGTGGAATGGGAATCTGGGGTTAACAGATGCAAACTATTGCCTCTGGAATGGATAAGCAATGAAATCCTGCTATATGGCACTGGTAACTATATCCAGTCACTTATGATGGAACATGATAATATGAGAAAAATAATGTATATGTGTGACTGGGTCACCTGGCTGTACAGTAGAAACTTGAAAGAGCACTATAAACCAGCTATGATGGAAAAAATAAAAATCATTTTAAAAAATCACAAATTTTCAAATAAATGAAATTAAAAATATCTTGTAAGCTGCTAAAACTAAGATCTATGTTGACAGTACTTTACCAATATATTTCCACTGTTCATATGACAATACGTGAGAATAAAATCCTGGATCACAATTGCTAAAAATACTTCGCAGAAAATCCATCAAGAAGGATTTCTGAAGGCCCTAGTAGTAGAGTAATTATCCTCATACAATATTGACTAAACAAAATAAGAAAGTGAGTGCTCCTGGTGTAGTTGTAGACATGAACTCCTGTAAAATCAAATATGGCACAATGTCATTTAATAGCACTTTCGATAATGCTGAAATGTTATTTTTCTCCAACTCTGGATTCCCCACGAAAATGCAAGGCTGCTTGAGTATTTAAGACCTTCAATAAGAGCCCTCTTCCTATTTGCTCCTCATTTTCTCTTTTAAGTTTTGTCTGTGCAATTCCAGCACACACATAAGGATTAGTCATAGACGTGGATGGAGCTACCTAGTCCCTACATTCAGGATATGAATGGCTAACCTTCCAAAACAAAAAGTTTTTTAAGACAACCTTAGACTGAGCCTTCAAAAACTCCTTTCACAAATGACTGTATGTTATAACTATTTTGACTAAGTTCTCCTGCAGTGTAATGATAATATTTCATCTTTCTCTTACGTGGCCCGAAAAACAGAATAGTCTAGTATTTGTATAAAAATATCTCAAAAATTAGAAATAAGAAAGTGAATATTGCCTTTACTCTACTAAAGGTAAAGGCATTATTCTTTCTCAGGATGCTGTAAAAGGAATCTTTGTGGTGATGAAATAGTTCTATATCTCGACCATGGTATTAACTCCATGAATCTACACAAGAGATAAAATGACACAGAACTATATACAAAAGTCGTACCAATGTCTATTTCCTGGTTTTTATATCATACTACAGTTGTATAAAATATAACCAACAGCTGAAACTGTGTAAAGAGAACACAGGACCTCTCCGATTCCATCTTTGCAAATTCCTATAAAACTACAGTTTCAAAATAAAAAGTAAAAAAAAAAAAGGGGGAAGCTTCTCACAGATATCTCAAAGTCAAGAGCGCAAAAGAAAAATATAAAGAGGAAAATCAATCCAGCAAATCCAAAAGATCAGTATGTGTAAACATCAGAAAAGCAAATAAACCAAGGCAGGTATATGATAGTTATAATATGAATATTTGATGGGACTGAATATAAACTTAATCTGAATATAACCTTAATGGGACTAAACATGATGAGAATATGACAACCAAACTACCTGTGTGTCAACCCGTATCCTTTCCTGGTGTCTGAAAACATATTCGATAAAGACCTACTATAAAGCAAGAAATTATTTCAGTCTTAAATTTTATTTTTTAAAAAATGTATTTTACAATGTATATCATATTCACATTCTTTTTTTTTCTTAAGTATATTTGACATTCCAAGAAGATAGTCATGTTTGTGGCTTGGACCTCTCCAACTAGCACAGAGTACCCCAGTTAGAGAATCATCATCTTATTTTCCAGCTCCAAGGTTGTGATTTACAAATCATTTGGGCTGGCATATTCTGAGGTAGCCACTAGACCCTTGGTGTTCAGGCTATCTTTGGGAAAATTCTTACAAGGATAACTGCTAGCTCTCTATGACGTCAGCTACAATTTACTAGAAAAGAGCTAATCCTAGGACCTACATATGTCCTATAAACAGAATCTCCCTAATAAATACCACTCACATACTATTTCATCTCAACAAGAAGCAGTAAAGCCTGAGGCATTTTCACAAACTAACACACAAAAGAGTAGGTGTCCTGCATAATTAGCAGCTACTTCTCTTGAAAATACCTGGTTTTTAAAGTTTCATGGGAATTTAAAAGTTAAATTTAGGGAAAGGGTCCAAGACTATAAGATTTCTTAAATCGTCCCCCATCAGATTCACATCACTTGAGAAGATGGAATAAAGGACGCCTTTTATCACCTAAATGCAATTAAAAATTTCAAATTGACATCTACAACCAGCATTTCCAAAAGGGTTACAGTGCACCAGAAGGTGTTTACTTTGGTTTGAGCACTCTCTATGAGAGTTCTTAAGCCTAGCAGGAAATACTTTTTCAGGTTTGGTTCAGAAGAGCTGAATGGTCTCCTCTGGGAGCTGGCTAGGCCATAAGCATATCTTAGAAGCAGAAGGTGCCCCAAGAAGTTGTCAAATCACTGACTGAGTGTGTCAGGTTGCCAAAAAAAAAAAAATGTTTTAACATCATTACTATTTACAGAGAGTATGATCTTTTAAGTCTTTCTGCTTTGTATGTGTGTTTTTTTGTTTTTTTCTCCAGTAAGTGTGAAAAGATAAGGAGATCCAAAGTACATTTAGGAATACATTATTTGAGGTTATTTTTTCATCAGTGATAACTGGACACAATGCAAAGGAGTAAAAGAGCACAGCCTATGCAGAGTTATAAATTTACCAACAGATAAGGCTGGGCTGATACAATAAAATCCTAAAACTGAAGTTCATGAATAATTTTCATGCAAAGGCTGTAAAAAAGCAAAAAGCCAAATGTAATATAGAAAACATGCATATGTGGTTTTGTATACAATGGAAAAGTCGAAAATTACAAAATTTTCATTATCTGTTTTTAAAAAATTCCTAACTCTTCTAAAGTTTTTCATGGCTAAACATTTAAAATAAAACACATAATAGAAGTTCCCATTCTGGCTCAGCAGAAATGAACCTGACTAGTATCCATGCGGATGTGGGTTCAACCTCTGGCCTCGCTCAGCATGTTAAGGATCTGGCATTGCCATAAGCTATAGTTTAGGTCGCAGACAGGCTCAGATTCCACGTTGCTGTGGCTGTGGTACAGGCCAGCAGCTGCAGCTCCAATTCAACCCCTGGCCCGCAAACTTCCATATGCCACACGTGCAGTCCTAAAAAGCAAAAAATAAATAAAAATAAAAATAATTTTTTAAAAAAAATTAATAAAACACAAAATTTCTGTCATATACTCCTCATCAAACTTTGGTAAATAATACTGAGAGCAAATACTGAGAGTAAAGCCCAGCATTTTAAAAATTGAAACCACCTTTATAAACAAGCAGTTGAGGGGAAATTATGCTGAGCTCAAAATACAACGTTTCTATGAAAGATAAGTCACCTTTCTTATCTGAACTGATCAGATCAAAATGTCAAAACAATTAAATTACAATTTTGTCTGACATCAATATCCTATGCAACAGTGCAAAACAGACAACACTGATTTCAAGCATACTGTTTGCTTTTAACTGGCAAATAAACTGAGCAACGAATCAAATTTTGCTAAAGAAAACACGAAGCACACTGCCAGATCACAGAGGTCAAGGAATTCATCAAGACTCATTTTCTATATAACTATGTTTTTGGCTAAGAGAAAAAAACATCCCATTCTCTCATCTAAATACAAAAATGCACTAACGTAAAGACAGATATTAACTGCTTCTACATCAAATATGACTACAAAATCACATATAAAATGAATCACATTGACTTTACAGTTATATGTGCAAATATATCTTTGTGTACATATATGTGTACATATATATTTGTGTACACAGATATGCATATATCTGTATATATGTTCATATGTGTAGAGAGAGAAAAAAGGAGAGCTTAAATTTTTCTCTTTACAAGCCTCATTCTTTCATGTTGCTATCTCATCTATTTCTTTGGATGTACCATGTAAAAAGTTACACCATTATATTTTTGAGCCGTAGGAAGCCCGAAAATGATTTTGAGCGACGCTTCTCATTTTTCAGCAAAAAACAAAAACAACAAAAAGGTCCAAAGAACACAAAGACACAAAAGCAAACTGGGTGGGGGGGAAGAACTGGGACTAGAACTATGGACCTCTGACTCCTTATCTTTTGCACCAATCATGTCACATACGAAGACGCGGACTCCTGAAAGCTGGTAAATATTGTCAGAAGAAACAATAACAGAGTCCTATTCATGTATCATTTTATGTTTACCTGCCTTTTGTTTGCCTTTTTAGGGCCATACCCAAGGCATATGCAGGTTCCCAGGCCAGGAGTCGAACGTGAGCTACAGCCGCTGGCATATTACGCCACAGCCACAGCAATGTGGGATCCAAGCAGCGTCTGCGACCCTACACCACAACTCATGTCAACGCCGGATCCTCAACCCACTGAGCAAGACCAAGGATCAGACCTGCGTCCTCACAGATGCTAGTCAGATTCGTTCCCACTGAGCCACAACGGGAATTCCTTACCTGCTCTTTAAGTAAAATGCTCTGCTTTCAAATATCCACAAAGGCTTCATGAGAAAATGATGAGATACTAGAATTTTCTATCCAGAGAATAAATATTATGGGCCGTCTCCGCTTCTACACAAAACTCTATAATCTATGACAAATGCAGATAGACAATAAACTGATGGCAAGTAGCAGGCTGGATTTGGCTTGAGGGCCATCGCTTGCAGCTTCCTGGCAGAGAATAATATCTACACTCCATTGAGAAAGTAAAGAACAGAGAGATCAATTGAGTAACAGGAAGTATTTTCTCATCAAATATATCTCTGAACAAATGGGTAAAAAAGGTAACATTTCCCACAAATTTCTTAGGCACCATCTTCCACTCATATGAGAAAAGAGAAAGAATCCAAAAAGAACATCCACAGCCCCACCTGCATCTCTGTCCACAGAGTTTTCCTTTTCTCTTATTACAAATAGCCCATAATCCTAAAAAACATATAACCTCTCCTTTCTCTCCAGCATACATACAAATACTGCTCTCCTCTTTCTCCTGCATCATCAATTTTCCATCGCTATTGGCTCTTCTTCATAAGCAAAACAAGATACAATTGTTTTACACATCTGTAAAACTTTATAGCACTTAGCCCTCCAACTAATGACCCACCACTTCTCTCTCTTCTTGTTCAGTACAATCAAGGGATATATACCATCATTCTCTTTAACTTCTCTTGGGCTACTATTTCGTCAAACATTCCAAACAAGCCTTCATCACCCCCAATCCATGGAAACTGCTATCATCAGGGTCATCAATGATTTCCTTTGCTCATTTCTCAAAGCTCATCTTGACAAACCCCCTTCCTCTTCATGCTCTTCCTTCATTTGGCTTCCCTGATTCCACACTCTCCTGTTCCTCCTCTTACCTAGCATACAGCTCTTTTTCAGGATCTTTTGCAGGTAGGTTCTCACCTCAATGTTAGAGGCCCCCAAGATTCAGTTCCTGGTCTGGGTTTTCTGACCCCACATATGTTTGATAAATTTATCTAATCTCTTTGCTTTTAAAACCAGTTTCATGCTAAAGACTCCTTAATGCAGGAATTCCCATCATGGCTCAGTGGAAAGGAAGCCGAGTAGTATCCATGAGGATGCAGGTTTAGCCCCTGGCCTCACTCAGTGGGTTAAGGATCCCAAGTTGCTGTGGCTGTGGTGTAGGCCTCCAGCTACAGCTCTGATTCGACCCCTAGCCTGGGAACCTCCATATGCCTCGGGTGTAGCCCTAAAAAAAAAAAAAACAAGGACATTAAAAAAAAAAAAAAGGATTCCTTAATGCCTATCATTAGCCTGGCCTTCAGACAGCCTGCTCAACATCTCCGCTTGGATATTTAAAACCCATCTAATCCTTAACATGTCCAAATCCAAATTCTTAATCCTCGACACATCTTTCTCCTGTTAGCTTCCCCAACTCAGCAAATGTAAGTTCTATCTTTTCAGCTGTTTAGGCAATCAAGTTCTCCCCAGTTTCTTTTGTCCTCACACTCCATATCTGTCAACAAATCCTGTGGAATGTACTATAAAAGTACATCCAGAATCTGAACTTTTCAACACTTCCATTATTACTATCCTCATCTAAGCCACCATCTCTGTCACATGAATTATTAAAATTGCTCTACTGACACCCTGACTTCTGTCCTTGCCTTTCTTCAATCTATTCTCAACACAGTAGCAAGAGTGATGGAATTAAGCAGTTCTCTTAGACAGTTCTGATCATGACACTCAAAGGCTTCCCATATCACTTCAGGTTAAATAGCTTACTAGACCATTTAGTACTATCCAACCTCTATTTAAGATTACTCATCCTACTCTCCCCTTTCCTCTACTCCACATCACAAGACTGGCTTCTTTTCTGAGCTTGAACACAACAAAATGCAGGGCCTGGCCTCTGCATTTCTTATTCTCTGTGCCTGGAAAACTCATGTCCCAAATATCACATGGCTCACTCCCTCACCTGCTTCAAGTCTACTGAAATGTCACCTTCACTGAAGGCCTTTCCTTACAATCCTGTTTTAAACCACTAAACACAGACAGACACATCCTAGCTGGTTTTATGTTTCTCCATAGCACTTAGTACAGGTATATCTCATTTTACTGTGCTTCCCTTACTGCACTTCACAGATAGTGGATTTTTCACAAATGGAAGGTTTGTAGCAACCCTTTGTTGTCAGACAATGGTTAACAATTTTTAATTAAAGTGCATTGTGTGTGTGTGTGTCTATGTGTGTATACACATATATATATGTGTATATATATGTATATACACACGTATATATGTGTGTGTATATATATGTGTGTGTGTGTATATATATATATATGTAACTTTTTTTTGAGGGGTGCAGGCGTCTCTACAGCATGTTCCTGGGCCAGAGAACAAACCCATGCCATAGTAGTGACCTGAGCTAAGGAGACAATGCCAGATCCTTAACCATCAGGCCAACAGGGCACTCCTAGAGTAACATAACTTTTATGTGCACTGGGAAACCAAAAAATTCCTGATTTCCTTCGCTGTGATATTCCATTCACTGCAATGGTCTGGAACCAAACCCACAGTATCTTTGAGGTATTCCTGTAGAGTATCACCTTATATTTTTCTACATATTACATAATGTCTCATCCCACTAGAATGTATATTCCAAGACAGCAATACTTTACTCCAGTGCCAGTGTTCTCAAAAAAATATTTGTTGACTAAATAAGTATTGAGCTTTTTATGTGACTCTGATAATGCTTTTTGCAAGCAATAATTACAACATTTTACTCTTGTTAGTCCTATAATAGTCTATAATACTCATTGTATGGTATTGGGAATGCATTAGCTCACCCTTGTAAAGAGCTGGATAAAAGTAATCTCTGTAAATGTAAAATGTAAAAGTAACATTCCCCAGAAGTCTTGAGATCAGTGATGACTCCCAATTGTAAAGAGGAAAAATCTCTAAGTAGTTTGAGGTGAAAGTATTTTTGAAAGATCTGTTAAGAATTATTGGAGGGAAAAATAAAGAAAATGGGGAAATCTGACTCAAACATCAAAGCTCAGTTTAAAACCCGAGGCTTTCAAGTGATACCTACACACTATTATACATAAAATAGATGGGTAACAAGGACCTACTGCATAGCACAGGGAAATTTAATCAACAGTGGATAATAACCTATATGGGAAAATAATCTGAAAGGGAATGGGAATAATTTACTTTGCTATACAGCTGAAATTAACACAATTTTGTAAGTCAACTATACTCCAATAAAATAAAACAAACAAAAAAAAATCAACCCTTTCATTAATCCTTTCCTCTCCCATTCACCCAGAAGACTCTGTACCACTATCCTAGCACTCACCATGGTCCTTCCTCAATATGCAATCTTTGGAGGACAGGAATTGGATCTCTGTTCTCTTAGCCTGTCACCAGCTCCCCAAGACTGACATTCAAAGAACTGTTACTGGATTGAACTGAATGGAGTGAATACTATAAGAACCTATGATGGAACTGCTTGTTTGTCGAGATGTGGCTCATCAACAGAAACAAAATTAATTATCAAGGTTCCCAAGGTCGGTTTCAAACAAACCCGTGTCCTCTGCTCTGCACAGCTAAGGCAGTAGGACACACAGTCCAATAACTTAATCACACGTACAGGTTCAGATTGTCAATACTCTTCTCTTCAGGATGCACAAGCGATGGTAAGCAAAGACTTGCTGAGGTCTATAAGAAAGTAAAGGATACTGCATGTGTACTTGTTCCAGCGGTATGGGTAGGAAACAAAGAATACCTTGTTACCTGTTAATCCAACAGTGCGAAGAAAAAAGAAAACAAAACGCCAAAAGACGAGATACCCAAAAGAGGAAAAATGAAAATAATGTGGAAAAAGAAGGGAGCTGGAAGACTAGAGGAAGAGGAAGTAATTATGAGACCCGCGGGGGAAATATGGTAGTAAGAGCCAGACACCAGCGCAGGCGCTAATCACAAACTGCTCTTTAAACAGCCTATGCTGAACTTCCTCAGGAGAGGCAATCCAGATGCTGGACTTCCCTAGGGCGAGCCATCCCTAAAGCACGGTCCTCAGTGCCTCTGTCTTTACCCGCGTCCCACTAGGATGCCTCGCCCGGCGGGCGGGCGTGCTTGCATGTGTGAACATGTCAGAAACAGGCGCTCGGGGGCTGCCGGACCACTCCCGTAGGTGGGCGGGCGCCTCGAGGCGGGGCCGGGGGTTTCTCTGGCCGGTGCGTGCCCAGGGGTGGCCGAAGCCCGGTGCCCCGCCAGGTCGCTCCAGCCCCGCCGTCGCCGAGGCGCCCCTCCGCCGGGGCACATGACGCCGGATCAGCGCCCGGAGACCCAGACAAGGGTGAGGCCCACGCCTCAGCCTCAACAGTACCGGAGTGAGGACGAGAGGGAGGTCGGGCGGCTGGGCCGAGGCCGCGCCGCAGCCGCGCCGCCTCCAAGCGCCGAGCCGGTTGAGACAAAACTTTGGAAACAGAAGGACTCGGATTACCTGAGCGGCGCGGGCGCGGGCTCGTCTGCGGTACGGCTGCCGGGCGCGGGCCGGGTTTTCAGCAGCCGTAAAGCGGGAGGAGCGGGAGCCCTCGCCCCCGAGCGGCGGCCCCGGCGCCTCCGCCGCGAGCGTCAGCCGCTTGGCAAAGAGCGGGCTAGGCTGAGTCATAATAAAAGACACGTTTGCCGAGCGAAGTGGGAAGGGGGCCTCTAGGAGCTGTGTTACATGACGACAGGCTCAAGAATAGAGAAGGGATTTTTTTTTTTTAAGGTGGTCAAAACTGGAAGACTTGCCCCGCGTGGGAGACAGATGAGTTTCTTTTATAAAATGCATGTATTTTACAAATACTTTTCTGTATCTAAGAAAACTTTTGAAGATTATTTTTTAAGTGAATTGCCTCCCCAGCCAGGTGGCTGAGTATAGCTCCGAGCCTCACCTGTTCCAGCTTTAGGACCTTACTATGCATGTTACTTGAGTCCGAGCCTTTGTTTCTTTTATCTGTCCAATAGCATAATAAGGGCACCTCCCCCCTCCCCCCCTCCCCCCCCCGAGAGAGAGAGAGAGTTCTGAGAGGGTACTTGGCATTGTGCCTGCACTTTGCACTTACTTAATTTGCACTTTGCTTAATTATTTGATTTAAAAATAAAAGTGCAGATAAGTGAAGAGGGGTCTTAGAGAAACAGCTTTAAGCGAAGAAGACAGACAAAACGAGGATATTTTTCAAGACAGATAAGTGGGACAGATGTCTGAATTGAAGAAAAGAAACTGGACCCTCCAAGAAACAAATGAGGCCAAGAGATGTAGTTGAGATGGGAGAAGAAAAAAAAAAGGGGGGGGAGGGGGGAAAAAACGAAAACAAATGTGGCTCAGTGACCAGAAAGCCAAAGCTTTATTGGGGCGGGGGTGGGGGGGTGTGTTCGCTCTTTAGAAAATCATGACAAACTCCTCTGCTGAGGGAGGTATTTTTTTAAATATATATTTAAACAGATAAACAACTGTTTAAAAATAAGCCCCAAATGAGGAGCCTTTGCTCCAATGAATGAGATTTGGCAGTTCGGCAAAATGAGATTCTTCCCTGTGCTGCATCTTAGGGGGTTGAGTCATCAAACCATAGCAAAAATTAGTGGGCTGGATTCCTGAAAGGCACACCAGATGGATGCATTCTGCTTAGTTTTAATAACTGTATGATGTTCCCTCTGAGATGTCAGTTTTGGAAGAAAGGAATCTGAATAAATATTTGAGGAGTGAACTTGAAAATAAAAGCCAAAATAGTTACTTAATATACCAGTACCCACCCACCATGAGCATAGAGTTAAAGATTCCAGAACAAGTAACCCTTTCTCCCACTTTCATCCTCCATCCCGTTTGTTTCTCCTTTTACTGCATTTCTATCTACTTTTGTTATATTATTTTTGCCTAGGGAAAAGGTGGTTTTAATTAATACTAAGGCATGGAAGAAATTTTTGCTAGGCTGCAGTAAGTACGGTCAAACTTTTTGAAAGAAAGATTTTTCAGTTGAAGTTTTAATAAGAACAAGGGTAAACTGATGTGAAATCAGAAGTTGTATTAGACAAACAAGAAAACAGTAGGAGAGCTGTTGTGAAAGAATCAAATAGAAACCAGAAACAGTTCTACTCCCTAATTACTGTAAACACCAAAGGCTAGAGGGAAGTTTTCTCTATCAGAATAAAGGTAAATGGGTGCCTTGCTCTACCACCCAGTTTTTCAAATAGAAAGAAAACAGAGAAGACAAAAAACAAAACAAAACAAAAAACCCCTTGTATAATGTCAGACTTGTATAATGATTCGCATTTTCCTAGGAGATCTCCTGCAGGGTAAAAGACTTACAGGTGTAGACACACAAGCAAAATATTTGAGAGGATTAATTTTTGCAGAATTGGGAAAAACCCTTAAGAAAAATCTCACTCTCTTTGTTTCAGTTTTGCTAAACCTTCAGGCTGAGGCAAACAGATTACCACTAAGCTTTTATTAATGTGAAACAAAGAGATAAAATCTTTAATGGTGTGAAGCCCTTAAACTAAAAGGAGCAAGAAAACAAAACCAAAACCCAGTAAATAAAGAGATTAGGAAGCTTTTCTGAGGGAACCTTTGAACTTTGGGCTGTAATATGAATGCCTGTGACTTGCTTTAGACACATAGGCAATACAAACTAAGGCTGGGAACCAAGAAGATCTGGTCAGTTCAGATAAAAAAGAATGCCTGATATGCTTTGGTCTGAGATAATTCCACTCACTTTAGGTAGAGAATGAATTTCCCCACCTGATATTATGTGTCCATTAACACCTCAATCACCTGAATCCACTTGAATGTACTTTTTAGTTTCAATTTTGGCATTCTTTAAACTAAACCTTGACCCATGGGCTTTTGAGCATTTGTGAATTTATCTAAAAGTAGATTTAGACTAATAAATATTTGCTTTTAAATCCATCATTAATTAATGTCAATAATGTAAACCACAGAGTGATCCATTTTTTCAAGGTGTTTTATATATAACAGGTATAATTAAATCAATTTGATGACATTATCAGTTCCTTTTGCACAACTGACTTTAACCTTTGTGTGCTAATATGATTTTTATTTAAGATTTCATATAAGGTTATATTGGAAAAGACTGAAAGACTACATTTTTCCTTCTAACTTAAACTTCAGTGAAGTGAGGATTTCATGTCACATCCAAACACTGTTACATTATTGGTTGCTAAATTACCACATAACAGAAGCACTAATTAAACAGGAAGACAGCCTTAATAAATTTATAGTTTTCAAAACTAATTTCAGGAATATCAGACTATCAAAGCTGAAATGAGATTCTCCAGCCAAATTTGAGCTTTAGCTCTTCCAAGATTTTTAGTTGTGTTCCAAGATTGCAAACTAATCCCGCTGGGTGGGTGGGGAGGAATCTTAAAGATACAGATCCTTGTTCTGCTCTGTCAACAATATATATGCACTTATGGAATCCATTATCCATGTTTTAGAAGAGGTCTACTTGAAACTATTCAAATCTAAAAATCAGCACTCTGAGGGTCTAAAAAGTTACACTTGAAGTAGGCTGAATAATGGTCATTTTCTGGTTTTGGGTTTTGGACAATGTGACAACTAGAAATTCTCAGGTAATTTTCATTGGAAAAATAAACTATAGGAAATAGGCATTCTCATAAATTTCTGATTGGCACATAAATGATTATACCCCCTACAGAGAGCTATTCAGTAACAATCAAAATTACAAACACCAGAATCATATTCCCTTGCAACCAGCAAATTACTTTTGGGAGTTGATTCTATAGAAATAATGTATGTACAATGTTATTCATTATAATAACAAAAGTTTGGAAATAACCTAAAAGTCCATCTGTAGGAGACTAGTAAAATCAGTTACAGTGGATTCATACAATAGAATGTACTATATGTAGCTGCTGGGGAAAAAATAAAGAAATAGAATGAACTTTTCTGTAAACAGTTTTGGGAAATACAAGATGTATAAAGTGAAAAAACAATTATGGAACAGTGTGTATAATACAGTACCTTTTTATAAAGAGGATATATTGTTATATTTACTTGAACATGCACAAAAAAATTTTGGAAGGAAACAAGAAACTAGTAATAGTTACTCATATAAAGGGGAGATCAGATGTACTGATTGGACTGAGGAAGGGGTAAAGAGACTTATCACTGCAAACATTTTTATTTTCTTTTAAGGGGTCATTAAATAAATTACCTGTCATAATCCCAAAAGTACTGAAATTTACTATTAAGAATTCTTACTAACTAAACAATGAATTCTACTAATGTCTGTTTTGACTACAAAGGTATATACTACTTGAAAATGTCAGATAAACCTTCACACATGAAATGCATATTTGTTTCTCTCTAATGATTTTAAAGTTCCCAGTAACAGAGAAATTAATGCATACAGCATGGTGTATTTTATGCTAATCGACGGTCCAATTTCTGTTCTTTGCTGAAAATCCTGTATAGTAGCAAGTACAAATATTTTAATTCTGTAATGACTGAAGGAAAATAACTCTTACATTAAAGTCCCTTTGATCTGCAAACTCTGTTAACCATATAAACTTCCTACCATTTCCATTCACTTCCTTTGGGGAAATGAAAAGCCTCAATGTGAGGAACTCAATGAAAAATAAATTCAAGTCACTCCGCTTTTACAGAGTATTTTGAGTGTGCAGAAATTTATTTGTGTAAAGAAAGTTACTTAGCTGAGTAAGTGGTATCCAGGAGGTGTTGACAATGTGTGTATGACTTCTTAAATATTAAACACTGTGGCAGAGCTGTTAGTTTCACTAATAGAGGTATGCTCCATACATTCTTCAGCCTCCCATGCAGTTACGTGAATCATGTGACTGGGTACTAGTCCAGGCCAGAATGTGGATGACGGTATGCCATGCTGTCTTTATTTGAGAGCTGGATGGTTGGAGAAACTCTAGCGGAGGATTAACAGCTACCACCCCTAGGGCTGGGTACTACAGAGAATTTACAAAATGGTCTCTGTAACCCCTACCCTCTAGTAGTCATGCTCTGTACAATAACTTTCCTTTGAATATAGGCTGGATCTAGTGATACTTCTAATGAACAGAATCAAGCAGAAGTAATGAAATATCACTTCCAAGATTAGGATATAAAAAGACTATAGCTTTTCTCTAAGCATGCTTTCACTCTCTCTTGGACTACTCATCTGGGGAAAGCCAGCTGACAAGACATGAGGCAGTTCTGTGGGAAGAAAGTCTCTGTGTCAGGAAGGAAAGCCTGTCAATAACCTTATAAGAGAGCTTGGTAACTGATTTTTTTCCTCCCATTCAAGCCTTCGGATAAGACCACAGTGCCTGTCCATAGTTTGAACGCAACCTCATGAGGAACTTTGATCCAGGGGCACCAAGCTAATCTGTGTCCACATTCCTCACATGCAAAAACTGGAAGTAATAAATGTTTGCTTTAAGGCGCCCGTTTTAGGTGATTTGTTATGCAACAGTAGTAAATACACTGAGGAAACAAAAGAAAAGATATGGGTTACCAAAACCTAGGAACTCAGAGAGTGACCCCATGTAATTTGCTTCTCAGTCCTCTGAGGAAGAACTGTATTTTATGGTCACCTTGTAAAAGTGAAATGGACTTCCTCTCAGTTACGGCTAGGATACAGAAACTTATAACACACACCAAGACAATTTGAGAAAAAAGTTGATTATACATACCAGGGACTCCTGGGGAAAGAAGAGTAGGCAAAAGTAGGTCTATGCTGGCTTGAGAGAGGCAGAGAGAGTGAGCCGGGCCTCTATAGTGGCTCCTAGCTATTCTAGGAGTGTGATGGAAAGTTCCTGTGCATCAGCTAGAGGTTTGCAAGGTTTGAAATGCCCACCACCAAAGGAGGACTTCCTTGTCAGCCTGTTCAAACGTGGGGACAAACAGGAAAGGAAAGGTGATGTATAAGCAAGAGTCAGAAATCAAACACCAAAAACCAGTCAGACTCTTTGTTATAGGGTATGTCTCAGCTACTGCTTGTACCCTGGGAACTCAGATAAGGGACCCTGGAAGCCGGTACTCTGACCTCTTAACAAGGGCACATTTGGCTACAGCTGATACCACTAAGAATGTGCCACAAGACCAGTCCCAGGAGCAGCAAGAGACAACTGAGATCATATCTGACTGCAGCTGCTCAAACCATGCTGACAGGAACGAAGTCCCTTCTCCCCTCCTCCAATTCCAAAATCCCTTTAGTGCCACCTGTTAGCAGATATTCATCAGTGTCTCAGAAATGTAACCCATCCTAGTCCCAGCATCACAGAGGACACTGTGGGAGGATGGGTTTGGAGTAGAGTCCGTGGGCAAATACCTTACCTCAGCATCTGTGCACATCTCTCCTCAGATTTTTTAACTTCTGTAGCAACAAATTCATGCTTCTGCATTTGTTCAAACAATCCTCTCACCATCTCCTCCAAAAAGAAAGACACAGGCAAGAGCAGTAATATCACCCGGTCAGTGATGTTACTCTACTTAGGTTAGTGCCTCTATTAGTTCAATCATAACTCCACCGTTATAACTGGGCATGAAAGCAAAAGCAGTATCATCACCAAACTTAAGATGATAAGGACATAAGGAGGAAAGAAGGAAAATACTACATGCAAAATGCTAGGGTCCTTTTTTCTGTAACTAGTCAGGAGAAAGTTCATAATTATAACTTCCATTATCCATTGCAGCTCAGTCAGTATCTTTGCTGCTTATGGTTATTAAGCTGGTAGACTGACTCAGATCTTTATTCCTAAAAATTTTAACGCCTCTGTAATTCTGTATTTTTGTGTTTATGTAGTTTTCCATTAATTTTTATTATTAAATATGTACCTGCTAAGTGGTAACCCAGAGAATCTGGTGGGTTCCAGATATAGTTCTCTCTGGCTGACTATATAGTCAGCGCCTAATTTCTCCTTGATAATCAGGATCAGCCACTTCAGCGAATTAAGTACCCCCCTCTTTGACAGTTAACTCAGATGTCAAAAGCTCAGAATAACCAGATGGCAGTGTCAACTTCCAATACAACAAAACAGTAGTCATGTCCCCTGGTGATACACTCCTTGGTTCCTTGGAAACTGAGATCACTAAATCAGAAGAGTGTAAATTTTCAGGGATGGGAAGCAAACTTTTGCAAATGAATAATTAGTGTAATAGTGAAAGAACCCATTCATATTTCTCCCTCTACATTCTTGGAGCCCTATATTCTGATTTTAGGAGAAATGGCACCATATGTGTTCAAAACACATACTGTATCCCAGTCAGTGACATACATGGAAAGACCAGTGAATGTCATTCTGCCTCACTTATTTTGCTGTGAAACAATGTTGCGTGGGATTTCAAGATGGTGAAAGTAGTGTTCTGTAAGTCCACGAAGGTGCTGGTGGCCTAAGCATTGCTGGAATATAAAGCAAATCCACCCCAGAATAAATGTACCTTCCTGTGAGGTCCAGTCTCTGTCCTTGCCATGGAGGAGCCACATGATGAAATGAGCCTAGGACCTTAACTTTCTCCTTAGAGGAAGACTACCTGGACAGCCACTGAGTCCAGAACATCCACTTTGGACTTTGCATCTGTGAGATAAACTTTTATTGCATTAAGCCACTGACATTTTGGTGTTGTATGCAGAAGCCCTTAGTCTGCTTTGACTAATTCAAGCAAGAAATTTCCCTTCAACAAGAAATAAAGGAATTCTAAAGATCCTTGAGAAAATTAAGAACTGTTATTATACACAAAAACTTTTATTCTTTCAAAATATAGTATTTCTTAACTCATTTTTCTATGTTTGATCTACGAATTAAATTTTCCATCTTCATTCAGAAATGATTTTCCACATCTAAAATAATAAGGATTATTTTTTACAAGTGTTACTACAATTGCTCATTGTTACTATCATTACTATTACCATTGATTTTTTTTAAATATCAATATTTCAAGTAATACAAAGGGTTTCTATCTGTCAAAAAGATATGTTTGATTAAAAAATCAGAGGACTGTACATGAAATCAAAATTTTAATTACTAAAAAAAGTTAAACTCAAGTTTTCTTTATCTCTATTCCTCTTTCCCTCTAATGCTCAAAATAATTTGCTCCTTTCCCTATTATATTTCTGGTATTCCCAAATAGTTTGTTAACTAAAGGAATAGCTGTATGATTCCTAGTTTTCTTTTTCATCACATTATAAATCTTTTAAAATATCACATCTTGAAAATCCATTTTTTTACAAAAATTTTTGATACATCGCTAGTAAAGCTGTCCTATATAATTTAGAATATTCTTTTAAATAAAATTAAAATGACAATCTAATAAATAAGAAAAAAGAATACTACTAGAATACATAATGATTTTAATAACTTAATAAGTCTTGAACAGGTAAGGGCAAAATAAGCCATCTGAAATATTACATAATATTTTCCCTCCAACTTTAATATAGTATATATATTTGAGGTTTCATCACTTGCATGATGTTTCCATTAAGTATACAATATATCTACTGATGTAACTTTCATATCTTCCATATCAGCATGTTAATCTACACAACGGACACACATTTTTTCCCCCCATGCCATTTGTCATTGCCTTTGTGAAAACGGTTTTCTCAACCCCAAATGAGTTCGATAGAACTATCTAGAAAAAAAGACTGCCTCCACAACCAGAGGCCAAAAACATCAATTATAATTTTTAAGGGACAGAGAGTCGTGATTCTCTATAAAGTTATATTAGGCCCCAGACCTAGAGAAGCTGGGGGCCAGCTCCCTCACTGCATGGAGAATATCTAGAGAGAAACAGAATTGAGGAAGAAAGTGTTCTAATGACACTATATCAGCCCTAGACTATGTCCTTGCCTTAAACCTCCCAGGCACACGGTCCTTGTATATACCGTATTTTCCTTAAACTGGTTATAGCTGGATTTCTGTCATTTGCAAGCAAGAGTCCAGAAATTACCATTTTACTGCTTATTTCATAATGCCCTCTAACTTATATCTTAGAATATTTAAAAATGCAAAGAAGGTAACACAAAAATAAATGTAGCAATTAGCAATAGAAAAACAGACACTCTCAAAAAACCTAGAAGATGAGTATTTTCCTTAATCCCAGAATAGGAAAGGGTGTGGCGAAATCATCATCAGGTATTAGAAACTAATGCTGGCTGTGCTCATTGCCACTGGGGCATCATCAGTTCTAGGCCCTTACAGCAAACTGAGTTCTGATTCTAATTTAGTACCATCTGTATCATGATTCATTCTAGCCTTCCTCCTTGTCTAACTGCTCTCTCCCACTCTAACAGACCATCCTTCTCTAGGTACAGACAACATCCCCAGACTATTTCCTCAAAGCCATTCCCTGCTTAGATGTGACAGGAAGACTGAATAGAGCTAAATTAGGGCAGGGTTTTCTTTCTGCAGATGGGATAAAATTTCATACTCATCCTTTTTAGGTAGTAAACAAAATAGGGAGGTTTTCGCAATGGCTACTCTTTTTCTCTCGCTCGCAATTTCATGTGGGAACTTTTTCAGATGCTTCCTGTGAGAACCTGGCAAAGCTTTTGAGGAGATTCAGCAAATGTGTGGGGGTCCTTCTACAACTATTAAAGCTTTCACTCTTGTGCTAGTGTACAATAAGCCTCCAGTGATTTGTTAATATTGTTTAAATGCTCTCACCACTTTATAGAGTCCAGTGGTTTCTGTCTCAGAGAAACAAATCTTAGTGGCTTTATCTCTCTGGATGTGCCTGACTCTACAGTTGACAGAGTGACCGATTGCCTGTGACCTCCATTCTATCAGGTTTGCAACACCCAAGTACTTCCTTAAGTGGTTATTTCTCATTAATCTTCAAAAAAACTCACAGCATTAAAAATTTAGTTACAAAAATAACTTTTTTCATTGAAGATAAAAATAGAAACAAAATATAGAAATATGGAAACAAAATTAACCACAATTTCAACGTGCAGACACTACAAATGATATGTTTGACATCTATCCTTCCTAACTAATTCATTTATGCAGCATTAAAAGACACTTTGGATTTCCCCTTGGCCCAGGCAATTGCAGAAAATCTCCTTAGAGTAAAGGCTTGTGGCCCTTGCCTAGAAATTGAATGGCCCCATTTGGTTATGCACATTGGTCCTAATGACTTAGCCTGGAAATCTCACCTTGGGGGAGTTGGCATGGTGCCCTCCTGAAGCCTGTGCTAGGAACTAGGTCACTGAGGGCAGCAACATGAGGCAGGGATGCTTCAGGCTGGGCAGGATGACACTTAAATAACCAGTTTTAGTGCCAGTGGAAACAGTGGCAATCCCAATGTGGTTCGCTTAGGGGACTGGTCACATTTTCCATTCCTCTCACTCTGCCTGGAGTTTTGAACAATACAAAAGGGGAGAAGGAGAACCTGAGCTTCCTGATAATGTGAGCATTGCGGTCTGAAGCAATGAATTAAGACAAAAAGCTTTGTATAAATTTTTCTCCCAAGATTAAATGGGTCTCATTTATGGTCAAATGCTTTAAAAAAAATAAATTCTACTTCTGTTTATTCTTATTTTTTAACATCTCTAAAGACTTCTTAAAGCCATGCCTAGATTAATGCAGGTGTCTCTTTTACAAATTCATGCAAAAGATTAATTTTTTTAAAAAGCTGGATAAGGGGAAGTAGGAGTCTGGTTGTAGACTAATTTAGAGATCTCACATGCTCATGCATGATTGATGACAACTTTTCCTTCATAGGTCTACTCATTTCTGAATGCCAGTCTCCTAACAGGTTTCAGAGGTCTCTGGTCCTCACTTCAGACTCTGTTTCAGAAAGGGTAAGCAGGAATACAGCAAAGGGAAACATGAGTGTTCTTCTCTGGGGCCTTGTATTATTTAGGTTGCAGGCTAGCCTACTATCACAAAGGGACCAAGAAGACAGAAGTTTATTCCTTGTTCACATATGTGTCCAAAGGTTAGCAGGCAGTCATTATTTTTAAATCATGCTCAATTAATGGCTTAGACCTCTACATACAACTCAGGGAAGATGCTCCAATGCTTGCCATCTCCCAACCTGTGGAAGAGGACCCTATCCCCAATTATGTTTAGTACCAGACTCAGAGTGCACATGGTACTTGTCTTTTTACATCTCCTTAGTGAAAACTCTGTCATATGGTCACCTTTAACTGCAAGATCTGAAAACTATAATCTTTAGCTGGGCAATATATAGCCACTTAAAAATTTATTACATGGAAAGAAGAGAATGAAAATAAAAGACAACTAGAAATCTACTATAGATTTCAACAAAGCCAGAGTCTTCACCAATATTCATTTGCTTAATTGTATCAACTACTTTAGACTTACTGTATGAGAAAAGAAAGGAAAGAAAATGGAAATTAAGTTGTGATGTTCCTTATGTTGTCTTTTTATCTCTTTTGCATTAGACGAAATAATACATTAAAAGTATCCTTAAGATTTTCATAGTGGGAATGATATATAACTATTTTTAATGTTAGTATCAGTCGTATAGGTAGATGAATTGAATTATTATCCCTGGGTATTAATTTCCTCATCCTTGAAGGAAGATTTTACATCCCCACAATTGCTACAATTTTCAGACCTCAGCCAGTTCTTAGACCCACAGCTCACTGACTGAATAAGAGGCATCTCATGAGGAATAACTCAACAAGATCTCAGCAGATGTACACAGGCACAATTCCTCTATCATTACTGAAAGGGATTTAGGACAATTTACTTAGATAAACATACACTGGGGAAAGACGAATGCACAAATTGAGGAATTTTGGCTACAGGGTCTGAATTTATGCTGGACCCAGAGCCCCATCTTACTTCTCTCAATTAGAATAGGAGATATGATTACTACAAACAGTATATTCCCAGGTCCTATGAAGGGAAACCAAACTTAGCAAAAACCCCTTTGTCAACAAAAACTGCTTATGAGATTAAGGAACCTCAAGTTGCATCTACTTATCTCCTTGATTTCTTCAGTTCAGGTCTAGGTATAATCAGAAGACATGTGTATGGAGGGTCAATGTGAGGCAACAATATTTGCTTTTGACCCATTCTAAAATACCCATCCAGTAGATGATGAAATACAAATAGAAACTAACAAAAATGCCTAAGTTAGAGGTTTAGGCGGGATTCCCCAACATTCTGCAGAAAGAAATTTTAACTGTGGGCATATCTGCTAGATGAATCCTGGACTAACAGAGTTATCCCAGAGTTTTCTCAGGGAAATAATTCTTCTGGTTAAAGTTTGAACAATGTTTTATGTTCTTTATACTGAGGTCTCCAGAAATATTTGCCTGAACTGTCCTTACAATAGGAATTATAAGGGGCCAAAAGTTGAAAAATCTAGCGGAGAGAGTATGGGTATTGGAGCTTCAAATATCTGCATTGGAATCCTCATTTCACTTCTCACTAGTTGTGGGACCTATAATGGATAATTTTTGGAATTAAACTTTTCTTGTTCAAGTTACTCTGACATTTCTCTCTTCTAATAGGACTAATGTGGATATACCATCTGCAAGAGAAAGCAATACAGAATTCAAAAACAGCTCCTGGCATACTACTGGACTTAGAAAGAAGCTGAGCTTTTAAACTGAGAACATCAGACCAAGTAGTATAAATGATCTGTCTTGATCCATCAAGTCATAAAACCTGGCAAGTCCAACAGCAGTCTGTTGTAAGATGGAAGTGCTCTATCAATGTTGGGCTCATATAGGTCCAAAGAGCATAAGTAACCGAGAAGAACAGATGACCCAGGATCCCACGTTACCTGCAACTCTTACATTAACAGCTCTCTTTCAGCTTCTTGGGAGGGATTCTCCATTACCAGCTGATGGAGGGAAAAAGTTTGAACTTGATTCATGAGTGGATTGTCTTGGCATATGGCTGCAAGCTGAAAATAAACTTTATATGTTTTAAGTTGCATCTTCTACTCAGGAGTGGCCCTGAAAGACAGAAGTAAGGGGAAATCCTCTCAACAGCTGGCAGACCTTTGTGTAGAGAGAGAGAAGTGGTCCAAAGTAAGGATATACTCGGACTCTTAGGCAGGTAGTGAGTGGGTTAGCTATATGGTCAAAAGCCTGAAAGGACCACCATCAGAAGACTGGGGCCTATGTTTAGTTCTACCTATGACAGTGGGCATGGAGTGTGAGCATCTTTGTATCTCATGCTAACAACACTTCCCACCCTCTTTTATGGACTTTTCATGAAAAACACCAGATCATTTGTACTGCAGAATTTCTCATATCTTTTCACTGGACTGATTTTATCAGTGTGGTATTAATTAACATGTTCCTTCACACCCATGTTTTCACAGCAATCTGGCAGTAGATCCAAACTCAATTAGATTCAACTTTGCCTCTCTCTCTCTCTCTCTCATAATAAACTACAGAAGGGTGACATGATATGTACTTCCTTTTGCATCTTACCCAGAAGAACGTATGATTGTCTACTTTTATTTAGGCTAAGATGGTTCAGATGTTGTCCATTCGTTAAAAACTGTTTCCATAAATCTTTCAACTAATATTTTTAGCATTTGTTATTTCATTATGTGTTGCAAAATGGTGATGTTCCAATTCTAATATTTCTCTTGAATTTATTCTTCTTAAAGAAGAACTTCCATCTGTGGGAGTATAGGTATATTCTGAAATACACTTTGAAAAGACAAGTCAGAATAGGTAAATGTTTGCATTTTTTTATTATAGCAAAATGAGTTCCCAAGCTATCAACCATCAAAGCTGACCTCTGAGTTTCTTTTTTTAATATAATTATGAAGTTAAAGATTTGCATATATAAATTATATATGAAGACTTCGATATTTTGATAATGATTACATTCATTATTTTTTCATTAGTTTGTTGCACCTTTTGCAACGATGTTAGAAAGTAAATATTTTTTAAGAAATAAACTTAAATTCATTATTTATTTTACTTATGTATTTGATTTATGTTTATATCTTTTTTGCTTTGAAAAATCTTGTTTCCTAATGATAAAAGTATAATTATTAATTTGCTTTATCAATGTACAAATATAATGCATACATTAGTTTCTAAATAATAATACCAATATACAAAATACCAAAATAATGATACCAACATTACTATTCACAAGAGCTCTGAATATAATTCCAGGTTGCTTTTGGTTTTATTTCTTTGTTTCCTTTAGCGTATGTCCACTAGGGATGTTGAGTCGAAGTATAGTGTTTTAAAGTTATTTGCAATAATTCTTGTTCATGCAGTTATGGTACCAACCAGATATACACTTAACTTGTTTCATTTTGTTTTCAAATTTGAGGCACGTTTTTTTCTGTCATCCTGATTTATTATTTTTTCAAAAAACATGTATGACTTTTACATGATGCCAAATTCAAAGCTTCTAATCCAAGCCATCTCTCCTGTTTTCTCTTTCCTTGTACACTGAAACCATTTTTATTCATTTTTCCTTACATTATTTTAGATTTAGGATTTGAAACCAGTCTGGTTCCTTAGACTATGTTCTTAAACAAAAGGCTAGGTTGAAACTGCTCCATCAGAAATTACCAATTTTTTTTTTTTTACTGGGGGGGGGAGGGAGTGGGGGAGAATATGCAGTTGCAAATTGCATATATTTGTACCTAGTTCTTAAGATGTAAACTTGGAAAATATTATTGCAGGGCTTTCCTTAAGTTCCACCCCCTACCTGCACCTCCCAAATTCAAAACCACCAGGCAGCAGCTAAAAGCTTCTTTTATGGTTTTTTGTGTTGTTCCAAAAGCTTATAGCCTTAACCCAGATACCTACTTTGTAGATTCAGAGCATGTGAGCTTTGCAGATATTCTTTTGAAGTTTGCATTTATAAGCCTTTGTGTACCAGCCTCTGTAAATTTCCATGTGACCTGTCTGAACTTCTTGAAGACAGAATGTGAACAAACATTACAAGCTTTTTATGAAAGAGAATGTACGTTCCATATAAAAGGTTTTTCCTAAATCCCATTAGATCTCCTTTAACCAACCCTGTTCACTCTCACAGTTTCACCACCCTTGGTTATTATCACATTTCTCTCCTCCCCTACTTTGCTTCACTCCTGTCTTCTTAACTCTAAGAAAGTCCATTCAGCTCACAAGTCCCACTCAGCATAATAAAGGGCTGCTGGGGGTAGAATAGCTTAAGACAACAAAAGCACCAAAGCAGGCTTGTTGGCACTTTCTAATCACCCATTGTTCTTATAAATGCCCCTGGGGAGTCCTCAATTTATCTAGTTACATTTCAAATTATTTAATGACCCCTGACCTTGAAACTCCTTCTAGGAACCTAGCCCAATGGAATAATTCACAGGATACACAAAGATGTTTATCACAAAAATTACATAATAATGAAAGGTTATTACTACCCAAGTGTCCAAAAATAGGGGATGATTAAATGGTAGTATTTGTTTATACTAGGCTATTAAGAATGGGTTGTATATACTATTTTAAAGGCAGACATTTTAAAACAAAACTATTAAGATGTGTAAGTATGAACAAAGTAATACCAGTAATAATCTGCAGAATATGTAAAGAATATAGCAATGCTTAAGAAAACTATTAATAATAAAGAGCATTGATTTCTATATTTTCCAAATTTTCACAAATGGGGATATATTACTTTTATTAATAATACACACACACACACACACACACACTAACCATGAGCATAAGCCTGTGAGATGGATGTCAAGGTTCTTATGTCTATAAGAGATAGATCTGAAGGACAATAGTCCACAGACAAAAGATAGGCTTATAGAATATTATAATTTGAAGATTTGGCTTCAAAGGAGGACAATTTCCAAATGAAAGCAAAGTCAAGATCTGGAAAATACAGCAAGAGAATGTAACTGACATCTACTGGCCTTATGGTAGCTGGGATATAATAGAAAGCACAGCACATACTAGAGAACATGACAGTAAAATTGGAGTTTTCAATGGAAAAGTAGGTTTACATTAAGGTAGCACCTCTTAAACTGTAGTCATTTATGATTTCTGTCATTTCTAGTTTCTATATATACTATTCTTTTCTCAGTGTTCTTTTGATCAACTCACCAGCTCCCTCTTTTCTTTAATATGAGGTCTTCCTTTAATTTTAACCTGATAATATGTATGCCGAGAGAACAATGATATATATTTTTCTAATAATATACATTAAAATAAAATATAATTATTAAAATTTAACTATTCAATGAATTTCCTGATATCATCTTTGAGACACTTTAGATCAAGGAGATAGAGAATTTTCTCTGAAGAGTCTGAATATGCAGAAAAAATAGCTGACAATGGACTAAAACTCCTGAGAGCAAAGTGAAAGAGTGTGAAAGGCAGTCAACAATAAGAAAATGAGAGGTTGGGGTGGGTAGATTAGATTTTCAAATGACAAAACAGAATAATATGCCAGAAGAATCTACATTTTGGGTAGAGCTCCAGTACTAAAGATAAAAAGCTTAAGTAAAGTTATCTGATCTTATAAACATTCACCTTTGGCTAAATGAACACTTGCATATACATATAATTCAAGGACACTTTGAAATTTTCTCCTGCCCTTCTGTGTTTTAACCCTGCAATTAAAGATATCTACTTCCAAAGTGAGTCAGCCTGGGTTAGGATTTTGGTTCTGTTTATTCATTGGTTTTGTGAGCTTTGGTAAAAATGTATTCCCTTTGTACCTTAGTTTCTTCATCTTTAAAATGGGAATAATCACATTCTCTACTTCAAAGAGTGGTTTTAGAGATTAAAAGAATTAATACACCTAAGTGCTTAAAACTGTGCTTGGAATTTAATTAGTACATATAAATGTTAGATACTGTATTGGGGTCCCAGAAGCTTAACGCTTTGTTACACATATATTATGAAATGATTACCACAGTAGGGTTTGTTAATAGCTCCATCACCTCACATAATTATCTTTATTTTTGTGTGTGTGGTGAGAACATTTAAAATCTACCCGTCTAGCAACTGTCAAGTATATAATATAGTATGGTTACTATGGTTACTAATTATAGTACAGTTACTATGTGGTACATTAGATCCCCAAAACTTATTCAACTTATCACTGAAATCTGTACCCTTTGACCCACATCTCCCCATTTCCTCCACTTGCTAGCCCCCAACAACTATCACTCTATTCTCTGTATGAATTCATCTTTTTTAGAAACACAGTCTATATGTTATCACATGTAAGTGATATCTTATATATTTGTCTTTTGCTTTCTGACATATTTCAATTATCCTAATGCCCCCAAGATTAATCCATGTTATGGCAAATGTCAGGATTTTCATCTTTCTCACAGTTGAATAACATGCCATTGTGGGCATGTATCTTCTTTATCTATTTATCTATACAGTTATTCAGATTGTTTCCATATCTTAACTATTGTACATAATGCTTCAGTAAACATGGGAGTTCAGATATCCCTTTGAGACTGTAATTTAATTTCCTTTGGATAAATGCTCAGAAATTAGATTACTGGGTCATATGATAATTCTATTTTTAATTACTTGAGGAAACTCCATACTGTTTCCCACAGTGGTTGTACCAATTTACATTTCCACCAACAGCATACAAGGGTTCCCTATTCTCCACATACTCACCAACATCTGTTATCTGTTGTCTTTTTAATGTAGCCATTCTAACAGATATGAGGTGATATCTCACTGTGGTTTTGTTTTGCATTCTCTAATGATTAATGATGTTGGAAATATTTCCATGTATCAGTTACCCATTTGTATGTCTTTAGAAAGCATCTATTCAGTTCCTCTTCCCATCTTTTAATTAAGCTGTTTTTTTTTTTTTCTTATTAGGATTGTATGAGTTCTTCATATACTTTGGATATTACCTCCTTATCAGATTTATGGTTTGCAAATACTTTCTCCCATTTGGTAAGCTGCTTTTTCATTTTGTTGATTATTTCTTTTGCTATGCAGAAGCCTTTTAGCCTTAGGTAGTTCCACTTGTTTACTTTTACTTTTGTTGCTTATACAATTAATGTCATATGCAAAAAAATTGTTGCCAAGGCAAATGTTAAGGTGTTGTTTTCCAATGTTTTCTTCTATGAGTTGTACAGTTTCAGGTCTTAGGTTTAAGTGTTTAAGGGTTGAGGGGTTCGGTTACATTTTTCTGCATGTAATTATCTAGTCTTCTCAACACCACATATTGAAGAAAATATTCTTTCTCTATTGAGTATTCTTGACAATCTTGTGATACATTAGTCGACTAAATTTGAGGACTTATTTCTGCCTCTTGATTTGTTCCATTTGTCTATATGTCTGATTTATGCCATTACCATATTTTTTGATTATTATAACTTTGTAATATAGTTTGAAGATAGGAAGTGTAATGCCTATACATTTGTTTTTCTTTCTCAGGACTGCTTTGAATATTTGAGGTCTTTTATGATTCTATAGGAATTTTAGCATTTTTTTCTATTTCTGTGAAAAATATTACTGGAATTTTGATGGGAATTGCATTTACTTTTGTATTTTGCAAATTAATAGAATTTGTTGATTTAGTTCTAATAATTCTTGGTGGAATCTTTAGGATTTTTTATGTATAAGATTATATTATCTGCAGAGATAGTTTTACTCCTTCCTTTCTGCTTTGAATGCCTTTTATTTCTTTTTCTTTCCTAATGTTCTGGCTAGTATTTCCAGGACTTTGCTGAATAGGAGTGGTGATGGTTGGGCACCCTTGTTTTGTTCTGATATTAAATGGAAAGCTTTCAACCTTTTACCACTGAGAATGATGTTAGCTGTGGTCTATCATGTGTGGTCTTTATTATGTTGAGGTATGCTTCTTCTATTCATTATTCGTTGAGAGAGTTTTTATCATAAAAGAATGTTGTAATTTGCCAAATGCGTTTTTTGCATCTATGTGATGATTGTATCATTTTTATTTTTTATTCTATTAATTTAGAGTATTACAATCTTGATTGCAAATGTTAAAATCATCTTTCTATCCTAGGGATAAATCCCACTTAATTATGGTGTATGGTCCTTTTTAATGTGTTATTGAATTTAGTTTGCTAATATTCTGTTGAGAATTTTTGCACCTATATTCTTCAGAAATATTAGTCTGCATGTCTAATTTCTAATGGGGAAATTAGATATTTGGGAATTGGAAAATGAGTTACACAAAAGTAAACATTTTTATACTTGAATTTTGAATCCCTTCACAGGCTATTATTACAGAATCCTCAAACAAATATCCGGCAACACAGCTCATACAGTCCAAATCTCCCAATCTCATATTAGGAAGAAAATAAAAAGGAGAAGCTTAACTAGGTCTGTGACTGTGCTCAGCATTCTTCTGTCTCAGATTTTTGGATATGCTGCTCTCTCTCATTGCAATGGTGTTCTTCTACTCCACTTTTAAAAAGTGGCAGATTACTTCTCAATTTACAGGTCTTAGAGTTAGGGAAACTTACCCTGACCACTTTCTCTATCATCCTTTCTTCCTGTACACTGTCTGAATCATACCACTTATCACCATTTCTAATTGTATATTTACATATTTGTTCACTTGGTTATCTATTTTCCCACTAAATTCAAGATCCAAAAAGACGTAAATTCTTTCTTTTTTGATTTCTTCTCAATATTCAGTGCTCAGGACTGTGCTAAGTGCTCTACAAATATGCAACAACTTTGTTGATGACATACGAGTCATTCTAGCACATTGCATTCATATGAATTCATATTATATCTTTATTTTTCTCAGATTATGGGGAAAGAAAGACTAGTTTTGCAAATTAAACTCATACACTATCATCAAAGTTAAGAAAATAGAATAGAATGATAGATGGGGCTTCTGGAGTCCCTTGTAAACTGTAGCTGAACAGACACAAAAGACACTTTTTGCATATAAAATATAATTGTTTAGCTTCTAGTGATATAAGAGCATTACCTAAATTTAAAGAAAAATAAAAATAAATTGTAATAAAATAATATTTGGGTGAAAATATAATATAATTGTGCAGGAAGTAATTTTTAAGCAAGCACAATTTTACACTGATAGACTGGGGCATCTAATAGAATAACCTAACATTGTTTTCACAGTGACTACATTTTAATACACATACACATTGGTGTGATACTATTTATTAAGTTCCCCTTGATATTTTAATTTCAAATTGGGGGTGGGAGGTAAGTAGCAGCAGAGATGAAAGAAAAACAAAACAAAACGCATGAACAGGAAGTTAGTCGAATTTTTGTTCTTATCTTTTATATATCTTAGAATACTTTCTATTCTTAACTTTTATTTGCAAATGCAGGTAGGGTTATTCAAGGCAATAATTTGTACCTTAATTTCCTAATTTATCTTTTACTTAATTTATCAAATCCCTAGTAATTATGCTATGAAGTATATTAGCAGGAATTCCTATGATTGTTAGGTAACAAGAAAGAATATTTTCAACTGAAGTGTCATATTTACAGAGAAGCTTCTTTTTACTTTACATTCTTTAGGTGAGAATAAAGGACTGAAATAGCAGTTGCAATCCCAGGTCACGCTGGCAGTACCTCCCTAAGATTCTTTTTGTACAATAGGAACTCTGCAGAATAGCCCTGGGAGGGTAGAGAAGAAGAAATCTAAGTTTGTGTTTGAAGTCAAGGAGAATTCCATCTATTCTTTGATAAACAATTTCAATTTCCCCTGAAAACTATAACATGAAAACTATTAAACTATTTTTCCACTAGTTTAATGGGAAAATTTATGATGCATTCTGTCTTAAACCAAGGTAACCAAAGAATGTTCACAGATAGAAAAGCATTCAAATTATACAATAAAAACAAGTTAATATAAATAACATTTTAACATTTGAAAGTAAATATAGCTTGTATCTAAAATGCAATGTAAATATAGTTTATTGTAACTGCCAATACAGTGGATAAAAAATGGTGAATAGTAGAAGTGAGATGAGGTACAAGGGAATGATTCTTTGGCAAGTGCATTCTTTTTATACCATTTTTTAAAACCATCTATCTCTGTCCTTTTGAGGACCATGGATATTTTACATAATACTTCACTTAAGTTTACTTCACTTTGGACAAAGATATTTAGGACAAAACAGACAAAATGTGAGTATTACAAAACATATGGAAAAAGTCCAAGTTCACAATAGATAAAAAGTCAAAGAAGCTACCTCTTCAATCCCTTTGACTATATCTAAATATAATGAATAATTCAAATGTTTCGTACGTTATTGTCTCACTAAAAAAATCTGGTGATAAATAAATTGGCCTGAAACCATAACAGCCAATATCATTTCATGTAAAAACTTTATTTGCTGTTGTGACACTGAGAAAAAGTAGTTGTCTGAAAAAGTGGTATAACTTTTCGAGGTGCTTAATAATAAAAGTAGTTGACTGAAAAGTCATTATATGGGTTAAAGCTATAACCTTCTAATAACCTATATTCTGGGTTCCTATCTGGAGTTGAAAAAGATACCTTCTGAAGCATTCCCAAGGGCCTCTGAAGCATCTCTGCTCTCATTATTTCTGGGATATATACATATATATACATATAAAATATATACATAATTTATAATATAATATTATGAATATATATATAATGAGATATCCTCTCATCCTGACTGTTGAACAGAGACTAGCTGATCTAAGAAATTATTCTGATGGTTCTCAGCCTATTATATCCAATGGCTCCCATTTTTAAGTAATATTTTGAATATTCTCTTTATCATGTGAAATTTAAATTCACAGTTAATATAATCTATCCACACAATAACAAATTTAATGAATCAATATATGTAACCTAATATAAAGGAGAAAAAAAAGAGACCATCCTTCAATGTGCAAATGTTCCAGCCCCTTAATTACTAGACTATATAACAAACAGGGCAATTGTATGTACAATTGTACCATGTGTGTAAAACTGTGAGTACTATAACCACAAATCTGAACTGATGAAACATGTTTTAATGCCAAATCAAATACTGTAAATAGCACTGACACTGTAAATTTCAGCAAAGGTAAATACTCCTAGCTGTCTTCCCTCAATTTATACAATAATAGCTTTGTTGGAAGATTCAGTATATGTTCAACTTGCAAGAAATACAGTTTTTGTGTATGTTTTTGTGTGTAGATTTTTTTGGCTGCACCCATGGCATGTGGACGTTCCCAGGCCAGGGATCAAACCCAAGCCACAACAGCCACAGCAGTGACAATACCAGATCCTTAAATTCTAGGCAACCATGGAATTCCTATATATATATATTTTAATATAAATAATGAAGTTAGGTTTCCAAGTCCGATTGTTGTTATGAAGATTTTTAATTTATAGGAAAATTTGGTGGTACATTATAAGGTCTTATGGGATGTGGGCAATTCTTCATTGTGCAGGACATCTAACAGCCCTGCTTCCACCTGAATGAATACCAGTATCATCTACTGATCATGTGACAAACATTACTTTCCCCCTTCCTCCAATATTTCCAAAACTTCCCCTAGAGGGTAGCACTACCCTAATGGAAAACCACTATTTATATCCTATAGATTTCAATTACAAGTGCCATTATAGTGAGCAGTAATCAGACAAGAAATATTCTTAAGAGGAGAGAAAAATGCCAAAGCAGCCCAAGCACATTATGTGGATTAAAGAATTCCCATTTCTTCTCATTGCTGAAAAGATGCATTAAGGTGCTACTCTGTACTTAAGTGTCATCTTGGAGAGGTTTCTGTGATGGCAACAGATATCTGAGAAGCTAGGAATTTTTGCCTAAAGAAAATAAGATCCAATGATGTTGCTTAAATTATTACAGAGAACTAATTTTTCCCCCATTACACATTAGGTGAGGACTTGTGGTTCTTCAGATAGTTTAGCTGTACCCCAAAAATAGTTATCAATAGTGTAAAATACTTCAGGGAATATCACAAAAGCAATATGGAGGCTACTTGTGACCTTAGGGAGAACAATATTCATGCACTGTTGTGTTGCCATAGCAGATATGCTTGGCTGACAAAGATATGGAGACACAGAAGCCTGGTTGTGAAAATAAGAAAAAAATATATTTTCTTTTATTAACTTGCCTTTTGTCAGTGTAATTTGCAGATCTCCAAACACTGAACATAAGAGGGTAGGAAAGAAGAATTGTTTTACCCTGACAATAACATACTAACTAGAGGGAGGCAAGAAGAAGAGAGCATTTTTTGTTTTTGAAGATAGAAGAAACTTAAATGGGTTTATTTTCTATGAGGAAAGGGTCATGGTTGAGATAATGGGGAATAGAGCTGATCAATGAAAGGTGCTCACAGCAGGATAAAATGAGAAGCCATGATTAAGAGATTTCTCTTGGACTATAAAAGGAGCAACTATGGAAGTCAAACTAAAATATGTTAGGATCTGTAATCAACTGAAGGGAAAAGCTCAGGAATTCTTGCATTTTACTCAATATATTTGATCATTAAATTTGGATTATATTTTGATTAAATCTTCAGAGGTTTTACTAACCAAGTCTCAATTAATCCTTCATATATTAATTGAACTTTTAAAGTATAACATACATAAATAAAATTGCCTAAATCATAAAATTATAGCTCAATGAATTTTCATAAATTGAATAAACCTCTATAACCACCATCCAGGTTGAAAGGAAGGATATTTACCCCAGGAGTCCCTTCTTGGCTTCTTCCAGTGACAATCTTCCCTCTAGGTTAACAACTAATCTGACTTCTAAACCATAGATTAGTTTTGCATGTTTTTGATCTTGTAAAATATGCAAACTTATACAATATACTTTTTTTTATCAGACTTCTTCCACTGAACCTGTTTTTGAGATTTGTTGTGTGTAGTTGCAAATATTTTATACTTATTGCTGTATAGTATTCCGCTATGTGTATATACCCCTAGAGAAGTTATCCATTCTACTTTTGCTTATCACTTTGATAATTTCCAGTTTTAAATATTATGAATATTACAACTATGAATATTTTTGGTCTTGTCTGGTTTACACACATATATCTATGTTGGATATAGACTTAGGAATAGAAATATAGGGTAAGCTGGGTTTTTTAACTGCCAAAATTTGTTGATTCATTTTACTAGCATAGAGAAACAGTGACATCTGGTGCATAAAACAATGAATTTCAGGTTTCAGTATACACTTGAAATTCTTTGAAGAATCTATTCTTAAAGGTAGTATGAAGTCATAAGAATCCATATATACAGTGAGCTTATAGTTCTTGTTTTTAATATTAGAATAATCAAAAGTGTACTAATTTAATTTGAGACACAAAGAATTTAAGAATAAAATTTTTTTTTTGTTTGCCTTTTGGTCATTTTAGGGCCACACCGCTGCATGTGGAGGTTCCTAGGCTAGGGGTCTAATCATTGCTGTAGTCACTGGCCTACACCGCAGCCACAGCAATGCAGGATCCAAGCAGCATCTGCGACCTACACCACAGCTCATGGCAATGCTGGATCGTTAACCCACTGAGCAAGGCCAGGGATCGAACCCATAACCTCATGGTTCCTAGTCGGATTCGTTAACCACTGTGCCACGACGGGAACTCCAAGAATAAAATTCTTGAACTTGAAAATAATTGATAGATCAAGTAATTAGGTAAGATACATACACTTAAAGGAGAAATGCTATTTTGATATACACCAATGACAATTTTTTAATACAAATCACTATCTTTAATGTTGCCACACTGTTTAACAATTTAAGGTTTGTGAAATACACAATTTTCTTTCTAACCGAAACCAAAGAAATCTGAACAAAATAAAATAAAAATATACACAAATGTTCATAAGGTAATAAGAAAGTAAAACTAATTTACATATTAGAATTCTTTAGAATAATCCAAGGAATTCTCTGTCCCTTTAAAAACATTTCTGTGTCTGCTGAAAAAGCTAAACTTTTAAAAATAATTCATTTTTTAATATTCAAGTGCATAATACTTTATGTTTGTGTGTAATATTTGCTGTTCCAAAATAGATGGATAGGTCAGATACATCTTTAAAGGCATGATTTGGTTATGCCTACAGTTCTAGAAGTATGGTATGGTTTTTTTCCTTGATACCATGAAGCTCATGAATCAAGGTTTATCACACTGAAACTTAATGTTCTTCAACATTTATTCAACAAATGTTTATTATAACCCTTTATCTGCCAGGTATATTAGCTAGGTAGTCCTGGAAAGTTTCTCTTTCTTTCTCTTGTGCTCCCTAACTCCTTATTCTTTTCTTCCTTTCCTCTGTCTCTAATGTGAGAGGAAGCGACAAATTTGATCACCGTATATGTTGAAGACACAGGAAAGAACTAGAGTGACTGATGCAGTAAAGAAAGCAGAAAAGCAAGACTAGAGGCTATTAATTTTGGTGAAGAGAACGAATCCATTTTTAATTATGTCAGGGAAGGAGGAAGAAAATGTAAAATAGACGTAGAATGATAGCAAGTTGAGGAAGACTTGGTTTCTGTTCTCTATGAAGTAATTGTTGAGTTAATGTTTTGAAAATGACATGGTGAAGGTATGCTGGTAGTTTGAGAAAAGTGAAGAAAGAATAAAGTTTATAGTAGTAATTGTTGACAATAAGAGAAAGTAGGAGTAAGCAGAGGAAATACACTAGATTCCTGAGAAGCCCTGAAGGCCCAGTTGAGGCAAAAGATATTAAATTTGTAATGGTGCCAAGCATTAGCAGTGTTCATAAAGGAAAGTTTGGTCAGAGAGGAGGAGGACAGGTTAATTGAGCTGGATTGAATTTTTAAAGAATAAATATAATAGAAGGTGAATGAGCCAAATATAAAGGATGATTATGAAAATATTTCATGAAGTTGAAGATAAGGGGTGTTCTACAGATAGATTATAGACACATTTGATGGAGAGAGAGAATGTTGATGATTCCTAAGAACTTGGCAATTAGATGAAGAAAACGTACTATGGTAATAATGAAGTAGGAGAGTTGGAAGGATGTATGAGGTTAAGGTCAGAGGAAAATGTGAATTTACAACTTTATGAAGCATATGTAGTGATGAGAGGGACAGGAGAGAGTGGCAAATGTGAAGTGGGAGTGGAAGTTGTTGGAAGTGAGAAAGAATAAAATGAGAGGCAAAGATATTACATGGATGTTAGTAGACAATCAGAGTAATTACAGAACTTACGCAAGTCTGAGTGATTTAGCAAAACCCTTAATAAATAAGGGGCAGTGATCAGGATATTAGTAGGTGAAAGTAGTATTGGTGAAGACCAAAAGTAAATAATTGAAAAAAACGATAATTTTTCAATAGAAGAAAATTAACTGATTAATGAGCCTATAAAACAAGGTCCAAACTTAGAAGTAATAAAATGACTGTACACAGAAAAAATGAGAAACCTTTTATCTATGAATTTATCATAAATTAAAAAATCATTGTCAAGGGTGTAATGAAATGGAAATTTAATAAATGTGAATGTAAACTACTGGAACATTTTAGAAAGTAATTTAACTATTAAATATCTGTCAATAACTTCACTTCTGGGAAACTATTATATAAGAATTGTACAAAATCACTGCAGTGTTACTTAAAATAGTCAAAATTGAAAAGAATCTGAGTACTTAATGAGAGGAAATTCTCCTCATATAGTGCTAAGTAGAAAAGTATCATATTTTATATACAATGTGATCAAATTGTTTAAAATCAAAGCTTATGCATAAAAATGATTGGCATAAAATATCCTAAAAAAAGAAAATTAATGCTTTTTTCCTCACTGAAAAATCTTTTCTTTTTTGTTTTTAAACTTTCTCTAATTAGTGGTTTATCACCTTTTACTGGAAATATAAAACCAAGTTTATTAAATGTAGAACCAACCACCAACAATATTATTACCAACAAAAATTCTAATGGGTCAAAAATATAAGGAGAGAGCTCGGCAAGATGGCGGAGGAGTAAGAGGTCGTGCTCACCCTCTCCCACAGATACATCAAAAAATGCATCTAAATATAAAACAACTTGGACAAATTATCATCTGAATGCTGATTAATTTAAACCTCCAAAAACTTCAAGAAACCCTTGAAATAACTGGGTAGAACAACAGAAGAAAAAAAAAAAGAGAGACAAAAGGAATCAGGACGGCAACCCAGCACCCCAGGGAGGGAGCTGTGAAAAAGAAAAGGAATCCACACCCTGGGAAGACACCTAACCAACGATCAACGGAGCTAGAAGGACCTCAAAGCCTGAGAAAAACACAGCAGCTGGACTGAGATTGGAAAAGGGGAGTTAGAGACTCACACAGAGGACCTGAATACGGGCGCAGACACCACAGCCTGAGGTGCCAGGTGGTGCCTGGGAGCTGAGACATAGGCTCCTAAGGTTAGTACCTGGGAGAGGGCTGAGGTCGGTGGTGGTTGCAGAGATAAGACAGGGAACAGTGTACCAGAGAAAGAGAGATACTCTGGACAGTGGAGTATAAAACCAGGACTGAGGGAACCAGGGAAGTCTGGTCCCGCAGGGGAAGCAAGCCTCCATTGACAGGGAGGAGGAGAGGAGGAGGGGCTGACCGCCATAGGAAGCACCTTGAATTAACACGCAGCGCGGGGTGGCTGGGCCCATGCCACAAAGACAGCAGCGGCAGTGGGGCAGCGCCAGTGGAGACTGCAGCTGTGGCGGTGGGGGTGGAGCCCATGCCTTGAAGCCCGTGGATGGAGCACTGAGCCAGGTTGTGGACCCAGGTGCCAGTGCCATCCAGCATCGGCGGGGGTGGCGGGGGCCCTGTGCTTATCCACAGACCTAGGAGACTGTGCCAGCCCACAAAGTTGGTATCTCTGGCGGGCGGAGCCCTACGCGACCACATGGAGCTAGCATTCACAGAGGGGCGGAGCCAGTGCCGGCTGCCAGGAAACTGCCCCAACCAATGAGCAAGCATCAGCGGAGGGGCGGAGCCAATGCCAGCCTGCTGAACCAGCCTCTGACTGGTACCCCCTGTGGTTCCAATCACCTCAAAGAGCACCTGCAATCAAACACTAGCTTTCGTGGCTCTCACTCCCCAGGGAAATCATACTTCCTGCTGCTTCTACTGTGAAATGCTCAGGACACCTGGTAGATCTGCCTAGAGCTCATGACCCCTTCCCAGGGCCGGCAACTAGTAGACAGGGCCACCTTCCTGCAATTGAGAGCATAGAGACTAGGCACCAACTGTTGACCTTAACCATTCCTACATTCTCACAGAGAACACTCAGAGTACCACTGAGATAACAGCCTGCTCACACCGAAGAAAGAGACACCAATTATTCAAACTCCTACACCAAAAATAAATAGTAACCCCACCAAAAAAATACAAAGGGGTGTTCCTCCCCAGAAGTAGCCTTCCAAGACTACAGTGTGGCTTCCCCAAACTCACAGATAAAGAAAACCACAAACAAGATGAAGAAGCTCAAAAACCATTCCCAGTTAAAAGAACAGGACAACTCATTTAAAGCAGCCAACAATGAAACAGACCTCTGCATTCTGACAGAAATGGAGTTCAGAAGGGAGGTAATGAAAATACTTGAAGAATTAAGGCTGAATATCCAGGAATTAAGAGAGGATGCAAACAGCAATGCAGAGTCCCTTAAAAACAAGCTAGAAAACATAAGGAGGAGCCAAGAAAAGCTAGAAAACTCATTTGCAGAGATGCAAACTGAGCTAAAAGCAATAAAGAGCAGTTTGAATAATGCAGAGGAAAGAATTAGTGATACAGAAGACAGAATAATGGAAATCACGCAATCAGGACAGCAGACAGAAAATCAAATGAAAAAACATGAAAGCAATATAAGAGATCTATGGGATAATATAAAGCGGCCCAACTTACACATAATAGGAATTCCAGAAGGAGCAGAAAAAGAAAAGGGCATTGAAAAAATATTTGAAGAAATTATGTCTGAAAACTTTCCAAATCTGAAGGAACCTGACATCAAGATACAGGATGCACAGAGGGCCCCAAACAAGCTGAACCCAAACAGACCCACACCAAGGCATATTATATTAAAAATGGCAAGAATTAAAGATAAAGAGAGGATCCTAAAGGCAGCAAGAGAAAAGCAAAGCATTAAGTATAATGGATCCCCCATAAGGCTTTCAGCTGATTTCTCTACAGAAGGATTACAGGTTAGAAGGGAATGGCGAGATATATTTAAAGTGCTGAAAGGAAATGGCCTGCAACCTAGAATACTCTACTCAGCAAGAATATCATTTAAAATAGAAGGGGACATAAAAAATTTCCCCAACAAACAAAAGCTAAAAGAGTACAGCAATACTAAACCCTTTCTAAAAGAAATGCTGAAAAGGTTCCTATAAAAAAACAAAGAAAGAAAGAAAAAAAAAAGTAAAGTAAAAAGTAAGAATTAGAATGGAGGAAACCACAATTAGAAAGCAATCATTCAAATAAGCCCACATGCAGATCTAAACATGAAGATGCTAAAATAAATAAATAAATTAGTTAAAATGAAATAAATTACAAAAAAAGAGAAACAACCTCATACATTGTGGGGAGGGAAAGCAAGAAAACGTAGACCATTTCTTTTTTTCTGTTTTTTTGTTAACTTTAAGGAAAGAAAACAACTCTTTTTTTCTTTAGTCTTTTTTTTTTTCATTTTCTTTTCTTAATGTTGTGTTTAAGCCTATATGGTTATCAGGCCAAAGCAAGCAGATATAAGAAGGTGTTAACATACTTAAAAAACAGGGCAACCATAAACCAAAACAGGACATCTAACCCACAAATACTGAAAAGAAAAAACTTAAGTATAAAATAATTGCAACCTATCCATCCAAAAATAGGAGAGAAGAGAAACATAGAATCACCTGGAAACAAGATCTAAAATGGCAATAAATACATATCTATCAATAATCACCTTAAATGTCAATGGTCTGAATGCTCCAATCAAAAGACACAAAGTGGCAGAATGGATAAATAAGGAAAACCCTAAAATCTGCTGCCCACAAGAGACTCACCTTAGAGCAAAGGACACAGATAGATTGAAGTAAGGGGATGGGGAAAGACTTTTCATGCCAATGGACAAGAAAGGAAAGCAGGAGTGGCAATACTCATATCAGACAAAATAGACTTTAATGTGAAAGCCATAAAGAAAGACAAAGAAGGACATTACTTAATGGTTAAAGGATCTATTCAAGAAAAGGATATTACAATTGCCAACATATATGCCCCCCACATAGGAGCACCCAAGTACCTACAACAAGTACTATCAGACATAAAAGGAGAAATAGATGGCAATACAATAATTGTAGGAGACTTTAACACTCCACTCACATCAATGGACAGATCCTCTAGGCAGAAAATCAGTACTGGCAACAGAGATCCTAAATGACACAATAGAGTGTCCTAACTGACCCTTTCAGGGCATTACATCCAAAAAAAATCAGAATATACATTCTTCTCAAGTGCACATGGAACATTCTCAAGGATAGAGGCCTAGAGCTAACCTCAACAAATTTAAGAGTATAGAAATTATCTCAAGTATCTTCTCTGACCACAAAGGCATGAAACTAGAAATCAACCACAGGAAAGGAAATGAGAGTAAATATACTACATGGAGACTAAACAACACGCTTCTAAAAAATGAATGGGTCAATGAGGAAATCAAGAAAGAAATAAAAAAACACCTGAAACAAATGAGAATGAAGACACAACAACCCTAAATCTATGGGATACCGCAAAAGCAGTACTTAGAGGGAAGTTCATAGCATTGCAGGCCTTCCTCAAAAAAGAGGATACATCTCAAATCGATAACCTAAACCATCACCTAAATGAATTAGAAAAAGAAGAACAAAAACACCCTAAAGTCAGCAGAAGGAAGGAAATCATTAAGACCAGAGAGGAAATCAGTAAAATAGAAATTCAAAAAACAATAGAAAAAATCAATAAATCCAAGAGCTGGTTCTTTGAAAAGGTAAACAAAATTGACAAACCTCTGGCAAGACTCATCAAGAAGAGGAGAGAAAAAACCCAAATAAACGAAATAAGAAATGAAAAAGGAGAAATTACAACAGATATTACAGAAATACAAAAAAAAACATGACAGAATACTATAATCAATTATATGCCAACAAATTTGATAATCTAGAAGAAATGGACAAATTTTTAGAGACCTACACCCTCCCAAGACTGAATCAAGAAGAAATAAATCAACTGAACAGACTAATCACTAGAAATGAAATTGAGTATGTCATCAAAACACTCCCTACAAATAAAAGTCCAGGACCAGATGGCTTCACAGGTGAATTCTACCAAACATACAAAGAGGAACTCATACCCATCCTCCTTAAGCTTTTCCAAACAGCTGAAGAAAAGGAACACTCCCAGAGACATTCTATGATGCCAACATCACCTTAATTCCAAAACCAGACAAAGATACCACAAAAAAAGAGAACTATAGGCCAATATCTATGATGAATATAGATGCAAAAATTCTCAACAAAATTTTAGCCAACAGAATCCAACAGCATATCAAAAAGATCATACACCATGACCAGGTGGGATTCATCCCAGGTGCACAAGGATGGTTAAACGTACACAAATCAATCAACGTCTTACACCACATAAACAAAAGAAAACTTAAAAACCACATGATTATCTCGATAGATGCAGAAAAAGCTTTTGACAAAGTCCAACATCCATTCATGATCAAAACTCTTACCAAAGTGGGAATACAGGGAACATTCCTTAACATAATAAAGGCCATATATGAAAAACCCATGGCAAACATAATACTCAATGGAGAAAAGCTGAAAGCCTTCCCACTAAAATCTGGAACAAGACAAGGATGCCCACTCTCACCACTATTATTCAACATAGTATTAGAAGTCCTAGCTACAGCAATCAGACAAACAGAAGAAATAAAAGGCATCCAAATAGGAAGAGAAGAGGTAAAACTGTCACTGTATGCAGATGACATGATACTATATATAGAAAACCCCAAAGACTCAACTCCAAAATTACTTGAACTGATCAACAAATTCAGCAAAGGTGCAGGATATAAGGTTAATCTTCAGAAATCAATCGCATTTCTATATACTAGCGATGAAATATTAGAAAAAGAATACCAAAATATTTTAACTTTTAAAATAGCACCCCAAAAAATCAAATACATGGGAATAAACCTGACCAAGGAGGTGAAAGACTTATATGCAGAGAACTATAAAACATTAATCAAGGAAATCAAAGAAGATACAAGGAAATGGAAAGATATTCCATGCTCATGGGATGGAAAAATTAATACTGTAAAAACGTCTATACTACCCAAAGCAATCTACAGATTCAATGCAATCCCTATCAAATTACCCATGACATTCTTCACAGAACTAGAACAAACAATCCAAAAATTTATATGGAACTACAAAAGACCCAGAATTGCCAAAGCAATCCTGAGGAACAAAAACCAAGCAGGAGGCATAACTCTCCCAGACTTCAGGCAATATTACAGGGCCACAG
>PVHT021183693.1:30426914-30442355 GCA_004024745.2 Catagonus wagneri | reverse complement strand
CCAGAATTGCCAAAGCAATCCTGAGGAACAAAAACCAAGCAGGAGGCATAACTCTCCCAGACTTCAGGCAATATTACAGGGCCACAGTAATCAAGACAGTGTGGTACTGGTACCAAAACAGACATACAGACCAATGGAACAGAATAGAGACCCCAGAAATAAACCCAGACACCTACACCCAATTGATCTTTGACAAAGGGGGCGAGAACTTAAAATGGGAAAAAGAAAGTCTTTTGAGTAAGCATTGCTGGGAAACTTGGACAGCTGCATGCAAATCAATGAAACTAAAACACACTCTCACACCATGCACAAAAATAAACTCTAAATGTCTTAAAGACTTAAATATAAGACAAGACACTATTAAACTCCTGGAAGAAAACATTGGTAAGACATTCTTGGACATCAACCTTACAAATGTTTTCTCAGATCAGTCCCCCAAATCAACAGAAATCAGAGCAAAGATAAACCAATGGGACCTAATCAAGCTGACAAATTTTGAACAGCAAAAGAAACCAAAAAGAAAACTAAAAGACAACTTACAGAATGGGAGAAAATGGTTTCAAATGATTGAACTGACAAGCGCTTAATCTCTAAAATATACAAACAACTGATGCAGCTCAACCACAAAAAAGACAACAACCCCACTGAAAAGTGGGCAAAGGACCTGAATAGACATTTCTCCAAAGAAGATATACAGATGGCCAAGAAGCACATGAGAAAATGCTCAACATACTGATGATTTGAGAAATGCAAATCAAAACTACCATGAGATACCACCTCACACCAGTCAGAATGGCCATCATTAACAAGTCCACAAACAACAAATGCTGGAGGGGGTGTGGAGAAAAGGGAACCCTCCTGCACTGTTGGTGGGAACGTAAGCTGGTACAGCCACTATGGAAGACAGTGTGGAGGTACCTTAGAAAACTCTACATAGAATTACCATATGACCCAGCAATCCCACTCTTGGGCATATATCCAGACAAAAATTTCCTGGAGAAAGACACTTGCACACACATGTTCACTGCAACACAATTCACAATAGCCAAGACATGGAAACAACCCAAATGTCCATTAGATGACTGGATTAGGAAGATGTGGTATATATGCACGATGGAATACTATTCAGCCATAAAAAAGGATAAAATAATGTCATTTGCAGCAACATGGATGGAATTAGAGACCCTCATACTGAGTGAAGCAAGTCAGAAGGAGAAAGACAGATGCCATATGAAATCTCTTATAATTGGAGTCTAAAACACTGCACAAATGAACCTCTCAACAGAAAAGAAAATCACGAACATGGGGAACAGACATGTGGTTGCCAAGGGCGTGGGGGAGGGGGTGGGAGAGAATGGGGTTAACTAGTGCTTCCATGATGGCAAAACAAGGAGATCCAGTTGTATTGTATAGGGAACTATGTCTAATCACGTGACAAATCCATATATGTACATGTAACTGGGTCACCACATGGTGCAGTTGGAAAATTTGATAGAAATCTGTAAACCAGCAATAATGCAAAAGAAAAGAAAAAAAAATTAAAATAAATATAAAACATATAAACAAAAGAAGAAAATTATAATCTAAGTTAAAATTCTAATGGTTTTTAAAAGTAGAATTTTATAAGTTGATTCTAAACTTATTCTTGAGGAGTAAATGAAATCAGAAACATATATATTGTAAAATTTAATTTGATGAAGTATCTTTGTAAGTACCTCTAAAATTTTTAAATGTTTCTACCCTTTGATACAGCAATCCTACTTTTGAGATTCTAATTTAAAAAACTGTTAGAACAAGAGCAAAATATATATTTGTAAGGCTGTTTATCATAACATTCTTTCTAATAGCAAAATCCTATAAGAAACTTAATTGTCTGTCAGTAAATAATGGTTAAATATATCCTGCTATGTTTTTGATATGTAACACTAAGCCAGCTCTAAAAAGAATGAGATGTAATATATGACACTGATGCAAAAGATCTCTAAGACATAGATGAAAAAAAAAAAAATCAGAGGCGTTCTGGCTTCTGTCAATGAAGGAGTATCAGACTCACAACCTCCTGCTGATAGCAATGATAAATTCTGGGAAAACATTATATTTTCAACAGGATTGTTTAAAGGCAACTCAAATCAGACAGAAACTGGAGGAGTTTGAACCTTGGAGGAAGGAGACCTCATGCAGCTTGACAAAACTCATTCTCTGTGTATCTCCTGATTCTGAATTCTGAAAATTCTAACTGCATTACTGTCTGATCTGTCTCCTCAGTTCAGTGAGGCTGTTGGAATCTTTGTGAGTTTGCCTTCCCTACACCAAAATCTGGGAATAATTTCCTGTAGGCCAAGCCATGACAGGGACACACCTCGTTTGTTTTCCTTTCTTAGGGATCACACACCTGTGCTACTTATTGCCCACTATCTGAAAATAGTTGTTTTTAATAATTTTTTCCAGTTTCTAGTTGACAGTAAGGGGTTACTAGACCCTTTTATACCATCATGGCTGTTAAGTAGATGCCTCACCTAGAATTTTAGATTCAGCAAAAATATCTTTTGAAAATAAAAGAAAAATCATACATTTTCAGATAAAAGGAAACTGAGAGAACTTGTCAGCAGAATTTGCCACAGAAATGCTAAAGGAATGTCTTCAGGATGAGGAAATTGATACCAAATGGCAATTCAAATACATAGGAAAGAGGGGAGAATACTGGAGCTATTACCTACAGAGGTAGATACAAAACATTAATTTATTTGTTTTCTTAAATACTCCAAGTCATAGACTACCAAAAGAAAAGTAAAAACAGTATTTTTTGAATTTTATAACACACGTAGAGGTAAGTGACACAAAATCACAAAGGATAGGAGTGGTGCAAATTAAATTTTACCACTGTTTCTTACATAAGGTGCAAAGTGGCATAACACTAATTCAAGAAGACTGTTATTAATTAAGGATGCATATTATAACCCCTAGAGGAAACATGCCAAAATCCCAAATCAAAACTCCGCAAAGCTCTATTAACTAGGCAGCCAAGAGAAGAGATAGTATGAGATATTAAGATTTTTTACTAACCCAGAAGAAGACAGAAAAGAAAGAACAAAGAAACAAGTAGCAAATAGAAAGCAAACAGCATTATAATAGATTTCATGTCAATTATATCAATAATGCAAATTCAAAGTTTATAGAATACATAAAAAGCAAACTCCAACTACTTTCTGCTTACAAGATATCCACTGTGTAGTGATAAAGAAAAACTGAACATAAAAAGATGGAAATACATCAGAGAAACACTAAGCATACGAGCTAGTATGCTATATCAGTGTTAGTCAATACTGATTCCAGGACAAGAAGCATCATCAGACATAAAGAGGGTCATTTCATAACCACAAAAGGATCCATTCATCAAGAAGACATAACAATCCTAAAGTGAATACACTTAATAATATTTTAAAATACATGAAGCAAAAATGGCCAGCATTAAAGGCAGACATAGATATACCCTCAAAGTCAGAGATTTTAATACTTTTCTCAGTAATTGGTAAAATAAGTAGACAAAATATCAGTACAGATTATCATAGAAGATTTGAACATTATCAATCAATATGATCTAAGTGACATTTATTAAACACTATATCCAACAACTGCAGAATATATATTTCCTTCAAGGTCCATGGAACATGCACAAGATAAATCATGTGCTGAAACATAAAACAAATCTTAGAACATTTCAAAGTTTTAATATCATGTTCCCTGTCCACCTAATTTCCAAAGTAAATTAGAAAAAAAAAGTAGAAGAATAATATATGTAGTATGATCCAATTATCCTAAACAATATTAATCTAGCATACCAGCATATTGTAAATATACAAAAATATGCATGTATGTGTATATCAGAACTGGCAGAATATAGAATAAAAGTTACTTCTTAACAGGAGAATGAGAATGGTAAAGGGGATTGAAGAGGGACATTCATGCTTTATTTATATGTATTCTTTATTGTTGGATTATTTTTATTCATATATCACCTGTATATTTAAGATTGATAAAATAAGTCTTATAAAGAATAAATATGTGAGGACAGCTCATGCAAGTTTTGAAACAGAGAAGTAAATAAGGTCCTGCCCTACCACTATCAAAAGGTTTTATATGGCTATGGTACTAGAGTAGGGTTACAGGTAGGAAGTAGCAAAAGTTAATGGAATAAAGTCTAATAACAGATTTATTACGTAAAGATTTTAGTGCATAATAAAAGTCGCATTTAAAATTGCTAGACAGAGGATGTAATCTTTAATAAACAGGTGTTAGAAAAATTGGCTAAATGCTTGGAGGGAAATTAGATACTATTGTAGCCATTAGCAGTGCCCTTCATAGACTTTGAGGTCTCTTTTGTGGGCCATGTGGTAGGATTGTTATCTTCTCACCATCTTTGGAGTGGCTTTATGACTTGTTTTGGCAATGATACATAAGCATAAGCAGCAGGTATCACTTCTAGTTAGAAGTAACATGTGTCTGTTCTATGCAGTTAATCTGCATGCAGTTTGCCATTTCCTTCCCTGCTGTTGCAGTGACGAATGATGAAGGGCATATGAATGATGATAGAGCACCTCTATCAGACCGGCTCTTTGAGTGGCACCATGAGCAAAACACTCCCTACCTGCCTGCATTAGTCAGGAAGCACAAGGACAAGGTAAATTTTTATTATGTTAAGTTACTAGATATTTGGTGGGTTTGCTACCACAGCATAAACTGCTTAATGTAAAAACTGATATTTATAATTTTAAAGATGTTGTCATAAACACCCCCCGCCAATTTCTTGCATTGGCATAGAGACTGGGAAGCATGTGGGAAAAAAATTATACTGGAAGTTAGACTATTCCTCCATGCTCTGAAGTAGCAAAACTTATTGTAAAACTATTACACACAATTATGTGGATGATTGGTTAGGTACCTAATGAATTTTTGTCTTGGGGAAAAGAATGAAAAACGGGATGATGGTAGCAAGCTTTGGCTGACATAGTCTGAGTCTGGCAAAATATTACAAGGATAGGTCAGGTAGAAATTTCCACTTGGCAAGCAGAAATGAAATTCATAGATTCATAATGGATTGTATAAATTTAAGGATATGTAGGAATGGAAGAGACAACTGCTTTTCTACCTTAAATAGTCAAATGTAAAAATGAAAACTAATTTGAAAAATAAAAGCAATTTAAAACTCAGCTTTGGTTTAATTGCCAAAAACTGGAAATAACTCAAATACCCTTCAACTCAATAATGGATAAAACACACAGTTGGAAAACACACTACAGTGTCTCCACTCTGGAATGCTCTTGAAAGGAACAAATGACTGACATATATAACAAAATGGATGAATCTTAAATTCATTATACTAAATGAAAGAAGTTAGGTTCAAAATGCTACATATTGTATAATTCCATTCATATGACATATTTGCAAAGGCAAAGCTACATACAGGGACAGAAAACAGACCCAACGATTGCCAGGAGCTGGGGGAGAAGAGAAGACACAGAATAATCTGGGGAGTTAATTCAACTTTTTTAGTTTTTATTATAGTTGTAGTTACATGACTGTACACATTTGCCACGACTCATAAAGCCATACACTAACAAGGGTATATCCAAACATGTTTGTAGGCACAGGAGGAAGTTTGTTTTCATGACTGCAAAGCTGAGCAGGAGTGGAGAACATGTGATAATCCTAGAGAAGCTAGAAGAAATTAGTGTTGCTAAGGAGGAAAAGACAATTTTTCTTAGATTAGAAGCCAATAACTATTTACTGAGCACATGTTATGTGCAAACAAGAGCTAATCTACTAAGCATGCTTATAGAGAGAGGAATACTTTATCTTGGGATCAAACAACATGCTGTGAAGGAAGTATTATTCCCAGTTTAAGGAAACGATGAGAGAGATAACTTGCACAAGTAAAGGACCTGGGCAGATCTGTCTGACTGTTAAGCCCTGGTGACTTCCTCTATATCATGCAGAGCATAGCATGAGTGATAGAGATTTTCAGGTGGGACAGTAAATTGAGGAAACTATAATCAGGGACTCCACTACAGGAGTATTATAAGATTGGGCCATCTGTTGGTAGCATGGGGATTTAATGGGCTGAAGTGAAGCTGAAGCCTTGAGTGGAGCAGGGAAAACTGAAGGAGGTTGTGAAGATTTTGACATTGTTTATTCTCTTTGTCCTTGTACCACAGGGATGAGACAGCATACCATTCTTGGTTACATTAGGAGGAAGAAATCTCGGTGCTAGAAATCCACAGTGCAGATTATCATAAGAATGTGCAACTTGAGAGCCTCTTACTTTATGAAGACCAATTCTTATTCATTCCCCAAGACCCATTCATTTCTGTGTTCTGTTTATAAAGAGTATGTCATTGAAATTATAGTGTATTTCTGAAGGGTGTGAGAGAAACTTTGAAGTATAAAGAGGAATTGTAATTTGCGGATGATTGTCATACTGATCTCTGATGGACTGATTAATCTTGATTTTTCACAGCTTTTTTAGGATATCAAAGAATTGGAAAATATAAAAATTATAACTGCAAACTCCACATCTGTAACATTAATGAAACACAGTCCAGGTTCAGAGGAATCCTTTTCTTTCCCTCCCCGCTAGGGGCTGCACCTGTGGCATGCTGAATTTCCCAAGCTAGGGGTCAAATTGGAGCTGCAGATGCTGGCCTTTACCACAGCCACAGCAACATGGGATCTGAGCCACATCTGCTACCTACACCACAGCTCACAGCAATACCTGATCCTTCACCCACTGAGAGAGGCCAGGGATTCAACTCACATCCTCATGGCTACTAGTCAAGTTTGTAACCTGCTCAGCCACAACGGGAACTCCAAGGGACCTTTTCTATGAATACCACTTCACTAGATTATAGAGTCCACATCAGCCTTCCTTGGTAAAGGTACAAATTATGAAGCCTTGGATAGTTTCATGGTGTGAAAGGATTAGGAAAACTCTTATAAAGCAAAACTGAATTGACTCAAATAGTGTTAAAACAGGAGGAGTCTTAGAAATCACCTAGTTCCACCTCTTCCTTCTTTCTATGAGTAAAATAGTCTGGATTACACAATTTTCTCTTAACTCGTGAGAATTTTTTAACCAATTGCCACATACCTTTAAAAAGATCTGTGTTGATTTTACATACTCCCGTTTTGCTCTTTCTTAATATTGTGCCTATAAGGTATCAGAAAAAAAGGTACAAAAAATTAAAAGACAAACTCATTGTGAATAGTAATGCATGATAGTATTTTAAAATACTATTACATGAATTATATTTTCAGTCACTTTTTTGGGGTAGCATAATATACTGAAAAGAATTTTGAATTAGTAGTCAGAAGACAGAGTTCTAATTCTGCTCACTCTTTGCAGGACTCTGTTTCCTCATTTTACGTCCCTGGGTCCCCTCGAAAATAAAAGCCCTACAGTTTTTTTTTTAATATTATTAAACAAGATTAAATGAGATTTAGGGAGATAAATAGACACCTTTCTTGTAGATGATTTTTAAAAAACTTGAAAATCGTGGGAACTCTGTCTTAAAATATGTTTATGAAGAAAACAAACATCAGTCTTGAATGGTATTGACATATGTGGAGAGATATGTATAAATCTGATAGTCTCTAGAGGTTTCTTCTAGATCTATAGTCTTAAGATGATGTCCCCAGTGTAGCAGATGAAATACAGCTTAACACAGGAGTTCTCACATTGCAGAGTTATTATCTATTATTGTTCATGACATTTTACTGCACTGCTATTGGTTCATACATGTGCCACAGCATCCCAGAGGTGGTATTAAGGCTGTAAATAGATGATCTTTTGAACTTTTATCAGAAAGTAATTTAAGTAGACCTGCACTGAGTAGCTGAAATTGAGTATTTACTGTATTAGAGCTGGTGTACTGGTTAGAAGCTGAGTCCTGAAGTCATATTTAAAAGTTTTCAAACAGAGATACCTTACAAAATAGAAAAAAAATCTTTAGACATAAAAGGTTTTTCCTTTACACAGGAATGATAATGACAACACCACTGCTCTTTTACAGTCTCTCTGGGAGTTTTCTCACCAAGGCAGTTACAAAAGAATGAAAGCTTCATGCCTTGGGAAGGCTGCATTTTTATGTCTGGAGTTCTTCCATTAGGTCACACTGTTAAAGTCACAGCTCTTTCCTCAGGGAGACCTTTACCATTATATAGCGGCCCTGTTTATTCTGCCTGCAGCTGCTCTGTTCCCTTGTACTCTATGCAGACCAACTGTATTAGAACAGGGTAGAAATGGTTTCTATGGAAAGTGCATCACTGTTGTTTTAACCAGTTATTATAAATATGAAAATATAGTTCCAAAGTTTTGGGGAAAAAAAGGAAGTATTTTAGAAAGCATATCTGGACATCTCCAGGAATGAAGAGACAAAACAAAGTGACTGCCGGCTTTGGCACAGCATGTATGTTTGGTTTCCTCTTTTGCGGTACAGGAGAAAGGTGCAAAGATGATGCCACACTCCCTGGAGGATATGAAAGGGAAAACTCGATGGACAATTATCATTCTCATTTACCGATTTGCCATATGCCCAACAATGGCAAGATCCTCTCACAGAAGAAAGAGGGACTAGAGAATAGAGTGATTCGGTGCTCTCTTAGATTTTCAGTTTCTTTTAATTTTTTCTCTTTTATTTTTAGTTGTTCAGGACCTTGAGGTATAAAACATCATTTTGACTTTCTTTAGTGGAATGTCAAAAGGAGTCTCTTATAACAGAGTGCTAGCTCTTTGCCCTTGCAGTTCAATAATGTAATTTTATGTGATCTTTCCCTTCTTTTTTCTGCTTAAAATCTAGGCTCTTTATAGAAGCCTAGATCAGATTCACAGATATCAAACTTTTAAAAATATGTGTATCTTCCTTATTATCATGAAAACCACTTCCTGGCTTAAATGTGTAGTAGAAGCTTTTTTTTTTTTTTTTTGTATGTGAAGATACAATTTAAAAATGTCCCCCAAGTCCAAATTTATAGAAACCTACTCTCCTAAGAAGCTGTTGAACCAGCTGACAGGGTGCTTGGAGGGTAAGAGCCAGGCTTTGTTTCTTCCAAGAGCAGATGGAAGGAAATGGAGGACATTTTGTTCTTCTGGTCTCCTGATGCCTCTAGAGACCAACAGTGAAGAAATATGAAGTGCTTATCGAAATTCTGTGAAATCTAGAAAGAGAATTTGCCCTACAGAGACTCACACATCCCCAGGAGGAGAGATGATTGTTGCTGGGAAAACCAATTTGTCTCCTCCATCCAACAGGGAAGCCAAGTGTGTGGTACAGATCCTTTCCTACAGCAAGGTCTGGAAAATGCTAACTTTTGCACATGAGAAGGCTGCAAACAGAAAAAAAAGTTTTTGTGATGCTGCTTCCACACTTGGGACTGACAAACTGTTGCTGGTACATGCTAGTCCCTTGCTAAGGATAGTGTGGTCCCTGCCCCCAGCAACAGTGGTATCATCTGGTTGTTTAATAAAAATGCAGAATCTTGGGCTCAACCCAGATACACTGGATCAAAACCAAGATTACAGTGAGATTCTCAGAAAACATAAAGGCACATTAAAGTTTTAGAAGCCTATAGATGCAAAGACAGCTGCAACTCCCTTTACTGGTGATACTATCATGACTAACATAGATTAGCAGCTGGACTCAAATTGTGCTGATTTTTAAAATTTTTTTAAAAACCCATAGTCATTCTGGTTCTTAGCCAATTACTGCTACAGGAGATTGATGAGCACTTCAAGAGATAAATAAGATAATTTTAAAAGTATTGAGAAACTTGGTGTTTGAACTAAAAAGTTAATAGATAATTTTAAAGAGAAAATAATCACTGTTAAGAATTGAATGAGTAGTTTTAAAAATTAAGTGAAATAAATGTGTCAAAATAAAGAAATGGAAATAGTGATGGAAATCATGAGACAATAAAATCAGGAATCCTAAAATTCAAATAAAATTAGTTCTAGAGGAAGAAAAGGTAATATGTGGAGAAGGAGAAAATATTTAATATCACAAGCAGTAGGAGAAAACGTCCTATTTTGAAATCAGATTGGAGTCTGTAAATTGAAGGGGTTTAGCAAGTTATATGAAGGACTAAGAAAGAAAGATTAGAAATATCATAATAAAAATCCCTGGATTCTAAAATAAAGAGAGCACTTTAGAAATTGCAAATGGAAAGAAAAAGATGCTTGGCAAATAAATAATTCAGATTGACATTAAATTTCCCATCAGCAGGAAGCTAATGGTGTTACAACCATAGACACCTGAAAGTATAGTTTAATCCAGCCTAGACATCACCCACCACAGAGGAGGAACAATTTCTGCAGAGCCGCAGGAACTGAGAATGTATCTCCACTTACCTTGTGTGAAGATGATGGATCAGAGAAGATACCATCTCACTGACGGCGACTCACAAGAGAGGGCCTATGATAGAAGAGGATGAAAAGGAAACAGTTCTAAGTAGATAAGTAGATGGATGTGTTGATGAATCGACAGATAAGTAGAAAGACAAGTAGATTTATCTGACTAGAAAATACATTTCTAGGGAAAATTTCATTATAGTCTGACACCAATAGTACTAAACCATCTCATTAGAAAGTAAGGATTGGTTGGCTATCGATGTGTGGTGGGAAGCAAAAACACACTAAATGCTTATCTTATGAAAGTAGAGGAGGAAGTAGTTGGGAGTTGTGGCAATATATGAGGGGGGTAATTGGCATCTTGTTTTCTTATTTTGGGTGGTATGTGTTTGATTATGAGTGTCTTTAAAAATAAGGCAATGTCTGGTGCAAACATATAGAAAAATAAAACTCTAAATTAACAGGGAACAAGTAAAGAAAGAACAGTAACTTAAAAACCAGAAAGAAATAAGTAGAAGGACAGAGAAAGGGAGAAAATAGTAAAATAGGCAGGAAACAAAGTAAGGTGAAAGGAGTAAAATCAATTATATTAGTTATTACCTAAACATGAATAAATTGAATATCCTTATTTAGAGAAATAAATGAAACTAAAAGAATGGAAATTGCAGTCAAAATGAAAAACCAGGTATATGTCGTTTATAGGAAACAATGTAATAAAGAAGGAGTAATGTGATAAAGAGGTAGTTGAAGAAGATACTAGCAAATAAAAACTGAAAATAAGCAAAGGTGCAAAATAGACATATTTAGCTATATTAATATATCAAAGCATATTAAGACATATTGGCTCTAAAAACACACTATAAACAAAGTTGATGGTCTAATTACAAATAATAAAGCATATTTAAAACAAACATATGATAGAGAAAATGTTAATGTCTATTACACAAAGAACTCATATAAATTGGTAACAAATATCCCAATAGAAAAATACATAAAAATATTAAAATACAGTTCATGAAGGAGTACATCTAATTGACTGTTAAATACTAAAAATGTGCTAATCATCCCTAGTAGTTAGGAAATTTAAAAAAAATGAGCTATATACATTTTACATCCCTCACATTGATAAACTTTGAAAGTAGTGTTAATCCCAAATGTTGGTAAGCATGAGAGAGTAAAGCTATATACATTACTGATGGAAATGTAAAAGTTTAAACTCTTTTTAGAAAGCAATATTACAATAAATATTAAATTTTAAAATGTACATATACTTTGATCTAACAATTTTACCCTTAGAAATCTATTCTATAGAACTAAAAGGAAGCATTAGTATATATTATTGCAGCATTTTTCTAATGTTAAAAAAAAGATGCAAGTAAATTCTTCTTAATAATGGGTATGTTTGAATGTATTTTTACAGAGAAAACTTTTTATGAAGGAAAATTAAACCTACATAAAAATATAAAACTGGGCAGCATAATACAATGAATCCCTACAAATTTATCAAATCACATTGAAAATTATCGACATTTTTTCCAGTTGTATTTTATGTATCTGCCCTACTAACTTTTTTCTTCCTGGAATATCAAAAAATATTATATAATTTCACCCATATATACTTCAAATAAGAATTCTTTAAAATACCACAATATCATTATACCTAGAAAAATCAATAGTAATTCTTTAATATCTAATACAACTTGGTATTCAAATTTCCCCTTTGATTAAAAAATGATTTTTAAAATTGATTTGTTTGAATAACAGAATCCAAACAAGATCAACACACTGTATTTTGGTAGTATGTTCTTCAAGTCTTTTCTCATCTCTAGGAGTTCTATTCCTCTTGTTTCATGCAATTTATTTGCTGAGGGTACTTAGTTGTTTTACAGCATTTTCTACATTCAAGGTTTGGCCATGTATTTCCTCAGGGTTCAAAGTTAACACTGAGAAGTAGGAGAATTAGACATTAAATGCTTACAGATATGCTGTAACAAGCAGTATTTAACACCATCCATGAAATATTTCTATTAAAATAATTTAACTACAATGTAGTAGACCCTCAGTATCTAATGGTTAACCAGCTAACAAGAAAAAAAAGGGGGGGATCAAGTAGTGTGTTAAATAAAACGATGAGGGAATTGGTGTTATTGGTCTGATCACCAACCGATTCCTCACCCAAAAGGTTTAACATTTATTGATGATCATTGCTTACATCCATTATTTCATCTGAGATTTTCTGGCATAATACATTTTGGTACATGTATACCACTGAAATAATACTGTGCAACTATTACAAATAATAATAGCTAATGCTTTTATGGTGCTTACTTTCAGTAGTGTTCTGTTCTAATCACTCTATACATACTGATTTATTATACCTGGTAACAACCCAATGAATGAGATAATATAATTATCCTAATTTTACAGATGAGAACTCAAGAATATATGATTTTCCCAGAGTCATAGCTACTAAGTGTTGAGTGAGGATTCAAAAGAATAAGTGATATCTATACTAGTTGTAAAGAGAAAGATGCAGAAGAGTTGTAAATAAGATTATTATGTTTTCGTAAAATAAACAGTGGTGAATTTATGCACATGCTTAAATGAAAAGGATAAAATTTTACATTGTGAGTTGGCTACAAAGTGTAGGAGAGAGATTCGTATTGGGGATGTGTAGAGACAGAATGGGGGACTAGAGAGACAAAAGAGACAACCGAAAGCCACACAAAGACAGCCCTATTAAAAGTTCAAGATAAAATGGCATGTTTCTTTTATATAGAATTATGTACATATACATATATACACATGCAACCATATATATGCATGAGTATAGATTTATATACATAGTGAACGAATGAATGAATAAATGTTACTAAATGGCCAATGGTTTTTACCTTAGGGTGGTGGTTTAATTTCCCCTTTACCTTTTCATATTCTACTCAACTATTTTACAATGATTATGTATTTATATAAAAACAACAAAAATAATAAATATTTTAACTGTGAAACAACATTTAAGATAGTTGGGAATAAATATTACCTTCTGAACTACTAATGTATCAATTATATAAACTACAAGAGATAGTTTAAACTGTTCAACATTGTAATTACTAAATCCTTAAGGTAATAAACAGTTGATGCAGAATTTGGATCAATTGTGAAAATTCATCAATTAATGCTATTTTAAAGATCAATTTAAATTTACAAATATCTGGGGAGATTGGATTAAGATGGCAGAATAGAAGGACTGGAGCTCAACTTCTCTCCCGAAAAACAGCAAAAACTACAACCAAATGCCGAGCAGCCTTTAACCAAATGGACTGTAAACTTCCAAAAAAGATATCTACTCCAGAGGACAAAGAGGAGACCACATCAAGAGGTAGGAGGGGCGATAACACATTAGAAGAAACCCCATACCTCCCAGGTGGGAAGCCCCACAGACTGGAAAGTAACTGCATTACAGAGATTCACCTACAGGACTAAGAGTTCTGAGCCCCACGTCAAAACCCCACACCTGGGGATCAGGCACAGGGAAAAAGAGCCCTCGGAGCATCTGGCATTGAAAGCCAGCAGGGCTTGTGTGCAGGAGCTCCACAGGACTGGGGAAAACAGAGACGCCATCCTTGAAAGGCACACACAGACTTTCACGTGCACTGGGTCCCAGGGAAAAGCAGTCTCCATAGGAATTCGGGTGGAACCTGACTGCAATTCTTGGAGGATCTCCTAGGAAATCTGGGGTGACTGTGGCTTGTTGTGGGGGAAGGACATTGGAGGTGAAGCTCTTGGGAACATTCATTAGCCTGCATTTCTCTGGAGGGGGCCATTTCTGGGAAAATCTGGTCCCTCCCATCAGGGCTGAGAAGCCCCAGGCCAAACAATAATCCAGGTGGGATCACAGCCCCACCCATCAGTAAATAGGCTGCCTAAAGACCCCTCAGTTACACAGCCAGCCTCTAATCTCATCCAGAGACAAAGCCCCATCCATCAGAGGGAGAGGAATCAACCCCACCTACCAGTGGGCAGGCATCAGTCCCTCCCATCAGGGAGCCTACAGCAAGCCCCGCCCATACCAGCTTTAGTCACAGGGGAGGCAAACGCCAGAACTAAGAGAAGCTACCACTCTATTGTTGGCAAAAAGGTCACCACACCATAAACCTATAAAAATGAAAAGACAGAAAACTCTAACCCAGATAAGGGAGAAAGAGAAAAGCCCAGAAAAACAGCTCAGTGATGAGGAGATTACCAGCCTCTGAGAAAGAGACTTTAGACTGTTGATGCTGAACATGATGCAAGGCATTGGAAATAAAATGGAGGCAAAGATTGATAATTTACAGGAAACACTGAGCAGAGAAATACAAGACGTAAAAATTAAACAAGAGGAGATGCAAAATACAATAACTGAAGTAAAAAATTCATTAGAAGCAGCCAACAATAGAATACAGGAGGCAGAAGAACGAATCAGCAAGGTGGAGGACAGATTAGTGGAAATCACTAATGTGGAAGAGAAAAGAGATAAAAGATTGAAAGGAAATGAGCAGAGTCTCAGAGAACTCTGGAATACTGTTAAACGCACCAATATCCGTATTATAGGGGTGCCAGAGGGAGAAGAGAGAGAGAAGGGGACAGAAAAACTATTTGAAGAGATAATAGCCGAAAACTTCCCGAATATGGGAAAGGAATCACTCAGTCAAATTCAGGAAGCACAACGAGTACCATATAAAATAAACCCAAGGAGGAACACCCCCAGACACATATTAATCAAAATGACCAAAATTAAAGACAAAGAGAAAATATTGAAAGCAGCTAGGGAAAAGAAAGAAATGACATACAAGGGAACCCCAAAAAGGTTATCAGCAGATTTCTCATCTGAAACTCTACAGGCCAGAAGGGAGTGGCATGATATACTTAATGTGATGAAAGGGAAAAACTTCCAACCAAGATTGCTTTACCCTGCAAGGCTCACATTCAGATTTGAAGGAGAGATCAGAACCTTTACAGATAAGCAAAAGCTAAGAGATTTCTGCAACACTTTACAACAAATC
>PVHT021183693.1:30386349-30425914 GCA_004024745.2 Catagonus wagneri | reverse complement strand
AAGGTTATCAGCAGATTTCTCATCTGAAACTCTACAGGCCAGAAGGGAGTGGCATGATATACTTAATGTGATGAAAGGGAAAAACTTCCAACCAAGATTGCTTTACCCTGCAAGGCTCACATTCAGATTTGAAGGAGAGATCAGAACCTTTACAGATAAGCAAAAGCTAAGAGATTTCTGCAACACTTTACAACAAATCTTAAAGGAACTTCTCTAGGCAGAAAAGAAAAGGCCACGACCAGAAGCAAAAACACCACAAATGGCAAGGCTCACCAGTAAAGGCATATATACAATAAAGATACTAAATCATCCATGCACAATTATGCTACCAAAATCAGAACTCGAGAGAAGAGAGAACAAATGCAGGTCACTGGAGACGCACGTGCAATTAAGAAACCAACAACTTAAAACAATCTCATTTGTATATAGACTCCTATATCAAAACTTCAGAGTTAAAAAAAAAAAAGGTAGCAAAAACCCCAAACAGTTAATATAATGGCAATAAGAACATATATATCAGTAATTACCTTAAATGTTAATGGACTGAATGCCCCAACCAAAAGACATAGACTAGCTGAATGGATACAAAAATAAGAAAACAACCAATGGATCACTGCAGAAATCAAAGAGGAAATTAAAAAATACCTAGAAGCAAATGACAACAAAGACACGACACTCCAAAACCTCTGGGATTCAGCAAAAGCAGTGCTAAGAGGAAAGTATATAGCAATACAAACCAACCTCAAGAAACAAGAAAAAGCTCAAATAAACAACCTAAATTTACATCTAAAGCAGCTAGAGAGGGAAGAAGCCAGGTCATGAAAACAACCTAAATTCCCATCGACAGAGGAGTGGATAGGGAAGATATGGTACGTACACATAATGGAATATTACTCAGCCATTAAAAGGAACAGAATAACATTTATAGCAACATGGATGAACCCAGAAATTATCATACGAAGTGGAACCAGTCAGACAATTAGACAGCAACATCCAATGCTACCGCTTACATGAGGAAACTAAAGAGACACAATGAACTTCTTTGAAGAACAGACAATGACTCACAGATTTTGGAAAACCTTGGTTTTTCAAATAAGACAATCTGGGGGGTGGGGGGATGCACTGTGGGTTTGGGACACAAAATCTATCGAATTGACTTATGATCTTTGTACACCCATAACTGAAATAAAATTCATTGTTAATAAGAAAAAAAATAAAAAATAAATAAAAGAAAAAAGAAAAAAAAGTATCTGAATTATAGAAGGGCAAAGAAGTGTCATTTTATTGGCTCCAAGATATCTGAATAACAAAAGAGAGACAGCATCAGTCCAAATAGAATAATTATTCATTACACTGCAGTTCATTATAAGAGAATGAGGCTTACCTTTGTGCTAGTTTTTCTCAAAATGACAACTTCTACATGCTAAGACTACCAGTTGGAAAAACATTCTAGGAGATTCTTATGTTAACTAAAGCTTGAGAATTACTGTTTGGTGGCTTTTTTTTTTTACATTTTTTAATATTGCATAGCACAGTTATAGTAACTGTCACAGCCATAGCCATTCAACTTTGGGGGAGATATGGCTGGTTTGCACCACTATTTTTTAAATTTTTAATCAAATATTTAGCATCATTAGTCCAAAAGGCTGAACATTCAGAGAAATGAATTTTTATGGGTCTATAAGTTTTTTTCAAATACTGAATACCTATAAAATACTAGGCACTATTTAAACACATTTAATGCATTCTCTTACAGGGTACGTGATACGATTTTAAAGTAGTTATTCTTACCTCCGTTTAATAGATGAGAAAACAGACCTTCATGGAGGTTAAGTAATTGTTGGATCCGGGAGCAGAAGCAGAGCAAAGGCTCCTCACCCTCTCCTCTGTGCTTGGAATGTACATACTACCCACTGTTCCCACAACTGGAGCCATTGCTAAGGATGCAGCCTTGAGAGCACTGTGGTATTGAGATCATCTGGATGGGACACGTGACTGAACTCAGTTAAGGTCTCAGTATAGACTTTAAAGACTCTGGCAGCTGGGTGCAGAGATCTACTCTTCCTGCAGCTGCCCAAGACAAGCCTACTATGTACGTCTCCTTGCCTATTACATCTGCCACCTACCAATCTGGAATGGTCTCCTCTTTCTTCCATCTACCCTTGCCCTCTGTATGGAGGCCAGTTTCAGATTTCACCCAGAGAACTTCCAAAGTTTTGAACCAACAGTAACAAGGTAATGAATGGCTTACACTCCTTCATACACTGGAGAAGGGCCCCTTAGATTCTACCTGACATAGAAAGTACATGCACTTTCTCCATGTCCTCAGGTACACCAGGCAGTATTTTTAATAATTGTTGTGAATTATATAGATTAAAATGATTTTTCGGTTTACCCTGGCTTGCATCTAATTTCTGTAATCTTGTTGCTGTGTGTGTGTGCATGCTAAGCATGTGTGTGTGAATATGTATGTGTGCATATATACTAATATTCCATAAATTCTTACACAAAAAATTAGGGAATAAATAAATAAAAGTAAACATTGTGTGACATCCCTGGGGCTGTGTCTGATTCTTGACTCCCTGCTGGAGCGGATTGCTTGCTTCCTGATTCTTCAACTTAATCAGCCTTGTCTCCGCCGTTTTCTTGAGCTGGTTACTAACTGCATATTCTTGGACCCAGTGATGAGTTTTCTAGGTCCTAAAGCACCTCGTTAGCAGGGATTATGGATTTGATGGCCTGGCAATCCCTACTTAGGGTGTACAGTGGCAGTCTTCTACAAACTAGGATGTTGGAGCTGTAGATCCAGCAACGGCCTTAGGGTCTTGACACATCCTATAGCATCAGTCAGTGTGGGTACATAAAGAACACTTGTAGGTAAAAAGGTGGGGGGTGTGGAGAGGTTTATGCCCTTCCTCCTCTGGAAATGTCTTACCTTCTCTCTCTCTCCTTTTTTTTTTTTTTTTTTTTGGTCTTTTCTAGGAGGTTCTGTGACATATGGAGGTTCCCAGGCTAGGGGTCTAATTGGAGTTGTAGCTGCTGGCCAACTCCACAGCCATAGCAACAGCAACAGCAACATGGGATCCCAGCAATGCCTGCGACCTACACCACAGCTCTCGGCGACACCAGATCCTTAACCCACTGAGTGAGGCCAGGGATCGAACCCGCAACCTCATGGTTCCTAGTCAGATTCGTTAACCACTAGGCCACGACAGGAACTCCCTCTTACTCTTTTTTATCATCCACAATTAACAACCTCAAAAGTTTGGACTCTGAATAACCTCATATGTGTAAGAAGGCAGAATTACAATCATTGGCTCTGGAGCAAGACAGATCTCGATTTGAATCTGGGTTCTACCAATGGCTAACTAGAGATATTAAAACCAATGTTCCTTTTTTATTTGTAGACTGGGAGGACATTGTTGCTCCTGCCTAATAGATTTCCTGAAGGATTAATGAGATAACAATCTATACACAAAACACAAATCCTAGAATATGTTAAGACCTTAATTCACGTTAGCAGTCATTTTAAAAATTAAGATTATTGAACACTGTGAATCAACTATACCTTAATAAAAATATTTTTAAAAAGAATCTATATAGATGTATGACTGGGTCATTTTGCTGTATTTCAGAAATTGACATAATATTGCAAATCAACTGTACTTTAATTAAAAAATAAAATAAAAAATAAAATTATTTCAGTGTTCTCATTAAGCCTATCATATATAAGTTACTGTATTTTCTTATAATTTCAAGAATCTAACAATAAAGAATTATGTAGTGAATTTTATGTGAAAAGCAGAAATTTAAAATTTTTTTCTATCTTTAAAGGGTGTAAGGGTGAAAAATGAAAATACTTCCAGGTTTTCATCTTGAAATGAGGTAAGAGTCTTTAACAAAAAATAGATAAATATTAAAACACATATAAATTATTCATCTTTGAAGAAAGATCTCTGGTAAGTACATAAAGAAAAAAAGACCAGGAAAAAATGATCTGAATGCTTCAGTAAGTTTTTTCCAATTCATTGTCAATACTAGTGTTTTTCCAAGTTAATATTAAACTTTTAATTTATAACAAAAGAAGCATTTATTATTAATAGTTCAAAAATTAGTGCTATTGCTTAACAGTAAGTGATACTGTTGACATTTGTTAATATACATTTACTACCAGGTAATAAATGTATATACTACCTGGTAGTGGTAAGTACTTTGAAAATGTAGAATATACAACTAAAAAAATAATATCATTATATCCTAATCACATGAAGATAACAGAACAAATATTAATATTTAAGAATATTCTTTTTTTTTTTCAGATATTGTCATATGGAAAACTATATGCTAGGCACTGGAGAGCAGAACAAACCTTCATAATATCTCAGTGAACTCTCTAAATTAGTATGTAGATAAACTTTATTTATAATAGCTACTCAGCGTTTAATCACATGGGTATAATTTATCTAAACATTTCTATGTTTTAGGAAATTAAGTCTGTTTTCACAGTTTTACTTACTTTAACTAAAACAGGAATATAATATTAATGAGAATGAAGGCTTTTTTTAAATATTTGGCAACGCCAGCTTAAATCAGAACTTGAAACTTGGCAAAAAGAAAAAATCATTTAACGAGTATGTTGAATGAATAAGGTCATACTGAGTACCTTTGTATAAAACTCTATCTGTAGTCCTGATTATTTATTTCCTAAAAGTGGAACTTTTTGACCAAATAGTAGGAGTTTCGTATCTATTCCTCACTATAGGCATTTGTAGCCTCTTTAACTTTTAAAAAATATTTATATGGTAAAAATATACAGAACAGTACCTCACTATATTCCTAAATATAATCAATTGTTTAAAGCTTATTGTTTATATGTAAAACTTTAAAATGTTAAATGTGATTAATATCTAATTTAAAAGATTGTTAAAGAAAAATATTATAAGAAAGTAGATAGAAAACACCAAAAAAAATTAGAGAACTAGAATTAAAGAATTTGATTATCAGTCCAGGAAGATCAAGACTCAACTAGCAGAAATACCAGAAACAGAAAAGATAGAACATATAAACAAAGTCACTAAATCCGAAGATAACTATGGTTCTTACCATCACTTTGACTGTTTGTCCTAAGCTTTAAACAATAATTCCTCCTTTAAATTTTGTGCTATATTTAGTTAATCTCCATGTCAGTGCACAGGAGTGGGTCTTAGTTCTCTGTCTTATAATACCCCAAAGTCCTCTGTTTTCCACCTTTCTTCCCCCCATTCCTGCCTCTGGGAAATGTGTTTTCTATCTCCTAGTTTCAGCCACTCTCCATTCTACCTGAAGATAGTTAAGCAGATTCAACTCAAGGGTGTTGTTCTTCATAATTTTTTCAATTGGAAGGCATCCTTTCCCAATCCTACCTGGAAAAAAAATTTTTTCAAAGACCTTATAATTTTTCACCTTATTCCCAGGACCAATGGCTTAGACCAAAAGCCATTATCTTATCTTTTTTACCTAACAGTTGCTATCCCTTGTTTCTACAACTAATATTTTGAAGACCTACCCTAAGCAGAAGTCAGGATTAAACAACAGAGCATACAACATAGCTGATGGTTGCCAAATGTATGTCTCCAGTTCTGAATTCTTACCTCAAATCCCAAGATCCAGTATCCAACTGCCAAATATTTATGATAACTCTCAAACTTCATGGGTTCAGAAATTGCCAAAAAACAAAAAACATTAGGCATTATCTCTCTACCCTCTAGCCTTTTTTTGTACCATTCTCTTCTTGATTTACTGCACTCTGTCATACTTGCCTTCTTTCTATTTACTTGACACTAATCTTATGCCAAACAGAGGTTTCCATTGTCTGTTATCTCTGTTCCAGAGACCCCTCCCTCAAATCTGTACATGTCTGGCTCCTACACATCATTCAGAACTCAGTTCTAACATCATGTCCTCGGTGGATCCTTCCCTGACTAACTAAAGTAGTCCCCTTCTCCATTTTTTAAATATCCCACTATGTTTTTCATCATGTTCATAGTACTTTCACTACTTGGGTTTTTATCTGATTTATTTATTGTCTGTCCTTCTCCACTATTTACATATTCTGTTATATCTGTCTTCTTTACCATGTATCATTAGACAGGAAAATACTGTGTGGTACATTTTAGCTACACAGGAAATGATTTCTTTAAATGAATGATTGAATATTATTCTTTCACTGAGTTCAATACAACCAGTTTTTAAAAACTGTAGAATAAACCACTATTCCTTCTGTTAAACATTAAAGAAAGTAGTTTGTTTAAAGGCCATGTTGAACAAATGGTATGCATCTTTAGTCCTGAAATTCAAACTAAGGGTGATAAAACGTGGCATAGAGAAGCTGAAAACTACAAATGAAACACAAGTTCATATCTTCTGTTTCACTCTCACTTGGTGGTTTTTTTCCAACTGTAACTATAGTCTCACTTTAGTTTATCCTCCCCATAGATAATATTTATTGAGGTGCCCAATTATTGAATTATCCTTGTTTTCTGACAGCACCCAATTCATAGCAAAGTTCTGCTTCCTTGGACCCTCTCCAAAATCACTCACCCAAAATCCAAATCCTTTAATGAGTCCTTTCTGACACTCTTACTGAGTCACCCCAGGATTCCCTATGATATGTGTTCTCTCTTCAGGCAACTGGTAATAAACTCAGCTTGTTCAATTACCTGTGTTCTTGGGTCTTCGGCTAGAGGACACTGTTATATCTGACAGCTTGTTATACCTGGTGGCAAGTGGTAAAATCTCATCTATACTCAGATAACCCCATATAAGGGAAGTTCTAGGACTCCTTTTTGGGTTACTTGATATAGCAGTAATACACTACAAACCTAAGCAGAGAACTGAAGCTGCAAGTATCTGCTAATAGATATACTGCATTTTATTCCTCCTCTGTCTAAGGGCAGTGACACCAAAACTATAACGTGCATACGAATTGTCAGGAGATCTTGTTTAAAAGATTTAGGTTTCTATTCAGTAGGTATGGATGAGATCTGATAGCCTGCAGTTTTAACAAGTTCCAGAGTGATACTAAACTTTGAGTGGCCAGTTTTTAAAGGATCTAGAGACTACAGACTTGAGCTCCTATTCCTTTTTTTCCCTCACTGAGGATGAGCAGATGACCACCAGATAAGTAAGATGCAACTTGTGTCCTGAAACGATAGATTTTTCCTGCCCTTTCTTCCTATTTTGGGCCAAGGGGCAGAACAAGATGGAAGCCTTCGTATTTAAACTGTGTGTATATGTGCTTGTGTTGCTAATCTTGAGGCACACCTATTTGAGACTGATTTGTAACAAGATATGTTATCTGAGTGCCTTTGTTTGGATTCCCCTAGAAGCAAACACTGAGACAAAGATTTGAGAATCAGTAGGGAGGTGGTCCCAGGAAATGGCAGGTGGGGAGTAAGGAAGTGAGGCAGGAAAAATAAGGAAGGCAACAGAGAGTAAATTATCATGTAGCTTACGACTGTGGGCAACTCACTGCCTGAAGGAACTGTAGGAGTCTGTGAAGACCGTAGTTTAGAGTTACCTCAAGAGAGGGGTGAGTATTCTTCATCAGCTGAGGCATGCTTCTGCTTCTAGGGAATTTACTCCTATCACTTTTGTCTAGCACTGATAGCAAGCCTATAGTGCTACAAAGGCTTGTGGAAGTGGTGGTGGTGGTGAGGTGACCGCTATTAAGGTATGTCTTTTATTTAAGGTAAAAAGTCTTCAACTTAGAGGTGAACACTGAGATGATGTGGGTGGGAATGAACAACAAATGCTTCCTAAGCAGCAGGGAAGGAACAAATGCTTCCTATTAGCGGTCTTTGTTAATACTCAGGTGAGATGTAATTCATCTATTACCTTCAAGAAACAGATATTTCTGAAAAAGGGGAAAAGCTGCCTAAAGCTAGCTCCAGTCACCAACTACCTCTTCCATTGAAAGTTGACATCAGGGCCTCCTGAGAGAACCTGAAGCATCATTTCAAATGGATGAAACCTTCCTCTCCAGATAAAAGCTCTCTTCTCTTTATCCTCAGCCACTGTAACTGCTATCTAGTAATAACCATTTTGCAAAATCTAACAAGGTGAACTCTAGGTGTTCCTCACACGCAGTCTATTGATCACTCTTAGTTCAGCAATTAACAATATGATAATTCACACATTCTCAATTTTCTTCCAGACTCCTTTCTCACTACCACAATTGGAGAGGCATATGGGCTATGGTGTGGTAATGATCCTATTAAAATGATCCCTTAGGTCATTAATCTCCCACAAAGCAATCCTCCTAGATTGTTTCAGAAATGCCCTTGAGTCATTTAACATGATGGTATGCTGCTCCCCTTGGGCACATCCCACGAGCCAGGAACCTAGAGATTGACTTCAGTTTTCACTTCAACCTCTCCTGCCCAAATGCTTAAGGATACCTCAGAGCCCAAGAAGCCTGCGCTCAGACTATGGGTGTTTCTAAGACAAGGCCGAGAGGGAGAGAACAAGGGGTTGCAGGTTTTTTGTTTTGAAAGATTATCTGTCCACTCATGCTTGCAGAATCCTCCATGTCACAGAACTGACCCCAGGGCCTAGATCTATATCCATAGCAATGCTCACTGCTAAGGCCTAGGTTAGACCACAGCTACTAGTTTTACACTTGATCCCCTAAGCTTTTAAAGTTGTTGTTTTTGCCTTTTGCTCTGGGAAAAAAAATCATTATTAGTGAGAAATAAAGGAAAGGGGTCAGTGTTCCAAGTGTCTCATGTACTGTTAAGGTTCAGAGGTTCCAAAACTCATGTTAGAAAGCTCTGGTTTTTTTGTTGCTCTCAATGAGAATGATTTGCTAATTTTAACTCAGAAAAGAGTTTGTCTATTGCACTTTACCTCTGCAGCACAAATGTTGAACTGAAAATCTTTTACCTAACTCATGAAGTTGTCATAAATTAAACTTCCAGATTCCTGTCTCACATTTTTCACCCACGTGGTTAACCTAGAAATTTCCATAAGGTGATGCTAGCTGCACATAATACATCAAATATGGAGACCGAATCCTGAGAATTCCCTGTGCCTCTTTCTAGTAGCCCTGTGCTGTGGAAGCAAGGATGCTTTGTTCTGTCATTGGTGCTATTGCAGCTTCTCATTACTCAGGATTGACTTGCCAGGATGTCAATTCCTACACTGGACAGCCTTTCCCATTTCCATACTTTCCCTCTCTCCATGCCAATGTTTATGCAGAAAAGGGAGCTACCCAAAGAATTATTTTTTCACATCAAATACTTGTCACTGATGTTCCTGTTCGCTTTCAGCCATCCAGATTGTGCTTCCAGATATCTGCCACATAGATGTAGGTACTGTCATCATTATGTTCTCTTACATATGTAGCCGACTTATGCTATTCCCTTTGTGCCTAATTTATCTGCATCAATTAAGATTAATTCTTGTGTCTTTAGGAATATCCATATTTCTACCATTTTCAACAGTTCCCTCCATCCTTTGAGATGTACTATGATTCATGTTTTTTCCCAAATTAAAATACTGAAACTCAGGATAGTACTGGTAGGAAAAAGCATTAACAAACATTTAATGCAACTGATTATTTCATAGATGGAGATAGTGAGGCCCATGACTAAGCAAATGGAAAAGTGGCAGTGCTTGAACCTGAATCTGATACATCAGAGTTGTATCAAATGTTCTGTCCTCAAAATGAGAAGCCCTGAAGTTTGTAAGCATCTGACTTTTTATCAACACAGGACACATCACATTCTGTCACCTGTTTATCAATATTTATTTTATTATCTTACATTCCCTTCAAGATTGGAAACTCTTCACAGGAAGTGACTGATTCTCCCTTATCTCTATATTTCCTTTATTATTAAGCAGAGTACCCTGCCCTGAGAAACAGCTGGTGCTCACTAAGTGTTTAGCCAGTAAACAATGCATGAACAAATGAGTGACTGCTCTTTTGCTAAGAGTTATAAGGCAAAACAATTTAATTGGAAGAAGTAATGGATGGGTTAGAATGCCAGTTGTTTTGTACCACGTTACCTAAACACTGGTTAATTTAAAAGTAATATGAGTCAAACCAATGTTTTATCATCACATAAACAAAAACTGGCTCATTAATGGGACTGCTCATTTTCTAGTTTGTGGCTATGAGATGATGTAGATTGAAACACACGGTGTTTTGTATTTCTCCCAGATAAGCAATACTTAATTGGATGATCTTGACCAAACAAATTAAATCCTCTTGAGGTCTTCTCCTTTTCATATACTAAATAGTATAGTCAACCCTTCTTGCGCATTGCTTAACAAATAAATTGCCATGCCAACATTTTTATAAAAGAGAATTTTATGGACAGAAATAAAGGACAAAGTGTCCCAGTTCCTATCTCTTTCCAAGGAAGATTTTGTAAACGGATTTTTTTTTTCACTTTTTATGGCCACACCCTCAGGTTATGGAATTTCCCAGGCTAGGGACCTAATCGGAGCTACGGGTGCTGGCCTACACCACAGCCACAGCAATGCAGGATCTGAGCCCATCTGCAACCCACACCACAGCTCACTGCAATGCCAGATTCTTAACCCACTGAGTGAAGTCAGGGATCGAACCTACATCCTCATGGATACTAGTCGGATTCTTTCATTTCTGCTGTGCCACAACAGGAACTCCTCTAAATGGATGGTTTTGTTCTAATTCATCAATCCAGCTTTGCCTTAAAGTTATGGCTATTTGTGAGGCATGACTTCCTCAATACCATTCTTATTTTCACATTCTCATTCTTTGGTTTTATCTAATGACTAATGTGATTACAAATAAAGACATTTGATAGCTATTCTGGGGTTCCTTGGCTCCTGTGTTTCCTTAGGTTATAAGATAGGCAGAAAGACACACACACACACACACACACACACACACACACACACACACACACGAGTTACAGAGGTATTTGCTTTTGAATACTTTCAAATTCCTTGATAATTAGATTTCCGGTTTTTGCCAAGAAAGAAAGAAATTAAATATTGACTTAAACTGGCATATAATTTACTTTTGTGAGTTTTCAAAAATGGAAGTTCTAAGTTTGAGTTCTAAAGAGAATCCACACAATCCGAAAACCTGACAGACTCACACTTGATGAACATTGTTTTTTTCTCTTTATGCCTTATACCAAGTCACTTGAGTCTTAGTCTTCTAAGCTTTCTCTGCCTTTATTTTCTCTTTCCTCTAAATCTGTCTTCAAAAACACATCCTTGATAAACTCCCTCTCAAGCACCTTTGCTTACTACTGGTTACATCAGGAGTTGTTAAATTATGGCATGACAACCAAGTTCAACCTACTGTCCATTTTCATAAGTAAATTTATTAGAACACAGACATGCTTATTTATTTTCTTATGGCCTCTGTCTGCTTTTGAGTAGTTGAATTGAACAGCTGAATTGAGTAGCTGCCACAGAGACCATATTCCCCACAAAGTCTAAAAATTTCCACTGTCTTGCCCTTCAAAGAACAACAACAAAAGTTAGCTGACCTCTGGACTAGAGGATAAAATAAAAACTCCATAGCCTGGCATTTATGGCCTTTCAAAAATAGTAGTTAGCACATAGTGGGTGATCAATAAAAATATAATCTAGGTAAACTTTTATGCTGGAAATAAATCTTTCACTATTAATTCCTAGCACAGTCTCTTAGCTTCAGCAGTCTTCTGTCCTTTGAATCAGTGAACAGGGAATTGTCAGGGCATGTATATAGCCTCCGTAGGCCAACATGCCTGGGTTCAAATTCAAATTTTCACATTTAGTAGCTGTGTGACTTTGATAAAGTTAGTTTTCTTTCCTGAATACTGGTTTCTGTGTTTATGCAATGATTTCAAGGGGTTCTAAGAATAAAATGAAGTAACATGTTTAAAGTACCTAGTACAGTGCCTGAGACATAATAGTTCACACTTAAGAAAGGCTGTTGTGGAGTTCCCGTCTTGGTGCAGGGGAAAGGAATCTGACTGGGAACCATGGGGTTGCTGGTTTGATCCCTGGCCTCGCTCAGTGGGCTGAGGATCTGGCGGTGCCCTGAGTTGTGGTGTAGGTTGCAGACGCAGTTTGGATCTGGAGTTGCTGTGGCTCTGGTGAAGGTAGGCAGCAAAAGCTCCAATTGGACCCCTAGCCTGGGATCCTTAGTATGCTTCAGGTGCAGCCCTAAAGAGGTAAAAAAAAAAAAAAAAAAAAGGTTGCTGCATAGTGTTTTGATTAGTCGAGGACCAAGGACTGACTGGAAGACAGAGGCATTTGTCAGCTTGCACTGACCCAACAGGATACCACCAACTGGGTGGCTTACGCAACAGAAATTTATTTTCCCACAATTCTAGAAGCTTGAGAGGTTCAACATTAAGATGCTAACCCGTCTAATTTCTGATGAAGGCTCTTCTCCTGGCTTTGAAATGGCCACTTTCTGGCTGTGACCTCACGTGGTAGAGTGAGAGAGGGAGAGGAAGAGAAAAGTGGAAACAGAGAAAGGAAAAGGGAAAGAGAGAGGAGGGAGGAGAACTCTGTTCCCTTTTCTTATGAGAATAGTAATATTGAGTCCGGGCCCATTCTTACAATCTTATTTAACCTTAATTAACTCCTTATAGTTTCTATATTCAAATACAGTTACACTGGGGGTTAGAATTTCAACATATGAATTTGGGGTCCATAATTCAGCCCAATGCAGATACCATGCAGAGACTAGTGATTCAGCTTGTATTTGGTGGATAGGCCATCGTGTCTCCCCTAGAGTGGATTTTACCTTTAAATGAGGTGGGCACTCTGTTTTCAAATTTCTATACCATGTCATCTTATTGACATAGTATGATATTTATTTATATTGTTAAGCTGCAAAGGCATACTAGAGAACTGTGTTTATAGTAAGAACTGTGTTTATAGTAATTAAATAAAATTATTACTAGGTGGTAGAATAAGAGGTAATGAGTTTTTTTCTTAATTTCATGCTTTTTATATAATGAATATAAATTGCACATTTAAAAGTAAACACATGAATAAGAACATCATAAAAAAAACTTAAAATCAGAGTTTCTGTGTGGCTCAGTAAGTTAAAGATCTAGTGTTATCACTGCTGTGGCTTGGGTGGCTGCTGTGGCACAGGTTCAACCCCTGGTCTGGGAACATCTTGATGCTGCGGGCATGGCAAAAAAAAAAAAAAAAAAAAAAATTAAAATATGTACAAATCTGACAGTATCCAAACTTCTTGGTTATTTAGGTTTGTTTATTTGTTTGTTTTGGCCATGCCTTCAGCATGCAAAATTTCCTGGGCCAGGAATCAAACCTGAGACACAGAAGTAACCAAAGACATAGCAGTGACAATGCCAAGTCCTTAACCACTTGGAGGCTATCAGAGAACTCCAAGTTAGGGTTTTATTTTTTTTATTAATTTTTAAAATTTTTTAATGTCTGTTTTATAACATAAAGTATATAAATCAGTGGTATGCAGTATATTCAAATGCTGTGCAACTGTCATCTCTGCTCATAACTTTTTTTTTGTCTTTTTAGGGCTGCACCCACAGCATATAGAGGTTCCCATGCTAGGAGTCAAATTGGAGCTATAGCTGCCAGCCTATGCCAGAGCCACAGCAATGCGGGATCTGAGCCACATCTGTGACTTAAACCACAGCTCACTGCAATGCCAGATCCTTAACTCACTGAGCGAGGCCAGGGATCAAACCCGTGTCCTCATGGATGCTAGTTGGGTTTGTTAACCACTGAACCACGACAGGAACTCCTCTGCACATAACTTTTTAACACAACTTTATTGAGGTAAAACTTGCATACTACAAAAGTCCTTCATTTAAAATGTACACATCAAAGAGTTTTCTAACCAAAACCACAATCCAGTTTTAGAATACTTCCATCATCCCAAAAGGATTCTTGTATCCATTTAGATTTTATTCTCATTTCTAGCTCCAGATAAATACAAATCAACCTTCTATCTCCTTAGGTTTGCCTTTTTGGACAATTCACATATATGGGGAAAAAACAAAACATATCTTTTGTTTTTGGCTTATTTCACTTTGCATAATATCTTTGAGGTTTATCCTTGTTGTAGCAGGTATCAGTATTTTATTCTTTTTATTTTATTTTCTGAGTAGTATTTCATTACATGGATAAACCATATTTCTTTTATCCATCCATTCATGGACACTTGAGTTACTTCTTCATTTTGTCTATTATGAATAATTCTGCTATAAACATTCATATGCAAGTATTTGTGTAAATGAGTTATTTCATTCTCCTTGGATAGAATCTTAAAAGTAGAATTACTGGATTTTACGGCAAATTTATGCTTATGTATTTATGAAACTGCCACACTGTTTACTTTATAAGTTGGTTTTTAATTTATGTAAATGTGGGACAAGAACAACTACGTCTTTGAATTTCATAAATTTTGTAGCTTGGATAAATTTCTTATGGCTTCTAGATCTCTTTCGTCATCTGTAAAGTGGGGCTACCAATGGGACTTATGTCATGGAGTTGCTATAGTATAAAACACATAGAAAGTAGTTTATATGGTATATACAGAAATACTTATAGCTATATATTTATATATGTGTTAGTATATACACACATATTTTCTTGTTCTTTCAGTTAAGAGGAACTAGAAACAATGGCACACTTAGTGCCCAGATCTTGGTTTCTAATATATTCTCCAATAAGAGAACCCACAGCTGCTTGGAGAAATAGTTGATTCTAGTAACAGAGAGTAAACATACAAGACAATCCTGGAGTCTCAACTAGTGCCAGAAAGTAAGGAAATGTATAAAAAGAACAACGAAAAACTACAACAATAGGGGTACGCCTTTGGACAAAAGGACCAACTGAAATAGCTCTCAATGGCCAAAACTGGAAAAAAAAATAAGCATCAAAATATGTAAAGTAATATTAGATTATAACTCAAAGTTTAAAAAAAAATTCCGTAAGACCAAACTGATGTAAAGTTTCAAAAACTAAGTAGATGAAGAATTTAAAGTGGAAGAATAAAGAAAATTAAAAAAAACCAAAGTAAGTTTAGTACAAAAATACCATCCTATTTTCTAATGCTCCTATAGATGGACTGCATATTTCTTCTGACTTTCTTAGCAGTCAAAGCAGAGAATAAAGTAAGTTACAAGATTCCTACAAAAATATAAGCATATGTAAAAACTAAAATTACTTATTCAGGAGAAGGCCAGCTTCTCTTGAAAATGAGATTCAAGAGACATTTCTTTCTTAGGTTCTCACAACACCTTTGCAATAAATGTAATAAGGAGTTTTAATAAGATCTTTTGCCATAGGCTAATTAACAATACATCTGTTTAATTCCTTATGGCATATGTACAAGATGTTTATAGATATTATACAATCTGAACTTACATGGAATCTAAACCCATTACTTTCTGAAAAAGGAGATTTTCATTTATTTGAATTCTTGTAATCATAGGGCAGAAAGTGGCAAAGATTAAAATATTTAAACATTACGTGAAATTTTACTTACTTTTTATAATACTGACTTTTTTTCTGGTTATTAAGGAACTGACTTGTTAAAAATAAATATTTCCAATTTCAATCCTGAATTTTATATACATTCATTTAAGGAATGGTAAAGATCCATACTGCTGACATTAATCCCTCCTTTTTAATACTATTGCATCCTATTCTGGTCATAAGCCTCTGCCTGTCTCCAGCTGCTTGCACAGCTTTATCTATAAGCCAACATGGTTCCAGAATTATTTAGAATAGGTTGTTTACAGATTGAAAGGCCAGTGTTTTCCTCAACTGGCAGCACTTCTTCAAACCTTCTAAATAAGGTTGGCTTGACTTTTCTAATCTACTGGAGCTGTAAAGCAAGGCTGTGAGGTTGCCCTGGAAATGGTCAATTGGTGTCTCAGAGGAAGAGCCAGACGCTCTGGTAGGAAGGCATACACAAGATTAGGTCTAAAAAGAAAACCAATCTATATTCACTCCCATTGAGGATTTAAACTGAGGCACTCATTTGTTCCAAGTGGGGAAGAAGCACTACAGACTCCCTGCTCTAGGCTGTGTGTGTTCTTATCATTTAACTCATCATGGAGGCTGTTCCACAGAAGCTGACCTGGAATTGTTTTGGAATGAGATTCAAAGACAGATGCTTGTGATGGTACTCTGTGTAACTGTTTCCATCAGATAACACATTTAAATTACAAAATGTTTTAGTCATTCAAGTACTCTTTCTGTAAACAGAGCTGCTGCTTAACTTACACCACTTTCCATTATTTGCAACATTTTATCCAAAATAGGGGGCTCTAGCTAAGGAAATGATTGGCAAATTGACTGAGGCTTCCTTTCCTTGTGTTAAAAGACCAAGACCTATACACTCTTCACTGTGTAATTTAGTAGCCTATGATTTGAATGATTGTCTTAGAACCAATCATTTTGTCAGGTATCAAATAAATTCTGGTCCAACTGAACATTACCCTCTTTGTGTTTGTCAGTAGGGTATTATTTAATTTAAGATAGTTTTAGCAATTCCCCCTTCAAAGCTTGAGCAGATACCTTAACTAAGAAATGAATTTTTCAAAGTATGTCTGTCCCTACATCAAACCTCTTTATGGTGTGTTTTATTTCCACAGGAATACATTTCTTCTAATATAACTGTGCTTTCTAAAGTGGTCACTTTACTGTGCAGCAGAAAATTGACAGAACACTGTAAATCAGCTACAATGAAAAAATAAAAATTATAAAAAATATAAAGTGCATTATCACTTGGGGACATATTTTCTTACTTTTAATGTAGGAAATAGAGAGAAAAAGATAAAAAAATACCAGTTTAATCAGTACAGTATTTTGTAAAACCTAAATATTTATATTTAAATCAGTTTCTTTTAAAGTTTTTATTGATGGATAATATTAAACATTATGATACACTGAAAGGGCTAGCACTTAGGTACAGATCAGGTAGAACAGAACTTCAAATTTAAAAAAGGGGGACAAAGTAATTTTAAAAATAATTAGGAAAAATACATTCTACTTAGGGGATATACTTTTAGTTAATTGTTATCAGATTCCAGATTTCATTCTCTCTTGCTACTTAGCATGTTTGCACACTTTTTCTTCCTTCTTATATCTTCTCTCTTCTTCTCTGCTAGCTACTTCTATAAATATTATTAATCTCAAGTCAGAAAACATCCTTTGATCTTGTTCCCTTTTATCTATTGCCTTATAACTCTTCTTTCATATGCCTATAAATATGGTGAAAATTTACTTATTTACCATTCATGTTTCAATCCTTTGCAAATGGTCATTTTCAATTGTATTTGATTCATTATTAATTATCTTTAGATGGTCAAATCTCTTTAAATTGTTTTTTTTTTTTTTTTGACATGAACTCTGTTCCCTGTGTGTATTCCATCCCTGCTTCCCACATGAAATATATTCTCTCTCTTGGCTTCCTCTTCCTGGATACCACTCTATTTTTTACTTACTATTTATTTTTACTGTAATGCTTTTTTTTCTCTTTCCTTGATGTCTCCTCTATTGCCTTAAATATTGGTTTGCTCTCTCTAGCCTTCTTCTCAATTTGTGCTCATGCTGAGTGATCTCATCCATTACCAGGGCCGCAGCTCCCATTAGCATGCTGATGAATACAAAATCTAAATGGATCAGACAAAGGAAAGTTGGACTACTTTAAGAAGGAAAAGTTGACATTCTGGGTAATAAAAGTGGAAGGATAATTGTAGACAGATTATGAAAGAACACTCAATATATATGATTACAAGGTAGATTTACAGGCCCTAGCTATTAAAAAAAGAAAATTAACCCAAGGCACTAAATTCAGGGGATGCAAAAGATAATGGAATTACTTAAATTAAAATCAAAGAATCATCATGGTATTTTAGAGTCCAGAGATGTTCCTTTCCCCTCTTTGGATGGAACAGGAGGATCCTGACCTATATTACAGGTGACTTGTACTAATAGACATGTCACCACATTTTTCTTTTCTTTTCTTTTTTCTGTGATTACAACATATGAAACTTGTGGGGTAGGAAGAAGAACCAGAAAATAACAAATATCAGTATTTCTGAATCAACGATGAACTATACTATTACTACATCTCAAAGTGGTAAAATAAGATGAGTAGGCAGATCAGATTAAGGCAAGAGATCCAAGATTTCACTGCTGATTCATTGAGAAGTATAAGCTTCAGTGTTGAAAGCAAAGCCTGAAAATCCTGCCTGAGTCAGAAGTGGGTTTTGTGGGCTGGCACTAGCATGTGAGACAGGCAGTACTGCTTAGGGAGACAGCGGGTGTGACATGATGGTGACCACACAGAGTACAGTGTAACTCTTCATATCTAAAAAATGAAGGGAAAAGAAAACTTCACTGATTAAATAATGTCTCAGCAAGGATTTACTAACAGATAGTATTAGACTCCAAGAGTTCCTGTTGCGGCTCAGCAGAAACAAATCTGACTAGTATCCATGAGGATGCAGGTTTGATCCCTGGCCCCACTCAGTGGGTTAAGGATCCGGCATTGCCGTGAACCATGGTGTAGTTCACAAATGCATCTAGGACCTGGCATTGCTGTGTCTGTTGTGTAGACCGGCAGCTATAGCTCCAATTCTTCCCCTAGCCTGGGAACTTCCATATGCCACAGGTGTAGCCCTAAGAAAAAAAAAAAAAAAAGAAGAAACAAATAAAAGGCTCCAGACTTCTGTCTTATAGGTTATCATATAAGGCAGATTCTAAAAATTGAGGAGGGATTAGAGAAATTAAAATAAGTTCTTTCTATTCAAAAAACATTTTAACAATGGTTTTCCCCAACCAAGTAAACATCAACATGTATTAAACAACATGCCTAATTCACAGGGAAAACAGTAAGTTATCAAGGGTGGCTGAAGAATGTCTCATTGCTCTTTCTACTGCTCTGCTCCCTGGATCCTGTTCAGCATTGCTGGCTGCAGGGACAATATACCCTTTTCAAAATTCTCTAAATTTAGAGCTCAGATGCTCGGAAAAACTTTCATCACACTTAAATAAACAGAATGATTTTAAGTTTCCAAAACACTGAAAATCTTGGGAAAATACAATTTTTCCTTGAAGAATGTAGTGTCTTTGCTATATTTTCAGAGGCTACTTGGTTCCAGGTAAGTCATAGCACATTCTCACTTGACAAACCAAGTAGATTATTTTCAGTGAGATTATTCTTTCACAGACTTTTTCATTTACAATGATTATGAGCAATTTAGAAACATTTACAAATGCTGTACATCATCCAACTTAATTGAAAATACAGTACAGATGAAAGGTATATACTGAATGAGATTTTATAATAAAAGATGCCAGTCTTTGAAGGGGAAAACCCATGTGTAAACTGTCCACTCTCCTAGTAGCTCTGTGCTCCCAGACTAGGAAGTCACTACATGGGTGCTACACAAATGCTGGTCATGTTAATTAAGGTTTGGTAATTTTTTTTTAAATCTTATTTTTCTATGCTACCTTAAATTCTTAGAATATTTGAGCTCAAAAAAAAATATTCTGGGAATTCCCTCGTGGCTCAGCAGATTAAGGATGTTGCATTGTTACTGCTGTGGTCTGGGTCACTGCTCTAGGACAGGTTTGATCCCATATGCTGTGGGTATGGCAAAAAAAAAAAAAGAGAGAATACTCCAATAAAATTATAAACATTTCTGGGAATGATAAATAGCTTTTAGGTATTCACATGTTAGTATAATTCATTTAATCAGATTGCTTTACTCCTAAGCTCAGTCGGCCCTTTGGGATGTAAGCATTCTTTGGGGGAAAAGAAAGCAAATATTTTGAAAATTCTTTGGTTGTTGTGGAACAGGTCTGGGTGGGCAACACTGCGGGACAGCAAGAATACTGAAGATAGATTTAAAGAATTAACGATAAATAGGTTTATAGGGTTTTTTGTTTTAAGTATCTTTTTTTTATTTTTCCTGTGCAGGTGCTTATACACAGGCATGCACACACACACAAGATATTGTCAAGATCTCTGCTTTACCAGGAAATAGAACTGAAGATATGTCCTTAGCACTATAAAAATTAGCTATATTTTTCTATCCAGAGAAAACCATGACTCAAAAAGACACATGTACTCCAGTATTCATTGCAGCACTCTATACAATAGCCAAGTCATGGAAACAACCTAAATGCCCATCGACAGAGGAGTGGATAGGGAAGATCTGGTACATATACACAATGGAATATTACTCAGCCATTAAAAGGAACGAAATAACATTTATAAGCACCATGGATGGACTTAGAAATTATCATGCAAAGTGAAACCAGTCAATTAGACAGCAACATCAAATGCTACCACTTACATGTGGAAACTGAAAAAAGGACACAATGAACTTCTTTGCAGAACAGATAATGACTCACAGACTTTGGAAAACCTATGGTTTCCAAATGAGACAAGCTGGGGGAGGGATGCACTGAGGGTTTGGGATGGAAATGCTATAAAATTGAGTTGTGATGATTTTTGTACACCTATAATTGTAATAAAGTTTATTAAGTAATGGGAAAAAAATAAAATGTATTGGGGAGATTTTGTTCAAATGTACTTTTAAAAAGTTGCACAAATTTATATCTTCAGCAAAATATGAATGAGGTTGAACATCTTTTTGTATGTAAAATTATAGTCAATATTTCTTTTAAAAATTAGCTATATTTTGCATTAAACAGCTTTTATGAACTGGCTGTAACATCTTTCTGAATTTCAAATTACAGTCCAAAAAAATAAAAATGTTTGCAATATAACTGGATCATACATTTTGGAATCTCTAGACAGCATAAATAAAAGGAGAGTCTCCTGGATGTTTCATATACTAAAATTATTTTTAAGGTTTAGCACCCTAAAAGAGTGTCTCTCACTTGAAGAACTGGAAAAGTTTCCTTTAATCAAATAATAAGAATTTTGTAACCTTTTGCTCTAGTCTCTAATAAAGTCAAAATTGAGGCCTAATCACAGTACTAAACCTGGTTCTTATGTTGTTGGCTTATATGCCACTCATTCCTTTTTATTTTTCTTGATTTTCAACTTCTAATTAGGCAACCTAATTATAAGCTGTCAACTTTTTTTTAATATGACAACTAAGAGAAGGCAGAAGAAATGGAATATTATTGTATATTATGTGCTATGTATTACAGATGTGTTACCTCAATTATTCCTCTCAGCATCTATGACATAGCCATTATTATCCCATTTTTATAAATGACGCTAGCTCAAACTAATTTGAAGTGACAATACTGATATTCAGACTTTTCTGTATGTAACCACTTTATTGCATGAGTTATATTCTGATAGGTTATAATCAGGGTACAACTTTTTTTCACCATGTTTACATTCAAAAAAGTTCCTTTGCGTCTCCCCAATACTTGATCAGGAGGCTGAACAATTTTTCATGCCACTTTCAGCTGAAGGATAATTTTAACTTTCAAGTATTACCAAGTCTAATTCTTCCTAAAACAAATCTTCAAACATCCATCTAATTCAAAGTTCTTCTCCAGCTTTAGCTAAAGCCTGAGCTGGGCATCACATACTGAAAGTGATAAAGCTGCTGTGATCTTTACACTTCCCTCCATTTAATGGGTACTTGGCTGCTCCAATATACCTGTGTGTGTTTGGTGGGGGGGTAGGGGATAGCCCTTTGCGGGGTGGAAGGGTTAGTCCGAGTGGGGACTAGAGGGGAATGGGGTAGTAGAGAAATGAAGGGCCTCTCTTGAAGTAGGTTCTATAGTTCACCTTTCAGAGTCTTCTTTGATAGCAAGTTTCCAAATGTTGTCTGACACAGGCAATTCATGTTCTGGCTGACTTCTTGAAACTTCACTTCTGGCACATTTCCAGCTTCTTCCTGTGGGATGCCCTTTTGGCTGTGGTCCATCAATATATTTTGAACACTACCTTCCAAGGAATCCATTTGGCACAAGGGAACTCAAACCTTCTTGCTTCACAAAACAATGTAAGTGCAGTCTGCTTCTCATTGCTGCCCTCTCTGCTTGCCTTGCCATTCAAAGCAGTTTAACCATCCTTCCACTATTAGCACTCTCCTGGTGAGAGGCATGTACCTGTCTCCATGTTTATATAGATTCTGGGACTGCATGGCAGGTTCTCCAAATAGCCAACTAGGTCTCTCTTCTAGAGATTCCTAGTATTTATGTAAAGTCTCATTACTTATCACTTTTTTTTTTTGTTTGTTTGTTTTAGGGCTGCACCTGCAGCATATGGAGGTTCCCAGGCTAGGGGTCTAATTGGAGCTATAGCCGCCGGCCTACACCACAGCCACAGCAATGCCAGGTCCGACCTGGGTCTGCGACCTACACCACAACTCAGGGAAACATCAGATCCTTAACCCACTGATCAAGGCCAGCGATCAAACCTGCAACCTCATGGTTCCTAGTTAGATTCATTTCCACTGCGCCATAATGGGAACTCCACTTCTCACTTGATGCAGAGTGTGGAGTTCTTAAACAAGGCTGAGAACTCTTTACTTTGGTTAATCTCTCTGATCAACTATTGTTCTTTTAAAGAACTAAGGATCCATTGCTGTACTGATTTTGCTACATTAAGTTAATCCCACATGGATGTGTCTACCATCTTCCTTTAGAATGCAGAAAGTATCTATCGTCCACTTTTCTCAGTCTTGCGGGGCTTCGCTGAAATCTAGAGGTAATAGGACAAGCCCCATTTAATACCCTATTATATTGCTTTTAGAGTTAACAGTCTTTTTTTTTTTTCTTTTTAGGGCCACACCCACGGCACATGGAGGTTCCCAGGCTAGGGGTCCAATGTGAGCTGTAGCCGCCAGCCTACGCCACAGTCTACGCCACAGTCACAGCCACACCAGATCCGAGCCACGTCTGCGACCTACACCACAGCTCATGGCAACGCCGGATCCTTAACCCACTGAGCAAGGCCAGAGATGGAACCCGCAACCTCATGGTTCCTAGCTGGATTCCTTAACTGCTGTGCCATGACGGGAACTCCAGAGTTAATAGTCCTTTCACTATAACATGCTATTCCCCAAAATCTGAGAGGCTTTGAACCTGGCTGACCTGGGAAAGCTGTAGGGATAGAAAGAGCTGTCTTTGCTCTAAGGCTCTGGGCTGTCTCCATGTGTCCCTAACACTTCTATGCCCCACCTTACTCCCACTAAAATGTGAGAAAAAAATCAGGATGTTTTTCACTGTCCTTTGCTTTGTATTTTAATAAACAACTTTCAGTGATAAAAAAGGAAAAACATCTCTCATTTTTCAAATACCCTCCTTTAATCTAGAAGTTTAATATGACAATAAATGTATATATAATATTTACAATATATAATATATAAAGCGAGCAGCCCTTACATTGTAAAACTCTTTCCTACCTCTGTTGTCCTTTATGAACATGAGATACTTATTTTCTACTACAAATATAATATTGAATTACACCTATAGACTGTCAAAGTGTTGGTATTTGCAAACTCAGCAATATTTCTATGGAAACAGTTGCAGTCAAGCATTAAGGACTTTTCCACTTTATTCTAGTTTCTTTCCAACATGACCACCAGTTGCCCAGTTAAAAGTGTTCTGTAAAGAATGACTAATTGAAAAAATGTGTAGGTCTTGTTTTTGGCCTTAGTACAACATAGCTGGGTGAGCTTGGCAAATATGTTAACCTCTCTTCCACTCAGGGTTCTTATAATTAAAGACTCTAAGTAATCTTTATAGCCACAAAAGGTTAACCATGCACAGAGTGCTCAGATGAACCATTTCAGTGAACCATTAAAATCCTTCTAAATAAAGCCAGAGCCATTGAAGCTGCTGACTAGAAAATAACCCCTGACTGATAATATGTCTGGACAAGCCATTATCCAGGATGGGTTGCTTTGATTTCAGTAAAGTGAAGTGCTAATATAAGCAGTTAGTTCTTCAGAGTTTTCAGAGACAAAAGAGAATGCCTACCAACAAAATAAGCACACTTACAGAGCACAGTATTTCTTAAACTGACAATGTGTGTGTGTTCACAATTATTAGTAATATCCTGAAATATTTTCACAGGTAATAGACTCATCTTTATCAATATATGTGTGTTTTAAAATATGGATGAATATCCATTAGTTCCAGGATAAAAATCAAACTCCATGGCATGAATTATTAGGACCTCTGGTCTCTGATAATCTCTCCAGTCTTGTCTCCTGCCTTGCCTTGACTCATACTCTGTCCTTGACCATACTCAAATACTTGTTCTTGCTTGAAAACATCAGGATTTTTAAACCCCCACAGTTTTTACAGGCTGCTCCTATTGTCTACCATTCTAGTTATCCACTGTTGTGTAATAAATCATGACAACACCAGTAGTGGTCCTGAGAGTTGGCAGTACTTAGCTAGTTGGTTCTTGTTCAGTTAGATCTATCCTTTGGATATAGTCAGATGATGGCTAGTACCAGAATTGTCTGAGATTTGCTAATTCACATATCTAGAACCTGGGCTCAAAGGATTCAAGCAACTGGGATCTGGAACGGTAAGTTCCTTGGGCATCTCTCTCTGTGTGATCTTTTGAAATGGTCTCTCCAGGACAGCAGCTTCAGGAGAGTCAGACTTTTTACATCGTGTCTTGGGCCTTAAAACATACAAGTCTCAATTGAGCAAGAGTCAGGTGAAGCTATATCATCATTTATGACTAGTCTTACAGTAGTCATACAATTGCATTCTATTCATTAGAAGTGAGTCACTAAGAGCCAACCAAGTTCAAAAGGAGGGGTAACAGACTCCACCACTTGGGGTGGAAGGAGTATCAACCATACATGCATAGCAAATACCTGTTATCTTTCAAAATAGTCATCTCCATTATTAGCCTTTGGACCACTTTCATGTTCTACCTTATTCCTTTCCCTTTCCAAATCAATCATTTGCTCCATTGTTCCTCTACTCCTTATACTTGTTTCTGTTATTATATTTATGATTACCTTTATTGAATAAGACACATGATAGTATAAACGAAGCTTATAAATGCCTGCAAATGTGTTTGTTAAAAACTAGATTTACTTTTTTAAATGATATGAAAGCGTTTTTCCAAAGCTAAGTCATTAGTTTTGGGCATTATGAAAAATCACAAGTTGCTTACTACTTTGTCTATATTAAGCAACAGGTAACTAGAAAACTTAAACTTATTTTTTCTTTGCTAGAATTGTGGCCATTGTAAGTAAAATGTCTTAGCCTACATTAATAAGAGCCCATGCTCTTAGTTTTGAGGCACTGAAAAAAAAAATTAGAGAATAATGTAGAATACATTTATCTTCTTTCTCTCAGAACTTTAGTCTGTGTTCATCTTGTAGATCCTCCAGTGCTGATTACTGTGAAAGCCATCAAAGGTCCATAAAAGCCCAATACAATAATGGAAGAAGGAACTTTTCCAAGATGAATTTAAGATATGATGGATTTGCAAATGTAATGGCTAACTTCCTGGCAATTGTGTAATGAATGATAAGCAGAAATTAAGTGATGCACTTCTATTTGCTTTAGATTTATGTTTGCCTTTTGGATACATACCGGCCATTGAAATTGGTAGCATTAATCTCTGGCATCTTCATTTCATCACCTCTATAAAAGCTAGTTTTAAAAGGTGTTGCAACTCTCACCCAAATTAGTGGAAGTAAGGTTATTTATATTCAATTTTACTATGAGCCAGACTTCCTATGCATTCCTGTATCAATAATAGCACTTTATATTTTGGGAAATTTTAAGAAGTTGAATAGTTTACTGGTATATTTTGGCAACCTGAGATCTCTGGCACCTGCAATTGCAACTGCATAGGAAATGGGTAATTATTCTTTAATAGGAGAAGAATAGTAGGGGTCACATTTGGCTCAGAGTCATGGGTTGCGTTTTCATTAAATATCACCCCGTGATCATTACTCACTGCACACTTTAGCAGGACAGCTGATGAGGAAGGATGACAAAAGAGGGACATTGCCATCAATAGGCAGAGCATGCACAGACTCAAGAGTGTAATTTGGTTTGACTAGTACTTGGAGACACTTACTGTCACTTTATGCCACCCTACACCTGAAAGAATTTAGGGGATAAAAATTATTGTTTGGGGAAAATTTTTCTGATGGCACACACTTCAAATTCTGTTCAAATAAAAGCAACTGAGAGATCCTATCCATTCTATTGTGCCTTCAGTGAAATTTAGGCCACTGAATCCCACAATTTCATGTTTCCTCAAGCAATACATCTAATAGCGTCCTTCATCAAGTGCTATAAAATGAGGGATACTGTCCAATCATTGCACAGAAAGCTTGAATATAGGAGGAGGTAGAGGCAGGGATCTTTTACTAATTTTTCTACACCTTTAAATATAGTGTGAAGAAAATTTTTACACTGATTTCCACCATTGCTCTTTAATATATTTTTAATTTTTTCAGTTCAGAAATTGCAAAAACAATTACTACGCATTTATTTTCAGATATTTTACTTCTAAATCTCTCACTTTGTTATTTTTAGTATGTTCCTAAAGTGAAAAATGAAACCAAAATACCAACAATCCAGGTATTTAGTGTCAGCACATGTGCATGGCTTGAGAAGGTTTATCCCCTTCACAATCTTCATCAGCCATACTTTTCTTCTTAAGCTTTCCCTAAAGTGAACATACATTCCAATAAAACACAGCATGCATGGCCAACACACCTCTGAGTGTGTGATTCCAGCCTATCATGCATGAACATGGAAATCATTAAATAGGTATATGAGCATCCATATTTGGATATCCAAACTGTTTGATTTAGAAATACAGATTTGGAGCCCATCAATATATACTGGTACTTGAAATATTAATTATATTTTTTGTGAGAAACTGACATTTTAAGAGTAGGCAGAAAAAGAACCCATACACAAAAAAATGCAAAACACAACCATGATCAAAAACATTTCAAGGGAACAAAAGAATACAGAGTCATGGGAACTCAAAGAATAGGGAGATGTTTTGAGAAGAAAAAAATGAAGCAGTAACATAAGGCTGGAAAAGTCCCCTGTGTTTGTCAATTAGGAAACAGTCTGTGGTCTTGGTTAGAGCATTTTGGTAATATTGTAGGAGGTGAGGGAAGATTATAATGAAATGAGAAATGTATGAAGTGAACAAGATGAGACTCAGTGTGTTGTTTCAAAATGTTTGAATAAGAAGGGGAGGGTGGAATTTGCAGCTAGTTGCTCAAATAGGCTGGACCAGGAGGCTTTAAGATGGAAGAAATTTAAGCCTGTCTGTGATGCCAGGAACTAGAGAGAGGTCTAAACTTCAGGAGAGAGAGAAACTAGACTATAGAACAAAACTCTTGGATATCGACAAGAATTAGATTAAGTACCAGGATTGCAGGTATAGCCTTGAGAAAGAAAAGGAATGACCTCCTTCTCTAAGATTAACTAAGAGAAAATTAGGATAAATTTGTAGATGAGAAGTAATCAGAAATAGCTCAGGGAGGAATCAGAAGAGGAAAATGACCTTGGCTGGTAGCTTCTATTCTTTCAGGGAGATAGGAGGGAAGGTTGATGACAAACCATCAAAAGTGGCTCTTGAGTGCAAACTAACAAAGATTCAAGGCTGGTTGATGTGTATTAGTGAGAAAACTATCAAAATGTACCAAAGTGATTTATGTTTTCTAAAGCATTGTTATAAAAACACCCCTGTTGTTTTGATTACTAAAAAGAAGTAATGAGAAAAGATGCTGTAAAAGAAGGAGCACTAGACTGAAGGTCTAGAGACTGGCTTCTAATTGTAGCCTGCCTGTAGTTCTAGCTCCATTACGTTAGAAGAGCCAATTTAAGAGATTTCTGATTTGAAAAGAGAGACCTTGAACTAAACAACCTCTAAATGTCCTTCCTCATATAAACCTAGCTTTATCTGTTTTGTTTTGATTGTGGCAACTAAAAAGTATGGAGAAATGTTTAAGCCACACTATTTAATTTACGCCCGTGCTGTGCTGCGGACACCTGGTAGCAGGAGACAAACTATAGCTTCAGGTTTGAGGCAGAATTTTTTTATTTATTTCAAAAATATTTATGGCAGTCCTACTTTGAGTCAAACACTGTGCTAGGTATTGTGCGAACAAAAAGATGTATTAGATGGGTTTGGGTCCTCAAGGGAGCTTACAAACTAGTGAAAGAGTGGGATATACATCTTTCAGATGTTGAAACTATAAAACCAAAGACAGGAAGAAACAATAAAATTCCAGGACTGAGCAGAACAACAGAGATAGTCTTTGTTCCCAGGCTGTTTGTTAATTGCCACAGACATTTGCTGTTAATCGGCCAGGACATTTTCCAGTTCAGTTCATGTGATGTGCTGCTAGTCCCTCTTGTCTACTAAATCTGTTGCCACCATAGCCTGGAGAGATTCTAACAGTACCACAGAAGACTACAGAAATGTTACCTCCCTGCAGAGGGAATTGGTTTGGGCATGAACCCATGAGGAGTTTAATGTCATTCAGCTTATGCCTTGTGTTATCCTTGAGCTAACTAAACTCTGCCATCAGAAGAAGGGTTTGCTGCTTGGGGGCTGGGGGTTGGATGTTTCAAGGGATAGTATTCTATTACACTGGACATTAACTCCTCCTCTGCTTATCTGAAAACCAAATGAATTTCAACCCCCTCCTGCCCTTCTTCCTCTCCTTTCCCACTGTTCTTTCCCTTTCTTTTCCTCTTCTTTCTCCTTCCCCACCCCTTCTCCCTTCTTTATTTGCTCATGTGATCTATAAATTTTTATTCCAATTTTATTGGGCCCTGTGCTAGGTGATAAGGGTGTAGAGATAAAAAGTACAGTAAAGTTCATAGTCAGGGGAAGAAGGTACAAATAAACAGTAATAATACACCTGATAACTGTTCAGGAAGTATTGTGCAATAGAGAAGTGATCCGCATCTAAAAAGGAAAGAGGGCGGGAATAATGATGAGGGAAGATATTCTGAATAGTCTTGAAACATAGCTGTGTGTACATATGAGGAGACATATGCTTTCTAGGGAGACATTATTACATCTTCAGAAATTCTGAAGCAAGAAAGGGCCACAAATGGGAGAGTTTGATGGAGGTCTGAACATTTTGTCTCTCCTCTAAGTGATGGAAAAGCAGTTGAGCTTTAACACTGCCTCTGACACACCTGCCAAACTATAGTATATTAGTCCTTCTCTCCTATTCTCTTACATCTTCTCTCCTCTTCAAATGACATTTCATCAAGGAACACCTCCTACACACACTCATAGGTCCCAGAACCTTGTCTAAATCTATTTGTATTGATCAAAAAAAAAAAAAAAGTAACTTTCTTGTAGAGTAAATCTCTATGGTATATTGCCTATTTTTACTAGTCAGGCTGCTGATAAGAACAGAGCAGGGTCATTAGGGAGAGTTCCATTGGTTTGGAAGAGCCATAGGGTACAAAAAAAAGAATGCATAGTAAGAGGCTGGAAAGGTATACAGATGTTAGACCTTGAGGTGCCTAGTATGCCATTCTAAAGAGAACAGCTCTTGCCCTGAGGATGATGAGAGCAACTGAAGATATTCAAGGATAGAGAAAGACACAGTCAGACCTATATTACATAATAGCGTGATTTATTTTTGAATCATCAATCATTATTTCATAGTATGTAGTCAAAAATTTGGCTTGCCCAAAGAGAAGTCTGGTTTCTGTCTTCAGGTTCTGGGAGGTATCCGTATCAAACCTGAAAGCAGGATCTTTGTTCATAGTGGGGGATGGCCATACCAGGTCTTAGCATGGGGCCCATCACATCTGATAATCTTAGGACTGAGATTGGTTATGACAGAGAGACCAACCAAGTGATTTAGGATGGGGTCATGTGGTATCAGTCAAACTGGAGGCTGAGATCAACCACATGGCTATTCAATCTATTCTATGTAACAGAACTCCAGTAAAAACTATGACTTCTGATGCTTAGGTGAGCTTCCCTGGTTGGCAATGCTCCATGAATATTGCCACAGGCTACTGTTGTGAGAGTAATGCATCCTGACTCACTGGGGGTTAGATAAAGGAAGCTCACATTTAGAACTCTCCTGGTCAGTGAGTTTTATGAGTCTTTTTAATGAATTATCGAAACAGATGATGGCATTAGGACACCTACCCCACCACCCTCCACATACACACTGTTAAACTTACAGTTTGCGTGAAAATTGAGGCCAGCCTTGGGGACTGTGCCATCTAACTTTGAGATTGACTGGAACTTCTTGCATGTAAGAATTAAAAGTAGAGGCTTTGGAGTCAGACTCGGATATAAATCCTAGCATGGTTCCTTTTCAATCTGTGTTACCTCTCAAAGCTTTACTTCATTAGAAGCAGATGCCTTTGGTGCTCTGTGTCTCCTCCCCTTGGCTTACCTTGGATTTAGCTGCAGCCATGCTTAAGAGTTCCATGTGAACTCAGACTCACTTTGCCTGGTAGTAGTCCAATTCAGGTATGTGCTGTATATCTTTTCTTTTTCTGTCCCTGGGCTTAACCAATGCAAAATGACCCAAGGTGAGTCCTCTAACAAGGGAGGACAGTAGCTATAGTAAGTGCTTCAAACTCTCATCTTTTGCATGGCCATTTCTTGGAGGCTTTCTGTTCATTTCTCAGATATTCCAGCTCCTGTTGCCAACAGCAGCAACCATGACAATGCACCTTCTTACATTGGCTTTTCCTCCTTTCCTCACTTCTGCTTTTCTCACCTAAGACTTTTCTTATGCTCTTATTTCAGTACCTAAAGTAGGACACTATCACCCTCTTAATGTGAAGATTAAGTGAGAATATATTTATTTAAAAGAGATTTAGTGCCTAGTATATAAAAAGTGCTATTAGAACAGGACATAAATCAGGGCAGTATTTATAAGTTTGGGCAGAAAGAGACTCATTTAAGAGATTTGGGGAATTTATCTGAGATTTAAAGCTGCTAGGTGGGTACAACATAGGGTTAAATATGCTAAGGAATAGTGAGGAATCTGAGATGACTCAGATTTCTGACTTTAACATTCTTTGAGAAAGAGACTATGAGAGAGGCAAGTTTAGTGATGGGAGATGCTGAATTTAAGATTTGACGTATGAAGCCTGATATTCTTGTGGGTAGGCAAATATGACTGTCCATTATGATGTTCTTTCTACATCTCTACAGCAAAAAAGACAGTCAGTCTAAAGAACAGATTACCACTGATCCTAAGTAACCCTCAACATCATCAGAGAGATACATAGAGATCAAACTATACCTGTGGGCCAAACTAGACCTGTGGTCCATTCACATAAATGGCTTTTGTTTGGTCTGCATAGTGATTCCCCATGTGTTGGTATTTTTTTCCTTTTTTTTTTGTTATTTGGTTTTTTATTTACTTTTAAATCATTTTCTAAGAGATTTTATATAAAAATTAAGATTTCTAGTTTTTCTTAAAAAAAACAGCATGACAACACTAAACCTACATTTCTGAATGGTAATATTCAGATGAGTCTCAACAGTTTGTTCTCCATGTACTGGTATTTTTTGTTGTTGTTGTTCTTTGGTTTGTTTTATTTATTTTTAAATCATTTTCTAAAGGATTTATATAAAATTTATTTTTATATAAATAAAAATTTATTCAGATTTCTAGTTTTTCTTAAAAAAAAACAGCTTGACAACACTAAGCTTGCATTTCTGAATGGTAACACTCAGATGAATCTGAACAGCTTGCTACTTCTAGAATAGGGCACGATTCCTTCAGCTGACCACAGCCTAAACCACCTGCCATACCTTTAGACCAATGTTAATCGCTATTATAATGTAGGTGTTTTTTAGTTTTCTTTGTTACAGAACCACATCACTCATTTTTGTTATATATTTACTTCCATGTAGGCATTTGTGACCAAAATCTATTCAGAATAAGAGTTGGGGATGAGGAAAATCCTGGGTAAGCATTATATTCTAAGCAGTAGGTGCTTTGAAAGAAGATTCAAGAAAGGAGCCTGTGCTGAGTTAAATAATGCCCCTCAAAATTTATGTTCAGCAGGAGTCTATGAGTGTAACCTTACTTGGAAATAGGCTCTTTGTAGATGTAATCAATTTCGGATGAAATAATACTGAGTTAGAGTGGATCCTAAATTCAATATGACTAAAATCCACATAAAAAGAAAGGACACACACACACACACCACTATGTGACAGCAGAGGCAGAGACTGGGGTAATACATCTACAAGCCAAGAAACACAAGGGATTGCCTGCAAGCATTAGAGCTGGCAGAGACAGGGAAGGGTCTTCTCTCAGAGCCTTCAGAGTGTATGGCCCTGACATCTTGATTTTGTACTTCTAGCCTCCAGAACTGTGAGAGAATAAATTCCTTTTGTTCTAAGTCACCTACTTTGTGGTGCTTTGTTACAGCAGAAGTAGGAAACTTGTAAGGAATTAAATGAAGAAAAGAGGGGGATCAACAGAAAAGCCTATTCAATGAGAAAAGGATCATTATTATGATCCAATGCTGAAAAGTGGTCAAATAAAATAATTACTGAGACGGAAGTGACAAGTATGAGTTTAGTGATGAGGAAGGGAGGAGCCCTTTCAAATGAGTGGTGGGAATGGAAGCCAGAGGAAGTGGGCAGAGACATGAATACAAATTCAGAGGATGGTGCCACTCAGTAAATTCAAGAAGATTCTCTGGGAAGGATATGAGAGTGACAGGACAAGAGAGAAACAAAGAACTTACGGAGCAGGAATAACTTTAAAAAAAAATAGGTAAATACTTGTGCACATTTGTAGTGACTAATTACTGAATATGCCTGCAGATCCACCTGGCATCCTTCTCCAGCTGCTCTATTAGAAGGTCAATATGTATGAACTGCATTGATGGGCACTCCTGCACTCTGACTGTTGGTTAGGTTTGTTCAATGGAAGTCTCCTGCAGAAGTAGAAGTGTTGTCCAAAAGTGAGGTCAAGGTATTTATTGCCCTGCGTTCCGCCCTGCTGGGGCCACGGGTTAGCAGTGGCTAAGGTCTCCAGAGCTTTTGTTCAGTGGTTCTCTCCCATAGCTATTGTTCTCTCTCTGCCTTCTGCTATCTGTTCCTTCCTCTTTCCCTTTCAAACCTATAGGTGGGGGTCAGGGTGCATCTTTCTTTTGTTGGTTTCCTTTTACTTTTCCTTTGTTCTCAGATGCAATCCCTTTATTACATGTTTTTCAGTTGCTTCATTTGAATGTTTCACCTCTTGGTAAGAAACCCATGAAAAAGGCAGTACATAAGGATTAAGACAACAATTGAGGATAGGTAGATAAATCCTAAGCACCTGAGAAAACATGATTTTTGGAATGTCTTTCTACTTAGAGTCAATCCTTCACACAGGTACCAGAGTGATTCCTTTAATAACATGAGTCATATCCTATTGATTCTCTATCCCAAGCTTCCAGGAACCTCCCATGCTACTCAGCATGAATTTACAGCTTCTACACGGCATCCAAGGCTTATATGATCTGATCCCTAGCTGACTCCATGACCTCATTTTCTTTCACTATCCACCTTGCTCATTTTATAAGCCCTTTTACTCTGTCTCTTGTTTTCTCAACTGGCTTCCTTGTTCTTCCTGGAGCAGGACATGAATATACTCCTCACTCTTCACATCTACTGTTCCTCTTGCCTAGAATTCTCTCCCACAAATCCTCACTGAATTCAATACTTGCTTGTTGTTGCCTCTCAGAGACAACTGTAATGCTTGTGTTCTCTAAAATAGCCTTATATATCTCCAAGCATCACATCTGCAGAGTCCAGATGAAGATTCATAGTATTAAAAAAAAATCCTCAGATCCTCTTATCCTCAAGATGAGTATCGTCCCATTTTTGTCCTTCAGGATACACAAGATGTAGTGGCCATGAAAATGCCTTCCTCAGATCTCTAACCGAGGAGAATATTATTCCTGTATGGTCCCAACTGCTGGGCTCTGAAATCCAACAACACATTCATGATAATGCAACGGTTTCTGGGAGCTGCTCTCTCAGCTCATGACTAAGTGCAGCAGGGACTCTAGGGCGGGTCCACTCTTGGGAGATGTGGGACTTGTCTGATGGGTGATTTTGCTTTGAGGACTCCCTAATAACATTACTAACTTTATTTCTGAAGAGCAGCCTAGTCTAAGAGTCCTTTCCCTACATTCATTCCTTCTTTTCCTTTTACAAGAGTCAGACTTCCCGGCTCTTCCAAGCTCCCCTAGCTTCCTCCTCACTTTTCCTAACAGGGACTCCTTGTAAATGTTTTCCACATTTAACTACATCTTGCTGTCTGCTGCTTGCAGAACCTTGATTTCAACATATAAAAGAACCCTCTCTCCATGCCCAAGGCACCCAACTTTCCCTTTTGCTCAGATCTTTGCTTTCCTAGAATGTATTTTGAAACAAATCCCAAGGTATTTAAAATTCACTCTCCAAATCAATGGCTTCCAAAGAGGAATTTCCTCCCATATTTTTCGATAGTGTCATTATTCTATTTTCCAGTTCTTCACACTTCCCATATTTTCCTCTCTCCCATTCTGGTTCTCTCCAGGAAAAGCTAAGATCTTCACTGGTTTTAAACCATGACACTTGGCCTCCTTGTTTGAGGTGAGTATATATAACACCAGCAGGTAATGGTTAACTATGAAAATAGGAACCAGACTTATTTAGAGCACATGTGTATAAATAGGATTTGTTGGCATCCTAGAAATGGCAGCAATGAGCAGAAATTTGAGTTGATGTGGTTGAGGTGTCAGTTTCTTGAGCTCTAGTCTATGCTCAGCTGATGAACAGCACATGACCCCTGATAATTCTCAGTTTGGACTTTTCCTTCATTTTACCTGCTTCTGGGTTCTTTTTTGTGTCCTTTTCAGGAGTCTCACTTGCACATCTTACCTTCCCTCTCACATGCTGCATCTGTTATCTCTCAAATGGGTGCTTCTCTGAAGCACATAAGCCTGCTTAGTTGTTTCCATCTAATAAACAAACAAAACTCAGAAGACCATGTGTTTTCCACCTACCTCACAGGAATGTTATGGGGGTGGGTCATGAAGCTAACTTGAGTGTAAACGCCGTGCAGGTGGGGATTATATCTACCTTAATCTTTGCAGCATCTCCAGCCTCTTGCCTGTGACCTGGATCATGACAGAATATATAAATAAACAAATAATTATGAAATGGATGAATAAATTGCGATACTACACAAGTTTTGAAAGTAGTGTTTTATATAAGTAGAAGGGTGTATATCATAATTTTTTTTTTTTCTTTTTAGGGCTGCAGCTGTGGCATATAGGCTAGGGGTCGGATGGGAGCAGCACCTGAGGCCTACGGCAGCACAGCCATGGCAACAATAGATCCGAGCAGCCTCTGCAACCTATGCCAAGGCTTGCAGCAAAGCTGGATCCTTGACCCACTGAGCGAGATCAGGGATTGAACTTGCATTCTCACAGACCCTATGTCAGATTCTTAACCCACTGAACCACAACAGAAACTCCTATCATAATTCATTTTTATCTTCTTTTTGAGTAAACTCTCACTGAACTATGAAGCACCTACAGAAACATGCATACACCATAGCACAGCTCAACAACTTTTCATAAAATACCGCATTTGTGGAGCCAGGACCAAGATCAAGGAACAGAAAATTAGTGATACCAAACGCCCCGGTATTGCTCACCTTGTTCCCTTCCAGTCGCTGTAAACTTCCACACACCAAGCTCCAGGTTCACTCAGATTTTTGTTTGGAAATTTCGTCCATACATTTCTGTGAAGTTAATGCATCCTCATGGCTAAGCCTTATCCCATTGTGTGAACGGAAAACAGGAGGGAAGGGGGCAGGGCACAATCCGTAATGAATGACGCGGTGGTTGAGAAGAACACACGACAAAAACCGTTTGGAACCGAGATACAAGATGGCGGAAGGTTCTGTTCCCAGCAGACCTTGGGCGTTATTATGCGCTCATTGTAATACGTTAGCAAATACTAAGGGACACGCCCACAGGAGCCCTGACAGTTCCAAAGCTGACCATAAAAAGGCCAAAATGTAGGCGCATGCCCAGTTCCTGAAAGTCCCTACCCCTTCCCCAAAACAGATGGAGTAATCCTCCCACTCATTAGCATTTGAAATTAGCCAGCTCTTTAAAACCAACACCCTTCACAGCCCAGAGCCACTTTTGCCTTTTGAGACAGACGGAGGAGGCTGACCTACGGAGCGAGTATCTCAGTAAATCTGTATAACGCAACTATGGCTCACTTTTTAATTCCGCTCTGTGTAAAGCCAAGGACCCTCACAGGGCCGACGATCCCAGGAACTGGCCAGAGACCTGGGATGTGACCATCCTCTCATGACCCGTTTTCCTGCAACAAATATACTAAATTTATACAAAGTTCTATTTGTGATAGACAGTAGTGTTATCGCCAGGGTTTTTTTGTTTGTTTTTACCCAGGAGTAAAATTGCTAGGTTATTTAGTTCTTTTTCTAAGGCCTCTTGAAATATCTAAAAAGTAATAGAAAGTCAAACTCACTCCAGTAAAAGGGCTTTATTGAAAACTATGCAAATTCCACAGAATTAAAAAAAAATTATAGGAAATTATCAAAAGCAGACAAATGAATTCATAAAGCACAGAATTTGGATTTAAACTACTTTATATATTTTAATAAATACAGAAGTACTTAAAATTTTATAACCCAGAAGGATGCTCATGAGGAGGCCACTCAGTCATCAAGAGCAAATTAAATTGTCAGGGGTGTGTAATATATTTTAGGAAAATTTTTATTAAAAAATTAAAATATAATTTGAATCTTAATAAGAAAAATATTTAGCAACATGGCAATATCTTTTACCCTAATCTTGCTTTCTTTAGGAGTCTAAATAGATGCTATTTTATTGAGAAAAACACATACTTTTTAAAGTGAGGAAAAATAAAATGGGAAATAGAAAATTACTTTTAGCATATTTCAAATAATGTATATTTTCATATTCTTTAAATATATATTTTATAAAGGACATACACTTTTAACAAATGTGTTATATTTTATGTAAATGTGTTATATTTTATAAATTATGTAACTATCTTAATATACATAGAGTCAAGTAGAAGAACTTCCATTAAAATATGTCGATTAAATGTCTACACAGTACATATGATCTCATCAGGTAAATTTTATATCCACCTGAAAATTTCTACTGGCTACACCATTTCTGTCCCTCACAGGTGATGAATTTGTGCTGTAATACTTATTCTGATTTCCACAGTGATATCCTACCTACACCATTAGGGAAGTAATTACTGTTTTCTCTAGGTGCTTACATAGGTGACCTCTTGCTTTGTTATACAGCCTTCATTGAAATGTGTCATGAAGTGCAAGAGAGAACAGACTATTATATTATTAGATAAGCATACCTGTCCCCTGGCTAGTTCAAAAGGACATTGTAAGAATTAATGAGATTATATCATTGAAGTGCCTTTAAATACTGGAAAAATTCAAACTAATGTAATGGTTATGACTTTAAAATAATCATCGAAATTATATTTCAGGAGTTGATTGTATTCCATTCAAAAATTATTGTCAATAAATTAGCTTTATAATGTCATTTTTACTAAATTCAAAGGGTAGAGTCTTGAATTAATTTAACTTTTGTGAGAGACCTTTTCTATAAGGCAGGATTCTTTCAAATGCAAGTCTGAAAACCCAGCCCAAAGGAGCTTAACTATTAAAGGGAATTGATTGGTTCAAGTAATTGAAAAGGCTAGGGGTGGTATACCTTCAGGCCTGGCTAGGTGCAGAGTCTCAAAGGATGGCATAATGAAATGGCCACACTCTATGTCTCTTTTCTCCTGCTTTCTCCTAGCTTATTGCCATTTTCAGACAAGTTATCCTGTGTAAGAGCAAATTGGGTCAATAGCAGCTGCAGAGGGTTTTCAACCCATGTGGAAACCCCAGAGGAAAGGACAGCTTGTCTTTCTCAACAGTTTTATGAAAGTCTCCAGACTGTTACTGGCTCACAGTGGTGATGTGTTATCCCACTGTGGTCATTGAGATATGACCTCTGTTAGCCAGGCCACCAGTGGATCCTGGAGTCAGTATTTTCAGCATCGTCTGATCCATAGGCCAAGTAAGAAAGCACAGTCTGCCCAAAAGCAGGTGCTTTTACCATAGGATAAGGCTAAAGGCAAAATCAGCAAAGGAGCAAAGTTTTCTTTCATCAGTGTGAAAGGTATAAATCAGAAATTCCAAAAAAAGAAATTCATTTCCAAACCCAGTTTTGTTTTTAACATTTCTGAAGAAACATGATGAAACATTTCACAGTTTGTGCCTAAACGTTCTGCCATTCTGAATTACCTCCTGTATTTAGCAAAACTACTTGTCAAAGTCTCATTTGACTGTGTGTTTCATATTCACGGCCATGTCCTTTTTTTTTTTTCTTTCCATTCTCCAGTGAGATAACAACTGCACACATGTTATCAAGATATTTGGGACCCATAATAGAACACAGTGAATACATAAGGATGACCCTATCATGTTCAAACACCTGTTAGTTAGGAAGCCTTGAGGTTTCAGAGAGCCAGTGGTACATTAAAACGCCCATCGTTAGAGGAAAAGTAGAAGACTGATCAACCCAATCTTATCTGTAGAAGAGATTCTCCACAAATAAGTAATTACAAAGGAATTTAGGGCCTCAAGGAAAAAAATTAAAGATCTTATAGAATAGTTGGAAAAAGAAACAAGGGCAGAGAAAGTCAAATTAACAACAGATGTACTTGTTGGTGGGTCATTTGAATTTTGCTGGCAGGGTAACCCCAGCAGGAGGGGTATTTTCACATCGTTTAGCAGAGGCCACAGCAGGGATAAGGAGCTCTAATCACTTTATTAGAACCACAAAGTCATCAAAGGAGGCATGAGCATGTGGGAACTATTTATAGAAACAGTCAATGAAATGCTTGTGTGACCACAAGAAATAATGGAAAGTAGATGTTGTTCACGGACATATTAAGAGGAAAAAAATGATTTATCTTGGCTGAAGAGATGAACTCATGAGATTCTCTTTGGTAAGGAAAATAATTGTTCTGAGAATGAGGTCTTATGCTAGCAGCTTTAGTACACAATCTTGGACCATCAACTCTAAGTTCTTATGCCTCTTTGGTAATGGAGATTAAAATATTAATCTACCTTTTAATGTCGATTGCACAGTATAAACTTGAACAGAGTTTTAAAAAATCACTTCTAGTAGCGGAGTTTTGAACTTTTGGGGATTCTGCACTTCCTACCGATAACTTATTTTTGTCCTTTTTGTTTGTTCGTTGTTTGTTTTTTAAGGCAAACATGCATAGCATATGGGGTTTCCCAGGCAGGGGTCAAATAGGAGATTGGACTTGGAGCTTCTGGCCTACACCATAGCCACAGCAACACCAGATCTGCGCCATGTCTGCAAACTACACCAGAGCTCATGGCAACACTGGATACTTAACCTATACTGCCAGGCCAGGGATCGAACTTATGTCCTCATAGATGATAGTCGGGTTTGTTACCACTGAGCCACAACAGTAACTCGCCTACCAATAATTGCCTTTTTTTTTTTTTTTTTTTTTTTT
>PVHT021183693.1:30360805-30386249 GCA_004024745.2 Catagonus wagneri | reverse complement strand
GATTGAACCCTCAACCTCATGGTTCCTAGTCGGATTTGTTAACCACTGAGCCACGAAGGGAGCTCCCCTAACAATAATTTCCTAAATGGATCTTTTTAACCTAGACACTGATATGTAAAATCTGCTGGTAGGTAGCACCAGTCTCATTTATATGCAAGGTTCAGTGAAGTCAAAATGTACATAATATTGGGTGGGTTCAGAGGGTACCTGTCTCTACAGGCCAGGGCCACTTTTGTGCAAATGAGCATGGATTAGTTTTCTAATGTTGTGAAACAAATCACCATACATTTAAGAGCATAAAATAACACCCATTTGTTACCCCACAGTTTTTTAGGTCAGAAATTCAGGCATAGAATGACTTAATTTTTTCTTCAGGGTCGTTCCAAGCTGAAACTGATGTGCTGGCTAGCTGTATTCTCATTTAGAGACTGGGAGAAAATTTGTTTCCGTTTTCATTAAGCTTGTTGACTAAATTCAGCTTCTTGTGGTTGTAAGACTGCAGTCCCTATTTCTTTGCTGGCTGTCATGTGGGGGTTTCTCTTTGCTCCTAGAGACTGCCGGCATATCTTGCCATGTGACCCCTTTTTCCTGAAAATTCAGCAATAGGAAGTCTTGTCAAGTCTCTTAGGTGTTGAATCACAAACTTGAGGAAGAACTCTGTCTCTTTTAAGGGCTCACCTTTCTAGGTATGGCTCACCTAGGATGATTTCTCTTTCTTAAAATCAACTCTCTCATCTAATATAACTTAATAATGGGAGTAAAATTCATCATATTCACAGTATTAGGGGTTAAACAGGCTAAGAACACCAGGGAGTGGGCATCTTGGGAATCAGAGAATTCTGCCTAACAGAGTATATCTTCTTGACTCAAATGTCACTGGCCAGCTCTACAATAGTCTGTATTTCAAGGAAAGTATTTTTGTGGTAGGCAAAATGGGACATGAAAGGAATGTCCTGTCCCAGTTCCCTAGTGTGTCTTGGAAACAGACTGCCAAGTGAGGGTCCTTGGCTTCCTGCAGGAAAGAATTCAAGGGCAAGCCATAGCGAAGTGAAGGTAGGTTTATGAGAGAGATACACACTCCACAGACAGTGTGTGGGCCACCTCAGAAGGTGAAAGAGGCAGTCCCCCAGGGCATGGGGCCCTCTCTGAAAGAGAGAGCATCCTGAGGTTTGTGGTGATTAGTTTTTATCACCTGGGGTAATTTTACAGGCTAAAAAGTGGGAGTAATTGTCTAACTACCTTTGGGAAGGGGGTGGGGATTTCTGGGAGTGGGGCACCACCCATTTTTGGCCTTTTATAATTGGCCGAAGAACTGTCATAGTGTCTGTGAGTGTGTTATTTAGCTTGCCAATGTACTGTAGTGAGCATATAGTGAGGCTTGAGTTCCACAGGAAGTTAAATCTTGGGTCTAGTAGTTTAAACTGATTTCTGTGGCATCTTGTTTTCCTAATGTTTGTGTCATTCTTTTAATTGTTGTGCCTTGCCGCTTTCCTTCCTGTCTCATTTTCACTCCAGTTTTCAACATGTTTCTACTTATTTAGATATCACTACCCTCTCTCCCCACCACCATAAAACCTGCCAAACTATGACACAGTGGTTCTCAAATTTAAGTATGCATGAGTCTCCTGGAGAAAAATGTTAAAATTTCCAATTGTTGGCTACCAATCCTAAGAAATTCTGGTTCTTTAGGTCTCAGAGAGAGCCCAGGAATATGCAATTTAACAGATTCTGATGTATTCAATCAGCAGAACAAAGTTTAAGAAACACTAAGCTGTCAGCACCTGCGTAGTGATTCTGATGATCTAGTATGACCACACGGGCTCCTCATACCCTGGCATACATAACATTATTCAAACTTGAAAGCTGAGAATATTTAAGGACTAAATTTGAGATCCACTTTATCTAGTCCTGAAAATGACAAATGAATGTAAAGCAACTTTGATTAGAAACGTAAAACAAATTATGCATAAATATATAACAGAGAAATTCCTTTTTTTTTCTACAAAAAGCTTTATTGTTTCCATTTGGTCAAAGGCTTGGGAGAGGGCCCCAGGGTGATTAAAAAGCTGTCAGTGACTGCAGACAGAGGCTTCTAACAGAAGCCCTGACACCAGAGGGGCTACTCCAAGGCCACTGGGCTCCAGGAGCTCCTAATGGTACTTGAGGGTGAGCCTTTCAAATAGATACTGGCCCAGCCCAGCCTGGGGACCAGCCAGCCTGGGGAGGTTGGTCAGGTGCTTGCCCATCTTCTGGATGAGTTTCATCTGCTCATCCAGGAAGCCGTTCTCCAAGACGTCAGAGAGCTGGGAGTCTGTGTGGGCAGAACCCAGAGCATGTAGATCCAAAATGGCCTGGTTCAGGTTCTTCTCCATGAGAACAGTGGTTTCCACAGCGTCCTGGGTTTTACCCCACTCATCTTGACATGGCTTCTTTGTGTCCTGGAGGAGAGTGTGCCTGCCGTACTGGTTTTGCATTTTCAAGAAATTCTTGGCGCCTACATGCTTCTTCTCAGACAATCCTTGGAAAAGGGAGCTCATGCCCTCCGGGGCCACATCGTCACAGTGGAAACAGAAGCCCAGAGAGGTAGGTGTACGAGGCTTGCAGATGCATGTTGACCAGGCCATTGATGGTGGCCTCTACTTTGGTGGAATAATTCTGACAAATCTGGAAGTTTGTCAGTAATGAGACATTAAGCTTAAAACATGGTGTTGGCTGGTCCTAGAAGCTAAGAATAGCTGTGGCTGATTCGGAAGGTTGGAGGATGGTTGGAGGCTGGAGCAAGGGGTGCTCTTGGGTCTGTTGTGTCCAAGTACCACTGAAGTAAGAGATAGATTGGTGGCACCACTGAGAGCGCCGGAATTACTTTAAAAAATTGAATGTTGTTTTTCTAAGCGTCGTTATTAAAAATGTCTTTTAAAAAACCTGTGCTATATTTTCTTAGATTTACATTAGATATTCTTCACTGAGATGAAGTGTCATGAATATTGGCTGCATTTTGCTTTTATTCATAATGATGGTCATGGAAAAAAAACATGAAAAAAGTACTACAGACTCTGTACTCATGCTGAAATAGACATTGTATTTTGGGATCAGCAGTTAAAGTCTAAATACAGAAGCAAAACCTTGATTTATGGATAGAAATGAGAAATGAGAAGTGAAATAACACCATAATAAAATAAAAGTACTTTTTTGACTTTTTTTAGAGTTACTCTGAACATAGGATTGTTTCATCTTAATTCTTAACTCTAGTGAATTCAGTTTATTCATGTTTCATTTTCCAGGCCTTTCTTCCCATCATTAAATTAAAACCTCTTTTTCTCTGGAAAGTATTAAATGTTTTAAAGAAGAAATTTGTGCACTTCAACTAAGACAGTTGCAATCAGGCACACAGTCATTATTATGCCACTTTTTGAAAACAATGTAGTAGATACAAATTCAGATACTCTCTTTAGGAATTGTAATCCAGATAAAATACTGACTTTCTCTTACCAGGTTAAGTGCAAATAAATCATTTCACTTGCTATTAGTGGCAATGATTGTGATAATAAATATGAATATCCAGCTTCACTTTTACTTACCCATTCACAGAAACCAGCATAATATTAATTTATCTCATTTTCATGCCTCTTTGTTGTTAGATAAAAATCTTGGCTTTTTAATAGCAGGGCTGCATTAGATATCTCAACATTCTATATGAGATCATTACTAAAATTATTTCAAAATATATGTAATGATAATATATGATGACTATCAAAGCAAGTGAATTCTAGAACATTAATTTGGCTAATATGGTTGAAAACGTAGTGTACACCAGGGTGTTTATTTTTTTAATCATTGCATTTTTAAATGAATTTTTTCCCAGTAAAGAATTTTTTCTTTTTTAAATCTGTCATTCCTCAATGAATTGAAAGACAGAATCTTTTCCCCTGAAGTTCAGCTCTTTCTTCAATACCTCCGTTAGGCACATGTCGCTTTCTTTCCTATACCCTTCTCTCTTTTCCTTCTTGGTTTAAATTCCTAGGGTCTTGAATTTTGCTAAGGTGTTGATGGAAGATAAAAGTGGTAATTTAAAAAATTTCTATAATCTCCATCACCTTTCTCATCACCCTTATCACCTGAAGACATGGCATAATGTTTCCAAAATTTAGCCTCTGACCACTGGTGCCAAAGAGAAACAATGAGACAGAGTTTTGAGTGAAGGAAAAAAAATAGTTTTTTATTGATTTGTCAGGCAAAGGGGCCACAGCAGTCTAATGCCTTGACTGTGCCCACCTTTGAGGAAGAATTGCAGAGAGTTTCATAGTCTAAAAGGAGAAAAATGGGGTTTCAAATGAGAATCAGGGTTGGGATAGATGGGTGTTCCTCTTTTTTGGGGGAATTTTAGTCATCAAAGCTGGCCTCAGGAGATCTTGGTATGATCCTGGTGGTTGTCTTCTGGGTTATTGCCTAGAATTAACAGTACTTGCAAAAAGGGCATACTGATGAGAGATTAGAAAACTAGGGAAGTTTCTGAAAAACATCATGTGCTAATAATCTTTAACCTACAGGCTATTGTGTTCAGGTGCCTAATCTTTAGCTTACAGGTGATTGTATTTAGGGTGCAATCAAATGAGGGAGAAGCAGAGGGAAGTACTCCAAGCTGTTCGATATTAAAGTGTTTATTTCTAAAAGAAGCATAAAGAATGTAACTTTTCTCTCAGGTGTATAAGATGCCTTCATCATTATGTGTGTCCCTTGAGGTGGAACCAAGACCCTGCTGAAAATCTGTACTATTGTTGCTTAACTGTTCCTCCCTAGTCTTAGCATCCCCCCCTTCCCCAAACAGTGACTCTCTGAACCTACCTTTTGGAACTCAGGGAAGGCCATGAAGGCTGAATAAGGCCCATTTCCTAAAAATAAGAAATGGGGGACACAGAAAGGCTTTTTTGCCCAAAAGCTCCACATGGTCTTGCTCTGTTACAGTATGACTTTTCTCCTCCTTTACTAAGTAAAACCTGAGCTCTCATACATATACTCCCCCCGATTTCTACTCTGCAACTCAAAGTACATTCATAAAGCATCCTTTGCTTGCTTGACAGAAGAAATGCTTATCGTATTCATTATAATTAATGATAATGCCTCTGATCCAGATTCCAAACAATCATATATCTTCTGAGAACTCTTCAATCACTTGCTTTTGGATCTTCAATTTGACCACTAACTTTTTCTCTTTAGTTTTGTAGGGGAGGAAAAGTAATTTTCCCTCTTCCTTTCTAGGTTCTTGTCTGGGACTCCACTGGACTAAGAAACAGATTAACAGAAAAACAAAAAAAAGTTTTTAACTCCTAGTATAGTTCCCTTTCTGATGTAAATTCCCTTTACAAAAAGGAAACTTTTACTGTTTTCAGAGCTTCCTTTCTGTCTGCAGTTATTCAAAATAATCAGCTCAAACATAATCCTTATGCCAATGGGGCATATTTTGGGGTGGCACATTCTGCTTCTCTTCAGTTTACCAATGCACTTAAATCTCTATCCATTTTTTCCACAAATAACCAAGATTACTTCTGAAGACTACTCATCTACCACCAAATTTTCCTAAAAAGGTAGTCTACATGAACTTTCTCCATTTCTGATCTTTAACCAGTAATTCTATGTATTCTGGATTTTCCTCTCAGGAACTCCCACTTGCCTTCTGAACCATTTGTCCTCTGGTATTTTCTCTTTCTGTCCAATCTCTGCCCGTTTGATGCTGCTGATTCCATCTTTTGGGAAACTCTCATGTAGGTTAATATCACTTTGATGACATTCCAGCATTTTTTCTTTTCCTGTTATTTTTTATTCATCTCTATCACTATTCTTAGTCTTCTTTATTTACTTCTACAATGTATATTTATCAGTATCAGTGTCCTAGTCTTTGTCTCTGGATGTTGCTTCTTTTTCTGTTCTCTTTCTCTTTGTGATTTCATAGATGAGGATAACTAGAAAAATTACTTCCTAGTCAGATTTCTCTTTGTCTAATATCTCTCTTGAATTTCAAAACCACCTTCCAGCTGTTTTGTTGACTATTTCACAGGGATGTCCTGTCTGAATCAAAATTTCAACTTTTCCAGAACTGCCAATATCATCACAGCAGTCACATTTCCAGAATGGTGTTCCTTCCTGTTCATTTTTATGTCCCTAGTGCTTGACAGTGGGAAGGATGCAACATATGCTGATTCAGTTGCCTCCTCTCTATCAATCTCCTTTCTATTTTACCTGTTAGTTAGGTTTAAGGCCATAGAATTTACTGGAAATTCTTCCTTTTCTTGACCATCAATATCAAAAAGGTTCTGTCAACTCAATCTTTCCAATATCTCTTGATGCCATAGTTTCATTTTCTATTGCTTTTACCCTCGATTGCTAAAATCTGAGTCACAATATTTTAGGATGTTAGACTGTTTTGTTCACAATTTTAACCTATGCACCTAGAAGAGTACTTGGTAAATAGTAATAAATGTTTGTTGAGTTGGATTGAATCAAGGGTTCATTTTCTATCCACTTTTTGATTTTTGGGGGACTATTTCAATAGATCTCCACCTGGACTCTTTGTACCCAGGCATTTCCCCCATTCCATCCTGCACATCATCGTCATGTACAGACTACTACTCCTTTGTCTTGGTATACAAACTCTTACTTGAAATATATGCCACTCTTTATACTGCCTCATAGCTTTCATTGACCAAACTCCTGGTTATTCCTAAACATCTGTCCAAGCTTTAGATACATAAAAACATCTTTCTTTTTTTTTTTCTTTCTGTTTTTCTGCTTTATCTAGGGCCACACCCACGGCATATGGAGGTTCCCAGGCTAGGGGTATAACAGGAGCTGTAGCTGCCAGCCTTCGCCACAGCCACAGCAACGCAAGATCCAAGCCGCGTCTGCAACCTACACCACAGCTCACGGCAACGCCAGATCCTTAACTCACTGAGCAAGGCCAGGGATCGAACCCGCAACCTCATGGTTCTTAGTCGGATTCGTTAACCACTGAGCCACAATGGGAACTCCATATCTTTCTTTTTCATTTTAAATTCTTCCATCACTAAGTCTATATCAGTATCTAATGTATATGACCCTCTACATCAAGTATCAATTTCTAGTTCACTGTATCAACCTCTCACAAACTCTTGAATGTCTTTTTTAACTTGTGAAAGTATACAGGCTAGGTTTTTGCTGAGTTATCTCTGTACCTTTTAATTTGTCCACTGTGTTTTTAGTAGTTTTTACCTAATATTAAAAAACATAGCTTTCATAGCCTATATGAGCTCTCATAATCCTTTGGTTCCATGAAAACAAATTGAATAACCACAGGACTGTGTCTCCATTTTTCTGATATGGAAAAGAATGAGATGGAACCAAGAGGCTCATTTTTAGTCAAATTACAACTTATTAATTTCATATATTGAGAAGATAATAGTCCACAAATAATACTGCCAGATATTGTAGAGGACAGTGCTTTTATGAATAGCTCTCCTGGGAAAGAAATTATTTTCTGCATCTGTCAATCTACTCATGTTATACTTTAATCATGTTAGTAAGGCTTTATCTCTCATTTTACTCTTTACATTATACCTGGTTTATATTAATATAAAACATTGTATTTTGACTATCTTTATAACTATGATGCATGTTGATCTTGCTTTATGATCTAGATATTTGTTTTGAAAAAATGTTATAAAATGAACATTGTGATTTAAAGCCATGTTTCTGTTTACATGTACTCCATTTCATTCTCATGGGATAGGATTCCTTTGTCAATGAGCAGGATATGTTCCTTGAACTCTCCCTCATATTTCAATTATAATTTACATAACTTTTGGTGTCCCATATGTTATGAAACAGCCCAGAGATTATTCCCTTCTCACATTATGTAAAATTACAATGAGTTATTATCATTTGTAATTTAATAGTTTTAAGTTATCCTCTTGCCAGTACCTGCAGTCTTATGCAGAATATTTGAATTAGCAATGTCATCAGTAGATACTATTGCAAGTCAAGCTCATACAACATTGGCAGGCATTTCCTGTGTTACAACAGATGCAACAGTTTGTATATTTTAACTCTGACTTGATAATTAATTACTAAGATAAGTTACTTAACTCTATTTAAGGAAAAAAGAGTAAAACTAAAATTAAGAAAGACAATAGAAAGAATAAAAGTTTTAATATATTGGAAAACCCTAATAAAATGGATAATTTTCTGGGAAAGTACAAATTGCTAAATTAGAATCAGGAATAATTTGAAATATAATTAGAAAAATATGGGGAAATTGATAATATTCTAAAATAACTTTTTTAGCATATATCTTAAGTAAGATGGCTTGTTGGCCAATTATTTAAAACTCCAAAAGACATACAATGACTGTAATACATAATATGTTATCATAGTGTAGCAAAAATAAATTATCCAAATTTATTTTTAAAACTGGAAACCTTGATATCAAAACTTGACAAAAAACAAAACAAATTCTAGGTCAAAATCATTTAGAAGTATATATGCATAAATTATAAATAAAATATTAACATGTCAAATTCAACCCTACATTAAAAAATATCATCTATCATGACCCAGTAGAGTTTATTCCAGGAAATACAGATGATTCAAGCTTAGGAGACCTATTAATATAATTTATCACTTCAAACTGTCAAGGGAGAGAAGTCTTATGATCATCCCCATTGAGTCCAAAAAAGTTATTTCCTGAGAATATTGCTAAGAAAACTCAGGAAGAAAAATTCTTACTTAAAATCATAAACAATATCTACTTTGACCAATAGCTCATGTCATACTTAGTGGCAAAGCATTTAGAAGATGGCCTTTAAAAATCACGAACAAGATAAGGATGGCTTCTGGTTGTCATTTCTAAAGGAATTATAGCCAGGATCCCTAACTCTTCTAATCTCTTCCAATCATCAGTTGATGATACAGTTGCTGCTGCCTATCCCTAGTTTTTACACATGAAATATGGCAGCTAAACTGATACCTTTTTATTATATGTTATGGCTTCAACCATGATATCATAGAGGATGCATGAATCTGAAAGAGCAAACTTAGCCTGTTGTATGGCTTACCTACTAGTAAGAAAGAAGTCAGTAAAGCACAGAGTTCCATCAGTGTCAATATTATTAAACCATCCATTTTGGATAAAGAAAAGCAAGAGAGGAGTTTCCAGGTGGTGCAGCAGATTAAGTTTCTTGCATGGTCACTGCTGTGGCTTGGGTGCCTGCTGTGGCATGGTTTGATTTCTGGCCCCGGAACTTCTGCATGCCATAGGCATGGCCAAAAAATAAATTTAAAATTTTTTTTAAAAGGAGAGATAGAATAGACATACACAGAGGCAGAGAAAGAAAGAAAACTTGGAGTGACACTTTCTTATCCATTTCTATTTATTTAACCTCTCTGTTAGTATAATCTAGGTTTTGCTGTGGTAACAAATTAACTCTGAAATGTTAGATATTCAGGTAACAAAAAGTAATTTCTCATTCCTGCTCTGTGTTCATTGAGGATTGATATGGGGTATTGCACCTCTTTGTTACTCAGGGATCTAAGCTGATGATGGCTTCACCATCTTGTATCTATATCATCTGGCACACATGGCCTTCTTAGATGGCTTGACCAGAGAAAATAAAGAATGGAGGTTGCTTACAGGCTTTTCATGCCTCAGTCTAGAAGTAATTAGTGTCAGTTAAATCATTCTTCATTGCATAGAAATTCTTATAACCCTTTAGGATAGCAAGTAGGTTATTTGTTGAGCATTACTATCTACTGCAAAGATTAAAACCAGTCCTCCTTGGTGGCCCTTAGACTCTCGAGTATATAAATGAGATTACACTGGCTGGGATGGAAAAATGTTAAAAATTGGAGTGCTTGTTAGTTCAATTGTTCCATACAGCAAGTAGCTGTGACCTCCCAGGTGTTACTGATAGATCAATTTTAACTGTAAATATATCACTCTGTATATTGTTATATATTCTGTGATTGTTAGCTTGACCAGCACTCTCCGCTTGTAAACAAGCCATGGGAGATGCCAACATTATCAGAAAGTTGGGGTGAGCCTAGACTCAGAGGGATATAGTTGTATGATTTTAATGATATCACAACAACATTAATATGCTAATATTATATAGTTGTGGAACAAATTGCCACAAATTTAGTGGCTCAAAACAAGACCAATCTATTAATCATACTATTTTCATGAGTCAGGAGTCTGATTACAGCTTAACTGGGTCTTCTAGTTAGGACCTCATCATGTCAAAAGTAAGATATTAGCTAGGGCGGAAGTTCCCATTATGGCTCAATGCTAATAAATCCGACTAGTATCCATAAGGATGCAGGTTTGATCCCTGGCCTCATTCAACAGGTTAAGGATTCAGTGATCCCATGAGCTGTGGTGTAAGTCACAGATCCAGCTCAGATCCCTCATAGCTGTGGCTGTGGTGCAGGCTGGCAGCTGCAGCTCTGATTCAGCCCCTAGCCTGGGAACTTCCATATGTCACAGGTGCAGCCTTAAAATGATAAATAAATAAAGAAAGAAAGAAAGAAAGAAAGAAAGAAAGAAAGAAAGAAAGATACTAGCCAGGGCAATATTCTCACTTGAGTTTCCATGTCTTCTTTCATTATTGGTTCTGATAATTGGCAGCGTTTATTTCCATGCAGCTTTGTGTGGTTCCCCACTTTCTTGCTGGTTTCCAGTTGGAGACTACTCTCCACAACTAGATCTCACCCTTAGGTTCTTGCCCACAGCCGTCTCCTCTTACAAAATCACAGTTTGCTTGGTTTTTGAAGCCAGCAGGAGAATCCTCCTAATTTTAAAGACTCATCTGATTATGCCTGGCCTACTGAAGATAAGCTCCCTTTTGATTAACTTATAGTGAAGATTAGGAATCTTAATCATGGAAATGATTACTCCATCATATTCACTGGTTCTTACCAGACTCAAGGAGAGGTGATTATACAGGGCATGTACATGAGAGGAGGGAATCTTTGGGGCTATCTTATGAATCAGTCTACTAACATTCATTATTTATTGAGTGCATGCTTTGTGTCAGGCATTATAATGCACATTTCACACACATTATTTCATTGCAAAAAACCCTGTGAAGTAGGTGTTATTAATCTTATTTTAGAGATTAAAAAATCAAATGCCTCAGAATAACCTGCTCAAAGTATCACAAGTAGCAATTGCTGAGACAAAATTTGCACCTAGGTTTGAAGGACCCAAAGTCAATCTGCTTCACCTCTACACTACATTGTGTTTCCTTTTATTGTCACCTACTTAATAGAACAAATGTTGGGTGTGCCTAGCACTACTGCCCTGGAGGTCACTTGTGCTTTGTCTTTTCTCTATGTACCATTCACGACCACATCCTCTACTGATGGACATATTCTTTAAGGTTTTACACTCAAGTGTTGTTGACCCTGGAACAATTCTGTTTCCTTGGGAGGGCTTTGGTTATCTCCGATCTGGTCCATCTATTTGTAATGTAACTTCCTGAAAGTCAGCTTATTTCATCATGCCTCAGGTTTTCTCTATAGACACAAAAGTCATAGAAGGGGACATGACAAAAGAACTGAGGACTGAATGGAATACACTTCTGAAAATTTCCAATTTTTCTTAACATAAAGAAATATTACAGGTACTGTTCTCTAAGAAAGAAGGTTGTCTTCTTAAGTAGAGTTGTCATTTTCAATTGAAGTCTATGGAAATCTTAGTTCTACAATTTAACTCTTTTGGGAGGTATCTTCTAAGTGTTATGATGTTTACTTGTGGTAGTTTCTGAAGAACAGGCACAAAATGCCTGAAACCAGGTGAAACTCAGATCTAGAAGCCTTCTTCATCTTTTTAGTGATCTGTGTGCTCCCCGATTCACTTAATCACTAACTCTCTGATTTAGTATTCAAATGAAGATTTTCAATTTGAAAGAGAGTATAAGTTTCAAGTAGGACACATTTAAAGGAATTATTTTCGGAGTTCCCCTTTTGGCTCAGCAGGTTAAGAATCCAACTAGTATCCATAGGGATGCAGGTTTGATCCCTGGCCTTGCTAAGTGGGTTAAGGATCCCGCATTGCCATAGGTCACAGATGCATCTCGATCTGCTGTTGTTGTGGCTGTGGTGTAAGCCAGCAGCTGCAGCTCCAATTCAGCCCCTAGCCTAGGAATTTCCATATGCTGAAGGTATGGCCCTGAAAAGAAAAAAAAAAAATTATTTTCCTCCTCACTTCCACTTTTTCTGTGAGGTTACATATCTTAAGAAAGATTTTTATTTGTTTATCCCTCAGTCTTCTCCATACCCTCAAATCATTGATATAATGAACCACCTTACTGATGGGTATATTGATGTTGAGAATTTTTATCCTAGAAATGAAAGATGCAGGAATCTGTTACTCAACTTTTGAATAGAAATTACTACTGCAAAGAGAAACATTGTATAGATTAATAGCTGTTAAAGTTGTTTCTTTTTTTATCTAAGACTGACTACTTTTGAAAGTCTGAGGGCATGGTGCTAGCATATTCTTATGTGACTGTCTTTGGAAAACAGAAGGTTGATAGGAAAGTCTTGGACCTGAAGTCATAGAGTTTTGGAGGTTGTGGAGGAGTATCTCAGCTGTGGCTGCAGAGTGAGAAATCCAGATTCCAACCTGTGACACTCTGAGTAGGACTCAACAGAATAGGAAGAAAATTGGGAGGGGTGTGGTTTCTATACAGTTAGCCACTTATTAAAAATATATGTATTTGAGTTGATTTAGCTGGCTTGAACATTAGCTAAGGTTTGATGCTTTACATTTTATGGACTGGAATAAATATTAGAAAACTATGTATTATTTGAGTTAAGATGATATTACCTTGGGGCAAAAATAGGGTAGAGGGAAAACACTCTCTTTGGAGCTAAATTGAATTGGTTCTTATCCCCTCTGGATGAACTAACTGGAGCTAGTTACTTAAGCTATGTGCTTTCTAATCCATAAAATGAGAATAATAGTAGCATCTGCTAATAGGGTTATGTGAGGATCAGGTGGATTAATGTCTGTCCAAGTACTCAGCATAGTGCCTGATACACAGCGGTTAAGTGATGTTAACCATAAGCATGGTGCCTTTAGTGTAGTAGGACAACAGAACGAACCATTATATTTTGAGAATTGGGAATAGTTGAGGGGTGATGGCTACATTTAGTGTAAGGTAGGATAAGGCCACTTGAAACATTTCTCTGGCTTCTGATCAGTCCTAAACAGCATTTTAAAATTACTTTGGGACTGGAAGAAAAAGATAGAAATAACTTTCATGAAGGTACAGGAAGGGTTCGGGAAGAATCCTAAGAGGGAGAAACAACAGTCGTAAAAGACTATAAACTTACAAATACACTGGGTTGACTCACGGAAGAATACATGAGTGGGAGTATTGGTCTCAAGATTTAACCTCTAAGGGGGTGGAAGAGTTCCCACTCCTGACACTTTAGTTCTCCGAAAGAAAAATTTAAATATAAGACATAAAAACATGGAACCTCAGTCACATAAGATTTAGGATAATGGCTCAGGGCTTAAATTTTTTGTGGGAGAGAGATGCTGTAGAAGTAAACTGAATCTGTCTTGAATACTTTGTGAAACAAGTTGCATAAGAAGTAGACAAAGGAAAAAAATCTGGAAACAAATAGTTTGTTTAATCATTTCTCTTTAGGGTCCCTTTTAAATCTTTCTTGCACTATTGCTCTTTGATTTCTTCCACTAGCATTTGTGGCATATGGTGGGATAGGCCTGGGAGAGCATGAGAAACCATGCAAGAGTCTAGGTGTGTTCAGAGGAAAGAATAGAGAGGGTCATATTTGTCTGTCTTTATCTAAGCCTTGTATGTGAAGCATGACTGCTCATATCTGGCCCAGTTCTCTTGATCAGAGGAGACCAATGGAGATAGCAATCCAAAGCACCAATTGGAAGTAGAGGACATGCAGGAACTTGAGGGATAACATACATGCTACAGATGTGGGGTTAGTTAATGATTTGTGGTTTGAGTCTTGGTATCTTTCTTTTACGTTACATTTACATTACAAACCTTTACTGGTATTAACATTGTTCTCAAATGTCTCTCCAAGGTGAAGAGCTAATATAAGCTGACTCCTCACCATCCCTTCTTTAATATCTCTGTGGTATAGAGGCTGCATAGGTAAATATCTATCTCAGGAATAATCATGTAACTCAGTGACAGGTAGGTATAAGTCCCCAGGAGGGCTTTCCTTCCTAATGAAAAGCCAAAGTGTCTCCAAGAGAAAGCCCTTCTCCCCTTCACGTTTCAGTCCTTTCCCTACTGGGAACTCAGAAACGATGACTCAAGGGGGAACAATCATATAGAAAGGGTGATGCAATAAAGACAACAAACCAAGAACAAACAAACAGAAAAAGCAGAAAGACAAAAAAAGCAGCTGCTGGGGAGAAGTTTCTTCTTCCTGACCACTTTAGATAAACTTTTAGCTGAAGTATAACAGGTACAGAAAAGTGTAAAAGTCATAAGAACACAGCACATATCTGTGTAACCACTACTTGAATACAAACGTTATTAGCACCAGAGAAACCCCTCTTATGCCCTCTATTATTATCTCTTTTCTCAAAGGTTATCACTATGTGGACATGGATCATAATTAAATTTTTTTTTCCTGTTTTGGAAATTTATATAAATAGAATAATACGGTACATTTAAAAAAAAATTTAATAACAATGTGGCCAATATGTTTTTAAACACACTGGGAATAAGGAGCTCATGGAGTTATATTCTAGCAGAAATAAACACAAAATAAGTAAAATATATGTTAGTTGATGATAATTGCAGAGAGATAGAAAATGTTGCAGGGGGAACTTGATTTAAATTTTAAATCAAGTGGTCAAAGAACCCTGTAATGAGGAGCTGTTTTAGCAAAGGCTTGGGGATGGACAGGGAGACTGAGATTTAAAGTCTGGGTGTTTGCCGGACTGCTTGGTTAGAACTAACATTTTTGTGATACTTAATTGTACCAGCTTTTCTGTAAATTTGGGGAAGAGGCAACAGTTTTCTCCTTCTTGTCTTCCTGAGAGCTTTTCCACCAGGCATTTGGGCTTTCATTTTTCAAGACCAAGTGATAGAATTCCATTAATTAGCACAGAGTGGGGAGGAAGCAATCCTGAAAAGGTCAAAATTTACAACATGAAAAGGAAGACGGCAGAATTGGATTATTGACAAGTAGAGCATGGAGCATGTGACATTGAGCCCTTTTGCCTTTCCTCCCTATTTACAAGGACCACATCCGATCGATTGGTGAGTGTTTTTTCTCAGTCATAAAAGGAGACTATACAAACTGATGATGCTTTGCTCTCACTGATCCTTGAGATGTCCCTTACTCCAGCAACCTCAGCTTCACCTCCAATCTAGGTCCATTTCAGTTCTTCCCTTACACTGCTGTCAGAGCGTCCTTTCTAAAATCTGTGATCCATCCTTCTCTCCGGAAACTCCTTTATTTTTAAAAATTCTCTTACTTTTAAAATTTTATTGCCTTTTTTTTTTCACGTGTGTCCATGGCATACAGAAGTTCCTGGGCCAGGGATTGAATCCATGCCACAGTAGTGACCTGAGCCACAGTAGTGACAACACCGGATCTTTCGCCTACTGAACCACCAAGGAACTCCTAAAACTCTTTCAGATAGAAAACTCTCATTAGGATTAACAAGACCCTTCCAGGATCATCTGTGCCTATGTTTCAAGTATCCTATGTCATCCTTCTGCACATGCCACCATATTCTAGCCAGACATTGTACCCTTTTGCCCTTCTGCATGTGGGTTTATTTTCTTAGATGTTCTCTCTTACTTCTCTTCCTCAGTAATGTCAGGGAATGGCACTACTATGATGCTCTGGCAACCTTGCACACATGCACAAAATCATGCAGGCAAGAGCTTGAGCTACAGCTAATCTGAATCTTGGCAGAATGCCTTGTGCTCTTTCCAGGCCTTAAAAGGATGAGAGGATTGTGAGGAGTTGCTATGAGGTCATCTCTCATTTGCCTTCCTGTTTCCCTGGGAGGTTTTTGGAAGACAGTTTCTCATCACCTCTGATGAGGTATGAGGCTTTCTGTCCTGTCTCCTTAGCAGCAGTCTAGAATTGAGTCCTCAGCCATGGTTTACCCCACAGATCATGTTGCAGTCAACCAGCAACTTTTTGTTTTCCTGTCACCCTTTTTTGGTGTGTAGGACAAACACTCAGAGAATTGGCACTTTCAGCTATTCTTTCTTTCACTGTCAATATATAAGTAATAAACTTCCTGCATCTAACTGGGCCTCACTCTGTCTTTACTGACTGAATCAGTCAGAGTTTAACTTTGACCTTGTCTTGGTTCTGCCTGGTATTCTCTGCTTAATAGATAATTCCTGATTCCTTCAGTTCCCAACTTAGCCCTCTCCTCACTCTGAAGCCTTTCCCATGGGCTGCCTTAAATAACCCATTTTCTCACTTTTATTACATATATAAACACCTCTGTCCTAACAAATAATACGTAATCTAACCTGCACTATCAAATATGGAAGCTCTTTGGCTAATGGATTATAAATATTTAGTAAGAACAAAAGTAAAAAATTTCCTTGATACTTAAAAAATATTGATTACATATTTTATATGAAGTAATATTTTGAAACTTAAATTGATTATATTATTAAAGTTAACTTTATATATTTTGTTGGATACTGGAGGACAGTTGATTTGTAATGGTTGCTTGAATGTCTTGGCTATTGTTAATAGTGCTGCGGTGGACCTCAGGACGCATGTATCTTTTTTGAATTGTGTTTTTCCTGGATATATGCCCAAGAGCAGGATTTCTGGATTGTACAGTAGTTCTATATTTAGCTTTTTAAGGAACCTCTGAACTGTCCTCCATAGTGGTTGCCCCAATTTACATTCCCACCAAAAATTTAGAAGTTTTTCTTTCTCTCCACACCCTCTCCAGCATTTATCACTTCTAGACTTTTTGATGATGGACATTCTGATTGTTATGAGGTGGTACCTTACTGCAGTTTTGAACTCCATTTCTCTGATTATTAGTGATATTGAGCGTATTATCTTGTGCCTGCTGCCCATCCTTATGTCTTCTTTGGAGAAATGTCTGTTTATATCTGCTCATTTTTAAATTTTTTTTTGGATATAAAGCTCCATGAGATGTTTGTATGTTTGGGAGATTAATCCCTTGTTGAATTGCTTCATTTGCAAAGATTTTCTCCCATTCTGTGTGTTGTATTTTCATTTTGTTTATGGTTTCCTTTACTGTGCAAAACTTTTAAGTTTAATTAGGTCCCATTGGTTTACTTCCGCTTTTATTTGTCATTATTGTAGGAGATGTAGCAAACCAGATGTTGCTATGATTTATGACAAAGAATGTTCTGCCTATATTTTCCTCTAGGAATTTTATTGTATCTGGTCTTACATTTAGATCTTTCATCCATTTTGAGTTTACTTTTGTGTATGGTGTTAGAGAATGTTCTAATTTCATTCTTTTACATGCGGTTGTCCAGTTTTCTCAGAAACACTTATTGGAGAGACTGTCTCTCCTCTGCTGTCTTCTTGCCTCCTTTGTCATAGATTAGTTGACCATCAGGCTTAGGTTTATTTCCAGGCTTTCTATCCTGTTCCACTGATCTATATTTCTGTTTTTGTACCAGTGACATGCTATTTTGATTACTGTAGGTTAGTAGTATAGTCTTAAATCAGGAAGCCTGATTGCTCCGGTTCCATTTTTCTTATTCAATATTGCTTTGGCTATTCAGGGTCTTCTGTGTTTCCATACAAATTTTAAAATATTTTGTTCTGGTTGTGTGAAGAATATCATTGGTAATTTGACAGGGATTTTGTTGAATCTGGGTAGCATAGTCATTTTGACAATATTGATTCTTCCAGTCCAAGACCATACTATATCTTTCCATCTGTTTGGGTCATCTTTGATTTCTTTCATCAGTGTCTTACAGTTTTCAAAGTACAGGTCTTTTGTCTCTTTAGGTAGGTTTATTCCTAGATATTTTATTTTTTTTTCACTGCAGTGGTAAATGAGCTTGTTTCTCTAATTTCTCTTATGATCTTTCACTGTTAATTACATAGAAATGCAACAGGTTTCTCTGTATTAATTTTGAATCCTGAAACTTTCCCAAATTCATTGATGAGCTCTAGTAGTTTTCCTGGAGCCTCTAGGATTTTCTAGGTATAGCATCATGTCATCTGCAAACAGTGATAGTTTTACTTCTTTTCCAATTTGGATTCATTTTATTTCTTTTTCTTTTCTGATTGCCATGGCTAGGACTTCCCAAACTATGTTGAATAATAGTGATGAAAGTGGACATCCTGGTCTTGTTCCTCATCTTAGCAGAAAAGCTTTGAGCTTTTCACTGTTGAGAATGATGTTAGCTGTGGGTTTGCCATATACGGCTTTTATTATGTTGAGGTGGGTTCCCTCTATGCTGACTTTCTAGAGTGTTTTTTTCAGAAATGGGTGTTGAAGTGGATCATTTCTTTGTTAACTTTATCTCATTGTGATTGAAGAAGATATTTTTTATGATATCTTTTTATTTATTTTATTACTTAATGAATTTTCTTACATTTATAGTTGTACAAAAAACATCACAACTAAATTCTATAGTGTATGATATCTTTTAAAATCTATGAAGATTTAATTTGCAGCCTAACATATAGTTTATCTTTGAAAATGTCCATGTGTTCTTGAGAAGAATGTGTTTGCTGTTGTTGCTGGGTAGAGTGTTCTATATGTTTACTACATCTAGTTGGTTTATTGCGTTACGTCCCCTGTTTCCTTATCTTCTGATTGTTCTATCCACTATTGAGAGTGGGGTCCAAAGTCTCCAACTATTTTTGTAGAATTGTCTGTTTCTCCCTTCAGTTTTAGCGGGTTTTCCTTTGTATATTTGATGGTCATGCTTATATATATTTTTTATGTTCTGGCTGCTTTGAACCTTTTACTAACATAATATCCTTCTTTGTCTCTTGTTAAGTTTTTGATACAACTGATATTAATATTGCCACCCTGCTGTCTTTTGGCTACTATTTGCATGGAATGTCTTTTTCACTGTCTGACTTTCAATCTATTTGTGTCTTTGGGTCTAAAATTAGTCTCTGGGAGACAGCTTATAATTGGTTCATGTGTTTTTATCCATTCTGCCAAACTCTATACCAATTACCATGCTTTGTAGTTACTGTAGTTTTGTAATATAATTTGAAATGAGGGGGTGCGATGCCTCCAGCTTTGATTTTCTTTCTCCACTTTGATTTGGCTATTTGGAATATTTTGTGGTTTCATATGAATTTTAGAATTTTTTTCTATTTCTGTAAAACTTGTAGTTAAGACAAGTTTGAGAGAATTATATTGAATTGATAGATATTACTAATTACTTTGATTACTGTGGACATTTTTATGATGTTAAATCTTCCAATCCATGAACATGTAATGTCTTTCCATTTGTTTGTGTCTTGTTTAATAACATTTATCAACACTCTATGGTTTTCAGTGTATAAATCTTTCACTTCCTTAGTTAAGAGTATTCCCTAGTATGTATTCCTTTTGGTACTATTGTAAATTGTTTGCTAATTTCCTTTTGGTACTATTGTAAATTATTTTACTAGTTTCCATTTCAGATAGTTCACTGTTAAGTATATTAGAAACACAGTTGACCTTTGTGTATTGATTTTGTATCCTGAAACTTCTCTGAATTCAATTTTCAGTTCTAACAGTTTTAATTTTAATTTTAATTTTTTGTCTTTTTAGGGCTGCTCCCACAGCACGTGGAAGTTCTCAGGCTAGGGCTTGAATTAGAATTGTAGCTGCTGGTCTAAGCCACAGCTACAGCAACCCCAAATCCAAGCTGTGTCTCCAACCTACACCACTGCTCACAGCAATGCTGTATCCTTAACCCACTAAGCAAGGCCATGGATTGAACTAAGCAAGTCGTCATGGATACTATTTGGGTTCATTACTGCTGAGCCATGATAGGAACTACTCAGTTCTAAGAGTTTTTAGATGGAACTTGTAGGTTTTTACTATTCATAGATCATATCATCTATAAACAAAAACAATTTTACTTTTTCCTTTTGCTATAGATGACCCCTTCCTTTCCTCTTTTCTCCTTCCTTCCTTCCTTTCTTCCTTCCTCCCTTCCTTTCTTCCTTCCTCCCTTCTTCCCTGCCTCCCTCACTCTCACTTTCCCTTTTTCTTTCTTTCCTAATTGCTCTGGCTCAATTTTTCAGTACTAAGGTGTATAAAAGTGGTGAAGGAAGTATCCACATCTCACTCCTAATCTTAAAGAGTGTTTGGTTTTCCACTATTGAGTATGTTATTAGTTGTTTTTTTATATATGGTCTTTATTCAAATGAGGTACTTTTCTTCTATTCTTAGTTTGTTAAGAGGTTTTTTCAGGAGGGGATGTTGAATTTTGTCAAGCACTTTTTCTGCATCTATAGAGATATGATTTTTATCAATTTTTCTGTTAATGTGGTATATAATGTTGATTGATTTGTATGTGATGAACCATCCTTGCATCCTATGGATAAATCCTACTTGGTCATTATGTGTGATTCTTTTAATGCACTGTTGAAATCAATTTATTAGTATTTTGTTGAAGATTTTTGCATCTATATTCATCAAGGATATTAGAAGTAGTTTCCTTTTTTCCCCCCAAATCCTTATTTGGCTTTGGTATTAGAGTAATTCTGGTCTTATAAAATATGAGCTTAGAATTATTTCCTTCTTTTTAATTTTGGGAAAGCTTTAGAAAGATTGGCATTAACTCTTTAAATTTTTGGTGGAATTAATTAGTATAGATATCAAATCCTGAACTTTAATGTTGAATACTGATTCAATATCCACACTATTTTAAGCTCTGTGCAGACTTTCTATTTCTTTGTGATTCAGTGTTGGTAGAATGTATATTTTTAGAAATTTATCTATTTATTCTAGGTTATCTATTTGTTAGTGTAATTAGTCATAATTATCTTTTATGTCCTTTTTATTTCTGTGGCATCAATTATAATGTCTCTGCTTTCATTTCTGATTTTATTTATTTGTCTTCTTTTTTCCTTCATAAATCTAGTTAAAGGTTTGTCATTTTGTTTTTTTTTAAAAATTGACTCAATTTTATTGACTTTTTTCCTGTTGTTTTTCTGTTCTCTATTTCATTTATTTCTGTTTTAATTTTTATTATTTACTTCCTTCTGCTAAATAAGACTTAGTTCTTCTTTTTCTAGTTCCTTGAGGTATAAAGTTAGGATCTTTATTGAGCATCTTTCTTTTTTATTGTAGATGTGTACTGCTATAAACTTATCTTTTAATACTATTGTTGCTGCATCCTATAAGTTTTGGTATGTTGTATTTTCATTTTTATTTGTCTCAAGATATTTTCTAATTTCCCTTTTGATTTCTTTTTAATCCATTGGTTGTTCAAGGGTAAGTTTTTTTAATTTCCACATACTTATGATAGACTTTTAAATGAATGTTTTAGTGTGTATATGGCTTTCATGATAATTTTTTTTAATTTGTATGCCTATGGGGCATTTAGCATTTCCTCTCTTCACTGCAGCATCCTATGCCTACCTCTATAATTATACATATCACATTTCATTCTAATTATTGTTTATACAGTTGTACACAGCATCCGGGATTGTGAGTACATTGAATGCATAGTCTCATCTAGTCTTCACTGTGCCTAGCTCAGTGTTTTGGTGGCTTATGGTGTAAATAAGCATTTGCTGAATCAATTAATAAATTACTGTATTTAAATATTAGTGGTGTCAGGTGAGTTCTAACATCCTTGACCAATAAGCATATGCACATGGAATAATAGTATGATATAACTGTGAAGTTCAGAAAGCCAGCTCAATCTTAAGAAGCATGAGGTTTTGAAAGGAGAGAATGGCATCTGTGTCTTAAGCCCAGGAGGCTCAACAAGTAATCCGTGTTTGAAGGAATGAATAACACTTCATTACAAAAGTCAATTTCCTACCATATCCCTGGAGCAGCTAACACAGGAATTGTTGGTTTTCAGCCTATTTGCAACTTCTTTATTTTATTTTCCTCTTCAAGGGCAATATGGATTTTAGTAATTTTAGTGCTCCATAGAAGCAGCACATTTGAGCATAAGCCTTTGTACAAATAAAGCAGGTAGCTGACCTTTTAATTCTCTGAATATTATAATCTTTGTCTTATTGTTTTTCTTATGAAATAAAGGACTGAAATATTTTTAGAAAGAGTGTAAGAGCAGACAGTGAGCCAGAGGAAAATATAAGAGGAAGAAGTCTGGAAAATTCATACATATCAATCTCTGCATACCAGTCTGCTTGCAGCAATCAAAGCAGTTTTCAACTTGTAAAACCAATATGTGGTATTGTTTTCACTTTGCTTCAGATTTCAAAGGTAATTTGCTTTCATATTAATTTTTAAGTTTTTGCATATTTTATCTAACATTTATATACTAATACAATAATAGATTTATTTATATGAAAGAGTTGATCTGTTACCAAAAAAGGGTTTTGTCTGTACCTATATATTCTTTGACTTATATTTAATTTTTACACATCCAATTTGGCAAACTTTTATCCATATTAATCACAAATAGAGATTCCCAGCTATATTCAAGGAATTTAAATTTGTTTGACTTTGATATAATTGATACATGCTGTTTTGGTGACAAATCATGTTCATAATTCTCTCTTGAACCTGAGCAGCATAATAGCATACCTAATAAAATAACAGGAATTCATGGGGGAAAACAATGGTTTCATAGAGTACCAAAACAAGAGTACCAGGTGACCTTGGTGATTTAATCAGGAGACCCTAAAGAAGGAAATGCGAGGTCATATGGAAGAATTTTTTTTTTTGATCCTTTAAAAATTTTGCCCTTACAGACCTCAACGTGCTTTCACATGTGCTGTTTTTCATATGTATGTGATCTTCAACTCCATATTGTTATCCTCAAGAATCAAGAAACTTCAGACATGTTAAGCAACATTCCCAGCATTACTCATCTCAAGGGTGTGGCGGAGATGCCATTAGAACTCATGTCATCCAAGGGCATATTTTACAGGCAAGCTGTTAGGAACATACCTGTTTAATGCTGTGTCTTATTAACCATCTCATTCAGCCTTGAGAAAAATAGCAAAACTATCCTATTTCCTGAAATAAACCAACCAATCCCTAACAACAACAAACAACAACAAACAAGCACATCTGTGAATAAACAAACTTCATTGCCAGAACTAAAATAAAAGTACATCAGTTTCCTCCAAATCTTTGTAAGACATATATCAGAGTAGTATTATAATGCTTCGGTTGATGTTATATGGAGTCTACTTGTAGTAGCATTCTGTGATGGCATAAGATCAACAATTTCTTTTTGGAATCCTTATTAATCACTTTCAAAGTATCAGCTGCTCACCATAGTGTTACTCCTGAGAGGTAGCTGTTTAATGTTTATAGAATTCTTGTATATGTCAGATTCCATGCAGAATATAAACAGCCTAAACCTTTGTTCCCTGGAGCAGTAGTTCCCAACTGTCTACCACTAAGAACCCTTTTTATAATTTGTCTTTCCACTGATGGTTCAGACAAATATTTCATCTTCCAAGCAAACTGTTTACAATACTTTACTGTGGTCTTGTATTGGAAAAATTAGACTTTTCTCTAAAGATTTTTCAAATATTTAAATTAGGATCCATGTGGCTACTTCAAAGATGTCTGGGTTCCAAGAATTCTAGACTCTCTTGTGCCAAGGTTTGGTTATGACCAGCACACACAACCACCTGCACAGAGCAGACAGCACCTCCGTAATGGGACTGGAGCAGTCACCATCTCCTCCTTTGCCTGGACACATTCCATACCATAAAATTCCCTCATTTTCACTATTTCCTTGGATGAATTGAATCGAGGATCCAGACATTCTTATTTTTATTCCAGAAGTAGCTCTGAATGAAAGAACACTGTACAGTGCTGGCAGTTAGAAGATAAAAAAAATCCTGGGCATCGAATTGGGGAAAATTGAGAGAAGCTGACTAAATGAGAGGGAGAAGCAGGTAGGAAGGTTAGACTGAGGAGACTATGGAAAGCTTGGCAACAATAACTTAGGAACAGTGACTGAGTTAGATGCTTGGGAGATGTTAAGGTGACAAGGAATAACTAAGTGATTACTTGGATCACTGAACTTAGCCCATCTCTGTGCTCACAAAACATGTCTTCTGTTTCACTTTAGTAACCTCCCACTGCAACTACAAATGTAACATTCTTCAGAAAGCATTGATTTTTTTTCTCTCCTGCTGTCATCTTTCTATATTTGGTGTGATAGTGATAGGATAAGACTTCCCTGATAGTGTCTGTGCTCTAGTTTAAGAGTGTTAAGAGTTCTTAAAGTTCTATTTATCTGAATTTATGGTCACCAATTATTAGCAAAGGTTAAATACTAGATTTAAATAGACTATATAAATATTCAAATAGGATTTATTTGGCATCTTGATATGAAAGATATGAGTACTACTTTTGCCCTCAAAAGAACCTGTCTCCATCTTTGTAGTCTTGGTCTTGCTTATGATATCTAAGCTTTAGTTTAAACTGTACTTTAGCCTGGACTAGGGAGCATCTAGGAAACTTCTAGAAGTGTCTAGTGAGAGAATTTGGCAATTTGATTGGAAAACTTTATACAAGACAGTCTAGAAGAGTGGACCAGGAAATGTGAGGTCTATTATAAAAAAATATAAAGCCAAGAAAAGATGTAGAGGCTATTACTCCTCAAACCAAAAAAATTTAATCTGAAATATTAGCTGAAAGTAAGTCCCTCTAGATTTAACCAGATGTCATAAATGTTCCCTTAGGTATATCTTTACTGAAAAAACAAAACCATGTACAAAAATATGTGTGTCTATATACACATATAGACACACATATATACACGCATACATAAACATATAATATTTCTCTCTATATATCTATATATATATTTTCCTTTCTCTTTTAATCCCCTCCTGTTCCAATTCTTTAAAAAAAAGTACCCAGACATTAAACACAAGGAAGCTCAAATTGCCAAGGAAAACCAGTCCAAGAGAAGCAGGCTCCTTCTCTCAGGAGTCAAAATCTGGGCACTGGGGCACTCAGAACCTGGTAATAAAAGCTGGTACCGAATGAGGTAGTTCCAGAAGCTAGCAGCAACTGGGTCCAGAGGGACTTTCTGTACAGAGGCACCCCTAACAGGGCCAGGCTGTATAAGAAGTGGTGTTTGTTGATCTTATTAAAGAGCTCCTTCCTGTAGGCATCTGGGAACTGAGCTCTGTGTGCCCAGTAAGAGGCCAAGCTGAGGCTCCAGCCCCCAACAATGTGTTTAAGCAGTGGAAAGCAGCACCCTGCCCCTCCCCGCCCCGGTCTGGCAGTGGCTGTGGATGGTCACTCCAA
>PVHT021183693.1:30348053-30359805 GCA_004024745.2 Catagonus wagneri | reverse complement strand
GGGCCAGGCTGTATAAGAAGTGGTGTTTGTTGATCTTATTAAAGAGCTCCTTCCTGTAGGCATCTGGGAACTGAGCTCTGTGTGCCCAGTAAGAGGCCAAGCTGAGGCTCCAGCCCCCAACAATGTGTTTAAGCAGTGGAAAGCAGCACCCTGCCCCTCCCCGCCCCGGTCTGGCAGTGGCTGTGGATGGTCACTCCAAGGCTGAACACTGTATATAATATTCTCAAAGAGTGTTCTTATTCCAGATTGGTATAAATGTATAAATCACACTCTCTTGGATAGCTGTTTTATTTAAACAGTTTCCAAAAATTATAAAATACAACATACATTTTTATTTTATTATTTTTTTGCTTTTTAGGGCCTTACCCATAGCATACGGAGGTTCCCAGGCTAGGGGTCAAATCGGAGATGCAGCTGCTAGCCTGTATCACAGCCACAGCAATGTGGGATTCTAGCCACATCTGTGACCTACACCACAGCTCACAGCAACGGCGGATCTTTAACCCACTGAGAGAGGCCAGGGATTGAACCTGTGTCCGCACGGATGCTAGTCAGATTCATTTCTGCTGAGCCATGACAGGATGTCCACAATATACATTTTAAAAGGTATAAAATATAAATATAGCTTAACGAATTACTGTAAACACCAACACTTGTGTAGCCACTCCTCAGTTCAAGTAAGAGAGTGTTGTCTGCACCTCTGAAGCCCTCTCTGTGCCCCTTCCCCATGACAACACTCTGTGTTCCCTTTAGAAGGAACCACTGATCCAACTTCTTATGGTGATCACTTCTTTGTTTTGTTGGATAACTTTAATACCAAAGGTTGTACTTCTAAACAATAGAATTTAGGTTTGCTTGTTTATGAAGGTGATAAAATTTAGCTTGAAATGATTTAGCATATGCAGAAAGAAGCCCATGTCATCACCACTCAGTATAATCAAGCATAGTTAACATGCTCTACTGCTAGCATGAGAATTGTGCAAATTGTGTTCCCTCCAACAGCTTAGTGATATCTTTATTAACAAGAAGTTAATCGATTTTAAGCAATATTTTCTACCATCTAAGTTCCTTTTCTCTTGATTTCTTCTTTTTAATCTCCCTGCTCCTTTAAAAATGTCACTGGATGTAAAGGTTATAACACGGTTTCAGAATAATGCTTTTTTAAAGTCATTAGCTATTTCTATATTCATGGCTGTAGACTGTTCCCAACCTTGACTTTGATTAAGCTAATCAACTGCCCTTTCTTTGCACCACACTGTGACTGGCAGAAGCTGGGAGGTACTGATTAATTCAATTTTGACAATGTCTGTAAAGACTATTGAGCTGTTTGAAAGAAAGTTGTGGCTTGGACAACTCCTAATACCATTCTGCCATCTCCTGTGTAGACTAGTCTATTGATCTCGTAAAACTTATAGATGTACCTCAAATTGTTTCACTTGTACGAACTAATCTAAGAAGAGTTTAGTCCTTAAAAAGAAGCTTCCAGGCATTCAGAGGCTAAGAGTTCAATGCCTCAGTGTATTTGGGGCTAGTAGAAAAAAATGAAGTTATTTTTCTTCAGATCAAAAAAGACTAAAGGGACAAAGACTCTAACACATTAATAAATGAGACATGACCCTTTCCACTGATCCCAGATATTAAAGTTGCTTTCCTGAAGTAAGAGTTTTATTTTTCAAGAGAGACAGGGTCATGTGGGAAAGAAAAAGATCAAAAATAAAAGGTGATGTCACATCAGAGTAGTTATAATTAATAAGCACTACTGGAAACACTATGAGAAAAGTCAAGAAAGTAAAAAAAATATAATTTTAAATGACTGTTGTACTCTAGAATGTCTTCAAAAGAAAAATGCTTTCAAATGCAGATTTACGTGTGTTTAATCAGATACAGCTCAGTTGAAATTAAATATCGAATGTACACTCAATGATTTCAGGGCATGTGGAATTAATATTTTTTAGTTCATGGTGTGGAAAAAAAATAAATCACCCTATGGCCAATGTCTCAACCTTACTTTGGGAGCAGAATGTGACATGATAAAAGACTTTAGTATGGGAAATATAAAATGTATACAAAATAAAATAATAAAGACTCCATGTTTCCATTACCCAGCTCCAGCAATGACCAAGTCAGGATTAATGGTACCCAACTCAGATATCACATTATTTCATTAGTAAATAACATTTTAGCACTTAGCTCCAAAGACATGGGTACTTGTTGTCACTTTCATAGTTACCACTGATATTTTATGTTTGTAAAATCCTTTCTCTCAAATAAGTACTCCACTTTCTTCTCCCTCATAATAGTTCTCAAACATTAGTTTGGGTGAGAATTATCAAGACAGCAACTAGGATAGAGCAGAAGAATGTTCACTTTAAACCACACATATTGGAAATCTCATTACTGTTGATCTATGGAGAACACTTTGAGAAACATGACTAGAAATTTATACTAGAATTTCCAAGTGAAATTAAAGTATTTCGTGTGAAGTCTGCTTTTAAAGTTTTTTCTCTATGTCCGTCGTAAGTATTTAGAACTCATCAATGTAGCACTATTTGCAAGTTCCCCTTATGATGATTTTACATGTATTCTCTGTTTAAATGATTTTTGAGTTTCATGTAAGCGAAATCTGTGTTATACTCATATAAATTGAAGTTTTATCACTTCTTTAAGAAGGCATTTTAGAAAGAAGTTGTTTCTAATCCTGCCTATAATTTTTGCCATGAGAATTATTAAACATTTAATTTCATAAATTGCATAGCTGAAACACTCTTCAGGAAGGAAGCGATCAGAAAACCTGAAGGGATTGGGTTTCTCTTAGAAAAAAATAAAAATAGCTGAATACAAAAGTGCATTTCTCATATTGGTTAAAGCAAAATTAGAAAATCATTCTTCTGGTGGAGAAATGCTTGGGATGATCTACATCTTTTTGACTCTGCCTATGAAGAGAGCAGCAGACAAATAAAAGATGGGTAGGGAGACTTAAAAGCTAAGCTAAAAACCTTTGGCCAAAATTCTTGGAGTAGAAGGATCATAGTGAGGAAAAGCTAATAATTACTTTTTTATAAGCTGTAACTAAGTAGGTGTTCTTACCAGAAAGACAAACAAAAGCTTTCCTATTCAAGAAAGTTAAATAGACATTGAAAGACATTCTCTGTAAGCATCTTTATAGAGGATTTGGATCTCTATTGGCCAAAAAGTGATCACTTGAGACGTGTGCTCACCAACAGTGCAGGAGGGATCCCTTTTCTCCCCACCCTATCCAGCATATTTGTGGTCTTATTAATGATGGCCATTTTGACTGGTGTGAAGTGGTACCTCGTAGTAGCATGTGTGACTGGGTCACCTTGCTATATAGTAGAAAATTGACAGAATTCTGTAAATCAGCTATAATGGAAAAAATAAAAATAATTATTAAAAAAAGATATGTGATCACTAAAAATTAAAAAGAGAAATGAAAATCAAAAATCAGCTTTCCTGCCCATAATACACCCTTAAGTATTTGCCTTTACCCAGCTGCCCACACTAGACTCCAGATGAAAGGAAATTCACACTGAAGACCTAAGTTTGCAACTTATTTTCCTAAACATCCCAACAGTGCACATTCCCTCTTATTCTCTTTGGTTTCTTCTCTGGCTCAGACCAGGTCCAGATAAGTCCTAGCTTCATGCCTTCAGCAAGAATATATTTCTGACTGTTGGGATCGTGTTTCTGTAGGTCCCTTCCTTTGCCCTGGTTCGGTAGGATGTAGAAGAAGGAGGGTTGAGGGGCACTTGGACTTTGCCTTAGGACCTCTGTTAGGAAGGAACAGCTCGGCGTTTCTAGGACAGCTCGTATGCCACTTCCTTATACCCTTTCCCAGGTGCAGCAGAAGTCAGATTTTTTTGTGGCGTGTTTTAAACCTCTAAGGGGTGTTCCAAATTGTGGAAATAGAAGGACTCTTACTACAGGTTTCCTAGGAATAACAGGTTGCAAGAGAGCACCTGTGAAATAATGGTGGGTTCTCATCTTGCATCATTCAGCAGGAACTCTTGGGCCTGGGGTATAAGTACACCTAGGAACAATGACATGAATATATCTAGGGAGGTGGATGAATTGAGTTATTAATATAGAGGCTGATAACTCACATAATTTTCAGTTTCTTCTGCTTTTAGGATGAAAGTAAGTGTAGAATTTGCAAAAAGGCCCAAAGAACATATTATGCCAGGGCTTGGGGCAGCTTGATGTCAGCCTTATCAGTTACCAATGTATTTGAGGTCCTCGTCGGTCACCAGTTGTACAAGTCATCCGGAAGTTATTAGTACATGGAAAAAGCATATGTGGCACTGAAGAATGAAGGAAAGCGATGGAAATGGAACTCATAATTTCTATGGGAGTGAATATTATAGGTAAAGGAAGCTATATTCAAATTCTATGATGTCAAGTAGATGCACCAGGTATGCACTAGTGTGGGAATAAAAATTTCTCATGATCAGTGGGTATGCACCACTAGGCCATCTTTGAATTCTTATTTGAGGATTTGTTAATGTAGCCTGTGAGTTCCTTAAACAGTATCATCAAAAGCCAGAAGACGTTTGGAAAAAAAATTCCCTTATTTAGAGTGTACGTGCTTAAGTATTTGGTTGCAAAGTGTCATAATATGTGCAACTTAGAGCCAGATACTTCAGTCAAAAGAGAGAGGGGATAAAACAAAGGTGGCAAAATGTTAACAATTGGTGAATCTCAGAGAAAGGTACCATTCGTTCAATGTTGCTGTGCTTTTAAATTTTTGAAAATAAATGTTGGAGAGTAAAAGAAACAGTACAAGTATATTTATAAATATGAAGGTAAACACCACATAAAATAGGCAAAGGAGTTGAAATTGATTTGTCTCTGGAGAGAAAAGCCTGGTAATAGTGGCTGACTGGTATTTTTCATTATAAGACATTTAGTACTATTTGAGCCTTTAAACACTATGAATGCAGAATTTGACAAAAATGAAACACTGACTATAAAAGAAAAAATCAAATAGGCAAACTGGCAGATCATATTGCTAGATGCTTCCTGGAATCAGAAAACCCATTCATAAATATACTGGAAGAGTTTTATCTACATGCATATGGAAAAAAATATGCACCATCTCAATGAAAAATAGAATTACTCCAGGAAGAGGATGATAGCTGTATGAGGGAGCAAGTCAAAGGTGAAATACAGGGAATCTGAGCATCCTAAGGCCACTAAATTCAGTCTTTCTGAAGAAGATATATAACTTATTCATGAAGTGTTACCTGACCTAGGCCATTTCCCAGATCAAATGAAATCACTAGATGCTTAAAGGTCATCATGTATATATACCTCAGCTTCAGGACAGGTTGTAGGTGCCCTAGAAAACTAATTTACTAACTGTTGGTCCTTGTTCAAGTGGTCAGAGATCACTGTGGGTAGAAGAATGCAGAGAGTTATTTCACATTTTATGATTATTATGGGGAAAGGGCTCACCATTCTTGTTTATGTTTTTGTTATTATATCTTGAACAAAAACACCCAAGCCCCTAAGAAGAGGGTGAATCCTGATGATATTTCTTTGTGTTCTAAAAGTTGTACCAATGTTTTTTTAAATGGCCTTATTTTTGACCTTTAAAAAGAAATATAAGTCATTGGTGACAACCAGGGTGGACACTGGACCACTGAGCAGCTTGGGTGGTGGGTGAGTGATAGGACTAGGTAGTTCATATGCTTCTGACATAATGAATCAGTGAGGACAGTCATCAACTTCAATAAGAGTTTTAAGCTGACATGACCAAGATTTGGACTGTGATGCTGTCAGATGATTCTGAATCTTTGCTGCCAGTGAACCTGGGCTGCCAGTCACCTTTCTCTACTCTGTTATTCCATTCTTGTTCCTGGCTGAGATACAAGAACTGCACAACTTTGCTGATCACTGATCTTGCCTCATATCAAAGCTAGTAAAAGACTTTAGAAGCTGTCTCCTTAGAGATTGTCAGAAGCTGCAACTCAGTGTTAAGCTGCCATGGAGGCCATGTCATCCAGACAACTTCAAGAGGGAGGAGCGGCGAGAAATAAACTTTTATTATGTTAGCACACAACTGAAAATTTTGTATCTTGGAATTTTTGTTGTGATTCAGCAGGGTAAGAACCTGACATAGTATCCTTGAGGATGAGGGTTCAATCCCTGGCCCTGGGTTACGGATCTAACATTGCCACAATCTGCAGCATAGGTCACAGGTGCAGCTTGGATCTGGCATCGCTGAGGGTATGGTGTAGGCCGGGACCTGCAGATCCAATTCATATCCTAGCCTGGGAACTTCCATGTGCTTTGGTGTGACTGCTAAAAGGGGAAAAAAATGGTATCTTTATTGTAGCTGCTAAAAAAGTGATTATCCTTACTTAGATGCAGCTTGGTTTGAAGAAAGAAGTGGAAGGTCTCCAGATTCTCAGTGAATCACTACAAGCCATCAGGGACTTCAGCGTTACTCGGCAGTTAAGGGTCCTGAATTCCACAGTAAGAGAGTAGATTACACACCAGGGATTAGGTCATAGTTCCTGGCTGGCAGAATTGGGTGGGAGACCTTAACAGCTCCCACAAGTCATGCCCTGCAGCAGATCTCAATTGCTGCTTGGAGAGAGAAGAATCAGTCATTTAAGGAGAGAGAGAGGCACATTACATATATTACTCCAGAGTATTCTGGTGTGTAGGTCCCAGACATCTTCCTGAAGAAGACATTTTCTTTCTGGGAAAAGGAGTATTAAATAACTGCTTGATCTCCACTCCTAGATGAAAAGGGAACTGTGTTAGTCATTAGTGTTTGATCCCAGACCCATTGCCAGCCTTCTCCTGCTCTGTATCACAAGGCATCATCTCTGCTGGTTTTCATTGGCCAATGGAAGGACTTGACAGACAATTAGAAGGCAAGCTCAAGAAGTCAGGTTTATCCCCCTCTTGCTCTCTGATTTGGGAGATGTGTGATGATAGCTGTGCCTCTTCTTGTGATACCTGTTTACCATTCAGCCTGCCCCCCTCTTCCCCACTCTGTGGTATTGGTTCCCACTGGTCATCCCTGGCTCCTGGGTTCTAATGATTTCAGTTTTTTGTTTTTTCCCCAAATCATTGTAGTCTGCATGATGATAACTTCCTGCTCTTGATAATGTTATGAGTTTTCTCATCACCCCTTTTTGTTCTGCATCACCTTCCAACAACAAACCAACTATTACCCTATATTTAAGGTCTCTTTGAACTACATGTCAGGAGCTCTCTTTTGCTGATTGGACCTAGCTGACTTGGGCTGTAGACCTTGCTGATGTCCCAGGAGCCACAGTTGGATAAGGCATGGAAATGGACCTCTAGATATAGGGGGAAAGACAGAGGGCGATGTTATTGGATGTGTGAGGAGATTTGGAAAATAGTCTTGGAAGAATGGGACTCTGAGAGAAGATGCCTTTTATGAGATACACAATTTGAGCTGTTTAGTAAGGAGCGAGCATGTTCTGTATCCATTAGCCATGCTTTGGTCTCTCAGTTTTGAGTAGATGCACTTGGGAAATCCTCAGAGTACCTAGCTTTCCTACCACTGGCTCACTAAAAGGAACTTAATCTGGATTCTTTCCTAATGAATAACTTGACTTCCCGATCCTTCCTGGTGTCCAGGCAAGACTCAGACCTCAGAAATATAGAAAGTTGTCTTTGGAATGTCAAAGCTTGTTTTCTTTTCTTTCTTTCTTTCTTTTGTCTTTTTGCCTTATCTAGGGCTGCACCCACGGCATATGGAGGTTCCCAGGCTAGGGGTTTAACAAGAGCTGTAGCTGCCAGCCTTCGCCACAGCCACAGCAACATGGGATCCGAGCCGCGTCTGCAACCTACACCACAGCTCACAGCAACGCTGGATCCTTAACCCACTGAGCAAGGCCAGGGATCAAACCTGCAACCTCATCGTTCCTACTTGGATTCATTAACCACTGAGCCACGACAGGAACTCCCTTTCTAAGCTTGTTTTCTTAGGTCAACTCTTTCTTCTCTCCAGGCAGTTTGCCTTTTGTAGTAGGTAAGGTTCTGATGCAGACTCTGATCTACTTCTTAGGAAAGGGATAGAATCATGCCAGCGCTTAAAAGACTTGGATTCAGGTTCACAAATGTAATCACTGAAGTAAAAAATAGAGACTTGAACATAATTAAACTAATATAATTCTCATTTTTTCCTGGATATAGTGAAGCATTATTTTAAAGTGAAATGTAATTAACAGTATCTATAAATACAATAAAAGTTTATCAACTTAAGTATTGATTGAACATGAAAATACACTGTGTTTTATCAATAGTACTTATTACAGACTTAACTAATGTCCATTTATTTTTTAGATCATTTAGTTAGTATTTCAGTATGCTTTTTAAGCAGCCATGTATGAACTACTTTAATTGGGCTCATTATATTTCTATGCAGTTCTTCTACTATTAATTTTTTCTTTAATTAAGTGCCTAAATGTGTTTGTAAAGAACCAATGATGCCATAATATCCTTAAAAATTCAAATATAGGTTCCCAGATTTTCTACTTAAACTTTCACACTGAAATGTGAGAGAAAAAGAAAAGATGTGAACTTAAATGCCATGAACTTAAATTTGTTCTAAGCTTTTAGAAAGAAGATACAAATTGCTAAGAAGGAACTTTAAAGAAAAACTGCAAACACTCTATTTCATTGTAGCATGCTTCATTTCATGGGTTTTTAAACTTAACCACAGCGATATGTACTCATGGTGGCAGAGACGTTCCACAATTGTTTGCACAATTCCACTCAGGCAAACTGGGTCAGGCAAGGAGGCATGATTGAAATGACAAGTCATCCGAGTTCTTTTTCAAAATTCTTCCTCCTCTGTAGCTAGTCATCTGTAACCTATTATTTAAGGCCACCTTAAGATCTGCTTCTTTTGTACAAATTTTCTTCTTTGGGAGCCCTCAGCGTTTTCCTAACCCATTTGATTTTACTGTTAGTACCTGTAATTAGAACATTACGCAACAGAAAATTTTATTCAAATTTTTCCCACTATGCAATGTAATATACTTTTTTCTTCAGATATGACATCATTTAAATTGAAAAGAAAACCTGGAAAGAAGGCATGTTGCAAAGAATCCAAATAATACTAAAGAGTTATAGTTAAGGTGGTAAGTCATTCTGTTTTTTCTTTCTAGGAGCATTTCCTTCTGGAATGTAACTACCTTAACTCAACACTTTTTCCACATATATGCTTTCATGCTTCCATGTCTTTGCCCATCATATTTTCTGAGCCTGGAATGCATTCTCCCATTTTATGCTCATCTTTTAAGACTCCTAAGAGTGACATGCTCTGTAGATTCTTCTTTGGTGTGTTTAGTCAGTGTTTTGTTCTCTGTACTTTCTTGATAATGCTGCTTAGACTGCTACTTAATAATCATTTCATCCTGTCTTATTTGCAACAAGCTCTTTACATATAACTTTGCTATAGCATGATATTATTTCTTTGATGGAAAGAGTCCATCTTATTCGTCTTTGGATTTCTTTCAAAATCAACCCAGGGAGGACTGCAGCAAGATGGCAAAGGAGTAAGAGGTTGCGGTCACCCTCTCCCACAAATACATCAAAAAAACGCATCTAAATATAAAGCAAGTTGGACAAATCATCATCTGAATGCTGATTAATTTAAACCTCCAAAAACTACAAGAAACCCTTGAAATAACTGGGTAGAACAAGTGAAGAAAAAAAAAAAAAGGTGAGAGAGAAAAGCAATTAGGACCATAACCAGCACACCAGGGAGGGAGCTGTGAAAAAGAAAAAAAGTTTCCTGGGAAGAAACCTAAACAACAATCAGCAGATCAATGACCAACAGAACTAGAGGGACATCAAAGCCTGAGAAAAACGCAGCAGCTGGATTGAGATAGGAAAATTGGAAAATTGGAGTTAGAGACCTGAATACCGGCGCAGACACCACATCCTGAGGCGCCGGGCGGTGCCTGGGAGCTAAGACACAGGTTCCTAAGGTTAGTCCCTGGGAGAGGGCAGAGGTTGGTGGCCACGGCGATTGTGGGAATAGGACAAGGAACAGTGATATTCTAGGATTTGTGGAGAGCAAAACCAGGACTGAGGGAACTGAGGAAGTCTGGTCCCGCAGGGGAGGCAAGCCTCCATTGTTAGGGAAGAGGAGAGGAGGAGGGGCTGGCCGCCATAGGAAGCAACTTGAACTAGCGTGCAGGGCGGGGTGACGGTGACTTGCCAAAGAGAGCGGAAGTGGGGAGGAGCCAGTGGAGGCTGCAGCTGCGGCGGCGGGAGCGGAGCCGTGCCTTGAAGCCCGTGGGCAGAGCGCGGTGCCAGGTTGTGGGCCAGGTGCCTGCGCCAGCCAGCATCGGTGGGGGTGGCGGGGCCCTGGGCTGGTCCATGGACCTAGGCGACTGCGTCAGCCCACAGAGCTGGTAGCTCTGGTGGGCGGGCCAGTACGCAACCACATGGAGCTAGCTTTCGCAGAGGAGTGGGGCCGGCGCCAGCCGCTGCCGCCCACCCCAACAGACGAGAAAGCATCAGCGGAAGGGCGGATCAAACACCAGCCTGCTGAGCCAGCCTCTGACGGGTACCACTTGTGGTTCCAGTCACCTCAAAAGAGGACTTTGCAGTCAAACACTAGTTTCCCGTGGCTCTCACTCCCAGGCGAAATCATACTTCCTGCTGCTGCTATTACCAAACGCTTAAGACACCTGGTAGATCTGCCTAGAGCTCGCGACCACGTCCCAGGGCTGGGCAACTAGGAGTGGACAGCACCACCTTCCTGCAATTGAGAGCGAAGAGACTAGGCTCCCACTGTCGACTTTAGCCATTCCTACACTCTCACAGAGAACACTCAGAGTACCACTGAGATAACAGCCGGCTCATTCCAAAGAAATAGACATCAAATAGTCAAACTCCTACACCAAAAATAAATAGTAACCTCACCAAAAAATACAAAGGGGAGCTCCTCCCTAGAAGTAGCCTTTCAAGTCTACAGCATGGCCTCCCCAAACTCACAGAAAAAGAAAACCACAAACAAGATGAAGAAGCTCAAAAACCATTCCCAGTTAAAAGAAGAGGACAAGTCTTTTAAAGCAGCCAGCAATGAAACAGACCTCTGTAGTCTGTCAGAAATGGAGTTCAGAAGGGAGGTAATGAAAATACTTGAAGAATTAAGGCTGAACATCCAGAAATTAAGAGAAGATGCAAACAGCAATGCAGAGTCCTTTAGAAAGGAAATAGAAATAATAAGGAGGAGCCAAGAAAAGCTTGAAAACTCATTTGCAGAGATGCAAACTGAGCTAAAGGCAATAAAGAGCAGTTTGAATAATGCAAAGGAACAAATTAGTGATGTAGAAGATAGAATAATGGAAATCACGCAATCAGGACAGCAGACAGAAGATCAAATTAAAAAACATGAAAGCAATTTAAGAGATCTCTGGGATAATATAAAGAGGCCCAATTTACACATAATAGGAATTCCAGAAGGAGAGAAAAAGAAAAGGACATTGAAAAAATATTTCAAAAAATTATGTCTGAAAACTTTCCAAATCTGAGGGAATCTGACATCAAGATACAGGATGCTCAGAGGGCCCCAAACAAGCTAAACCCAAACAGACCCACACCAAGGCATATTATATTAAAAATGGCAAGAATTAAAGATAAAGAGAGGATCCTAAAGGCAGCAAGAGAAAAGCAAAGCATTAAGTATAACGGATCCCCCATAAGGCTGTCAGCTGATTTCTCTACAGAAACC
>PVHT021183693.1:30308180-30343340 GCA_004024745.2 Catagonus wagneri | reverse complement strand
GACATGGAAACAACCCAAATGTCCAACGACAGATGACTGGATTAGGAAGATGTGGTATATATACACGATGGAATACTATTCAGCCATAAAAAAGGATAAAATAATGTCATTTGCAGCAACATGGATGGAATTAGAGACCCTCATACTGAGTGAAGCAAGTCAGAAGGAGAAAGACAGATGTCATATGAAATCTCTTATAGCTGGAGTCTAAAACACTGCACAAATGAATATCTCAACAGAAAAGAAAATCACAAACTTGGGGAACAGACTTGTGGTTGCCAAGGGGGCGGGGGTGGGGCTGGGGAGGGGTGGGAGGGAATGGGGATAACTAGTGCTTTAATGATGGAATAGCAAGGAGTTCCAACTGTATTGCACGGGGAACTATATCTAATTACATGTGACAAATCCATATATGTACATGTAACTGGGTCACCACATGGTGCAGTTGGAAAATCTGACAGAAATCTGTAAACCAGCTATAATGCAAAAAAATAAATAAATAAATAAAAGATGCTAATACCTCCCCCCCCCAAAAAAAAATAAACAACAACCAAAATCAACCCTAGGCACTCTTAGTACATATTCAAGTTGATGAACTAACTGAATGTACATAATATAGTATATGCATTATCTGTTTTATGAGGATTTATCACAGCCAGACTGTCAGCTTTGGGGCAGGGCTGAGACTTTTTGCTGTTGTAATATGATAAAAATGAAGTTAGTTAAAATATAGCCACACCACACCTTTCTGTATATTTTGCTTTTTAAAAAAGTAATTTTCAAAAATTCACTTTGACATTACAACATCATGTATTAGTAGGCTGCATTGATCTAAAGAAAACAAAAAGGCATTCCTGCTGTAGTGCAATGGGTTAAAGGACCCGGCATTGCTGCAGCTGCAGTGTAGGTCATAGCTGCTGCTCAGATTTTATTCCTGGCCTTGGAATTTCCATATGTCATGGTGCAGCTGAAAAACAACAACAACAAAAAATACGTGGTCTTTTATAGATCTTGGTGTTAGCTAGATCTGAGTTTGAATCCCTTGTCAGCTATTTGCAGGCTGTGGGATCTTGGGAAATTTTTTATCCTCTCTAAGCCTCAGTTTTCTCCTATTAATTAGTCTTTAAGAATTTTTGGGAGGAATGTGTAACATATGCAGATAAAGATATGTGATACATATTTGACACTGAACATGAGTGAAGATTCCCCTCCTTATCATACTCCCTAGGAAATAAAGCCTTGGTTGGGCTAAATGTTTGTCCAAGGCCATATGGCTGGCAAATGATTGCAAATAGTAACAAAGCTGCGACTGGAATCCAGACCTCCTTGATCTATGTATACGCACATGCCTGTCCCTTGTGCCTAAACTCTGAGCTGTGACTGAACATTTCTGCAGGAAGCTGAAAATGACTCACTTTTGCTATCATCCTGCTGCCATGCACACTCCATATCTTAAGATACCACTCACTGCAGGCTGCTACTTCTTAGTGTGATGAGGGAGCCAAGACTCTCAGAGGTTAAATGAGTTGGGCAAGGTCAAACAGCTCTCTAGGAGCCATGTCCACCTTATTTCCCTCACTCTTGCTTCTTGCAGCTGAGACCTTGTGGTTTAGTCTGGATGGACCCTGGATGAAAGAGACAGCTGCAGCTGCAGGAAAAGCAGCATTCAGAGCATCACACAGAAAGACAGCAACTTGGTATCTCTTGGCAAGTCAGCCTCAGAGCACAGAAGGAGGCAATATATTAAGCCAATTAGAGGAGTGAAGACTTAGAGGACAATGAGGACATGCGGGACATAGATAAGATCAGTGATTACAGCTAGTAGCCTGATGATGGAGAGTCACTGAGGTAGACATGGAAGGCAACAAACAAGATCAAGACCAGGGGATAATTGAGGTAGACAAGGCAGGGCAGCCTCAGGGAGATTCCACACCAGCCAACCTTCTCTATTCCCCCCGCAGAACCAACCGATGGCTATTTAGGAAAAATAAAAACTAAACACAGCAAGAAACACTTCTGCTTACTTGGTCTACTCATGAGGAAATGTCACTCTCAAGTCATCTCAAGTAAGGAAATGCAGATAGTAAAATTGTCAGTAATTTATTAAACTTCGGAGATTTATCTGTTTCCCATGAGTGAGTATCTAGTTAACATAAATTGGTTAAAATCGTAATCCAGTAATTGAAATTATTATCCATGAAGCAGAACTGGGGGAAAATAGATTTTGACCTATAATATATTCCACTTCATCCCAACATATTCTGCAGACTGTGCTCCCTCTTCTTTCCTTACTATGATTTTACAAATTAAGTTGGAAAAAAAAGGGTGCATGGCACGTGTATGGTCAAGCAAGAAGTGTGTTTAGTGGAAAAAAATAAACCCTTATATGCATTCACCACCATGTCCCAGTACAAAAAGCCTGAAAACCCTTTGGATGATTGACTACTTATGATCTCATGGAAACTGAACTTCTAGAAGAAGCAGAAGAAATAGGAAACTGAGAAGGGCTTGGAACTGCTGTGCTATTAGAAATGTTTGCTGAGGAGTTCCCATTGTGATGCAGCGGAAATGAATCCGACTAGGAACCGTGAGGTTGTGGGTTCGATCCCTGGCCTTGCTCAGTGGGTTGAGGATCCGGCATCACCGTGAGCTGTTGTGTAGTTCACAGACACGGCTTGGATCTGGGTTGCTGTTGCTGTGGCATAGGCTGGCAGCTACTGCTCTGATTAGACCCCTAGCCTGGGAACCTCCATATGCCACGGGTGCGGCCATAAAAAGGACAAAAAGGCACACACACACACACACAAAAGAAATGTTTGCTGAAAGGATTTTAAGACATAAAATTCAAAGCAATTTCTGAAATGTCTTCTCTTTAGATCAGAACTTCTAAAACTTGTAAAGTAGAAATAAATTACCTGGGGATCCTGTGAAAATCAGATTCTGTTTTAGTTTGTTCCTCAGAGGTCTATAGTTTTCCCTTCTCTAACAAGCTCCAGGGTGTGCTGATGCTGCTGGTCCACAGACCGTACTTTGAGAGAAAAACTTTAGACCATGTTGACCATTTCTGTGTTACTGAAACACTGAGATCACCTAAGATAACTTCTAATACTTGCATTTTGAAAACAGTGGTTTTCTTTGGATTAGTGATGGTGTGGAACTAAATCATGAGTCAAAAAATGAACTCCAAGAGGAGCCTGAGTGATAGTGAAATCAACTTTAGAACCTGTTTTAATCCATATGAAGATAGGCCTACATGGCTTCTCACGGCTCTATGTGATGAATTATTCATAGGAATGCTTCAGAGCCACCTTCTATAAATCAAACGAAGAGAATTGAGTTGGGAATTGTAATGGTGAGAGATTTCGAGCACCTAACCTGATTTACTTGGGCACTCTCTTGGTTATCTTTCTTTTGTTCTGACCCAGTCATCCCTGGTGATTTAATAACACCTAAATATAGCCCCTGAGACTCTTTCATTGCAGTATGTGATTTTTGAGCTCTGTAATTTTAAGGCCTTGTCAGATGGATATTAGAATCAAAATTGAAATTTCAAAGTGCCATGTGAGAGACCTAGAGAATGTTTTCAGTTGGTTCATCCAAAAGCTTTTACTTGGTTAACAAGGTTGGACTAATAGGACTCTATTATCACAACAGGTATTTGTGAGAAAAGCACCTGCTCCAACTCATTTTACAGTAATGTTTTGTTATTCCACTTAATGAAAAAGCAATTTTGTCCCTATTCCCCCTCAGGACAACTTGTTTTATGTAAGGATTGAAATATTTTATTTTATTTATTCAAAATATTTTATTTGGATGATAGTCCTTCATTCATTTCTGCTGATTTATCTATTGATAAGTAGATCCTAAATGTTTGAGGCTAGGAATTTGACCAAGAACCCTAATACACTGATTAGAATAGTAAGAAACTGAGCTTAATGCAAATTATATGTAAAACTTTAAAGGTAGGTTGAAGTAATCATCAATATTACACAAGCGGTTTTATGATATATAACAAAAAGTATGGTCTTTGATAATGCTTTATCTTACCTGCCTCACAGGATTGCTTTGAGTTTCAAATATAAAAGTGTCCTTGAAAGTGATTTGTAAGATCTAAATGATATTTTTGTTTTAATTCTCCCTTCCTCCCAAGCTATTTTACATAAGACTACCATTTTAATCTTCTTAAAGGATCAGTTTGATTACATCATTTCCCAGTCCAAATACCTTGAAACGCCCATTCCGCCTTACTTCTGATGAATTGGGTTTGGCTTCTCTTTGCACTTAAGAAACATCATGTTGCCTTTCTAGCTTAATCTCCAGTTATATTGCTATTCTAATGTCATTGTCCAAGAATGTTGGGTTACATCAGATCTCCTCTGAGCTCCTGGGCCAAATTTTTTATTGTCTCCTGGATATCTCCCTCTGGTTGTCCCATAGTGACCCTAATTACAAATGTGTACAAAACTAAGATCATAATCTTTCTTTATATGTTATCTATTATCTATTTAGTTGCCCAAGCCAGAAAATGGGGAATTTTTTTTTTAACCTGCACCTCTCCTACAAGCCCACCATCAGTTAGCAATGTGAAAATTTTTCTTTACGTTCCCTTCTCTCACACACCACCCTCAATGTAACCCACATCCATTCATCCTATCAGACATTTTTGAGGCCTAATATCCTATTGCTCTTTTAGTGAACAAATACTTATGTATCACCTGCATTGTGCTGGCTCTTGTATAAGTTTTACATTCCTGCTGTAACATATTACCACATACTTGTTGGCTTAGAGCAACACATTATTTTACATGTCTGGAAGTCAGAAGAGTGAAATTATCTTACTAGGCTAAAATCAAGGTGTAGGCAGAACTGTGTTCCTTCTGGAGGCTCTGGGTGGGGAATTCCATGTCCTCGCTTTTTTCAGCTTCCAGAGGCTGCCTGCATTCCTTGGCTTGTGTCACTCAAAGCTACTGATTGCATTGGCCCAACCTATGCTAATCTTGACATAGCTTCTCTGATTGACTCTCCTGCCTCTGGCTTTCATTTATGAGGACACTTGTGATTACATTTAGGTCACACCTGAATAATCCAGAATGGTCTCTTCATTTTTAAATGATAACTTAGTCACATCTGCAAAGTTACTTTTGGCCATATTAGGTAACATATTGAAAAGTTTCTGGAAATTAGGACATGGACACCTTTGGTGGGGGTGGAGTGGGAGGTAAATACTACTCTGTCCAGCACAGCTATCTTACTAAGCATTGTGAACACAGAAGTCAATATAATGATGGAGTCCTTGTCTTCAAGGAAATCAAAAACAAAGCAGTTAAAAGAGAGGGCAGCTATAATATTATGCAATTAAAATAAAAACTCTAGGGTTTCTTTGAGAGTCAAGGAAGGCTTTGGAAGGAAGGAAGTGATATCTAAGACATATGATTGAAATTCTATTTGAGGTTTTTGTTACATATTAGGAGTGAGAATAATGGCACCAAAATAAGTCTGGGGCTGCAATTTAGGTTCTAATAACATCAGTCAGATCTTTCACTTTTATAGTGGTGATCAGGTTGGCTTAATGTAGATATTAGTTCTATTGCAAAGACACAAATATGGGTACTATATGTATATATCATATTTATACATATAAAGTTTTTTTGTTGGCTACTCCCAAGACCTGTGGAATTTCCCTGGCCAAGGACTGAACCTGTACCACAGCAGTGACCCAGGTTGCAGTAGGGACAATACTAATGCTTAACCCCCTGTACCACAGGGGAATTCCCCGTTCACATAATCTTTATAGATATACAATTGTATATACAATATGGATATGGCATTAAAAGATAATATGAGCTATAGAACCAATACATAAGCACAAGGCACTTTTCTATGGGCAAAGGGGAATAGCGAATCAGGCACAAATTCTGTTGTTTGGGAACTCAGACTTCAGAAGGGATACAAAACATGGGTCTACATACTTACAAAAATATGAAACAGAAAGTATATTGTCATAAGAGAGATACAGGTAGAGTACTGTGTATATACAGGGCTGAGAGGGAATACTTTCATCCTAGAGAAGGCAGGGAAGACTTGATAAAAATGTCTGATTAGAGCTGGGCTATTAAAGGATAGGTTGTTGGGCTTTGGTCACGTTGGTGGTGACAGAAAACATAAAAAGGACAGGTACTCCACATTGCTCATAGAGAAGACAGAAGCTCCTTCTGGAGATATTTGAGTCTTTGAAATATCAGCTGAAGAGATGTGAATTATAATTACAATTTCACCTGCACGAAACAGAATTATTCATGCATTTCTGTTGCTTCCACCAAGTCTTCAGAAGAATTTCCATTGGATTTTGTTAAGGAAAATATACAGAATTAAATCACATAATATTTTAGTTAGAATAGGAAAGATTAAGAAATTCACAAGGGGAAAATTAGTATTACCAAACATTTTCTAGAGGAAACACAGAAAAATTCATAACTTTGGGAAATTATTTTACAATAATTCACTTAGTATATATTAAGCACTGATTCATTGCAAAACAGTAACATGATGTAGGGAATACGAGTATTTTAAGACATAGTCCTTATTTTTAATCCATTGATTTTGGGAGGAAAAAAAAGGGATTGGATACACAATAGAGCAGTGTGTGATTGATGTTACATGATTGGATATAAATTGGATCAATTCTCGTGGGTCTCATTTGGGAATGCTGATGAGAGGGAGAACACTCTACATGATCTGGAAGAAAAGGCAGGGTTTTAATAGATTAAGGCATGTACAGAGTGCTGGAGGAAAGGTAAATGCAGGGGTGAAATTCAGGCAAAAAAATAGCACATGAAAAATCATGGAGGCCAAAAAGTCAAGACATTTTCATGGACAGTACCTGTCATTTGCTTTCCCCAGTCTGAACTGGGCAGTAATCACAGGGAGCACAATTGCAAGGAAGATAGTCCTTGACTTCAGGGAATTTATAATCTTGAGGAGGGTACGGAGAAAGACAGGTAAGTAAAGTGGGATTTACGTTGTGGCAGAGACAAAATAGAGAGCCCCATTTTTACCTAGACTAGAAGCCACAAAGACCGGAGGAGCTTCCCAGAAGAGGTTCTATCTGAGCTGAGTCTTAAGGGAAGGCTATGAATTGGCTAAGCAAAGAGAAGGAAGATGGAGGTGTCTGTGCAAAGACCCAGAGCTGAGAGACCAAGAGCATGATGCATTTGGAGAACTTCAGAAGGTTTCCTTGTGGTTGGAGCCCAGACTTTTGGGGAAGAAGATAGAGAAGTTTATTGATATAAAGAGCAGCTAGGTCACAGAGGACTTTGGAGACTACATAGTCTGTTTTAACATCCAGGTCACAGTTATTGAGAGTAAAAACTATAAAATGGCACTAATAATTAATGAAGAGAAAATGGATTAGGTAGATAATGAGATACATGAAGGAAGTTCCCTAGAAACCTAGTCTGAGGGGTTTTACCACAAATGATATTATGAATGTATTGCCATAGAGAACAGTGATGATAACAGACCCAGAAATAAAGCCAAAGTGAGATGGACTAGGTCACTCATCTAAGGGGAAAGGGCAAAACAAGTTTTCAAATAGGAAAAGAAAGATTTGGGGTCACAGAGGGCAGGGGGAGTGAGGGAGAAACTCAGGATTTGCAATGAGATGTTCTTTTGCATAGAGGCTAGTGTAGACAAAACTAGGTAGAAGGCAGCCTTTACAGTGGTGTCACCTCAGCTGGATAAATGGAACTTGATGGGTCTTTTTATCTAATGTACAGAAGAGTAATTTGATGTTTTACAAAGATATTCAAGGCCGAATCCTCACAAGAAAAAAAAACATTCTCTTAATCTTAATTTACCTCTTCACTTTACTGTTTTGCTGGTCTACATGGCGAGGAAAAGGACAAGATATTTTCTGAAAGATGAATATAGTTAGCTCCATGTCAAATCTAACAGTTTTTTCTAATCTATAGTTTTCCATTTCTGGATTTTTTGGTAAAAGTAACTTTCTGATTTAGGACAGGGAATGAAAATACAATTTAAAACAGAATTTGAACTGTGGAAAATTCAAGAAAATTGATGAGGTTGATTCCTACTGGTGAATATTATCTTGATGACTGTTTCTAAGATTTTTTTCTACAAATAATGATTCTTCAGCTTCAGCTCTAATTATTAGCATCCTCAGTCTTTCCCCATGGTTTTACATCTGTTGAAACAGACATATGTGCTTACTATTCAGAAAACCTTTTAGTTGCCAGAGGGGTAAAAAATATTTAATACTGCTCTCTCCTTAATACATCTTTTCACATCTGCAGGGCATCCCAGTTCTTTTCCCTTTCTCTCCCTCACCTAACTCCCCAATATATTTTGTTGTAAACTGTGCACATTTATAAGTTCTTTTGTCTCCCAAAATACTGTGTAGACTTTGTGTAGCATGGCAACTTGATGTAGACGTAAGATAAGTGAATGTTAAGTACTGCTTAGATCATCAGCTGAAGAGTTCCTCTACATACAGTCTTGCTCACACAGAACTCAAACTTTTATCACATTTTAAGATATACGCAGCTTCATGGCATGAGCTCATTCATCTTTGCAAAAAACCTTTCGTGGAAATCTGAACAGAAGTAGTTTCCATTAGATATTCTCCAAGGCTATTTTGGAGTCTTTTACCACTTCTTTTAGTTTTTTATTACTTAAAAAAATAGCAGTTCTTATTTCTTTGAGGCTTAGGGTGAAAAAGTATTGTAATAAGTTATATAGCAATAGCAAAGTGTGGGCCCCAAGAATTAACCTTAAAAAGGGAGGATCAGGAGTTCTCTGGTGGCTTAGTGGATTAAACCACAGCAGCATTGTAACCGCTGTGGCTCTTGTTGCTGCTATGGTGCGGATTCCATGCCTGGCTCAGGAATTTCCACATGGCACAGACTCAGCAAAAAAAAAAAAAAAAAAAGCTAGAAAGTTCGAGATGTAATAGATGTCTTAGGCAATGGATAAAGAAATTAAACAATTAAGATCTCAGCAGTAGGAGAAAAAGTGGAGGACTATCTTTTCTATGTTATATGACTTGGGAAGACACTCAAGACCTTCAGGTAGGGCATCTTAAAGATGTCAAGACAACAGTTTGTCTTTAAGATACCCTACCTGGTAGAAATCCCTTGCAATCCCATGGTAGCATCTATGAGGCATTTGGTTTAGGTTTGTAAATCCAGGATCAAGTGAAGAGGTACTTTTGTTGTTGCCCTTTCCTGACTTCAACCTAGATCAAAGTACTTACCCATCATAGTTCTTTTCTTACTATTGATTTTCTTCTGATTACAGGGCTCAGCAGCTCAGTAAACTTGTTATTTTTAGACTAGCTTTGTAGTGAGTGGAAATTAGAAAAATGGTCTGTAGATGTGAATATACTTTATAACCCAGGCCCCTTGATGGCACTCGTGTGCAGACTGGGATCACAAGGACGTTCCCTTCACTGACTAGATACTTTTAAAGTCCTTTGAATTTACCACTTAGTTGTAAGATGTCACATTACTGAATGAATAGGTGGGTTTCAGTTACAGGCTTGTAAGAACATAGGCTGGGGTTGTAACCATCCACATGCGGGTTTTGCTAACATCTTGCTCTTCTACAGTTTTGTAGATTTCAGTGGCTAAAAATAAAAGTTCTTAGCTTTACAATAAAACACAATCCATTTTACTCAGGTCTGAAATGTATTCAAATCTTGGCTTAGCTGGAAAAAAAATAAAACTAAATTCTTCCTTACCTGTCTTGTCAATATAAATTTCAGATGGGTCAAAAAATTGAACCGTAAACAATGAGGCTGTCAATACAGAAGAAAATATGAGCAAATTTAAAAAACATTTTGGAATGAGAATTGTCTTTCTAAACAAGATACAAATCCAAAAAACATAAAAGGAAACACTAATACATTTAAATAATAAAACACAAAATTTCTGCCCAGCACAAAATAATATAGAATTCAAAGGAAAATTGAACAAAAGTATTTACAACACATGACAAAAAGTATTGATTTTATTTATCTATAGGGAGCTTTTATAATTCTTCAAAAAGAGATTAATAAACAAATAGAAAAAATATACAAAGTAAAGGAAGACATTTAATACAAAAAGAAATACAATGGCTTATAAGCATAAGAAAAAAATGCTTTACTTCCATTTAAAAACGCAAACTAATACAATAAATGACATTCCACTTATACTAAAATGGAAAATATAAAAAATTGGTAATTACATTTTTGACCAGAGTAGAGGAAAACAGGTACTCTAATACACTGTTTTGAGAGAGTAAATTTACACAAAATCTTTGAAAATCAATTAGGAAATAGTCAACATAAGAGAAAATATCCTTCGATCCAAATTTTCTACTTGTAAGAATTACCCTTTCAGTGTACTTCTATTTGTGTGCACGAATATATATCCAAGTATTACATTCCATTTCTTACAGTACTTTTGTTTTTGTTTTGACTAGGATCATTTTGTTTGTTTCTTTGTTCTCTGCATCCTCCTCAAATTCAGCAAAAGAATTATAAAAGCCATACAAATAACATTTATCTTCACATGGAGTATCTGAAAAACATCAGATACTCCATCAATTTCAATTTTATTCTAGAGACCTCTCTACCAGGATCTCCCATGGCACTCTGAGCAGGACTGATTGTTTTCTGGCCTCCTGAGTGGTCCTTCTGGCTATTCCATCTTTATCTCCTGTTCCATATCTTCTTGGATTGATACACTGGACTAATATGTTGTTTACATATAAAATTCTAGATAGATCATAATTTCCCCTAAAAGATGTCTTCTGGTTTCCAGAGCTGATGTTGAGAACTCCTTTTTTTCCTCTCTGGAAGTTTTAGAAACTCTTCTTCTGATGCCCTGACATTTTATACTTGTGTGTGTTGATGCTTGATGGGGTGCCATTTCCATATGTTATACTAGGAAGCTGGTAGGCTCTTTCAGCGAATAAACTCATATCCTTTAAGGCTGAAACATTTTCATGTATGATCTCTTCTATTACAATTAATTTTATTTTATTGTAAATTATAATATAGAGAACAACCTCACAAAATAAATATTTGGTTAATATGTCACTGTAAGAAAAATAATCTAGGAAAAAACACCCAGATTAAGAAATAGAACTTTGCAGACAACCCCAAAAATCCTTCACACGTCCCATCTTGATCCCACTACTTTCCTACCCTTTAAATGAACATCTTGGATATTTGTTACCTACTTTGCTTTTCTTTATAATTTTATCTCCCAAGGGTACTTGCCTATGCAGTTTTTTTTTAAGTTTTTATGTTTCTTTTAATCTCCATGTTATCTCACCACATTTTTCTTGAAATTTATTCGTTGAAGAAACCAGGAAATTTAACTGATAAAATTTCCTATAATATTCATTTTGCTGATTTTATTTCCATTGTGTATTTAACCTGCTTCTTTGTCCTATGTATTTCTTAATAGCTGGACTGAGAGACTTTATCCAATATAGCTTCATTTTTGAGTGCAAGACCTCTTCAAAACTGGAGTTGTGTATTTCCATCCAGAGGTGCATGGGACTGCTTGTTTCTGTTTTTATAATGATAATGATGCTCAACAGTTAGATCCATTAATTTATCAGAAGTGAGAAACTATGAAAACTATGAAATTCTAATATGATGATCCTTTTTTATTAGCTGAAAAAATGCTATAAAGAGTAAATTCCCTTTCCTGCCTAGTTACATGGTTCATAGAAGAATGGTAGGACAAATTCTTTAATGCTTCCTTTTAGTTATCAGTTTTCAAAACAATTGAAGTCTAGCTATCCTCCAAAAGTGACAGAAGAGTTTTTTTCTTTTTAGCTATTATCGACTTATGGATTTTGATTTGATCTGTTTCAATCAATTGAAATTATCCTTTTTGATACTCAAATTGTCCCATCTTTAGATAGCGCGATCTTCTTCAAGTTGGCTCCTGAGTCTTTTTTGATATATTTATAGAAGTCTTTGACAAGATATTCCAGATTCATCTCCTACAGTTCATTCTCCAGGTATCTCTCTCTCTCTCTCTTTCTCTGACTTGCATTTTAAAGTAGTAAATATTATTTCAAAACCACAGTCTGAGCTCTGGAGATGCTCATTGCTATGGTTTTGGTCATTATTTACATAACTTTTTTTACAAAATATTTCTTCTGGTATGTCTACTTTAAAATCCAGACCACAGGTTTACTTAAACTATTCTATCTTGCATCAGATTATCTTTTCTTCTTCATAAGACTGCTAGTTCTCAGAGAGTGGAGATGATAGAAATAGCATATCACAATATTCCTTTTTTGCTGTCTCCCTCATTAGAAAGGTAACATTTTTGCTGTAGCAATAGCACTGTTACCAACACCAATATAATTGCTGAAAGTCAATGAAAATTTTGCATACGATTTTCCTATTCTTATATTTTTATAGTTGTATTATATCTATACTATCAAAGCATATAGCTATTGTCTGATGTGCTCTTCCATCATATAATCCTCATTTAGTAATAGTTCTTTGAGTAAATACGTGTTTGGTGTTCATCATCAGTCCATACATCAGTATCATCTTTCTGTTTGTCTGAAGGTCATTTTCTGGTGAATTTCTCTGGAAATGTTCATGTGAACAACATTCCCTGAGCTCTTGAATGTTGTTAACAATTTGTCTTTTGGCTTCATACTTTTATTTTAAGTAAAGTTAGTTTATGGCTGAATATAAAAATCATTGACTCATATTCTCTTTCCCTGAGCATCTTACATATGCTATTTGATTTTCTTCTGGTGTAAGGCATTGCTTTTGAAAAGTCTGATGATAACCTGGTTATATTTTGAGAGTCTCCACCACAAGAGATAACCTTTTTACCTGGATGTAAATTTACAAAGAATTTTTTTTTCTTTGCTATTCAATAACCTTAGTATAATTTATCAAGTTGGTCATTTTTGATCAGTTTTTGCAGATACTTAGTGCATCATCCTTTCAAAATGTAATTTCAAATCTTTTTCTATTGCGTTGAGATAATTTTCTGAAATTATACTTTTATTGTACTTATTTTGTTCTCTGTTGTAGTTTTCTTTTTTGAAGATTCCATATATACATATGTTGAGTCTTATTTGTCTACCTTCTTTTATCATTTTTACTTGTATTTTTTCTTCTTTTTTTTCTTTTGGACATTTTCCCTTCTATTTCTCTGTAGTTTTTTTGGTTTGTTTTTGTTTTTTGCTTCTTAGGGCTGCACTTGTAGCATATGGAGGTTCCCAGGCTAGTGGTCTAATTGGAGCTACAGTTGCCAGCCTATGCCACAGCCACAGCAATGCCAGATCCGAGCTGTGTCTGCCACCTACACCACAGCTCATGGCAATGCCAGATTCTTAACCCACTGGGCAAGACCAGGGTTTAAACCCCCAACCTCATGGTTCCTAGTTGGATTTATTTCCAGTGCACTATGACAGGAACTCCATGTATTTTTTAACTTTCTTAAAGCATTATTTGGTCTTGTGTTTCAATTTAGTCTTTACTTTTGAAATCCTTATTTTACTTATAATTCTTTCTCGAGTTCTATTAAAGCATCTTTTAACTCTTCTAATTCTGACTTAACGTTCTTTTTTATAGGTTGAATTATTTCCTTGATATCATTTAATTTATTTTTTTTATCTTCCAAAAGCCTTATAGAAATCCTAATCTATGATCTTTTCTTCTATTCTTCTTGTTCTGATGGTCTTATATATTTTTAATCCCTCTTATACTTTTTTGAGAATTAGTGAGGGAAGAACAAAAGACATGGTTTCAATCCACAGTATTTAATCAACCCCATTTTTCTTATGGGTTTTCATGTCCCTATTATTTACAGGAGTTTTCTATTCAACTTGTTCATTTATTTTTCCCTGCTTGTATTTGTAGTAAATATTTACTTTCAATATGTGGTGGTCATCGTTAAAAATATTATCTGATATATTGAGATTTTAATTTCAATTTTTTACCTTTCCTTTTGGTTTATACTGTTTTACTTCTTTGTTTAATAAATTATTCCCTATAAAAGATATGATGATATTTTCTTAATATGTTCTAAAACATTTAAAAACTTGCTTTTCATACTTGTATCTTTATTGGGTGTTAATTTTCTTTCATGTAGATAGCAACTTTTAGCTGGAGAGTTTTTCCTTTCCTTTTGATCTGTAATGTTACTCTAACATATACCAAATTCCTCCTTTTTGATTCATTTGTTTATGAGTTCACTCTTGTTCTCCATTTGTGTCTCAGTTTATAATACACTGTTTTAATTACAACAGCTTAATAGCAACTTTTGAAATATGGTATGTGAAGTTGTTGCTCCTTATTCTTTTGCTTCAGAAATGACCTTGGTCATTCTTAACCTTTACCCATCTAAGGTCTGGAAACAAATAAACAAGTGAACATATTCTGTTGCAAATTTGATTAAAATAGTTTGGATCCAAGGATATGTTTGAGACATTTTATCTACTTCAGTCATCTCATAAAGCAGAGATACTGTTTGCTCCCATGGAGCATTTCCAGATGATGATAAAAAGAATATATACATATTCTCCTCTACATACATACATAGGCAATACACATCTGTACATGTTTGTATATGAATGGAATATTTGTAGAAATATATATACAAATTATTAACTGTCAATATCTCTGTGGAAAAAGACTAAGGAATTGGGATCTAAAATGAGAGAGATGTTTACTTTTCACTGTAAAATATGTTATCCTATTTGGATTTTTTTACCTTGTTCATGAGTTACTTTTTCTATTAAGCAGTCCCATTTGGAGATTATACTTTCCTGACCTAAATCAGTATCCTAATTATGACAAATGATTAGTGTAATAATTGGGGAAAATACAGTGGCAGAACTACATTCTTTTCCTGTGATATCATCTACCATTTACTATAAAACTCCAGCAGATAAAATTTCAAATAGAAAGTCTAGAGTAATCATCCTACTTTCCTTACTAAAGTCGACTACAATATCATTCAATATTTTAAATGGAAGAAAATTGATGAATTTATGTGATAATGTCTTGGGCATTTGGACAAAGTATGTAGACAAAAATGAAGAATTAATCATTTGGTTATTAGCAATGGGTGAACAAAAGCCATAGTTTATTCACTTTTATTTTACTTACATGTAGCTCAGTACTCACATGTAATAGATCTTTTAATCAGTATCTTTTAAAGAATGAACTAATGAATACATATAACCAAAATGATTGATAGGTATTTTGAGGGTGGTGTGCAGTCGTTTATTGTGGAGTATAATACAAAAACAAGAATATAGTAAGTGCTAAGCAGATACCAGCTATTGCTGTTCTCAGTTCTATACATACTACTTCAACTCCTATTACTCCAGAGCTTTGTCTTCAACCTGATTCTCAATAGTATTTTTTGCTAATGATCTGAGTAAAGATAGAAAGGATGTTTGTCATGTTCATGGATTTCATACCTCTCAGATGGCAAGATCTTCATGGCCTAGAACAATGTGCTCCATTTAATAAGGTAGAATTTCATAGTGTTCAATATCTTAAAAATGAGGTGAAATTCAAATTATTGAGAACAGGATGAAGGTAGAATTTTCCTAATGCCTATATGTGTAAAATTTTAAGGAGTTTTAGTAAGGAGTAGGTCTCAATCTGAATTACTAGTGTGCTTTGGCCACTAAAGGAGGTGATACTATCATACATTATATTAAAAAGTAGTTTAGGAGTTCCCATTGTGGCACAGCGGTAAATGAATCCAACTAGGAACCATGAGGTTGCGGGTTCGATATCTGGCCTTGTTTAGTGGGTTAATGATCCGGCATTGCTGTGAGCTGTGGTGTAGGTTGCAGATGCAGCTCGGATCTTGAGTTGCTGTGGCAGTGGTGCAGGCCAGCAGCTATAGCTCCAGTTAGACGCCTAACCTGGGACTCGCCATATGCCATGCGTACGTACCTAAAATGACAAAAGCCAAACAACAAAAAAAATAGTTTATATAATGAGGACGTTTATACTGATGTTCTAGTAAGTGGAGATCAACCTATGCTTGAAGTATTTGTTATGTTCAACTCTTGACATCACCCTTTCTAAGAAACTTAGGTTTGGTAGGCTATTCAAAAAACAGTGTTCAGAAAACAGCTATTTTTTCCTTTCAGGATAAAAGTACTCATGGAAGATATGGTAGCTGTCTTAAACTATTCTTTTTTTAAAAAATAAGATCATGACGCTTAGGATAAAAACAACAATAGGTCAATATAAGGAAGAAATCCAAATTGTCCCCAATGTAGCCAAATGCTTTACAGTTCCAGATTCGTGGTACTGTGCAATGATAGGGCTCACAAACACATATCAGAATGTGGTAGAGGACTGAGGAGTTAAGTAGTTGAATCAGATGAGCTTTAAGCTGAGTATTATGTATTCCATGATCTAATCTGTCCTAATATAGGGTGACTTAGATATGGCCTTATTTATTGCTAGGAAGGATTGTTACACAACTACCTTGCTCAGTGGAATTCAAATAATGTTTCTGTGGAGTTCCCATCGTGGCTCAGTGGTTAATGAATCCAAGTAGGAACGATGAGGTTGCGGGTTTGATCCCTGGCCTTGCTCAGTGGGTTAAGGATCCAGCATTGCTGTGAGCTGTGGTGTAGGTTGCAGACATGGCTCAGATCCTGCATTGCTGTGGCTGTGGCTGTGGCGAAGGCTGGCAGCTACAGATCCTGTTAGACCCCTAGCCTGGGAACCTCCATATGCCACAGGTGCACCCTAGATAAAGCAAAAAGACAAAACAAACAAACAAACAAACAAAACAAATAATGTTTCGCAATCTCAACAAATGTTATTTTTTGTTTACTATTTTGAGACATGAAGTAGATAAAACAAGATATCATGTAATGATTTGGTAGAGTAGATAGGACAAATGATGATTTGAATAGTTTAAGTGCTCAATCCTATTTCTAGAGTAGCAACAGTCCTATGTTACTGAATAAGTCATAGAGTTGGCTCATAAGTCAAATACTCAGCACCTTGTCTCGCACACCATGGACACCACTTGTTGACTGAATGAATAACTAATTCCTCTGTTTACTTGATTTGTGGTCACTAGATTCTAACCTGCCTGAAGCACCATTCATTTAAATCACCTTGAGACTTTCCCCTCAGATTCCCCATACCTGAAGAAAGAGGCAGAAATAGTGATGGGGGAGAGCATGGAAATAGAAGGGGCAGGAGGTGGTGGGGACATCTCCTGCAGTGCAGAGCAAGTCAGTACTGAGAGAGAAGCTGAGTATTTTCTGGAGAGAAATAGAAATGTTTAAGGGGAGATTCAAGGCAACTCTCTAGGACTGGGGCAGTATAAAGGACTTCAAATTATGGCACTCTATTAGAAAATATTGCTTTTATATGAACATTAACAGAATATAACTGGGACTTTTTTTGAACTCAGAAATAACATTACATAACCTGTAAGGAAATGTAGGAATATAGTGATAAATCATGTAAAACAACATGAAATCCTATAGAACTTCAAAATGCTTTGATGAAAACTGAAATTCTTAGCGTATGTTTTTGAACTATTTATTTGGTACTGATGGCTCTATGTGGCCACAGAGACAAGCAAAGCAATGACAATTCTATTAAACAGTTTGGAAATATTGGTCTTTAGACCAGGTATGGGGAATTTCTATGACGTCCTGCTTGTTTACTGTACTCCTGTCTTGGGCTATATTCAGATGAAAACTGCCAATACTTCACTTAGTCTCCTCGAACAGGATCATTATTGATTAGACTGCACAGGCTAGAAATACATCTTCCTAGATTTTATTTTTGTTTGTTTCCAGTGACACAATTTGAAAAATACTTGGATTAAGGATTAAATTTGGCACTTTTTCTAAATATTATCTTTTTCTCTAAGTAAAACAGGTTATGGTTTAAAAGGATTTATTTAAATCTCCCTGCACTCTTTTTATATAACTGCACATATCTCTGTTTAAAAAAAAAAACTATTTGGAGGCAAGAAGTCCTTAATTATAAATTGAGAATATTTTCTTCCTTCCTTTCTCATTTCCTCACTCCTTCCTGTTTGTTTTTTCTCCTCTCTCTTTCCTTTTTGTTTCTGACAAGTTGTATAACAACTGTATCCAAATTCCCAAACTTTACACTCCAGATTCTTTCCCTGAGTTCACCAAGAGGTAAACAGACCATGAAATTTCCTTGTTTCCATCAACTCAGAACTGTCAGCACATGTGTGGACAATACAAAGAAGTTGCAAGGGAATGTTTATCTTGGAAACGTTTTTGTGTGTGTCAGAGAAGAGATTACTTCTGAGTTTAAAAATGGTCAACACAACTTGGAAACATGGTAATATTTATTCATGATAATATATAACCTGTTTTTAAAGAAAGCCACGGATGTCCAAAAACAAAATGAATCATGACAACCCAATGGCCTTTTGTTACAAAAACATGACATATGTCCATTAATTTGCTAAATGATATGAGTGCAGAGAAGGATGAATCAAAGATACTAAAATCCTTTTAAGCACACCATCTAATATAGATATCAATTCTGGAAATGGCATTCAAAAATAGTCCCTCTGCTTTAATATCATCTGCTGAGTTTTTACTAGTGTATTTTACATATTTCTTTAAAGCTTTGATTGTTATCATTCATTTCAGCGCAAAACTGCTAGCCTTTGGCTTGACTTTTCATAAAGTACTAAGTTCTATCACATTATCACACATATAGGGTGGCACACAATGTTATTTGTAAATATACAAGTGAAAGGGCCATGATAAAAATTCTAAAAATCATATGGTGGGATAGGATACATATGCCATATGGTATATATAATGGTTGACTAGAAAAACTTATATACCTATCTGATCTGTGATTGTCCCCAACAATTTCAGACTTCTTTTAAAGTAAAATTACCTATTTGGAAAAAGGTTAGTTTGCTAGAGATTTAAGTTTCTGCACTTAACGTTAAAACAAATGCCTAAAAATTGTTGCTTTTCAAATATTGACCTTTCTCTTTCTTAGAAATCATTCGGACTCAATTGATAACATTAAAAAATCAAACTAAATTCAAGAAAAGACCTTTCTAATAAAATTTCCTTATTGGAAATTTATAACATGGACATCCTATTATACCTCTTACTATGAATTATTAGGGTCTGCAAATTTAAAAAAGATGATAATGTTCATAAAATCCTAGGAAGAAAGGCACTTATGCCCTGCACGTGGTTACTCCAGTCTGTAGATGCTACAACCCTTTTCAAATGGAATTGATTTCTGACCTGTATGCAAATACAGAAAAGTGCCAGTATAAAGTCAAATCAGAATGACTATGAAAAATAATCAGGCTGGTTACCAAATGTTTCACATCAGTAGGAAATTTCTTTAGAGACTTCTGAGGGAAATTTGAAGTATATGCCTTTTTATGAAGTGCAGGAGAGGTATAAGGCTGTTGGAGAAATTCCCTTAGTTTATTGACTAAAAAAGCCAAGACAATAGTCTTAACAATAAAGCTTGACAAGATAATTAAATGAATGATAACAAAATCTCAGCAGGAAAGTGCCCATTAATTGAATTTATTTGGGAGCGTGTTTTCACAAGTATAACCAAATTATCTAATTTTCACTCACATTAAAAAGTGATAGTCTATAACAACTAATTACTAGAAATGAAGGGAAATGCCAGTACTTTGAACCAATAACACAGAAGAAAATAAACATTTATGGACTTCCATGATATTTGACAGCTTCCTAAGAATTCCATTCATCATTTTGCTCTATGAAAATATTTCTGTGAAACTTGCCAAAGAAAAGAATCCCAGCAGTTTCTATGTAGGAGCATCTTAAAAGCTGAAACACAAAACCACATTCTTTGAATCCTTTCCTTATATTATCATGTGTGTCAGTATAATTACGCTAACAGCTGAAATAACAGAATAATATGTTATAGAAAAAAATATGACTTTTTACGTCTTTTCTGTAAGGTTAGTTTAGCATCATCCTATTTTCCTCTTTAGTATTACATACAGTTGATTATTTTTTTAAATTGTGTTGCTGTTTTCATGTTATAGAGATCAAAAGATTTTGAACCTAAACATTATTATGGTCAACTTTTAAATGAAGAATGAAATAATCTATTCTCATTTTTGGCTTTGAGCTATTAGCATGATATCCTCACATTCAAATTGGATAATTTTAATGCTTTAGCAAATGACTTTCCAATTTCTTAAAGTAAATAAGAATTCTCACGATACATCTGTAGCAGTCAACTAAATTTTTTTTACAGTCAACATATCCAATAGAAATTAAAAATTATGAAATCTGTCACTTTTATTTGCTGAGTCCATGCTCTAAACTAACATTAATCTGTTGATAAACATTTGGCAATGATTCTGTGTAATAGCAAGACAATGTAACAAAGTAAATTTTGGCTTAATGTTTGAATAAATTCTAAGCAGCCTTGTCTATTTGTAGTTTCATCTGAGACAGGAAGATCTAAATTAATAAATGATGCCAAAAATATTCTTTTAACTTTGTGACTTTTTCTTCTAAAGAAAATTACTATCTAAATAGAATTAAAACATATTGGGTAAAATTTAATAGCAACATTGAAAATATTTCTTGCCTTTAAAATTTGTTTCAGTTTTAAAAACAGTTCTTAATGTTCTGTTTATTGAGGGACATAATTTTACATTCAGAAAGCTAGCTGCCATAATTATAAAACGAGCAACTAACAATCATTCACAATGACTTTATCACAACTTGAAACAGTAACAGTAATAAGGCTTAGAGCTGTTTTATCTTCCATGAAGTTGATGCTACATTAATTTAAAAAAAAAAGAATGGGGCTATGCCTTGTTTTCATAAAGCATTTCCCTAAATTAATATAAAATGTCAGTGATGGTATAGCTGGGTAAATTGGTTGATAGATAAGCTTAGAGTAACAGGTAGATATAAATATGGCCATCACTAAAATATAATAGAATGGTTTTGCCAAGTGAAGTAACGCACATGAAATATTTCACTTATATTTTATTTTTTGTCAGTTCTATTTCTGTTTTCTCTTGTGTTTAGTCAATACAGTAAAAGACAATTTTCTGATTAAACAATACCTCAGATGCTAAACAGTTCTTTTTATTTGTTTACATTGGTAGTGCACAGTACCTAGTGCACAGTAGTGTCTAAAAGCATAACCACATCAGGCAAAACTGCACGTAGATCACTCTGGATTTTGAAGATTTTTGCTTCTCACAGAGATTTTTATTTGAAGATATGGAGCAGTATTTACATTTTACTAATAGTTAATAATTGGGAGGGGGAATTTTAAGTAAATAAACTCCTTGAAATAGGAAATTTTTACTTTTATGTTAGCTTAACGTCTTGCTCAGCACTTTTAAATTTTCTTGCAAGAATAACTTTCTATCCACTACTTTATGATAATTTAATCACCCTTCTATTGTGAACCTAGCTATTCTCATTTCATAAATATTGCACATTTACTTCCAATATACCAGTTCCTTGAAGATCGGCATTGGAACTCGTGTTTTTTAACTGAAAACAATTGGCAGATTTTATTTCCACACCATTTTCACATAAGAGGTGTTAACAGTATAATGCTAACATTTTGCATGAGTTCCTGGGATTATAAATTCATCATGTTAAAGTTTCATTGGTTTCATCTTAATTGAGACTTGCCTTTAAATACTTTCTGTGTTTTCTGTAGAAGTTACTCTATATGTCTTCAAAAACCTGACTGGTCTAGAAAAATGACTCTCTGAGACAGCCATGTTTCTTATGTTTTTTTGTTTTTGTTTTTTTAAAAAAAGACAAAACAGCAATAAACGTTTTAGCTCTTTAATGAGCAAAGATCATGTCTCTTAGCATTGGACTAATAGTCATTATTATCTTTATTTCACGCAATGACCAGTGACATGGCCAAGATGTACAAAGTTGTTTCCATCAAGTAGTATACAATTTTTTTTGTATAATAAGCTTTCATTCTTGAAAAAGAGTAACTGAAAAGAAAGGTTTCTGTTACTGCAGTTAGTTTGTCAGAGAAAGTTCTTTGCATTATCTTACAAACTATCAAAATTGCTAGTCATCTGAAAAAATGTAAAAAAAAATCACATAACTTTAGTCTAATAGAAATATAGTACAGGTAAGAGAGAAAGTATTTATCAGGATGTGCTCTTTAAGTCCATCTCAATTTTCTTTAATATAAATGTACATCTGATTACATATACAAACATTTGGAAAGGTCTGTGATATACTGTTACTGGTAAACAACAGGGGGATGAAGAGTTTCCTGTGGTCTTAGAATATTCATTTGAAATCACACACATACGTGTAAGACTAAAATCCTCCAGATGTTGACTCTCATTCTAGGTTCTGTATCTAGGTTGCACTCTACTGAGATTGCGTGAGTAAATTCCAGTGATGAACCTCAGTGAGAAAGATCAGTGATGTGAGGTGGGACATAACTTTATGTTGAATTATTATTAGTAAACATTTTGTCATGCAACATGAGTAAATCAATTAACTGAGAACTGTAATCAGAGTGGTAACTGGGGGCATCCTCATATCGTAAAAGACTTGCAAGTAACTCTTTGGACACACTTCACCTGACCAAAAGGAACAAAATACAGAGTAATGAAAACCACAGCAAATTATAGCTCCTGTAACACATGTCCAGTTAGGGTAATATTTCTATAAATTATTTAGATGGGAATGAAAAGAACACTAAAAACACAGGAAGTTTTTTTCCTAGGATTCATTTCAGTGAGTATTCACCACTACACCTATAGTTTCTTCAAATACCTTGAATAACTAATTCCTTTTGTTATCAATATGACAGTGACTTATTTTATTGTAATTACTTTTGCCCCTTAAAAATCTTCTTTAGTTTCTGCCAATTGAAGGAGGAAGCTTCTATTAAAAACTCCAATGGGATGAGAAGAATTTTAATTACGGCTTAATCAGCAGCACAGCCACCAAGCATATAAATTATCATGCACATCGTGCTAAAAATAATCCAGTTTCCTTTATCCCCACAACTTTATACTGACAGCACTTATGTGATAATGTTGTACCTGCCAGTCTTTAAACTTCTTTGTTTTACTGGCAAATTTCAGCATGAGCCTCCGCTAAGGCCATTAACAGCATTGGTGCTTTGTGTACTTATCCAAATATGTAAATATGGTCTACACAATAAAACAGCTCCAAATAAAAACTGGTGAAAATTATCTGACATTCCATTGGTGTGTCCCTTGTGCATATTCATGGTTGTTTTTTGATTTTTGTATTTTATATTTCAGACATAGTTCTTTCCTGTTTGGTGTTCCACATGCCTAATTCCATTATGTAACATAAATCTTCAAAAAATTAATTCTTGAATGTGAATGAAAAAGTATCATTCAGGACAATTGCTTCAAGCAATTGAAATTCGTTTTTAAAGTTGATTTGTGTATATGTACAATTCACTTTTTCCAAAACCCCCAAAATTCTTGATATGTATATTCACATAATATTCCTCCTTATTTAAATAGTAAGAGTCTTGTAGGTTGAAAGCCAAGGAATCTTCAGTAATCTTTTACTGCAATCCATCAAAAAAATAGAGTTTGTTTCTCTTATCTGGCTATACCCTGGTTGTTGAATGTGAATGGGGGTGGGAGTGTGGATGGGGCAGAGTATTGTTCTGTCCTCCAGTAAATGTATTGAATGTGTGTAGGGGCTGAATCCCTGGTATAGTGTTGGGAATCATTGTAATGGTGTTGGGTGTCATTAAGGGAACATCATCAGGTGACCTCCTCATAGCTAGTGTGTAATCTGGGGGGCAGGCGGTCCGAAGAACCACCTCATGTGGATGGATGGACTCACATTCATGATCCAAATCAGTGTGCTTCATTTGGAGGGACATGATCTCCTCTTCTTGTGCATGGGTCAGATCATTAGTAGTCGTGCGCTGAGGGCTACATCTCCTGTGAACGTCATGTCTCCTCTTATCCTTTTTGTAGTACAGGGCTGCGAAGGCCAGGATGTTCAGAAAGAGCAGTGAAGCTCCAACTGCAATAGTGACGCTCAGCTCTGTTGAGTAGTCCCTTTGATCCACTGAAAATGGGCTCGGTTGTTGTTTGGGATCATCCTGCTTGGCAGTGGGAAAGGCTGATGTGACAGGTACAGAATTTTTTCTTGTAGGTCTGAAAGTGATGTCAGTTGATGGCACTTTAGTTGTCGTTGAGGTATACTGAGAAATGTCATTGAGATTATGCAGATGAGGTACCAGTTCCAACCAGAGGTTCACCTTATTGGCTCTGTAATGTTCTTTAACTCTTGGTTTTAATCCAATATGGAGATAAAGTTGGTCTTTCTGGGAATATCTGGTCCATGCTACTTCTTCAAAACGGTTGGGTTTGGTATGGATGAATTTCGTGTCTTGAGGGACTGGTTGATTTGGGTCACTAGAAAAGAAAAGAGAAATTATGAGAAAAAATGCCTTTATTCTTTTAAAATCAAAATAGCACTACTTTAACATCTAATTGATGAGGTAGTCAGCAGGCTTTAGACTGTGTTTAACACAACTTGTGTCAGCCTAGAAATATCAATCCCATCGCAAGCAGATTGTTGGATGATAGTGCAGGTAAATCTCACATTCTTGTTCTCTCTACTCATGGGCTGCTATATACACAAAGATTTAAAAATTCATATATTGGGAGTTCCTGTCATGGCTCAACAGGTTAAGAATCCATGAGGATGCAAATCTGATTCCCTGGCCTTGCTCAGTGTGTTAAGGATCCGGTGTTGCCATAAGATGTGCTGTAGGTCGCAGATGCAGTTCCAATCTGGTGTTTCTGTGGCTGTGGTATAGGCTGTCAGCTGTAGCTCCTATTTGACCCCTAGACCAGGAACTTCCATATGCCATGGGTGTGGCTGTAGAAAGAAAATAATTCAAATGCACATGAGTTGTCTCATAAGGAAACTAGCAGAGACAGCGGTGTAAAAAAACTTGGGGTTTGGAATTGGTAGATGAGGAACTGATCCTGAATCTGCTATATATGAGACATATGGACATCTGTATGAAGCTTTCATAGCCTAAGGTCCCTTTTCTGTAAAATAGGATTATGGTACCTGACCTGCCCGCCTCACAAGGTAGTTGGGAGCACCAAAGAGTATACAGCACTGTCAATTGAAAATCTCTACAAAATAAGATTTGCCATTACTGAATGACAAGAAGTCCTGTGTAATTATTGAGTAATGCAATAAAGGTCTAAGTCTTTAATAAGGCTTACAAAGTAAGAACTAATAAAACAATGCTTTTTGAAGCACCACAAATATAGAGTTTAGAATAAAGGAACTTAATATTGGTATTAACCTGTCAAATTAAATAATTTGGGCACAAAATATGTACTTTAAGTGCTTAAATGGATACTTTCATGAAACTATCACAAACTTCATTTCTTAGGTACATACCCAGTTTTAGCAAAATTTGTCCAGTATGTCATTACGACTGCACTCAGCATCACATCATTTTTGGAGAAATTGCAAGGAAATAACTCTGTAGGTCCAATCATGGGGATTCCTAGCACATAGGGAACCTCATCTCCATGAGCTGCATCAGCCCAAGCTGGAACCTGATCTGTTTGGCAATGATGGTAAAAGGCATAGAAATATGTGGGTGAACCAAAGTTTGAGTGAAGATCTGCTGTAGCTACAGCTGGTGCCACCCACTGATGGTCCGTAAACAAAGCCAGTAATGTCTTCCTTCTGGTTTCAGGGTTATGACGGTCAGCCCAGTCGGTATACATGAATTTAATGGTTTCTCTCAAAACGTCTTTGCCTTCAGGATATCCATATAAATTATCAACGAAATTGGAAACAGCAAAGTCAAAGTCACTAGCAGATATACCATCATCACTATCTACTATATTTTCAACAAATTTTAACCCTTCCCCTTGGTTAACCCCTAACATTATATCATAGTTGAGAAACTCTCCTTGCTCCATCAATATCTGAGGGTCATCTGGTATTACATCACCATCAATCACAGGTCCAAAGGCTATGTGGTATCTTGCTGGTTGAATATCTTGGTCAACAAGTTCTTTGTAAGGCTTCTTCTGTAGGCATTCTACTAACTCTACTGTATCTGAAACATTGCAACCAACTTTTGTGGCCAGCATTCTAGCATATTTTGCAGGTTGGAAACTAACAGCCCAGCTGGAAAGGGCTGTTCCACTTTGAGCTATTGCTCGTTGAAAAAGTCCTATGGGAAAACAAACAACAAAGAGTTTCAGATGACCTTTGATAATGTTGTGGTAAAACAATAAAATCTTATATTTTAGATGTATATATAAAAATCCAGATATGATCAAGAAACAAGGAAATAGAGACATTTTTTACTTAAGAGAAGGTACATAAAGACATTTTTTTTGCTTAAGAAAAGGTACATGAAGTCATAAAGTCATCCCCAGGGTATAATGAAGAGGTGGACCTGAGTCTTCTGCTTTGAGTAGCAATTACTTTGGGAGTAAGAGATCTAAAATTTACACTGTCTCAAAAAGGCAGGAAGCACAGAGAGAAGGAAAATGTGTAAATACTATTGTAAAAAGCCCCCCAGATTTATTTGCTAACCATGTAAACACCTACATTATTATTACAGCCAACCCAAAGAGGCCAACACTCTCCGTTTAACTCTTCAGACTTTGTATTGTCTTTTGAGGATATTCCCTCCAACTGGCTGCATGTATCTTTCTTTGGAATGGATCGCTGTTGTTTATTTAATCAGATTTTATTTGACAAAAAATTGTTGAGTCATTATATAACTACCAGGGCAGGCAATTTGCTAATACCCTGGGGATGGCCCTAAAGGCGTACACAACAGAATATCACTTCAGATATGTCCTTTCCAGCTCTTTATGTCAGACACACTATACTGAATATTCATCTTTCAGAAGAAGACATAACATTTGAAGTACTTTCATGAAATTAAAGAATAAACCATCAGCAGAAGGATGGGGGTGATTTATCTTTTTCACAGTTGAATGTGCACTGCTATATTTTGTCATAAAAGATGAAAAGTACATGGTCCATTGCTTTTCACTTAATTACATTTAAGAATTATAAATCATAGTCTGAAATGCAGTTTGATAAGAGCCTCATGCCATTCAAATTTATAAATGAACTTTATTCATTAAGGTATTTTCTAATAAAATTCTTGTTTTAAAAATATAGCATCTTAAAAATTACATTTTTTGTCAATTTCTAAATACAGCTTTGCAGTTCAGTTATTCAAACACATGCTCAATCATTCGTATGTGTTAATGTGTAACACAAAGGTGTTAAAGCAATGACTGAATTCGAAGCAAAGCTTTCACTTTATTCTCCAAACACATATATGCATTCAAAATGTCTGTAATATGTTTCTAGATAATTCAAAAAATATTTCAAAAAGTCAAGCAATACTAATTTAAATTTGTTGTGGTTTCTGACATCTTTATGAGCACACTTTTAGTCTGCTAGAGCAAAGTTTGCCAGAGCAAATACTATGAATACTGATGATTTTAAAATATTATAAAGGCTATGTATTTTGCCAGCATTTGCTCAGAGAAAGATTTTACTGCTTAAAAACTTTACAGCTAAAATAAGATTTCTATAAGATTTTTCCCATTTTAGGGACTTAATGATGTTAACTAAATTACCAAGAAAGGTTTTGAGGACAAAACATATGTTTAATATGGTCTGAAAAATGCCTCTAGACAGTATTGCAGAAAGCTATATATTTTATCATAAGTGAGAGTGCTTGCTATGTGTGATTGACTCCTGATAGAGGTCTGAGCATTGTTGCAGCCCTGGGAAGTTTCCAGACTTTAAAGTCTATGTCTGCAATGGAATTAGATGATTTTAAGACCTCTTCTGAGCATCTCCTGGGCAAATCAGGCAGCTTCATTAAGTGGAGACAGGCTTAGGACTAGATCAAATGTAAGTCCATTTGTCTAGCCAGGAATGGACAGACTTTCTTGAAAAGTGTGATGGACTGCTATATTTTCAGTTTGCTTGCATAGCCACTTGCCACTGTTTACCACACCATGGACTGATAAATAGCAATGCTAGCTGATGAGCTAACTGATTCGTCTCTATCGAATGCTAGTCTTACACTGGCTCAAAATGGCTTTGGTGCCCATGGTCACTTTACATTTAGAGAAAGTTTTAGAAAAAAAATCAGGATAAATAGCATTTGAGACCAAATGACCCTAAAGAAGTCTGAACAGATTTTCTAATGTTATCCTAAATAAGTATAGCCCTCAGGCTAAAACAATCTAATTTGTTCAATTAAGAAAAATAACAACAACAAAGTTTGTTATTTCAAAATGTCATTTCACCATATACTAAAATCTCTATACAGCTGAAAGTGTTCTCATATATATTTTGTCATCTTGAATCAGAACTCTGCTAATATAAATGTGATGCTACATATACTGACTGTAAATTAAGTCTATGATAATATATGATTCTCCAAAAATATAAACGCACTTAATGACTTATTTTAAAGTTTCACAATAATGTCTCTTTGAAAACCAAAAATTAATATTCTGTCTCGTGTTCATATCATAAAACTCAGTCTTACAAATTAAGATGCTTCATGAATTATAACTGACAAAAAGTATACTTAATATATATAAAATGACAATGGAAAAACATAATACAATATGGTCTACGTTGATGTGTATTCTCTTTCTTCCTACCTATTATGTATGTATAATGGAGAGAAAGTATTTGTTTTACAGACTTCAACAAAACACTTCTGTTCTTATGGATATTTCAAATTTGTAATGCTATTAGAATGGGTGACTAAACTCAATAAAATGGAAGTCCATAAAGACCAACGTGATGAGCCTTGGGAAGGCATTTTGGAAAAAGGGCGTCAAGGCCAGAAAATGGAGACAAGAACAATATATCATGGGTTTAAGCAGCCTCAGTGCTCCACGCTGCTTTGCAGTATTCAGGGGGAAAAAAAATCATACTCTTGGAGTTGAAAATAGAAAAAGTACAAATTCCAACATATTTTTCTTTTTAATTTAAAGCTCTACTGGTGATCTCAATGCTTTGACAATTTTGGATCATGCATGCAAAATAATCAAACATCCATGTTCTACTCAGACAATAAGTGAAAGTCATGTTTCCACACAAATGAGTTTACAACTCCTTCCTTATCTTCATACTAGAAAATGATTTAAAATGCCTACTATCTAGAAAAGAGATTATATACAAGCCTTGCATATATATATATATATATATATATATATATATATATATATACACATACACACATATACATATATATATATATATCCTTGTCCTTGATTTTATTTACTGAATAAAAAGAGATAACAGAATTGTGAACATCTTTGATTTTCCCAAAAACCACGCTTTGGAGGAAAGAAAAGTAATTGTAATGCTAATTATTCTTAAGTGTGCTTGCAAGGACATCCATACCAAGCTTCACAGTAGACAAAGAAAACAGTTTGACAAAAATTTAAACATGCATAGAGAAGCTGAAGAAACAAAGTTTTAAACAGTTACTGAGTTCAACCTAACACTTAGTTCGAACAGAGAAATATATACAGAGCATCACATACTACTGATGGTGGTGGCATGCAGACACCAAAATTGTCAAAATTTGCAACCTGCATAATACCTTTGGTTGAATTGCTCCAACGGTTACCTTCAGAATAATGGGATAAAGTCAGCAGATTGACACATGAACCCCCAGCGCCAGATCCAAAAACAGTGATTCTTAAGGGGTCACCACCAAAGAATCCAATATTCTCACTAGTCCATCTTAAAGCCTGTATGAGATCAAGGAGTCCATAGTTTCCTTTTGCAGCCTGATCCCCTGTGCTCAAGAAACCTAGGAAATAGAAATAAAAAGACATCATAGGACACCCTTTTGAGTTGACATGAATCAAATAGACATCAAATTTAAATACAGTGGAAGCCCGTGCTCATCAGGATGAGTACAATCCAAATTCTTCAGTAAAAATTATTTCCCACCAGAATAAAATAACTTATTTTAAAAAGAATAGCAGAGACTAAAATCTGAAAAATGACATTTATCTTCCCCAAATGTTATCCAGGTAGCAGATAACAGGGGGCAGATAAAGAGAATGAAAACATTCTAAAGACCGCAAGAGAGACATTCTAGAGACCAACTTGCTTGGCAAAGATATTTGGGATAGTGTCATAGGTGTACGAAAATGTGTTGTTTTGCATAAATGCTATAAGTTCTCAAGTTGCTTGTCATCTAACATGGTTGGAATTATACCTGGCAGAGTGGCAAGATATGAGGGAATAGAGCAGGGATATTTTTCTAAGACTCGTGCATAAAATTATATGCAATTCTTTGCACGTAGATGTATATGCACATTTTTATTGATGATGGGCCATGGTTAACAAATACTCACTGTCCTAGAGTTGAGATTACATTTTGGAATGACTTAAATACCAAACTGAGGACATTGGCTCAATTAGAGAACAGTGTAGAATAATTCAAAACTTTAGAAAAGTTATGCTTCATATTTCTTTGATGCCCAAAGCTCTGTTTTATAGTAAATTTAATAAAAAGAGGAATACATGTTGAATAACAGAATGGAGGTGGGGAGAGTTACAAAGACCTAAAGTGACAAGAGTGGGAAAGGCAATTGAAAAAAGTATGGCTAGCATAAAAATTAATAAACAGAACATCAATTAAAATAGAGCTGGGAAGTCAGAAAGGGGAGCTTTCATGCCCTCTGACAATAGCAAAGCTCAACAGAAAGAAGAAAAACTTTCCTCACCTGTCAGGAGCTCAGCCAATGAGAGATTCTCACAATTCAGCCAATGAAAAGTCACTATACTTCATACTGTCAATTTCTCCAATGGACTCTTTGTTTACAACAGTCCTCCCAGTTTCCTGTCCCCCTTTTTAAAAAGTTCTCACCTCCTTGCTGTGATGGAACTTACATGGTTGTGGAACACATATTGAAAAAATTTTTTTTTTCTTCTTTGGCCACCCCATAGCAGATGTAGTTCTGCAAGCCACAGTTGTGACCTAAGCCATAGCTACAGCAATGCAGGATCCTAAACCCACTGTTCTGGGCCCGGGATTGAACCTATGTCCCAGTTCTCCCAAGAAGCTGCTGATCCCCTTGCAACATAGCGGGAACTCCCACAAATTGAAATTTTGGTTGATCCCAAACAATTCCGTTTTATTGGAGAAATAGTTGGTGGTCTATTTGTTTTAGGTCAACATTTGGTGGCTTGCATGGGGATCCAGAGAAGACCCCTGTGGACTTCCAGGCTGGTGGCAAACATGTGTGATACCCACATTGAGCCCACTGCTGCTCACTGTTTTCTCGAAGACCCTGGGGCTTTCTTATGGACCCAAGCTTCTGCTTTATTTTCATTTTGAAGCTCTCCAGGTTTTATTTAAGATCTATTTTAAGGCTTTGTCCTTTCTGGTTAAGACTGTTCTGTATGTAAGTACTTGTTTGGCACTTCTGCTTGATTTTGGAAATCTAGCTTTTTGAATTGAAACTGTGTTCACCTTCAGCAGGATTCCTTATGAAACAGGGCTGTTTCTTCTGGAAGTGTCTAACCTTTAGCCCATCCCATTACGAACAAGGGCTGTTGCATTAGAACTGTGCTGGTTCAACTTTGGCCCAATTCATTTTGGAATAGGGGCTTTTCTATTGGCACTGAACTATTAAGCCTTCAGCTTTACTCCCTTGGAACTGGGCCATTCCATTAGGGCTATACTGAGCAGAATTTGGACTGGTTTTTTTGGGACTAGACTGTTCTCTTAGACCTGGCTGCTATTACACATGCAGGCTGTTTGGATCGTTTGAGTTGCTTGAGCTATTTAGGCTGTTTGAAAATTATTCTTTTACTCTAGGTAGAAACCTTAGAAAACGTATCCTGGTTATCTAAATATTTTGAGCATGCCCCATCTACAGGGACCTTGGCAAATTTTATGATTAGAAAACTATAGTCCTGGAGTTACTGTTGTGGCTCAGTGGTAACGAACACAATGAACCATTCCATGAGGACCTGGGTTCAATCCCTCACCTCACTACCTCACTTAGGGGGTTAAGGATCTGATGTTGCCTTGAGCTGCAGATGCAGTTCAGATCCTGAGTTGCTGTGGCATAGGCTGGCAGTTGCAGCTCCGATTGGACCTTCAGGCTGGGAACTTTCATATGCCATGGGTTTAGACCAATAAAACAAAACAAAAAAAATGCAAAAAAATCTACAGTCCTTCCTCATGTACATGTCTAAATAAATGGACCAACCTAACCAAGGCAATTTATAATATCAACGGCCATTATGGGGAATTTTTGAAATCCCCAATCTTACTTTCCTTTTTTTTTTCTTTTGTGGCCACACTTGTGCATGCAGAAGTTCCAGGGCCAGTGACTGAAACCTAGCCACAGCAGTGACCTGAACTGCTGAAGTGACAACATCAGATCTTTAAACCCCTGTGTCACAAAGGAACTCCCAAGCTACTTTTCTTAAAACTGAATAAGACAGCCATAGGTCTAAAGTTTCCAATAACTGAATGCAATGCCTATTTCAATTGGTATTTTGAAGGTTTCAAATGTTATCAGGAGCCTAAAATTTCTTCTGCAAAATAAAATTTTAAGATTAACTGAGGCCAACAATTAATGAAAGATGAAATTACTTCTGAAGCCTCATGCTCCTTTCCTGATTTCTTTGTCTTAGACCCTGCCTCTGGCATCATCTTCCTCCTTCCCCTCTATACCACCTATACCTCCTCTATATCCTCAATTCCTCTGTACTAATTCTCTTGCCAAACTTCCCTTTTCCCCTGAAACTCAATCCACCCTCCTTTCCTCTGAACCTATCAGGATCTGTTCCTTTAAAATTAAGCTTTCTGAGGATCCAGGGGCTAAACCTGTAGTTTCTTATAGACCCTAGACTAAAGCTGTACTGTAAGTCATAGTCAAAGATTTTCCCAAAGCAGACAAAGATCCTCACAGAATTACTGAAGAATTTAATACAACCACTCAAACTTATCATCCTGGTTTCTCTGATTTACATCAGTTAGCTCATATGCTTGTTAGTGAAAGTCAGACCTAGTATTGAATGAAAACCGCTAATTGGGAAAATCTGAACCTTCTCTAGAGTTACAACTGAGATCAGCCTCCTTACTTACTATCTGATCCGGTCCAGGAAATCACTGGATGACTTCATCAGGCAACTCCTAGGGATTTTCCAAAGCCTGTTCTCTGGATAAAATTCAGGCTCACATAAACAAAATTCTGACGAAACTTGTCATGTCTCTTACAATTGACTTCAGATAATTTTTAGAGAAAATTCAGATATTCCTTCAGATGGTGATTCTACCCTGGTAGCTTTTAACTCTATGTTTATGAATTGGCTGAACCGGGACTTTTCCCTTCTAGTAAAAAGAATCAGGATGGAATGGGAAACTAAGATCACTCAAGACTTAGTTAATGGGGCACTTAGTTAATCTCTTGCACTCTGGAGGAGTCACCTAAAAGGAAGACCTCCAAAATTCTTAATCTTCAACTCCAGCAGAGGAAGGCCCCTAAACAAAATCAAAATTGTCCTGGTTTCTGCTATTATTGAAAAGAGGAAGAACATTGGAGGAGAGATTGTTACAAATTTAAGTGCTGTAGGTGTCTTCAGTCTAACAAGCCTTTCTACATTCCTATTCTCAATGATAAAACTCCAAGGAATTGCAGGGGCTCTTCCCAGTCCTCCCTCTTGATCAGTCTGGAGAAGTATTTCTTCAGATTGGATATGAATCTCTTACAGTCCTAAATGATACTGAAGTCATTCTCTCTATGCTCAATTCAACTACTATAAAAATCCTCTGATTTGGGGTTTAAACGGTGGGGCTGAACATCAAGAGTTTCCCTTCTCTGAATCTGTTCCCTTTTGCTTTAGCCCTTTGAGAGATATGTGTCCTTTTCTCCTTAGTTCCTCCACTCTTATCCATGTATTAGGTGGAGACTTCTTAGAGAAATATCATGCTGGAATTTCTCTCACAAAAAGGGAGAGACAATTCTAGAACTTTACAGTAGTCATCAAAGTAACCCATCAGGGGAACTAAGTTACCCTTTGATATCTTTTATTTGTGCTGTCTCTGATGGTACTCCAGCTGATTCCAGAAACTGATTGTCCTGTTTGAATCAGCTACTACCTTCCTTCTGGCAAAATCTCCAAATGATGTTGGCAAATTCACAGTGCACCTCGAGATTCAAATAGATCTTTCAGAACTTCTTTGCAGAACTAGCCAATACCCTACAAGTACAGAAGTTGTGATGCCCATAGTAGATTATAAGGCTCAAGACCTTATTTTCCCTTGTACTAACCCATGGAAGACTCCTGTCTTATTAATGAGAAAATGTAAGGGCTGAGGGTAGAAGTGTGTCCAGAACCTATGAGCAATAAACTGTTATCTCTGGCATACTATTAGTCTTTTTTTTTAATTTTTGATTTTCCTATTACAGTTGATTTACAATGTTGTGTCAATTTCTTCTGTGTAGCAAAGTGACCCAGTCATGCATATATATATATATTCTTTTTCTCATATTATCCACCATCATGTTCCATCACAAGTGACTGGAAATACTTCCCTGTGCCAAACAGCAGGATCTCATTGCTTACCCACTCCAAATGCAATAGTTTGCATTTAATAACCCCAAACTCCCAGGCCATCCCATTCCCTCCTCATCCCCCTTGGCAACCACAAGTCTGTTCTCCAAGTCAATGAGTCTGTTTCTTTTCTGTAGGTAGTTTTGTTTGTGCCATATATTAGATTCCAGATATAAGTGATATCATACGGTATTTTTTCTTCTTTCTGATTTACTTCACTTAGTATGAGAGTCTCTAGTTCCATCCATGTTGCTGGAAATGGCATTATTTTGTTCTTTTTTTGACATTTTATTTTATTTTTTAATTTTATTTTTCCATTATAGCTGGTTTACAGATTTCTGTCAGTTTTCCAACTGCACAGCATGGTGACCTGGTTACACATACATATATAGATTCGTCACAAGTGATTAGACATGGTTCCTGGTGCTATACATCAGGATCTCCTTGCTTTTCCATCCCAAA
>PVHT021183693.1:30296441-30307180 GCA_004024745.2 Catagonus wagneri | reverse complement strand
GTTCTCCAAGTCCGTGATTTTCTTTTCTGTTGGAAGGTTCATTTGTGCAGTACATTACATTCCAGATATAAGTGATATCATACGGTAGTTGTCTTTCTCCTTCTGACTTACTTCACTCGGTATGACGGTCTCTAATTCCATCCATGTTGCTTCAAATGGCATTGTTTTATTCTTTTTTATGGCTGAGTAGTATTCCATCGTGTATATATTCCACATCTTCTTAATCCAATCATCTGTCGATGGACATTTGGTTTGTTTCCCTGTCTTGGCTATTGTGAAGTGTGCTGCAATGAACATGTGTGTGCAAGTGTCTTTTTCAAGGAAAGTTTTGTCTGGATATATGCCCAAGAGTGGGATTGCTGTGTCATATGGTAGTTCTAGGTATAGTTTGCTAAGGTACCTCCATACTGTTTTCTATAGTGGTTGAACAAGCTTACATTCCCACCAACAGTTCAGGAGGGTTCCCTTTTCTCCACACTCCCTCCAGCATTTGTTGTGTGTGGACTTTTTTTTTTTTTTGTCTTTTTGCCTTATCTAGGGCTGTACCCGTGGCATATGGAGGTTCCCAGGCTAGGGGTCTAACAGGAGCTGTAGCCACCAGTAATGCAGGATCTGAGCCTTGTTTCCAACCTACACCACAGCTCATGGCAATGCCGGATCCTTAACCACTGAGCAAGGCCTGGGATCGAACCCACAACCTCATGGTTCCTAGTCGGATTCATTAACCACTGAGCCACGACGGGAACTCCTGTTCTTCTTTTTCTAATTCATTTAGGTCGTGGGTTAAGCTGTGGATTTGAGATTTTTCTTCTTTTTTGAGGAAGGTCTGTATTGCTATGAATTTCACTCTGAGCACTGCTTTTGCGGCATCCCATAGATATGGAGTGGTTCTGTCTTCATTATCATTTGTCTCAAGGTATTTTTCAATTTCCTTCTTATTTTCCTCATTTACCCATTCATTTTTTAGTAGCATGTTGTTTAGTCTCCATGTACTGTCTTTTTTCTCATTTCCTTTCCTCTGGTTGATTTCTAGTTTCATGCCTTTGTGGTCAGAGAAGATACTTGAAATAATTTTTATACTCTTAAATTTGTTGAGGGTAGATTTGTGCCCCAGTATGTGATCTATCCTTGAGAATGTTCCATGTGCACTTGAGAAGATGTATATTCTGATTCTTTTGAATGTAATGTCCTGAAAATGTCTGTTAGGTCTAACTTTTCTATTGTGTCATTTAGGATCTCTCTTATCTTACTGATTTTCTACCTAGAGGATCTATCCATTGATGTGAGTGGAGCATTAAACTCTCCTTCTATTACTGTATTCCCATCTGTTTCTCCTTTTAAGTCTGATAGTACTTGTTGTAGGTACTTGGGTGCTCCTATATTAGGGGCATTTATGTTGATTATTGTAATATCCTTTTCTTGAATGGATCCTTTAACCATTATATAGTGTCCTTCTTTGTCTTTCTTTATGGCCTTCATCTTAAAGTCTATTTTGTCTGATATGAGTATTTCAACTCCTACTTTCCTTTCTTGTCCATTGGCATGAAATATCTTTTCCCATCTCTTCACTTTCATCTATCTGTGTCATTTGCCCTAAGGTGAGTCTCTTGTAGGCAGCAGATTGTAGGTTTTTGCTTTTTTATCCAGTCTGCCACTCTGTGTCTTTTGATTGGAGCATTCAGTCCATTGACATTTAAGGTGATTATTGATAGATATATATTTATTGCCATTTTAGACCTTGTTTTCTAGTTGATTCTATGTTTCTCTTTTCTTCTGTTCTTTTTTTGGTTGGATGGTTTCCATTTATTTTATGCTTGAATGCTTTTCTTTTCAGTATTTGTGGATGTGATGTTCCATTTTGATTTGTGGTTGCCCTGTTTTTTAAATACGTTAGCACCTTCTTATATCTGCTTGCTCTAGCCTGATAGCCATATAAGCTCAAACACATCATTCAAAAACAAAATTTTAATTAAAAAAAGAGACCATATTTTATTTTTCCCTCCCCATAATGTATGATTTTGTTGTCTTTTTTAATTTTTTTTTTAGCATCTTCATGTTTAGATCTGGCTTATCTGAGTGATTGCTTTCCATTTGTGGTTTCTAACATTCTATTTCTTACTTTTTACTTTTTTTTTTAATAGGAACCCTTGCAGCATTTCTCTTAGAAAGGGTTTAGTATTGCTGTACTCTTTTAGCTTTTGTTTTTTGGAGAAATTCTTTATTTCCCCTTCTATTTTAAATGATATTTTATCTGGGTAGAGTATTCTAGGTTGCAAATTTTTTCCTTTCAGCTCTTTAAATATATCTTGCCACTCCCTTCTGGCCTGTAGTGTTTCTGTAAAGAAATCAGCTGACAGCCTTGTGGGGGATCCCTTATAATTAACACTTTGATTTTCTCTTGCTGCCTTTAGGATCCTGTCTTTATCTTTAATTCTTGACATTTTCATTATAATATACCTTGGTGTGGGTCTGTTTGGGTTCAACTTGTTAGGGGCCCTCTGTGCTTCCTGTATCTTGATGTCAGATTCCTTCAGATTTGGAAAGTATTCAGACATAATTTCTTCAAATATATTTTCAATCCCCTTTTCTTTTTCTTCTCCTTCTGGAATTCCTATTATGCATGAATTGGGCTGATTTATATTATCCCATAGATCTTTCTCTTTCTGACTTACTTCATTTAGTATGAGAGTTTCTAGTTCTGCTATGTTACTGAAAATGGCATTATTTTGTTCTTTTTTATAGCTGAGTAGTGTATCATTGTGTATAAATACCACATCTTCCTAATCCCTTCATCTATCAGTACCTATTTAGGTTGTTGCCATGTCTTGGCTATTGTAAATAGTGCTTCAGTGAAAATATATATTTCATGTTATCTTTTTCAATGTAAGTTTTTTCCAGATATTTGCCCAGGAGTAGGAGTGCTGTGTCATATGGTAGTTCTTTATTTAGAGAACTATGAGGTACCTCTACACTGTTTTCCAAAGTGGTTGTACCAATTTACATTCCCACCAGCAGTGTAGGAAGATGCTCTTTTCTCTATGGCCTCTCCAGCATTTGTTATTTGTTCATTCATTAGTGATGGCCATTTTGACAGGTGTGAGATGGTACCTCATTGCAGTTTCGATTTGCATTTCTCTAATAATTAGTGATGTTGAGCATTTTTAAATGTGCCTGTTGGCAATCTGTATATCTTCTTTGGAGAAATGTCTCTTCAGGTCTTCTGCCCATTTTTTTATTGGGTTGTTGGTTTTTATGCTGTTAAGTTGTATAAGTCCTTCGTAAATTTTAGAGATTAAGCCTTTGTCAGTTGTATCCTTTGAAACTATTTTTTTCCATTCCATAGGTTGTCTTTTTTTATTCTTTTTTTTTCTTAGTTTTCTTTTCTGTGTAAAAGTTTGTCAGTTTCATTAGAGCCCATTAGTTTATTTTTTCATGTTAAGATTTAGGCAAAACAATTTTTTCTATTACTTAATGAATTTTATTACATTTATGGGTGTACAAAAATCATCACAACCAAATTTTATAGCATTTCCATCTCAAACCCTCAGTGCATCCCCCACCCCCCAACTTGTTTCATTTGGAAACCATAAGGTTTTCAAAGTCTGTGAGTCAGTATCTGTTCTGCAAAGAAGTTCATTGTGTCCTTTTTTTAGATTCCACATGTAAGTGGTAACATTTGGTGTTGGTGTCTCATTGTCTGACTGACTTCACTTCACATGATAATTTCTAAGTCCATCCATGTTGCTATAAATGCTGTTATTTCATTATTTTAATTGAGTAATATTCCATTGTGTATAATTACCAAATCTTCCCTATCCACCCCTCTGTTGATGGACATTTAGGTTGTTTCCATGACTTGGCTGTTTTATAGAGTGCTGCAATGAACACCGTTAGTTTATTTTTGCTTTATTTCTGTTGTCTTGGGAGATGGACCTAAGAAGACATTTGTTCAGTTGATGTCAGAGAATGTTTTTCCTATGTTCTCTTCTAGGAGTTTGATGGTATCTTGTCTTATGTTGAAGGCTTTAAGCCATTTCGAGTTTATTTTTGTGCATGGTGTGAGGGTATGTTCTGGCTTCACTGATTTACATGAAGTTGTCCAGTTTTCCCAGAACTACTTGCTGAAGAGACTGTCTTTATCCCATTTTATCTTCTTGCCTTCTTTGTCAAAGATTAATTGACCATAGGTACCTGGGTTTATTTCTGGGTTCTCTATTCTGTTACATTGTTCTCTATATCTGTTTTAGTACCAGTACCACACTGTCTTGATTTCTATGGCTTTGTAATATTGTTTAAAGTCTGGGAGAGTTATGCCTCCTGCTTGCTTTTCATTCTTCAGGATTGCTTTGGCAATTCTGGGTCTTTTATGGTTCCATACAAATTTTTGGATTGGTTATTCTAGTTCTGTGAAAAATGTCATGGGTAATTTGATAGGGATTGCATTGAATTTGTAGATTGCTTTGGGTAGTATGGCCATTTTAACAACATTAATTCTTCCAACCCAGGAGTATGGAATATCTCTCCATTTCTTTGAATTCTTTTTAGTTTAGTTTCCTTGATTAATGTTTTATACTTCTTAGCATATAAGTCTTTTAACTCCTTAGTCATGTTTATTCCTAGGTATTTACTTATTTTTTGGGGGTGTGATTTTAAAAGGTATTGTATTTTATATTCCTTTTCTAATATTTCATTGTCAATATACAGAAATGCAACTGATTTCTGAATGTTAATCCTGTGTTCTGCTACTTTGCTGAATTCATTGATCAGTTTGAGAAGTTTTTGTGTGGCGTTCGAGGCTTTCCTCTATATAGTATTATGTTATTTGCATAGAATGACAATTTACCTCTTCTCTTACAATTTGGATACCTTGTATTTGTTTTGTTTGATTGCTGCAGCTAGGACTTCCAGTACTATGCTGAATAAAAGTGGTAAGAATGGCCATCCTTGTATTGTTCCAGATTTTAGCAGGAAGGCTTTCAGTTTCTCTTCATTGCATACTATATTAGCTGTGGGTTTGTCAAAATTGACTTTTATTATGTTCAGGTATGTTCCATCTATACCTACTTTGGTAAGAGTTTTTATCATTAATGGATGTTGGATTTTGTCAAATGCTTTTTCTGCATCTGTTGAGATGATCATGTGGTTTTTGACCTTTATGAATGTGGTGTATGATGGTGTATGTTGAACCATACTTGTGAAGTTAAGATGAATTCCTCTTAGTTATGGTTTATGATCTTCTTTATATGTGGATGGATTCAGCTGGCTAAAGTTTTGTTGAGTATTTTTGTGTCTATATTCATAAAAGATATTGGCCTGTAATTTTCCTTTTTGGTAATATCGTTGCCTGGTTTTGGTATTAGCACGATGGCAGCTTCACAAAATGTATCTGGGAGTGTTCCTTCTTCTTCAACCTTTTGGAAAAGTTTAAGAAGGATCAGTATAAGTTCTTCTTTGTATGTTTGGTAGAATTCACCCGTGAAGCCATCTGGTCCTGGACTTTTGTTTATGGGGATTGTTTTTATTACATATTCAATTTCATGTCTCATGATTGGTCTGTTCAATTGATCTATTTCTTCTTGATTCAGTTTTGGTGGGCTATAAGTCTCTAGAAAATCGTCTATTCATTCTAGGTTGTTAAATATAGGTTTGTTAGCATATAATTGTTCATAGTATTTTCTTATGATTTCTGTATTTCTGTAGTATTTATTGTGATTTCTCCTTTTTAATTTCTTATTTTGTGTGATTTCTTTCTCTCCTCTTCTTGGTGAGTCTGGCCATAGTCTTGTCAATTTCATTTACCCTTTCAAAGAATGAGTTCTTGGTTTTATTGATTTTTTTTCTATTGGTTTTTGAATTTCTACTGATTTCCTCTTGGATCTTTATGATTTCCTTTCTTCTGCTGACTTTAGGTTTTGTTTGTTCTTCTTTATTTTATTCTTTTAGGTGGTGGGTTAAGTTGTTGATTTGAGATTTTTCTTTTTTGAGGAAGGCCTTTATCACTATGAACTTCCCTGTAAGCACTGCTTTGGCTGTATACCATAGATTTTGAATGGTTGTGTTTTCATTAACATTCGTCTTGAGGTATTTTTTTAATTTCCCTTTTGATTTCCTCATCAACCCATTGGTTTTTTAGTAGCATGTTGTTTAGTCTCCATGTAGTCAGTTTTTTCTCACATTTCTTTTCTTGTGGTTGATTTCTACTTTCATGCCATTGTAGTCGTAGAAGGGACCTGAAATAATTTCTATACTCTTAAATTTGTTGAAGTTAGTTTTGTGTCCCAGGATGTGGTCAATCCTTGAGAATGTTCCATGTGCACTTGAAAAGAATGGATATTCCGATTTTTTTTTTTTGGATGCAATGTTCTGAAAATATCACCTAAGTCTAACTTTTCTACTGTGTCATTTAGGATCTTTGTTACCTTACTGATTTTCTATCTAGAGGATCTGTCCATTTATGTAAGTGGGATGTTAAAGTAGAGCATTAAAATCTCCTACTATTATTGTATTCCCATCAGTTTCTCCTTTTATGTCTGTTAGTATTTGTTGTATGTGTCTGGGTGCCTTCCAGCAGAGTGAGAGCAACAACGGGTGGTACTCAGTTGCAGTACACTCTTCTTTGCTGACCTCTGAAGTGACTGGGCTGAAGGTGGTACCTGTTCATGGACCCCTAGTGATGGCTGGCCACGCCCACCTCTGGTGTCTGAGATGACTACTGTGGTTTTCCCCAACTGCCTGTAGACCACACAGGGGGCACTGCATCATGCTTAGCACCCCTGCTGCCCTTAGCTCAAACAAGAGGTGCCCAGTCATCTGTAGTACACACAAGAGGTGCCCTGTTTCCTGTAGCCTGCACACGTGGTGCCTCACCCCTGTAGCCTGCAAAAGAGGTGTCCTGCCCTCTGGAGATTGCACATGTGCAGGGAAGGATATTCATATGGTGATCTGCCCCTCCTCCTCTTGCTCTTTACAACAGTGGCACCTTGCTTCTCCTGTGGATGCAGACCTCCTCCCAGGTTCCCTCGGCTGTGGCACTTGGCTCCCCAGCCTGTGGCACACCACTCACTAGCCCCTTGGGCTGTCTCCACACAGCCAACCCTAGTCCTCTTTTCAGAACTGACCTCCAGAGTCAGACTCAGTGCTTAGCCCTGCCTGAGAATCTCAGTCTGTGGTGCCTGGGGGTTGTGGTGCAGATGGTATGTGTGTCTCTCTCACTCTGCTTTGCCCTTCTCAGTCCAGCTACTGTATTTTTCCCATGACTTTGAGGTCCCTCTGTCTTGACTGATGTCCCTGTCAGGTGACTTCCTAGGGTGTATGTTTAACAGATTTCCTCTTTAAAAGCTCCCTCCCAGGAGTGCTAATTCCATCCTGATTCCTTTCCTGTCTCTCTCTCTTTTCCCCCATTTGTTCTATCCTATTATGTGGAGGGTTTCTTGACCTTTTGGGGGTTTCAAGTCTTCTGCCAGCATTCAGTAGATGTTCCATAGAATCATTCTACATGTAGATTTTTTTTTTTGATGTGTTTGGGGGAGGAGGTGAGCCTCACATCTTTCTCCTCCACCATCTTGATCCTTCTCTTCACCCTGTTATTCTTAATATTCATACTCTACTGATATCTGTTCCCACTGGAAGCAAATTATTTACTGTAATTAATCTATGCAGTGCATTCTTTTATATTCCAGTTGTTGAAGCTAGCTGATAACTTTTTAGATTAACTCAGAATGAAAAACAATTCACCTACACAATAAAGTCTGAGGGCTTGTTTAGAGTTCTTACTTCTCACAAATGCTGAAGGATGATCTGGAATATATAATGTTCCTTAGAGGTTCTACTTTGTTGCAATATGAGGAATTTGCTTCTTTGCTTTCCTCCTCAAGCCTCCTCACAGGAAGATAGCAATCACTTGCTAAAGCTGTTAGCTTTAACATGACATAAGGTCCCCAAGGAAAAATTGCAGTTTTCCCAAACTAGGTACAATATTTAGGGTATCTGATGTCAGAACACGAGCTACACATAGGCCAGATAGACTTCATGGTGTCCTAAATTTACCTAAACCCCAAACTAAGCACCAACTCTGAGGTTTTCTTAAGCTAGTTGATTACTGCCAAAACTGGATTCCAAATTTTTCTTATTGCCAAATCTCTATGTTTCACTTAATAGTAACAACTTTCACCCAATTTTCTGGGAAGAAGGGGATGACACAGGCTTTGAGTCCATAAAGGGGAGTTTGATGAGCCCACCTGCTCTTGGGTATCCCAGTGATCAGATTCTCTTTTTACTTTTTTTAATATCTGAAAAGGAAAGGAATTCCCTTAGGGTACTCACCCACAAACCAGGGATCACCAGAGACCCATAATATATTATAGACAGCAAAGAGACTCTGTGCACAGAGATATGCCCCTTGCCTTAGAGCCATTAGGTTTATCCACTGAGAAGATTATTGTGGGACCTTCTTTAACTATGTTTGAACCCCAGTGTAGAGGCTCCCATGAATTCTCATCACTCAGTATTTCTTAGTTAGCCACCTCACCTCTTATGAAATTTTTTTGTTAACTGCTCCTCACATAACTATTCTATATCATAACTTGACTACTCTTCTCCTCTCTGTCTCCCATGAGGTGCCTCACGATTGCTTAATGCTGTTGTACCACATTCTGCCTTCTCCTGATGATCTACAGGAAATTCCACTGGGTAACATTGACTTCTCATGGTTCACTGATGCTTCTTATTTAAAAGGTAACAATGACAAATACTGTGCTGGGTGTGCTATTGCAACTCCGTTTCATAGTATTGAGACCAATCTTTACTTATGGCTACTTCAGTTGAAGAGGCTGAATTATACACTCTTACATGGGCTTGTACCTTAGCCAGGGCAAAACTGTTGTTTATACTGACAGTAGGTATGCTTTTGGAGTAGCTCATGATTTTGGAATGTTGTGAGAGCAATGTGGCTTCTTTACTTCCGGCAGAAATAAAATTGAAAATGGCCGCTATGTTCAGGAATTATTGGATGTAATACTTTTACCTGCTGCTTTACCTATTTTAATATTCTGGGGCATTCTATATTTGACTCGCTAGAAGTTGAGGAAAATCACCTTGCTGACTTTTCCACAAGGAATGCTGCCCCTAAAAGGAACCAAAAGCAGCCAAACCCCTGTCATGGTCAAGAGGGATATTACTCCAAATGATAATTTAGAGAAACTGGCTAAAATGGCCCAAACAATTGGTCTCAGTAAAGGAAATATTCAGTAATTGCTGAAATTCAACAATGTGTAGAAATTCAATTGTGGAACTGTGAAAATTCAACAATTGTAGGTTTGATAAAAAGATAAAGCTTCGGTTGGGACCAAATAATAACCCAGTCCTTTTAGAGGCTCCAAAATTCCCACTTCTAACCATTGTACATACATGAAACCATTGACCTACTAAAATGATAGCATTCATGAATCCAGATTGGTGGGAAACCATTAACAGGGCTGCAAAAAGTGCCTACCTCACTTGTCCCATTTGTCCAAAGTACAATCCAGGGAAACCTGTTCCTACTGTTCCTGGACATTTTAAAATGCCTAATGGACCATTTGAGTTCTGGCAAATGGATTTCATTCAACTTCCTCTGTCTTATGGATACCAGTGTTTTTAGTCTGTATGTGTTACACGACTGAAGCCGTCCCTTGTGACAGGATACAGCTTCATCTGTGGCTAAAATCTTTTTGGAAAAGACTATCCCAAACTGGCAAACTCCTTTCAAGCTCATAATGATTGAGATACCCTCTTTACTGGTCAGGTACTCTGACAAGTCTGCACTGTTTGGCTAGTTTTACAACACTTTTACTATGTTTACCACGATTAATCCCCTGGTTTAAATGAATACACTAATGGCATTATTAATACTCAGTTGGAAAAATTGGTAGAGGTCCTCCAACTATTTTGGCCCAAGGCATTGCTGTTGGTCCTTCTAAATCTCAGATCCACCTCTTTTGTAACTCATAAACTCACACTCCCTTGAGGTAGTCACAGGATGACTCAAGCTACAGGACTTGTCTCCTGCCTCTTTTGACCCACAACAAATAAAGGAGAGATACTCCACTATTGCACAGCCTTATCACTTCTATTAAAAATAGCAGATGGCCAACAAGCACATGAAAAAATGCTCAACATCACTGATGATTAGAGAAATAAAAATCAAAACTACCGTGAGATACCACCTCACACTAGTCAGAATGGCCATCATTAATAAGTCCACACACAACAAATGCTGGAGGGAGTGTGGAGAAAAGGGAACCCTCCTGAACTGTTGGTGGGAATGTAAGCTTATTCAACCACTATAGAAAACAGTATGGAGGTACCTTAGCAAACTATACCTAGAACTACCATATGACACAGCAATCCCACTCTTGGGCATATATCCAGACAAAACTTTCCTTGAAAAAGACACTTGCACACACATGTTCATTGCAGCACACTTCACAATAGCCAAGACAGGGAAACAAACCAAATGTCCATCGACAGATGATTGGATTAAGAAGATGTGGAATATATACATGATGGAATACTACTCAGCCATAAAAAAGAATAAAACAATGCCATTTGAAGCAACATGGATGGAATTAGAGACCGTCATACCGAGTGAAGTAAGTCAGAAGGAGAAAGACAACTACCGTATGATATCACTTATATCTGGAATGTAATGTACTGCACAAATGAACCTTCCAACAGAAAAGAAAATCACGGACTTGGAGAAC
>PVHT021183693.1:30247034-30295441 GCA_004024745.2 Catagonus wagneri | reverse complement strand
GGAATGTAATGTACTGCACAAATGAACCTTCCAACAGAAAAGAAAATCACGGACTTGGAGAACAGACTTGTGGTTGCCAAGAGGGTGGGGGAGGGAGTGGGATGGTATGAGGTTAACAGTTGTAGACTATTGCCTTTGGGATGGAAAAGCAAGGAGATCCTGATGTATAGCACCAGGAACCATGTCTAATCACTTGTGATGAATCTATATATGTATGTGTAACCAGGTCACCATGCTGTGCAGTTGGAAAACTGACAGAAATCTGTAAACCAGCTATAATGGAAAAATAAAAAAAAATTAAAAAAATAACCATGTTTTTGTAAAGCAGTATTTTCACAATGTGCTCTTGGGAAACAAGGACCTAAGCATCACACCTTGTAACCTGGATAATTCATCTATTGGGAAAGAGAACTCCATAAGCATTCTCTTCAACCTCAATGGCAAGGCTGCCATCAGATACTGCTAACCAACCCTTGTACAGCCAAACTCTAGAGATTAGACTGTTGTAGCTACATGGCACATTTAAAAGAAGCACTGAACCCTGACTGGATTTGCACATTATTTGATGACCTGAAAGTAAAGATTTCCCAGAAGTGCAGTATATAACATCTGATAAGAAAAGTTTCTCAAAATATCTACATCAGGCCTGTAGGAAGTTTGTCTGCCAAACCTCGACATACTGCCTCAGATGATATCCAGTGTCAGTGATGTGGATAGCACATGAACCTCAGATAAAATGTGCCCAAGCATTACCTCACCTACCTCTCCTGGTTACTCAAATGTGACCTCAATAGATTTTTAATCTATGCACTTTCCCTCCAACATGAGACTTTACACCCAGGAAAGATAACTTTTGGCACTGAGATACAAAAGGCCACTGAAACTGAAAAAACAAACTCTTGATCAGCAATGTTTTCAAAGAAAGGTCATCAAAATGGGGAAATATAAAAATTAATAAAAAGAAACCTCAATTAAATGGAGATAGTAGGCTGCAAGTGGAAACTTTCATGCCCTATGATGATAGCAGAGTCAATTAGGAAGGAGAAAGACTTCCTCTTCTTCCCTGGTAAGAGCTCAGCCAATGAAAACCCCTCAAAATTCAGCCAATGAATTGTCACCATAGTTTGAATGCTCGATTTATCCAAAGGACCCTCTGTTTACTATGGCCCTTTCAATTTCCTTTTCTCCCTCTTTAAAAATGTTTTCTTCTTACTGTGGGGGCACTTGCACCTAGCTTGCCATAATTACAGAACCCCGATTTCATTTCTATGTTGATTGCAAATGAACTCATTTTTGCTGAAGGAAAAAAACTGGCATTCTATTTGTTTTAGTTCAAACATAAAAAGAAATATTGTGGCAGTAAGAGTGAATAAGTTATATATGGAAATTGTTGTAGAAAGAAGAGTCAAAGATATTACTTTAATAATACTTTAAACATTCACTCATTTTGCTGACTTCATAGCTTTTATAATACTTATAAAACAGACATCTACACTCAAATGTATTTCTACATTTGGTATTGTGGGAGAGGAGAAAATGTCCTTCTATGATTTTAAGTTCTTCTGGATGGTCTAAGAATTAAACTGATATAAGAAAGATTAACTAGAGAAAAACAAAATTTAATAACATGTATATATGAGAAAGACCCAGGAAAACAGGGTAATTTGCCAAAATGGCTGAAACCTTCACCCTAAATGCCATTTTAAGTTAAAGACTAAAGAGGATGCTGAAGATAGTGGTTTGGATGTTCCAAGAGGAGGAAGGAGATTCATAGGAAATGGAAAAGCAAATGTTTGGTTAACAAATGTATGCTGGGCCAGACAGAGATAATGGTACACAGAGTTGACTGTGATCTCTAGGGTCTGATGAGTTCTCCCCACCACACTGAAATCATATTCTTGCAAACATCTCTGGTGATAGTTTGTTTCCTTTTATGGGCCCCTTTTATCTAATTCTTTAAGCAGCTAAAAGAAAGAGTTACTCAGTCTTCTCTTTCTTAAAAATAATCAGCTGAAAATAATCCTCATGCCAAAGAGATACATTTTGCACTATGAATGAAAAAGTAGAAAGTATTTTATAAAATACTCCATTTTATAGACTATTCATCATGTGGAAATTATTTAGAGATATATTACATATAAATTGATTAAGTATATTTAAGTGTACATTTTCCAATCTCAACAGGTTTACAGAGTAATTAATTAAAAAATTAGATTTATTTTCTTATTGAAGATCCACTATAGAAATTCAACATAATGGGCCAATGTTTGTGATAAAATTATTATATCCAAATTCAAGTATACCTCTAATGGATTAGGAAAAAAAAAAAAACAGGAGGTCAATTACATTTGTGAAAACCAGACTGTGATAACAGTCCCTATAGACTGAGTAAATCAATCTACATACTCGAAATGAATATATGAAACAAAAATTTTCAGGATCATTGAAGGAATAGATGAAGTCAAATCTTCATGAATGATTTTTAAAAATACTAAGAAATGCATATGATCATTCTTTTCCTACAAGACCGAAAATGCAAGAAACAAAAGCACAATGTCTAGTCTATTGTGTGTACTTGTGCTTCTGTGTGTTTGTGTATGTGTATGCAATCCTGGAAATATTAAATCATTCTTGAGATGGAAGTTTTTAAAAATAGGTTCAAAATAAATATACCTTTCTGGTTATATTCATTACCTTTTATTGAATCTACAGAACAATTTAAATAAGTTTTGATGATACCTTCTCACATAAAGGAATACTGCAGATGTACAATATTCCTAAAAAGGACAGCATATTAAAATACAGTACAACATGACAAGGAGCTCTTTTAATTTTATTTGCTATTAAGTTAATTTTGAGATAAGACAGGAAAATTAGTTTAAATTCCTGAAAGAATCTTTTTTGAAAGATTAGGTTATTACCTATAATTCTATATCACAAATATATTCACATGCGTATTTTTTTGGTCTTTTTTAGGGTCACACCCATGGCATATGGAAGTTCCCAGGCTAAGGGTCAAATTGGAGCTGTAGTTGCTGGCCTACACCACAGCCACAGCAACATGTGATCCAAGCCACATCTGCAAACTTCACCACAGCTCATGGCAATGCTGTATCCTTAACCCACTGAGTGAAGTCAGGGATCAAAACTGCATCCTCATGGATACTAGTCAGATTCATTTCTGCTGAGCCATGATGGGAACTCCTCAGACAGAAATTTGATTTCTAAGTATAGCTTATGACATTTGGTGCAAAACCCAGGATTTGTATTTAATTTCTCTTAAAATAATATTGAATAAGTCAAGTTATATTCAAATGAATCTCTGCATTCATAGTGTCTTACTAACAACCATCATTAAATATATAGCATTTAGAGAACCATAGTAACAAATTATCTCCAGAGAGGCAAGATCAAGATGGCAGAAGACTAAGACATGGTATTCACCTTCTCCCACAAACACATTAAAAAAAATCTACGTGTGGAACGATTCCCACAAAACATCTACTGAATGCTGGGAGAAGACCTCGGATCTCCAAAAAGTGCAAAAAGTCCTCCACCTTACTGGATAGAACAAAGGAAAACAAAAAGGGAGAGAGAGAAGAGAACAAAAAGGAATTAGGATGGGAGCAACACTCCTGAGAGGGAGCTGTGAAAGAGGAAAAGAATCTGCACCCTGGGAGGTCACCTAACTGAGATCAGCCAGGACAGAGGGGGAACCTTAAAGCCTCAGAGAAAAAATGCAGCAGTGGGTCAGAGGAAGACAAAACAGAGAGAGAGCTGCACAGATCATCAGTACCACCACCTGGGACATTACAGCCTAAGACATTCAAGTGGGGGCTATGCACTGAGACTCAGGCTATGGAGAATAAGAAAAACATAAGCCAAGTGAGGAAGCACAAGCACAAGGACTCTTCCCATTAAGAGAACAGGAGAATTCTCTTGAAGGAGCAAAGAAACAGACCTCTGCAATCTAACAGACACTAAATTCAAAAAGGAGGTAATGAAAATACTGAAGGAATTAAAAATATGTATCAAAAATAACACAAATTACTTTAAAAAGGAACGAGAAACTATAAGGGGGAGCCAAGAAAAATTAGAAAATTCATATGTAGAGATAAAAGCTGAGTTAAAGACATTGAACAGCAGAATGAATAATACAGAGGAATGAATTAGTTACTTGGAAGGCAGAATAATGGAAATCACCCAATCAGGGCAGCAGACAGAAAAGCAAATGAAAAAACATGGAAGCAATATAAGAGATCTATGGGATAATATAAAGTGGGCTAATCTATGCATATTTGGGATTCCAGAAGGAAAAGAAAGAGAAAGGGGAATTGAAAACAAGTTTGAAGAAATTATGGCTGAAAACTTTCCAAATCTAAAAGAAACAGATACCCAGATACAGGAAGCACAGAGAGCCCCAAACAAGTTGAAACCAAACAGACCTACATCAAGACATATTATAATATAAATGACAAAAAATAAAGAGAGGATTCTAAAGGCAGCAAGAGAAAAATAAAGAGTTATTTATAAGGAAACCCCCATCAGACTATCAGCTGATTTCTCTACAGAAGCGCTATAGCTCAGAAGAGAGTAGCAAGATACATTCAAAGTTCTATAAGGGAAATAATCTACAGCCTAGAATATTTTACCCAGCATGAATATCATTTAAAATAGATGGAGAAATAAAGAATTTCTCAAACAACAACAACAACAAAAATTTAAAAAATACAGCAATATCAAACCCATTGTAACAGAAATACTAAAGTGTCTCTTCTAAATAGGAAAGAGGTAAGAATACATAGGATGGAGGAAATCACAACTGGAGAATAATCACTGGAAAATAATCAAATAAGCCAGTATAGAGATCAAAAAGAAAAAAAATTGTGAAAGTAAAGATAAACAACAGGAAGGGCAAAAGGATAAACATGAAGATGTAAAAAGGACATTAAAATCATAAAATGTGGGTAAGAAGAGTAAGAAAATCTATATTCTTTTTTAGAATGTGTTTGAGCCTACATGACTGTCAGTATGAAGCAAGCAGATATAGGAAGGGATGAACATACTTGATAAACAGAACAACCACAAATCAAAACCAAACAATACATTCACAAAAACTAAAGAGGACACAAGCACAAAATAAAAGGAAATCATCAACCAAAAAAAGAAAAAAGAAAGAAAGAAACCAGAATCAATTGGAAAACAAGGTTTAAAATGGCAATAAATACATATTTATCAATAATTACCTTAAATGTCAATGGACTGAATGCTTCAATCAAAAGATATAGAGTGGCAGACTGGATAAAAGGCAAGAGCATACAATATGCTGCCTACAAAAAATTCACCTTAGGGCAAAGTACACATGAAATTGAGGGGATGGAGAAAGATATTTCATGTGAGTGGAAAAGACAGGAAAGCAGGAGTTACTATTTTCATATAGGACAAAATAGACTTTAAAACAAAGGGAATAAAGAAAGAAAAAGGAGGGCACTATTTAATGATACAAAGATTCATTCAAAAAGAATTGTCAATATATATGCCCGTAATATAGGAGCACCCAGGCACATACAACAAATACTAACACATAAAAGGAGAAATTGGTGGGAATACAATAATAGTAGGAGACTTTAACACCCCATTCACATCAATGGCCAGATCCTCTAGACAGAAAATCAATGCGGCAACAAAGATCCTAAATGACACGATAGAGTTAGGCTTAATTGACAAATCAAAGATTACAGAAATTATTTCAAGCACCTTCACTGACCACAATGTCACAAAGCTAGAAATCAAACACATGAAAAGAAATGAGAAAAAACTGACTATATGGAGACTAAACAACATACTACTAAAAAAAAATGAGTCAATGAAGAAATTGAAAGGGAAATAACTACCTTGAGACAAATGACAATGAAGACTCAGCCATACACAATCTATGGGATGCCACAAAAACCATTCTTAGAAGTTCATAAAAATACATGATTTCCTCAAAGAATAAGAAATATCAAATAAACAACCTACCCTACCACCTAAAATAATTATAAAAAGAACAAACAAAACTTAAAGTCAGAATAAGAAAGGAAATCATTCAGAACAGAGCAGAAATAAATAAAAGAGATAAAAAAATAGAAAAAATCAATAAAACTAAGGTCTGGTTCTTTGAAATTGGCAAAGCTCTAGCCAGATTTGCCAAGAAGAGAGAGCCCAAATAAACAAAATAAGAAATTAAAAAGGAAAAATCTCAGTGGATACTGAAGAAATACAAAAAACCTTAAGAGAATACTATGAATAATTATATGCCAACAAATCTGACAACCTTGTAGAAATAGACAACTTTCTAAAGATTTATGCCCACCAAAACAAAATCAAGAAGAAATAGATCAACTGAACAGAGTGATCACTAGAAATGTAATTGAATATGTAATAAAAACACTCCCAACAAAAAAAGGCCAGGAACAGATGGCTTCACAGGTGAATTCTACAAACCTACAAAGAATGACTTATACCCATCCTTCTTAAACTCTTCCAAAAGATTGAAGAAGAAGACACATTGCCATTCTAGGATGTCACTATCAGCCTAATACCAAAACCAAACAAAGATACTACAAAAAAAGAAAGCTATAGGCTAGCAACTTTAATGAATATAGACACAAAAATCCTCAAAAAATTTTAGCCAACCAAATCCAACAACATAAAAAAAGATCATAAACCATGACCAAAGGGGATTCATCCCAAGTTCACAAGGATGGTTCAAAATATGCAAATCAATCAACATCATACACCACGTTCACAAAAGTTGAAACCCACGTGATCATCTCAACAGATGCAGAAACAGCATGTGACAAAATCCAACACGCATTCATGATAAAAACTCTTAACAAAGTGGGTATAGAGGGAACATACCTCAACATAATAAAAGCCATTTATGACAAACCCACAAGCAGTATAATACTCAACAGAGAAAAGCTGAAAGCCGTCCTGCAAAAAATCTGAAGCAAGACAATGATGCCTACTCTTCCCACTTCTATTCAGCATACTACTGAAAGGCCAAGCCACAGCAATGAGACAAACAAGAGAAATAAAAAATTCCAAACTGGAAGAGAATGGGTAAAATTGTCACTACTATACAGAGAAAACTCTAAGGACCCCACACAAAAACTTCTTGAACTGATTAACAAATTCATTAAAGTAGAAGGATATAAGATTAACATTCAGAAATCAGTTGTATTTTGGTATATTAACAATAAAATATTAGAAAAGGAATGAAAAATACAATACCTTTTAAAATTACACTCCCCAAAATTAAATACCTAGGAGTAAATCTGATCAAGGAGGTGAAATATGTATATGCTGAGAACTATAAACTATTAATCAAGGAAATTAAAGATGATTCAAAGAAATGGAAAGCTCTCCCATGCTCTTGGAATAGAAGAATTAATATCATTAAAATGACCATACTGCCCAAAGCAGTCTACAGATATAATGTGACCCCCAAGGAAATTATCCATGACATTCTTCATAGGACTAGAACAATCCAAAAATTTTTATGGAACCATAAAAGACCCAGAATTGCCAAAAAATCCCAAGGGAAAAAACAAAGCAGGGCACAACTCTCCAAGAATTCAGGCAACATTGCAAAGCTACAATAATCAATACTGTGTGGTACTGGTACAAAAATAGTCCTACGGATAAATGAAACATAATAGGAAGCCCCAAAATAAACCTAGACACCTGCAGTCAATTGATATTCAACAAAGGAGGCAAGAATATAAGATAGGAAAATAGGGTCTTTTCAGCAAGTGGTTCTGGGAAAACTGGACTGCTGCTTGTAAATCAATGAAAATAAAACACACCCTCATAACATGAACAAAAATAAACTCAAAATGGCTTTAAAGACTTAAGTATAAGACATGATACCATAAAACTCTTAGAAGAGAGCATAGGTGAAACATTCCCTGACATCAATTGTAAAAATGTTTTCTTAGGTTAATCTCCAAAAGCAATAGAAATAAAAACAAAAATAGACAAATGTGACCTAATCAAACTTACAAGCTTTTGCACACCAAAAGAAACTATTTAAAGAAATGAAAATACAAGTTATGGAATGGGAGAAAATAGTTGTAAATGATGCAGCCTACAAAGGCTTAATCTTCAAAATATACAAACAACACACAATTCAACAACAAAAAAACAAATAATCCCATCAAAAATTGGGCAGAAAACATAAATAGAGATTTCTCCAAAGACAACATATGAATCACCAGGAGGCATGTGAAACATGCTAAACATAATTCACAGAGAAAAGCAAATCAAAACTACAATGAGGTATAACTTCATGCTCATCAGAATGGCTATCATTAATAAGTATACAAATTATAAATGCTGGAGGGGGTGGGGAAAAGGGAACCCTCCTACTCTGTGGGAGGGAATGTAAATTGATACAATCACTATTGAAAACAGTATGGAGGTTTTTCAGGAAATTGAATACAGAACTAACATACGATCCATCAGCCCCTTTCCTGGGAATCTATTTGGACAAAATTTTAATTAAAAAAGAAAAATGCACCCCTATGTTCATTGCAGCATTATTCACAATAGCCAAGACAAGGAAACAACCTAAATGTCCACTGACAGATGAATTTATTAGGAAACTGTGGTACAGGAATACCCCGAGACACATATTAATCAAAATGACCAAAATTAAAGACAAAGAGAAAATATTGAAAGCAGCTAGGGAAAAGAAACAAATGACATACAAGGGAACCCTGATAAGGTTATCAGCAGATTTCTTCAGCTGAAGCTCTGCAGGCCAGAAGGGAGTGGCATGATATACTTAATGTAATGAAAGGAAAAAACTTCCAACCAAGATTACTTTACCTAGCAAGCCTCTTATTTAGATTTGAAGGAGAAATCAAAACCTTCACAGATAAGCAAAAGCCAAGAGATTTCTGCAACACTAAACCAGCTTTACAGCAAATCCTAAATGAACTTCTCTAGGCAGAAAAGAAAAGGCCACAACCAGAAACAAAAACACAACAAATGACAAGGCTCCCCAGTAAAGACATACATACAGTAAAGATACTAAATCATCCATGCACAATTATGCCACCAAAATCAGAAACTGTGAGAAGAGAGCAAAAATGCAGGTCACTGGAGAAGCACTTGCAATTAAGAAACCAACAACTTAAAACAATCTCATTCATATATAGACTTCTATATCAAAACTGCAGGGTAGCTGCAAACCAAAAATCTAAACAACTCTGATAGACTGGTGAAATAGTTTTGTTTTAATATAAAATAATAAACATTATTATCTACATTAATCAATACATTAATTATTAATACATTAATTATCTATAGAGAGAGCAAAATCTACTTTACTTTATTTATTTATTTATTTTGTCTTTTTGCCTTGTCTAGGGCTGCACCCGCGGCATATGGAGGTTCTCAGGCTAGGGGTCTAATAGGAGCTGTAGCCACTGGCCTTCACCACAGCCACAGCAACGCAGGATTCGAGCCACGTCTGCAACCTACACCACAGCTCATGACAATGCCGGATCCTTAACCCATTGAGCAAGGCCAGGGATCGAATCCTCAACCTCATGGTTCCTAGTCAGATTCGTTAACCACTGAGTTATGACGGGAACTCCAAAATCTACTTTATATATAAAGAAATCTTATAGCATCTTTAAAAAACTTAAAATCAATTCCAAAATTGCAGTTAAGTCATATGATAAAAAAAAAATCATTGGTAAAGGATTGTGTTCTAGGTTTGGAATGTCCAAGATACTCTGTCAAGCTTTTTTTTTTTTTTTTGCCCTTTATACTGAATTTCCCTCACTCTTGATTTCAATTTCATGTGTATGTTGTAGTTTATTTAGCTCTCTATCATCTATCTATGTATCTACCTATCTACCTACCTAGTGTCTAGTCTTCAACAAAAAACAGCTTCTCATTAGAGTGAATGCAGAGAGCAATTATGAGTTTTGTATTAGGAAAATTTGATACATAGCTCCTCCCTTTTTTAGGCCAGCCAACCAATAAAATCAAATCTCTACACTGTTAAAATGATACTATATGCTTGCATGAATTCTTTGATTTCTGATTCTATATCCAAAGGAATCTTTGCGGCTCAGCTAATAGCACAAAATGAAGAAAGTTAAATAAATTATATTGCCATTGTCCAAGTTATGTCCATTGGCAGCATTCTTTATACCTTGCTATCAAATGAAGTATTCATTTAAAGTTTGTTTTAAAATTGACTTGGCTGTTGTATCCTTAACAGCATCATCATTTCAGATCACTCTAGCTGTAACTTTACACTGAATTGCTCAACAATAGTCCCTGCATGAGAGAAGTCAATTTTTCAAAGATTTGAATACATTGCTTACCTTTATGACTACTTTGGAGAGGATTTTTCTTTTAGTGCCATGTAAGTCATTCTTAACAGATAGTCACTAATTTTATCTGGCCTTTCCTGTCCCTCAATTGTAAGCTCTTACAATGTGTGACCAATTTATGTCTTAACACATTGACATTATTTTTGTTAGAATAATAACTATTACAAAAAAGAAGCCTTTTTCAAAGAGGAAAAGCAGCAGAATTTTCCAAAAAAATTCAACTATTTACTTGACCCATGAATTTAAAACCATAATACTATTAATTTTAACCTTAAGGATAACTCTCGTGGTAGCCAATCTCTGAGGAAAATGCTCTTGGACATAAAGGGGGTAGTAATAATTTTAAAGGGAGGAAAAAATAGGACATACTGGGTAAGGCCAGCAGACTCATGACCAGCAGGCTGACCCAGAATACGGCCCAAGGACACAAAGCTTGAGAGGAATTTGAGCTTTTCTCAGTGATGGGTGTTAAGAAAGGAACACCAGAGTTAGTAGGACAACTTGGGTGTATAACCGAGTTACTATGTGAGCATGTTTGTTACCTCCTCTGTTTCCAGCAGGAAATGTTAATGCTAATAATTACCCTGCACAGTTATCATTATTAAAGGAGATAATGTTTTTGGTGCACAAGTGGACTTAATATACATTGGATAAAAATGCTTTGCCATTAATCAAGTAAATCTGACATTCTCATTATCAGTTTTTCCTTAAAAATAATAATTTCCTTTTTTTGAAAATAAATATAAATTTCAAAAGAATTAAAAGAAAAATATTTAAAATTTATAAAATAGTTAAACATATATATAGACAACAAGGTTATATTTATCACAAAGTTTTTAAAGTTGTTCTAATAGGGAACTACTGAATAAAACTACCCACCTTGGTTAGACAAAATAGCTGATTGCATGAGTTGTCTCACAACAGGAAGCCCCAATAAGGAACACGGTGCTGCCCAGACAACTAGCTAGGTGATTTGGGACGGGCCAATAGAAGGGAAGAGATGATCAACCTCCCAGAATTGTTGCACTTGAGTCCATCTTGGCTGAGAGATGTGCATCCCACCAGGAAGGACCCTTAGACCCTTGGCCAAATATGGGCCAAGAAGATGATTGGACAGAGACAACTTGGAAATTAACCCCATTACCATAAAACCTGAGGCTGCAAGCCATATGGCAAAATAGTTCTCCTGGGATCCCTTAACCTACTGCTCTTTTCCCAGGTGACCCTTCCCAACAGTCTTTCACTCTGTCTCTTCAGATAATTCACTTCTGAGTGTTAGACAAGAGCCCACTCTTAGGCTCTGGATGGGTCCCCCTCCTGCAACAGTTCTGCAGACTGTAGTTGGCAAGACAATTGAAAATACCTATGTTGCTCTCTAAGGTTTTTTTCTGATTGTAAACATATTTGTTATAATATAAACCCATTTAAGGGATCCCATTAAGGCTAAAGAATACGCTTGCATTCACTGCAGGTAGTGACTTATAATTCAGTCCAAACACTTAATTGGGTTTTTGTAATGAGAACAGTTTTGTGAACCAAAATAATAGGATGATGATTTTTTTTTTTTGTCTTTTGTCCTTTTAGGGCCACACCCAGGGCATATGGAGATTCCCAGGCTAGGGGTATAATTGGACCTACAGCTGCTGGCCTATGCCACAGCCACAGCCACACCAGATCTGAGCCATGTCTGCCAACAGAGCTCACCACAATGCTTGATCCTTAACGCACTGAGCAAGACCAGGGATTGAACCCACAACGTCATGGTTCCTAGTTGGATTCATTTCCACTGCACCTGGGATGATGATTAAATAGAAGATTTGTGAAGCCTGAGGTCCTGCCAGGTTCAAATCCTATCCCTGTCCCCTCTTCCTATTTGTAGGAGATAGGTTTCATTGAAGTTCCTGGACCTTCCCTGAATTCCAAAAGGCAGATTTAAACATTTGCTAATCAGGGAAGTGAGGGAATGAAGAAACAGAGGAGGAACAGTCAAGAAACAACAGTGCAGGGGTTAAAGCAGTGTCCTGGTTCTTCCTCAAGGAATATACATAACAATATCTTTGAGCTCTTTTGTGGGAACTAAGGCCACCACCCAGGTGAAAGATGATACTTCAGGCTAAATACAAGATTCCTGGAACACCACCCTGTTATCTTATCACCAACCAATCTGAAGAAAGTCCTACAACCTGTAGACCCCAGCCCACATTTTGACTGCAAAAAATTCTTCCTGAAAAACAATGGGAAGTTTGGGTTTTTTTGAGCACAAGCCACTTATTGTCCTTGTTTGGCTCTGCAATAAACCTTTCTCTGCTCCAAACTGACTTTTTTGGTTTGTTTGGCTTCAATGTGCATTGGGCATGAGAATTTAGATTTGGTAACAGTTGTGTCAATTTGCTGATTGCTCATTATTTTAGAATAGTTAGCAAAACTTCAAACACATATTAGTTCCACATATTTTGGACTGTAGGGGAAAATAGCCAAAAAAGGGGAGGGAGGATATTTGAGTAATTTTGACCATTTTAGAACAAGCAGCAGTAATCAACTGCACAGAGCTGAGACTTGAAACCGAGCAGGACCCTGTGGGGCTCCTGGGCACAAAAGCCTTTCTGTGTCACCAATTTCTTGTTCTTAGGAAATTGGCCTCATTCAGCCACAGTGAACTTCTCTGAGTTTCTAGGGAGGAACAGTCAAGCAACAATAGTAGAGCCTGAGGGATACACACAATAATATAGGCATCTTATATACCTAAGAGAAAAATTATATTTCATATGCTTCTTTTAGAAATGAACACTTTAAAAATGAACAGCTTAGAGTCCTTCCTTGTCCTTCTCCCTGGCTTAATTGCACCGTAAACACAGTCACCTGTAAGCTAAAGATTAAGCACCCTGAGCATAATTGCCTGTGGATTAAAGATTATTAGCATATGATGTTTTTCAGCAATTTTCCTAGTTCTAATCTCTGATCAAAATGCCCTTTTCACAAGTACTATTATTTTAGGCAATAACACAGAAGACCACCATCATGATCATGTGGAGATCTCCTGACTCCAGCTTTGATGACTAAGATTCCCCCAAAGAAAGAAGAGTGCATATTTGTCCCAATCCTTGATTCCTATCTGAAAACCTGTTTTTCTCCTTTTTAGTATAAAATTGCTCACATTTCTTTCCAGTGGAGAGGGGGCACAGTCTTTAAGGCATTAGCCTGCTGTGGCCCCCCTTTGCTGGGCATAGCAAGAAAGCTATCTTTTTCTCCTTTATCCAAAACTCTGTCTGCGTTTCAATACAGCACCGGCAGACAGAGGCCAAATTTTGTTTGGCAGCAACCTGAGTGGGAAGGAGAGGTGCTATGTTCCTCAGTCCCACACTAGCTGACCCCTGAGAAGGACAAAAATAAGAAAAAGGGATGAACAGTTTATAAAGTGTGGGTAATGAGGAAAGCTGACAAGACGACTTCATTAATTTCATATGAATATTGACCAAACCATATTATTTTATTTATTTCTATCACTATATGATCTTTCGAAAAGCTGAACATCATTCTGAGTTATGATTAGTAAAATTTAGCCTTTGTTCAATGCTGTTTTTATTATATTCTTCTCTATTAAAAGCTAATCTGAGATTTAATAATTAAACAATTTTATTTTGATGAATACTTTCAGTATTACAAAAATATTTAAAAAAATAGAATAAAAAATTGCCATGTACGTCTTCACCCAGACTTCTCACATCTTAACATCGTCATTTTTTTCCTTCCTTCCTTACCTCCTTCCTTCCATCTCCCTCTCCTATCAAATCTGGAACATATATTTAATTTAGTTTTCTATAGAATCTCCTTAATTTCAAAGAGTTCCTTGGTCTGTCTTTGTTTTTCCTGACTTTGATATTTTTTGAGGAATAAAGGCCACTTATTATGTAGTATGTCCCCTCAGTAATAGTTTATCTGCTGTTTCGTCATGATTATATTTCCTCAGCTTATGAATTTTTGACAGAAAGACCATAGAGGTAATGTTGTTCTTATCTCAATGCACCATAACAGGGGGAACTTGTTTATTTGTCCCACGGCCACTTGGTTAAGGTGGTGACTTGTCAGGTTTCTCTACTACTAAGTTGTTACTCTTTTTCCCTTTTAAGTTAATAAGTGTAAGGCAGATTATGCTGAACCTATGTGAATATCCTGTTTTTCATCACACTTTCATCTAATTTTAGTCTCTGATCATGATTCTTATCTGAAACAAATATTAAATTCACCACTTATTTTATTATTAGTTGGAACTGGCTATAAGAAAAAGCTTTTCTTCCTCCCCAGTTGTATTAATTAATTAATATTATTATTACATATTCATGAGTTCTCATTTTATTCTGGGGTTATAACCTTTTACTATTATTATCTATTTTGATGCTTATATCATCCTACATTTGTCCAGTGGAAGCGTCTCAACTTTGGCTCTATATCATTTTGACATGTTCCCATCATCTTTGAGGACATTCTTACTTCTATTTGGAACAATAAAACAGCATTTTTTTGCAAGAAATCTCTAACAGTTGGAAGTATGATTTCCCTTTGGTTTAAATTTTGAATCGTCTTTTCATATATAAAGCAATTAATTTTTTTTAGTAATTACCAACAAGTAAATTTACAAAGTAATTTAGTAAAGAATATTGAGATTACAAATATTAATTATAAAAATTACAAAAAATTTTAGTACTTTAAGAAATAGAAACTAATGTATCCTGAATTTTCAAGTATAGGGATACTACATTCATGAAAAAGTGGCCTATATTGAGGTAAAACTGCTAATCTGTGACACTAAATAATCTCACTAACACCACATATAGAGGTACCAGCATTCCATTATATACACTCTCAAACATACATGCACACATTAAACAAAACAGCAATAATAAATTTATAACTCTCCATAACTAAAAATAATTTTAATGACTTAAAATTTGAGGATAATGGAAATAGTATGCCATTTGTATTACCTAGATGACAACAACAAAATAAAAGCAATGAGGGCAGGGGAACAACTCTTTCCTTGAACACTTCAAATGTACTTTGAAAACTGCAAAAGACAGGAAAGGTGTAAATAAGATGATTTAGCACCCAATCTCTGGGTTACCTCCAACTGAGCTCTTGCCAAATTGTATTATCACTGGTGTACTGGCTTATCTCCCCGAGTAAACAGAGATCTTTGTGTTCCTGACACTAGACTTAATTACCATTGAATAAATATTCTATGAAATAATCAATCCATAAATAACAAATGAATGAACTTCCTAGTAGGACATCCATCACTATATTCTCTTGCCTGTTGGAGCATGTAGCTAAATTTGTATAGAGCATGTCACTTGATTATCAAAATACCCAAGGATTGGAATAATATTAATATACTCTACGTTCAATATATTTAGGACCTCCTTTGTCATTTTTGAATAAAATTTTTCTTCCTTCCTTCCTTCCTTCCTCTCTCCCTTCCTTACTCTCTTTCTTTCTTTCTTTCTTTCTTTCTTTCTTTCTTTCTTTCTTTCTTTCTTTCTTTCTCTCTTTCCTTTTTCTTTCTTTCTTTCTTTCCTCTTTTCCTTCCTTTTCTTTCTTTTTTCTTTTTTCTTTTTTTTGTCCTTTTAGGGCCACATCTGTGACATATGGAAGTTCCCAGGCTAGGGGTGGAGTTGGAGCCTACACCACAGCCACAGCAATGCCAGATACAAGCTGAGTCTTCGACCTACACCACAGCTCATGGCAACTCCAGATCCTTAACCTACTGAGTGAGGTCAGCCATCAAACCATCATCCTCATGGATATTAGTCAGGTTCATTACCACTAAGCCACAACAAGAACTCCCTAAAATTTTTTTGTTTAAGAAAAAGCCTAAGCACTATAATAACCTTGACTATTCCCTTTAAAAACCAAAAGCCACCAAAATAGTATGGTCATTGCCGTTAGAGAGCCCCTGCCTCTGATTCCATCACTTCATCACTTTCACCCACTGATTCTTCTCTGCAGAGGAGCACTGTTCTTTATCTTGTTTAAATGGTCAACCTACTCAGTCTCCAAGGCTCAGATCAAATGTTGTTGTTGGGAAAACTTCAAACACAGTTAGCCCTCCTTCCTCTAAATGCCCAGTTTACTCTGGACAGTCTTTTGTAAGCATGTACCAACGCTGGCTTGTAATCATTTGTTTAACCGTATCTCCAGATGTGGCACAGTGCCATACAGCTAGTAGGTGAATAGGTGTACAGTAAATGTTTTTGAGGTTAAATGTGACTATTTCTAAGTAGCTTTGATTTCAGGAAATATAGGTAAATTCACATACGGCAAGAAAGAATTAGTTAATGATTTCTTTTTTTTAGCCTACTCTAATAGCCATATAGTTAGACTATCCTGGTTTACAAATACCAGAAAAATCTGGCATTATTCGTTATGTTATGTAGATACAATTACTAAGGAAAAAACTAAACACACACAAGAAAAACCTCATAAAGTAAATAGGTTAACTTTCATCTAATACAATTATTTGTGATTATAGGCATAATAGCTTCAAAGGCAAAAACCAAGGATGATGTAAGTATTCTACAACAAATGGTCTAGAAACACAGGTAGAAAGAGAAAAGTCTCAGGTTAGAAGTAGTGAAAGCTACAATATAAAGAAAATTGCTAAGCTACTTCCTAATATTCAGATCTCTGATTAATCCTGAATTATAATCCAAATTTCTTACTCCCCCCAAATTTTAAATTATGAAGATGTTTTTTAAACTTAACTTTTCCTAGGAAGTTTCTGTTCTTTCTCTCTCTATTTCTCTCTTTCTCTCTCTTTCTTTCTTTCTTTCTTTCTTTCTTTCTTTCTTTCTTTCTTTCTTTCTTTTCAGGGAAAAGAGTGCATGTTAGTTCCCCACTACCACAAATTATGCAGTGAGTTTCCCACATTTGGGGAAATCGCAGTGGTCAGCATATCTGGAGTGCAATGGATAAGCCTCGCTCTGGGAAAACTACCTTCCTGATCATGGTATCACCCCTGCAAGGTAAGTATTGGAAGTTTCAGTTAGTGTTTCTTAAGACAAGCTTGTGGACCCTAGATTAGGGCCATATGGTATGCATTTTGGAGCAGCTGCTAAGTGTACATAAAGGCTCTAGAACAGGGACCTAAAATAACCTGAGGCAAACCACTAATTCCAGTGTCCAATGTAGCAGCTAGCCTCGGGTAATCTTATTTACGGATGCTAAAGGGACATGTGACAGGTCTTGATTAGATGTTAACAATAAAGCCACCTAATATTGAAGTTGGAATAATTCTTGGCTTTTGGGTTCTATTGAAGCCTAAGTATCATGGCACTCTTAGCTCCTCCAATCCATCAGAAGTATTGCCTGAAGCCCCAAATCTATTGCTGTTTTAACCAGTGAAGGCTCATTGTGGAGGAAATTATTCATGTAACTTGGCCTTCAGTAGAGAAATTTTTCAAAAGTTTTCCTAGCCCAGCAATTGCTGCAGTAGCTAATATGGATCTTCAGCTCAGAGGGCCATGGAATGCTGTTGGAAGAGCAAAGGAAATATTGAAAACAAGTAGAAGGTCAATTTAGAAGAAGCAGTGATCTGAATCTCCCCCAGGGTGCCCTCACATTAAGCGTGGATTTGTAATTGAAAATAAATCTTTCATGTCTGGGTGACAAGTCTAAGGTCCTGTCCTGGGTGCAATTTTCATGAAGCATTATATTTTCCAGCTTGAAGTCACTGTCCTTTTCAGCTGATTTTGACCTGCAATGCCACAGTAGGCTGTTGGCTGCCAAGTGATTAGCTATTCAAGAAAAAAGTGAATCTAATCTCTGTATTAATATACATGAGGTGAAATGAGAAAGAATCTGAGATTTGGAGGCACAGAGACTGATGTTACAAGCTGTGCAGCGAGGCATACTCCCCCAGATCCAGTAGCAGAATCAAACCCCAGAGAGGAAAGTTGACATTTGGCAGAGGTGGTGCAAGAGACAGTTGCTGTGGGCTGAAGTGACAGCTTGATTTTCTAGCACTTTAATGTAAAGAGTTAGTCTTTTTTTCAGAATAAAAAGAGCATCTTGTTATTATGCCACTTAGTAAAAGGCATACAAGATCAGAATTCATTTTTTTTCTTTTACATTGAGGATTGGAAGGGAGTTATATTGATAAGAAGGTATAATTTTTTTTAAAAAATTTGCTAATATACAAAGCACTTCTACATCAATTTGTAGTTTCTGAGGAACTCTATATATCCTATCTTCCTTCTGTTAGAAATGTCCTTTCTTTCTCTTAGAGAATCAGATAATCGTAAAGATCAACTGATGTCACAAATATGAATCTTTAAAGAAAATTAGTTCATTAAATCAACATTCATTGGGCAACTACTTTTTGCCAGACATTCTGCTGGTTACTCAATGTACACAAATCTAATAAGATATGTCTCCTGTTATTCAGAAAGTTAGGTTTTATTCAGATGTTTCTTGAATGCATTTCTTTGCCTTTCTCCAATTTCACCTCAGAGAAAGTGTATAAAAAAGTTCTTTGGAATCTACCTGCTGAATCAGAATGTCTGGGGAAAATGCCCAGAATCTCTGGGGGTAGAATCTGGATTTTTTTTTAGTAAGTTCTCAGATGAGTTCCAAGTACACTAAAATTTGAGAACTCTGATGTCATGACTTAAACCAAAGAATTTTCCTGCCAAAAATATTAGGGCTGGAAGGAAATTTAATGCTATCACACAATTATATAGATGAGAAAACTGAGGCTCAGAGAGTGACTATAAATTGCCAGATATCACACAGCTGTTTAGGATCCCAGTTTTCCTATATTCTAAATCCAGTGCTTGCAAAGGGTAAGAAATATGTTGCGGATTTCTTTACTCATACTAATTCACTACATTGTTTACACTCCCACTTCTTTTTTGCTTTGCTAATCAACTATTTCCATGTAATAATGTTTTGTTATAGGATTATGATGGCAAAAGTTTGTTATAAAGAACTATCTACTCTGTTGAACTGTGTTCTGGACTACCTTTCATCTGCCCTTAACTATTCTAGAGAAGCGGGGGTATTTTTTCATGCAAAAATCAGGTCTCCATCAACAAAAATGGGAATGTGTGAATCCTATTTTATGTAACTGTATTAATTTTTCTTGTAGATAAAAATGCTGATTGTTATCTACAAATTATCCCTATATTTCAAAGGAAAGGAAAAATTGGATGTTAAAATGTGGGCCAGCCAATAAAACCCTTAATCTTAACTTTTAAAGATCTATCTACCTTGGGAAGAAAAGTTCTCTTATCAACTAATATTATTATTCTCTTTACTAGGAAAATTTTTTCTGATTTGAATTATCTATTTAGTTCAAGCCAGTTTCCTTTTGTTCTGCACTCAGATAAGATGGAAAACATCTGGCAGGTTCTTTTTGCAGGATATTCAAGGAAAATCTTTACTGTTCGAGCAAAACAATCCAATTCTTTGTCTAAACTATATGAATCTATTCCCCAGCTCTTATATAAATGGGTAAATACATAAAGTAGATGAATATTTGTTGATCAGAGCCAAGTTATAGTAGTTTAATTTGCAATTTGTTTGAATAAAGTTAATTATAACAAAAGCAATATTTTAGATTCCAAAGAAAATAACTTTATTTGCTTTTTAGGTTTTTCAGTTGTTATACATGCCAAGAGAAAAATCATTATGCAGCATGCTAAGAATTCTTTTGAGCTTTTCTAAGAAGAAGAAGAAGAGCCACTAGTTTTGACCAGTTCTGCCCCCCTTGCCATAGGGTTGCATTTGACCAACCTTGCCCAGGTGTAATAGGGTTGCTCATAAACAGGGCCACCTCAGAATGAGGAAATTGTCATGACACGAGGGATTTGACCTGCAGGGGGCACATTTTCCCAATTTACACAAAAAGGTACATTATGAGTTAGTGGCCTCTGGTCCATAATCCTCCCATTGTCTAGGATTGTATTTGTATGCAATCAGGTTTAGACTCTTTCTCATACCATCATTCTGACAAAGAAAAAAAATAATAAAATATTGTACACTGCCAACTGGTCCAATATTTAATGAACATTATTTGTAAAGTTTGCATTTCTTAGTTACCATTTCTGTGAATATTTCAGTTATAAAATATATAAATATTTCAGTTTTCTATTTTGTACATAGTCTCCTTTTGTTTCTTAAAATTGGAGTTCGTTAATATCGCTATCATCGAAGATGAAAAATTCCACCAAAGTGCGTGTGGTGTCCTGACTCAAAAAATAGTCAGCCTTAGGAGTTCCCCTCGTGGCGCAGCAGAAACAAATCCGACTGGAACCATGAAGTTGTGGGTTCAATCCCTGGTCTCGCTCAGTGGGTTAAGGATCTGGCGTTGCCATGAGCTGTGCTGTAGATTGGAGACACGGCTTGGATCTGGTGTTGCTGTGGCTGTGGAGTAGGCTGGCAGTTTAGCTCTGATTTGACCCCTAGCCTGGGTTCCTCCATATGCTATGGGTGTGGCCCTAAAAAAAAGCAAAAAAAAAGTAGTAAAGAATGTTAACTTCTCCAACTCAGCTCAGCTTCCAGACCCAGCACCAGGTCGGTTCCACTAGTATGACCTCTTTCTCCTTCTCTTTTTTTTCAGCCTCTTTGATTCAGATAGGTCAGACTTCTACTCCTTTTTTGCCCAAGTTTTCCTCCAGGATTTCAGTTATGTCAGTGTCCCTCTATTTGTGTTTCCTTTACCATCTGAAAGCTTCTGCATATGCATTAGATTCTCACACCTCAAACCACAATTTTTCTTTTACAAGCCTTTCCCCTGAACACAAATAAACCCCTCAATTTAAGCCAAATAAATACAATTAAAATTTTAAAATATTCTAATATATATTATAATTTTATATATATTTGGTATTTCCAGAATATGGTCTAATTACAGATTTTTAGCAATATCTATTCTATAGCAATTAATAATAATTCTTGGAGTTCCTTTAGTGGCATAGTGGTTTAAGAATCTGATTGCAGCGGCTCAGGTCACCATGGTGGCATGGATTTGATCCCTGGCTAGGCACAGAGTATTAAAGGGTCCGGAGTTGTTGTGGCTATGGCATAGGTCAGAGCTGTGACTCAGATTCAGTCCCTGGCTTGGGAACATCCATAGTTCGTGGGTGTGGCCAAAAAATTAATAATTCTTGTCCTATGTAATATAATTAGAAATTAGTGCTTTACACTACTTAGGCTATTGGTTAAGTACTTTGTATACCATGTTTCATTCAATCTAGATAATAACCCTGAATAGTAGATTAGAAATTGTGGTCACTGAGGAGTTGACAGAGTAAGACTTTAAGGCTTTGTCCTGAAAAAAAAATGCACTTAATATTTTGATAATGAAGCTTTGCCTTTACGTATGATCTTTTTTGAAGCAAATATTCATTTGCTGTAGCAATGTAAAGGATGACTTTTCCTGGGCTTCTAAGCATTTTTTCTTCTGAACACTTAACTTTTTTCTCCCTTAACAAATCATCCAACCTGCATAACCTCCTTTTCTTTCTTGGTAATATAATCTTCTCCTTTCCATAGGTCACACCTTGAAACAAATGTGTGATCCATTTGTGACAATGAAACACAACAGCCTCCTTCATCCAATACAAAGGCACAATCAGAGAAGAGTAAAATAACTAAGCAAAAAAAGGAAAGTGAGGGAAACTCCTCTGGTTTTAAATATTACTCAATAGAAAATTTGTCTTTCATCAAAAGCACTTCCAGGCTAATGACTTATGGTTTCTTCAGCCTTCATTTAAGTAGAACAGGACTCACTTTTCATAAAGTAGGTAAGTGGATAAAGTAGTCATTCATTTCTACATTAATTTTAAAGGTAATGTGAACTAGCTTCACTTGATATCAGCACTTATTTCAGAGAGAGCTAGCAGTCAGAGCTTCTGGGGACAGAACTGTCTAGTCCTATTTCAAGGAAGGGCTATGTTCCATGGTCGTGGCACTTAAAAGAGACTGGCTTTGGATCTTTTCCCTGAGTGCTCCATTTTTCATATCTTCTGTATAGGACTCTAGGGCTCTGGTAGGAGGGCCTTTCTCAATTATATTCAGAATGTATCTTATAGTTCAGCTCAAGGGAAAACTGTATTGGAGCATGTGACAGGCACAGCACTAGACACTGAGTTTAGAGAGGCATGGGAAATAAGCAACACATACATTAGAACAATCACATTAGAATTAAAATGAAGGAAGAAGTGCCATTCTCATCTGATTGCTGTTCTTAAATGAAGCAGTGACCTAATATTAAAAGTGAGGCAGGTATATCTACATTAGGTATGTTTTTAGTATCTAGAAAATAGGACTCCAGGTGTGCAACATCTTATTCAGAGTAAGGCTGTACCTTTAAGAGACAAATATATGGGCACCAATGCAATTGTAACATTCCCTTGAGGGCTCCTTATAACTTTTATTTGAAACTTTCAGTTGAATGTAGGACCATTACAAATCTTCTAGACATGGAGAAGCCACAGAGCAGAGGGCAGAGAAGCAAGGGTGGGGAAAATGATAGTATGGAAGTAATGTAAAGAACTCTAATACTAAGACTGTATGTGATATTACAGTATCCACTTTTAATTCTAACCTCCCATGCTGTAATCTGAGATTCAATCTTTATATTAGAATTCTTTATTTTGCAATATATCCTCAGTGCACTTCCTAACAAACTGTAAGTACTTAATGTTTGCTAAATTGGTGACTGTACGTACTTTATAAATAGTTATACACATGACTCTTTACATATTAGACTATAAATATTTGAATGAGGTTGAAAAGGGAAAAAAATATTCATCTTTGTAACCCTGACAGCCCCTGGCACACAGTACGCCATCTTTTATATAATGGCACAATTTTAAAGTGAATTTGGGTATCATTTCTGCTATGCCCATTTGGTGTGTTGGCTCTGCTGTCCCCTTTGCATGTGCCCTCATTTGCTAATGATTTAGAAAATGAGCTCCACTTGCAAACCTGAAGGTGGAGCTGGAACTCTGGGCCCAAGATTCGAAGCTGAACTGATTGTGCAATGACCCACATCACTCGGTAACACAGCCAAAATGAACAAATGAGTCATCCTGGGTCTGCTAATTTCTTGTGTACAGATACAGGCTAAAAACATATCCTGTGAACGATTTTTTTTTCAAGAATCTGTAATTTACATACATCCCACATGTGTAAATTTCCAGGCAAATTTATGGACACTCTCAGATATTATTCAGATGAGGTCAGACATTGGAGCAAAGCAGAAACTAGCCACCTTGGTGGACTCTAAAATAGCTAGCTGTTTACAGCTGGGAGGTTTCCAGCTGAGATGACTGTTGATGACTCCCTGCCACTGCTGTAATGGACTGTTGGCATAGGCTCTCTATCTCATCTCTGAGCTGGGTCACTTGAGTGGTGAATGATGAATGTGAGTTGGTCTAGCTGACAGCTGTCTGTTACCTGCAGACTAAAGATAACTGTGAGTAAATTTAAAAGATTGGAGAAATTTCTTGGCTGCACTGATATAATCATTTAGATGAGATGTCTGAATACGAGGTGGAGTTGTGAAAGAGACGGGATGAGAGAACAGTCACAAGACCTTTTGTAAAGGTTTTGAGAAACACACTCTTAAGAGAGACAGAGGTGGGCTTTTCTCTCAAAGACACTGAACGTTACTTCTGCCAGATAAAGAAGAATCCATGTTAAACAGAAATTCAGTGTACGGTGAGCCTCTTGAGGTCAAGGATTAATTTTACAGTTTCCAGGAGATGTGTGTCCCCAGGATTTACCATATAATAGGCTCTCAATAAATGTATGTGGACTTGAACCAAAAATGGACACAGCACTGTCAACCCTAGAGAATCACCTTAGATTCTGGTCTTTAAGTAACAACTAAAAACATGGACAACTCATGAATTTTATAGCATTATAAAAAAGTACATGTGATCTTCCCTAATCCATAAATGATTCACAATAATTTAGAGAATGCTTAAAATGTATCAATCTTCAGATTTGGAAATGTTCCAATGAAATAGGCTCTTGAGCTGTAGGTTCTTGGGGATTATTCTGTCCCATATGCCTACCTGGCCCATAAATTAACACTATTAAGGATCAATGGGCATTTGAGTTGGATTAGCTCAATTTACTTGTCACTTTCCTATAGTAGACTAACTGTGCTGTCTTTAGTTCCTACTGATTCCATCCATTGGTGTGGCCATCTGCTGATTACCAAGAGCCGTTTCCCCCACTGCAAGAAACTTAACCACTTGTTCGTTCATGAGTGTAATTCCTGTAGAATCCAGAAAACAGAACTAGAAAATAGAACTAGAGTTATCCCAGTGAGGTTTTGCTTCTTTTTTTTCCTAAAGCATAGCTAGCCTATTGTTCCCACACAATTTTGTCTGTATATGGAAAGCTGCTTTTACCATTATAACCACTTGGATTTTGGGATAAGATCATACAGAGGGCAACCGATACACTGAAAGATCAATGATTTCATTTTTATTAAATTTGACTTAGGTGAAATAGATTAAGAAAAAGGTGTGTGGTGGAAATCTTGTCATTTTGGCATTTCTTTTAGATCTTTCTGCTTTATCCTAACCTCAGCAGGTCCTCACCAGAGCCTACCATTCTCATTTATAAAATACTTGTTTTGGGACTAGCTAAATAATCTGGTGAATGACTATTGAATATCTAGAAGTCACTTGAAGTGTTTCCCTAGGGCTTGTCAATAACAGGTAATAAATATACATTGAACTGAATTAAAAATGAGCACAATTTTGTCAAGGCTTGAGAATAACCTTTGATGTTAATCTTCAAGTCATGCCAATTAGGTTCCATATTAGGTAACATAATGAGTTACCATATAGGTAACATTTTCATGTAATATGAGATTTTGGAGACAAAGTCTTAAGAATGTGAAAGATAATTGGGCAGAATATTTGAATAAAACAAACTGATCAGTGCGTTCATATAGAAAACTTATGAAACTCACTTTTAGAAATCACCTAGAGGTCTAATCTTTGATATTAATAACATTTACTAGTAATACAGAGAACTGGGAAACAATTTCATTATTGTCTTTGTAGAGTTAATTGTATCTATATTTATTCAGTTAAGGTGTCTTTATAGACTATATTTATTTTCATATATATATACATATATATGTGTGTGTGTGTGTATATATATATATATATATATATACACACACACATATATATATATATATACACATATATATATATATATATATACACACACATTTTTTTTTTTGTCTATACCCACAGCATGCAGAAGTTCCCAGGCCAGGGACTGAACCCATGCCGCAGCAGTGACAACACTAAATCCTTAACTACTAGATCACCAGGGAACTCCATTTAATGGTTTTTAATTCCAGGGAAAAACTATTCAAATATCCTAGCCAGGATATTTTCCCAAATGATACTGGCTAGGAAAAAATGGAAGACTATAGTTTTAAATCAGTTGCCTATTAATATTCATCAGTTATTGTTAATATGTTCTTCCAACAGTTTTTAGAATTGATAGAACGGAATGCCTAATATTGAGTTCACATGTTGTCCTTCTTTACAATCTTGACAGAGAGCTAAAGTCACGTTTCATAATTAAACAACAGCAGCTATGTATGAGAATTAGTTTTAAAAAATGAGTGGTTGTCTTTCGAATTAAAAATCACAGACTCTAAATGCCACTTTGAAAAAAAAAAATGAGTGCTATGAATCTATACTTCCCAAATGGAATCTGGGGAGATTAAGCTACTGCTGGCTGCACATCTGTTACACAAAACGGTTGCATCAGAGGCTACAGATTAAAATAGAAATAGATTGTGTAGATGCTCTTTTGACTCTAGAACATTCTTATAAAACACCTAGTCACACACAGACTCCCTCTATTTTTCTAGCAACAATTTAAATAAATACAAGATGTCAGACAATAGTCCTAGTTCAGGGGAAAAAGGGCTTCAATTCCACCCAAGTTAATTGGGACTAGGATCATTCCTGTGACATCTATGGCAATTTCACATTGGTGCACTTCAATTAAGGAATAAGAGTGCAAAGTAATTTATACTCATAGATTAGATGTCGTCTGTGAAAAATTACCGATTAACTCAAAGGCGGCCTCTGTAGTGCTCACCAAGCATTTTAATGGGGGTCTCTCTGTCACCTCTTGTCCTAATATCTGGTCAGAAACTAGAAACATTCGAAATGTGCCTTTTAGAAGACTCTATGTCCCTGTTTTCTACATCTGTGATTCCCTTTTAAAAATTCTCTAAACTACAACTGTTTTGTAGCAATAATCAACTTTGATAATCTCTTATTTTTCTTACACTTTTTTATTTCTCTTATTTCAGTTATTCCAGTTTTACCTGGCATTAAAGAGCATTTTCTTCAATAAGGCATTACTAAAAAGACATTTGGGGAGGGTTAACATTGTTATCCAAATGTTCTGTATTGTATTTCCACCTCAATGAGCATATATAACTAACTCTCAACAATGAGAAAATGTGATATTTGTAGTGAAGAGAGACCAGATTCTTAATTACTGTTTTCTCCGAACTAAAATTTTAAGTTTAGTAGATGATGATCATCACGTAGAAAATTTTGTGCATAATATCTGATCTTTTTATACTCTCCACAAATTAAACAGGATTACCACTTGATTACCTGTTCTCAAATCAGCAATATCTTCAAGTGTCTAAAGACATGGCTAAGAAACATTAAATTAAAAAAACCCTCAAAATAGCTGTATTGAAACCATTACTCCCCTTCCCTTCTGTAGCTATCAGCTAAAGAAAAACAAACTGAAACATAAAGCCAACCTGCATTTATCTTATTAAGAAAGAAAATAGTCTACTTTTAGTTGTTTGTTAGTAATTCATTCTAAGAGAAAAAAAGACTAAAATTAAACACAAGTGAAGCAAGTTGACTTTCCCCCTTTTGCTCTGATGATGGAAGCGTCACAGAGCTTGGACCTACCAAGTCAGAAAACTTGAGTACTAAGGTGAGTTCTACCATTTGTTAGGGGTGTGAATTTTGGTGAACATATTGACTTTTGTGAAATAGTGTTCTCTGGAGAATGGACAATGTCTTGCTAGGTGGTTGTGCTGACTAAATGCTTTAACATGTGTTGACCCTGTGTGCTAAGAGCAGTTGTCATTTTCGTAGGGTACTTTTCAAATAGGATCCCAGCAGAACCTCTAAATTGTTAATTTCTTCCTGTAACAAGTATTTTGTGGTTCTTTTCCCAAGAGTAAGGAATGACATATACTCTAATTAGAGAGATCCCATAATATCACCAACCTAATATGACTTTCAGAGAATATATTAAAGTTTAAAAAGAAGTTAGGATAGAGAAAGTGATAAAGAAGTTGGATTTTAAAGAGATTTCATGAAAGAAAAGGCCCAAGGGTAGGGACCTAGCTAATTTAATGTTAGGTAAAAATTTCTAAGTTTACAGTCATTAAAATGTGGTTCTGTGTTTGGTTTATGAGCCTTGCTTTGTGGCAGCAGCTTATTTATGTTGCTGACACTTTTTATTTAAACCTGTCATTGCCATAGTGAGTAAGTCTCCAGCCGGCCCACCCACAAGCCTGAAAAGCCAGTTAAGTCATTCTGTGAGCCCTGGATCTGGGAAGATAGATGCATTTAAAAGGAGGAATTTAAATATGATCTTCTTCTTTCTTGAACTAAAGGGTTATCAAAGCAGTAGGCCAAGAGCATACCTTTTTTGTTTTAGAAATTAGAGATGTCTTTATGTGAAGATTTAAATACCCCAGTGGCTTGGGTCTGTTTAGCTAATCTATTTTGCAAGATTTGTGATTAAAAATGGTATGTCATTAAACAAACCCAATAAACCCTCTCTCAACTTTCCCTCAAATAATGCAAAGGACACAGAGGAATAAAAAATTTAAATGACAATAAAAGTCAAGTCTGGAAGTTAAGCAGTGACAAGCATCTTGGAGAACTTGGAACTGATTATAATGTTGATTAAACTGGGTTTTGTTTATTTTACATCTGCAAATCATTTATGATATACTAAGTCTGAGAAACAAGTGTTCACTCATTCAATTCTGGTTAATTATACTAGGTCAGTATTATTAATATCAGCTCAAAATCACACAGTTGGTTAGTAGTAGAGCCTAGATTTGGATTCAGAGGTTCTTACTCCAAGGTCCATGTTCAAAACCAATGTAGTCTGCTGCTGTGAAAACTAGATTAAAGACTACTTCACGGAGCAGAGCTGCTGTGCTCTGTCAGCATGCAGTCAGATTGGCAGGGATGTCTGTGTAGGTGAGCTTATTGGTTTAGAACCTCTCTCTTCCAAAACTGTTAAGATCCTTGAGAAGAAGAGCTGTACTAAATTTGTTCTCTCAAGTATGCTAAGTACCAGGAAGATGTTCAAAAAACATTTTTTTTTTTGTATTGGCAGATAAGTATGACTGAATATTGGTTAGAAAACTGCTTCCAAGGGCCGCTGGCTCAGCAGTCCAAGGTCAACATTTGGTAGGACATTCTTCTCTCTACTGCATGAGAACTGCTTTTTAAAGCTATAACTTTCTTCTGTTTTTTAATGAAAATATCAGTACACTAAGGAAAACTTGAAAACTGAAAAATAAACAACAAAAATAAACATAAAATGAAGAAAAAAACACTCATTGTTTCCTGGAAAGACAGAAAAATTACAACTTATGAAATAATTTAAAAAAAATGCAAAAGGTTATGATTAAATTTTCTAGTAATTAAAATGATTTTAATAGGAATTTATTCACCTCTACTTTTTCTAGGAGGAAAATAAAGGAGAAAAGAAGATGGAACATTCAAAGTGTTGTATAATGCTCAAAACTGTCTTGCCATTTTTAGCAATAGTCCTAGGACAGCACCTATTATTTTTAAGTAGACACCAAGTAAATCATACAAGGCCTTCTTAGTGGTAAAATGGAAGATGTGGCACAAAGAATGCATCTTGGAAATTGGGGGAAGCTGAAGAGAAACAGATGAGGAGAAAGGCAGAAGCTAGTATCTCATCTGGGTCACAGAATTCCCCTGACAAGAATTTCCACCCAGATTCCTGAGTTGGGACCAAATAAAGTATGGAAAGAACTACAAACCCTCTTACATATATCATGTACTTGAATTCTTATTTTGTTTCAAGATGAACGCAAGTGTGGCATTAACTCCGAACCTTTGAACTTCTGAGAACAGGAATTTTGTTGTGTGTTATCACACACACAACAGTGTTTTTGCCTAAAGCTCTATGTCTTCTGCTGCTCTGTTGTCTTTTGCAATGAAGTTGGAGACAGGGCTGGGACAAGTGTGATTTTTGTTCCTTTCTAGATATTCTATTATCTGTTAGTTTCATTTGTTTTATATGCTTTTTGGGGGGAGGACTGAAAAATGCACATATGCATTTTTCAGTCTTTATAATTAAAAAAATTTTGGATTTATTGAAATATGGGTATATGTCTTTTTAGTCTTTGTTAGTAATAAGGAAAGTATTTTCAATTAGGATACTCATTTTTTTAACTCAGTAAATATATTCCATAATATACTTATGATTCTATTCCAATTTTTATATTTTTCTTAGAAAACTCTACTAAAGTTAGTTTTCTGTATTTTTAATATCATACCTATCATTTATCCCTCCTCATTTCAACTCTATTTTCCTTTTTCCCCTATATTATGAGTGGGCTTTTAAAATATGATCTCCACATAAATGTATCGCTTTTCTACTGTATTGATTCTACTCTTTACTAACATCAATCACTATGGATTTAAAATCTGCCACTATTATTTAATTCTCTTCATATTCATCCTTATCTCACCACTCATTTTTAAATACCAGCCTGATGTCTTTTATTTAAATCTATTTTTTCCAAGTTGATTTATACCTCTGTTTCAGAGGTAATGTACTATGCATTCTTGGAAGAATGTCAACTTTCTAAAATTATATTTTGGTTCCTGCATCATTTTCAGGTTTTTTTTTTTTTTTCATTTAGCATGGTAATATTTTACTCTTGCTTGATAATATTTTCAAATAGGAAAATATTTTTAATTTTGATGTTTTCTTTGTTTTCTTGACTATGGTATCCAGATCTAGAGTTTGTCAAATTATGAGTTCTAGCTTATTCTTAGTCCTCCTCAGTTAACCTTTCAACATGCAAAATTTCCTTCTTAGATCTAAGACTAGATAGATGGTTGATGGACACTCTCCTTCACCTGGTTTTCAGCACCTACAATTTTATGGACTGCCTCTCTAACATGTTAAAGCATATAAAGAAATAATAACTATCTATTAGCTAGAATTTTTTTCAGTTAAAAAAGGAGAGGAATTCAAAAGGAATTAAGTAGAAAAGAGCAATGACAATAAAATGAATTTATTGGTTCATATAATAACTTGAAAGTAATTGGCATCAGGCATCAGTGAATCCAAGGTTTAACCCCCTACCATCAGGACCCTCTTTTCATAACTTCTAGATACAAGGGGCCAAGAGAAAATCAGTACAGTACAAAAAAGCTGGATACAAAGATTTAAGATCTCAGATTGAGGCAGCACATCATTCTACCCTTTAGATACAGGAATCAAATGTATATGTAACCAGCTCCCAGGTAGGTTATTGATAATCACAGCCAAGACATTCCAGCCACCCTACTGAATGGTACTTACATAGTCAGTGTATATGAGATTCCATTTGAGTATAAGTAAGGAAATTAAAGAGAGATTAAGAGAGAAAGCGACAAAAAGAATAGTATTTGCATGATTGAGAGTGCTTATCTTTAAAAATGATTTACTACATGATTGGAAAATGAATATGGAAAATGCTATTTTGTGTTCTTCATAGGGTACAAAATATGTAGTATATGAAATTGGATTAGAAAGTTATAAAGATGAAATAAGCCAGAACTGAAAATGAAATTTGTAAGGAAGAAGAAAAGCTTAAGAAGCTCCCTACAACACAGAATAAAAGGATAAAGATACAAAAATAAAGAACAAAAATTAGAGATTGAGAAAATGGCTATGTAACTTTAGAGTTATAGATACACATTTAAGAGGAAAACATCATCTGAGCAATTGCAAAATAGAAAATTACCAAGTAGAAATTAGTAAGGCAAAAATTTAAGTACAATAATATTTCCCTGAGTTTAAAAATAAGTATCCTCTAATGGCCTACAAATATATAAACACCTACTAGAACAAAACTTTTGAATTTTAACATATCCTATTGTCAACTAGAGAGGTAAAAAAGTTGCTCAAAAAGGTATAAAAAAGGTCAAACTTTGAGACATGAATTACCTGGAGACAACAGAGAAGGGGCTAAAGTTTTCAGGGCAGGATATCAATTAACAGCTTAAAATTTTTATCCTAGCTAAATATTTATTCACACATGAAAACAATAGAATGATAATTTCAGATATAATTAGCTCAGAAATTATGTCCATTTTGCAGATATTAAAGATTCATTTAAGCTAACTGAAAGAGGAATTAAATCTCAGAATTTAAAAACAGTAAAAATATATAAATAAGGACTGATGTGATATAAAATTGTTAAATATAGTTAATACTCTAATTGTAGCTTTGGATGGGCAAATAAATAAAGCATAAAACATTACTGGACTAGGAGTTGTATAAACTATAAATAAAAATCAATATAAATTTCTAAGTCTAAACTAGATATATTAACAGGGCCTTTAAATTGGGAGGGTAGCAAATAAAGCTGAAGATAAAGTATTTCAAATTCTTCACATCAAATTAGGAAAACAAGAAATATTTTATTTAATTTTTGACTTTACCCATGAATTAACTATAATTATTATTTGCAATTTCTTAATAGCAATTCACTAGGATTTAAGTTCCATAGTTTTGGGGGTTTTGATTACTAATGTACCTCAACTGCCTAGAATATTTCCTAGCACATAGTAGGTGCTCAATAAATTTAAGTGGAATGAATTAATGAACTTACTCTTAGAATTAAAAGCAGTGTGTGTGTGTGTGTGTGTGTGTGTGTGTGTCTGTGTCTATGTGTGTGTGTATTTACTTTTATAGATTTGGAAATAGCTATACTCACTGGAAAACTTATGGAAAACCCACAGAATCCATATAATAAAATCAAAGAAAATAAAGATAACCATTAGGATTATAACCAAGATAAAGAATGAAAAATAAATTAACCAAATCTAAAACACGTAAGGCTAGGTAGAGTGGCAATGATAACATATAAAAATGGGATATATTTTACTTTTAAAAGATGAAGAATTTCTGACTAGTTAAGAAATAAAATTCAAATACATGCTGATTAGAAGCAACACATAAAAAATGTAAAAGTCAATGGGAGGAAAAGCATTACAAGGTAAACTAAAAGCAAGCACTGAGGGCAATACTAAATTTAAAGTAAAAGTCAAGAAAGAAAATACTAAATAACTTAGATTTTGCCTAAAGAGAAACCACATTTTGGATCAGAGTTATAACCTACAATGAAATAATTATTATGAATATTTACATAACAGACTAACCTGAAAACATGTAAAATAAACCTTCTACAAATAGAAAACTTTAAACAGTTAATAATGGGAGCTTTGGTAGAAACACGATTATTTTAAAAGACTTTTACATATCTCTTTTAGCATTTGACATTCTATATAGGAAATATATATGGGCACAGAGAATTTGAATTACATGATTAGAATTACATGTTGTTTGGATTACAGCTTGAATTAATTTGTCTATATTGAACCATAAGCAACCCATAGAGGACACAAGGTCTTTTCAACCACCTATATCATATTTACCAAAACTTATTATATGCTAAACCCCAAACTTTTATAGATTTCAAAACCTCTATCAGTAATATCCATTCCATCATTTACTTATTACCTTTTATTTTTGAGGGCCCACTAGGCGCCAGCACTCTTCCAAGCACTGGAGACACAGCAGGGAACAACACAAACCAACTCCTTGCCTTCTTGGATTTTAATTTTTAGGCTAGGGAGACAGGAATAATCTAATAAGCCAGTAAATAATGTTGAAGATCAGAGGTGGAAAGTGCTACAGAGAGAAATAAAAGGAGAGTAAAGGGGAACTGGTGGTAATGATTTTGGAAGAGTTCAATTTATTTCTTGCCTTTTGGGGGTCATTTTTCTCAAACCAGCTGGGAATTTGGGCTATTTTTAGGTCTGCTCTTTAAGGAAATGCTGTTCTTTTTGGAATGAATCATTTTATAATTCTACATAAGCTATCTGACCATAATACCAAGGGGACATTAACAAATCCACACTTTTAATATTCAAGTAGCAACCATAAATCCTATTTAATCCCAAAGGACATAAATCAATAAGATATCAAGGCTATTCAAGGAGGATTTCCCATTTTTAATTAAACCAGATCCTCTATTTTACTTTTTTCTGGGTCTTAGGAATCTGAACTTATGATGCACATGACCAGGATATTGTAAGAGAATAATACAGTGACATATACAATAAAGGGTTTGTTAAACCACTGAGCTGGCATCACATCAGCTCACATAGACATAGAGGAGTTCTGTAGTGAGAAAAGTAACTGAATTGTTCCCTTTCCCTCACACCAGTTTCACTGAAGTTAATTATTATCACTCTCTAGAATGGAGGTCTTAGCCAAGAAGAAAAGTTTAGGAGAAGATGAAAAGAGTGGGAGTTACAGACTTTGCATATAGCAAGGAGGAGTAAGGAGGTGGACAATTCTTTAATTCCCAGTGTCATTGGGTTAAATGTTCTAAAAAGAAGATTTCTAAATGAATTTAAAGGAAACATTCTTAAACTGCAGGGCACATGAAATCTGAGTTATCTGCTCAAGCCAGAGACAAAAGTTGAGAAAATTAAGATCGAATGCTTGACATATTGGTTTGATGATGTTATACTAAAAACAAACAAATAAGCCATCATTAGAATGATGAGAGCAATGATTGCCTTTTTTTAAAACACAATACAGTGGAACAAGATATAAAAACATCCCTCAAAGAAGAAATATGAAGGGAAATTCTTTAAAAATTCAAGATATAAGATAATTTTAGGAAGAGAAGATTTTCTTACATATTTTAAAAACCGTAGTTATAAACTGCACAGTTATCTTGCATTAATTTGGTGGTAAAAGATAGCTAAGTGATTTAGTACAGAAGGACTAAGTTTCGTATTCTTTTATTCACACAGAACTTAAAGTGGGTTACTGAAAAGAACTGTAGAAAAATAAAGTTTAAATGCTCACATAAAGAATGAAAAGAAAAAAGAAACTATGTCAACATGTCATTGGTGCAACCAGAAATAAGCTAGAAATTAGCATATAATATAGATTGTAATAAGTACTGAATTTGCATTATTATTAAAGAAGTAAATGGTTGGGTGGGTAATGGTGACCACTCATCAGAGATATGTATTCACTAAGTGCCATCTTTAGTGCAGGACTCTCTCTGGGCCGAAATCCCTACATGTATGAATCATTGCTTTGCCTCAAGATGATACTCATATAAATATTCAACTACCATTATGCCATAAAGCCAAGGAATGTGCAACTCCATAATTTTGTAGAAGATTAAGGGAAAACCCATTTCTCTACAAAACTGCCAAGAAAAGAAACCTTGGGGGTGGAGTCAAGATGAGAAAAGAAAGGCAAGTGTGGAGCATGTCAGCACTGGTGAGGACAGTTTGACTTAAAAGCTTCATCTTGGCTTTTAAGATGGTCTTAAAAGCCAGTGTCTTGGCTCAGTGGTTAATGAATCTGACTAGCATCCATGAAGACACAGGTTCAATCCTTGGCCTCCCTCAGTGGGTTAAGAATCTGTCGTTGCCTCCAGCTATGGTGTAGGTCACAGATGCAGCTTGGATCCAGCGCTGCTGTGGTGTAGGCTGGCAGCTACAGCTCCTATTTGACCCCTAGCCTGGGAATCTCCATATGCCATGAGTGTAGCCAAAAAAAAAAAAAAAAAAAAGCTTCATCCCAGTTTGGGGTTCTGAAAGCATGAGAGCCCTGGAGGTCAGGAATCATGAGTCTGGAGACACTGGATTTAGGGAAGGCGATGCTGTGCAGGGAAGATGGGAACTATGAAATGCAAACACCTCTCCTCCAATGCCGCTCCTCCAGTGCCAGTCTTGCTGGCAACCTGCAACCATGAAAACTGCAGACACCATTCTGGGAAGCTATGGAAGGGTCTGTTGTCCATACTACATATATCCCTTTACTTCTACCATCAGTATTTCTTTTTTCTTGTCATGAACTAGTCATCAACATCTTAGACTCCTAAAGTCATTCCTGATTTTCCCCATTCCCTTTTGTAAATTCATCCTGTGCCAGCTGACTCATTGGAAAGACTCCAAGAAACATCAAAAATTACATTTAATTTAACTAAGTATTCATTTTGAGCCTAGATACTCTGGAAATACAGAGACAAATAATATACAGTCTTTGTAGGTGGGAATTCAGACCTACAATAAATATAGTATGAAAAGTGTAACAATAAAAAATAGAGAAAACAGTGAGGTGGCAGAAAAAGCCTATGGAAGGCTTCCTGGAGGAAATGGTACACCTGTTTTTTGCAGGATAATAAAAACAAAAGTTAGCATTTATTGAGGATTTTCTATGCCATTGGTAGGAGCCAGATTATGAAGAATCATATATGCCATCTTAAAAAGCTAATCTTCTAACCTTACACATAAGAACTCAAGGCAGGGCTTTCACAAGTCAGGGGAAAGTAGAAGGTTATATGAATCTTCTACACATTTGGCATCCACATGGAAGTTATGTTGGAGAAACATAAGGCTAGAAAATGCTATTGGACTTCTCAGTGTGGAATGATGTCACCTAAAACTAAAACCATAATAATGGGAAAGGAAAATAAGACATGGTTTGTTGCAAATAAACAGTAGTTTAATACTCTATTCTTCAAGGTGTGTTTAAGTGTATTTGCATAGTTTTAGGGATCATACCATCACTAAAGTAGGGGGGTTTTGAGGACGAAAGGGAAGGTTATTAAAAATTATGTGTACAGATTCTACTCCAGAAGACAAAGAGGAGACCACATCAAGAGGTAGGAGAGGCGATTATGTGATAGAAGCAACCCCATACCTCCCGGGGGGGAAGCCCCACAGATTGGAAAGTAACTGTATCACAGAGACTCAGCTACAGGACTGAGAGTTCTGAGCCCCACGTCAAATCCCCACGCCTAGGGATCTGGCACAGGGAAAAAGAGCCCCCTGAGCATCTGGCATTGAAGGCCAGTGGGGCTTGTGTGCAGGAACTCCACAGGACTGGGGAAAACAGAGACCCCATTCTTGAAAGGCACACACAGACTTTCACATGCACTGTCCCAGGGCAAAGCAAAGTTTCCAAAGGAATCTGGGTGGAAACTGACTGCAACTCCTGGAGGATCTCCTGGGAAAGCAGGGGTGACTGTGGCTTGTTGTAGGGGAAGGGCACTGGAGGTGAAGCTCTCGGGAACATGCATCAGCCCGCATTTCTCTGGAGGGGGCCATTTCTGGGAATATCTGGTTCCTCCCAGCAGTGCTGAGAAGCCCCAGGCCAAACAATAATCCAGGTGGGAACACAGCCCCCCACCCCATCAGTAAACAGGCTGCCTAGAGACCCCTCAGGCACATAGCCAGCCTCTAATCTCATCCAGAGACAAAGTCCCACCTATCAGAGGGCTAGGAATCAACCCCACCTGCCAGTGGGCAGGCACCAGTCCCTCCCATCGGGAAGCCTACAGCAAGCCCCCTCCATAACAACTTTAGCCACAGGGGAGGCAAACACCAGAACTAAAAGAGGCTACAACTCTATTGTCTACAAAAAGGTCACTATGCCAAAAACCTATGAAATTGAAAAGACAGAAAACTCTAACTCAGATAAGGGAGAAAGAGAAAAGCCCAGAAAAATAGCTCAGTGATGAGATTATCAGCCTCCCAGAAAAAGACTTTAGACTGATGATGCTGAAGATGATGCAAGGCATTAGAAATAAACTGGAGGCAAAGATCCATAATTTACAGGAAACACTGAACAAGAAATACAAGCTGTAAAAATTAAACAAGAAGAGATGCAAAATACAATAACTGAAATAAAAAAAATTCATTAGAAGCAGCCAACAGTAGAATACAGGAGGCAGAAGAACGAATCAGTGAGGTGGAGGACAGATTAGTGGAAATCACTAATGCAGAAGGGATAAAAGATAAAAGATTGAAAGGAAATGAGCAGAATCTCAGAGAACTCTGGGATAATGTTAAATGCACCAACATCCATATTATGGGGTGGCAGAGGGAGAAGAGAGAGAGAAGGGGACAGAAAAAATATTCGAAGAGATAATAGCCGAAAACTTCCCTAATATGGGAAAGGAACCACTCACGCAAATCCAGGAAGTGCAACGAGTACCCTGAGACACATATTAATCAAAATGACCAAAATTAAAGACAAAGAGAAAATTTTGAAAGCAGCTAGGGAAAAGAAACAAATGACATACAAGGGAACCCCGATAGGACTATCAGCAGATTTTTCAGCTGGAACTCTGCAGGCCAGAAGGGATACTTAATGTAATGAAAGGAAGAACTTCCAACCAAGATTACTTTACCCAGAAATGCTCTCATTCAGATTTGAAGGAGAGATCATAACCTTTACAGTTAAGCAAAACCTAACAGATTTCTGCAACACTAAACCAGCTTTACAACAAATCCTAAATGAACTTCTCTAGGCAGAAAAGAAAAGGCCACAACCAGAAACAAAAACACCACAAATGACAAGGTTCACCTGTAAAGACATATGTACAGTAAAGATACTAAATCATCCATGCACAATTATGCCATTAAAATCAGAAATCATGAGAAAAGAGCACAAATGCAGGTCACTGGAGAAGCACATGCAATCAAGAAATCAACAACTTAAAACAATCTCATTTATATATAGACTCCTATATCAAAGCTGCAGGGTAACTGCAAACCAAAAATCTAAACCACTTTGATAGACTGGTCAAATAGTTTTGTTTTAATATAAAATAATAAACATTATTATCTACATTAAAATAATAATAAATAAATACATAAAAATAAAAATTATGTGTACAGAGGGGGTAAAAACCAAAACTAATCCAGGACACCTTTTTAAATTAGTTTCAAGGAACTAGTGGTAGATTGGCAGAGAGGTCACTGAGAAGTGGAAAGGAAAGAGATATCTCAGAATGCCCAAGATACAAGTGGTCAGCTCTTTAGAACTGTCCAGCTAAAACCTAACTCAAAGTGTTTTTTTTTTAGGAAAGCAGAGGGTAGGGATGGATACTTTTCCAGCTATGACGATCCTATATAAATCTGCCCAACATTTAGATGTTTTCAGACTTAATATAACAGTGAACTTTTCACTGGGGTGATTTCTCAGTACCATGCACTTTACTATGGCTCCAGTTTGTTATTCCTTGGGACACCCCCCAACTCTCTCTGATATCCTCAGCGAAATACAGCTAAAGGGGCAGAATAGTCCATTAGCCTAGCTGTGCTATAATTGAGAAGGCAGAGGCTTTCACAAAGCTCTTCTTAGAGCCTGAACAACATAAACTCAAGGTCAGGTGTCCTTTTGAGCTACTGCTGGACAGCAGGTTGAGACTGAATTGAAAGGAGAAAATATCAGAAGACATTCTGCACCAATGAAGAAAATTCCTTCCCTTTGAATTCATTAGAAACTGTCCTGCCATGCGGATTAGGAATTAAGTTAATTTCCATAAGCCAATCATATGCTAATACTTTAGAATATTTTGCTGTTTCACAATGTCATTTGTAATCATATTTCCATAGCTTTAAAAGGCAATTAAGTGACAGTAAGAGTAGTACATGACTTTGTTGGAGAATTAGAAAGAAGAAAACTATAAAAGTGAAAATAATGATCCATAGTTTCTTCATCCAAGTATCTACTGATAAGAGAATTTCTTACATTTATGTATACAATATGTACAACTTTCATTTGTTTTTTTCAGTAAACATTGTATCAGAAATAATCTAATATATAATAACAGTAAAATATATAATAACAGTAATAATTTTTCTTATAAGTATACTATAATATATTAATCATATCTCTATGCTTAAACACTAGATATGCCAATGTTTCACTAAAGAAAAAAATGCTGAAGTAAACACCTTTGCATATAAGTCATTTTTTCCCCTATATTCTGTTTATCTTGATTTTTAGTGGTGAAAATACTGGAATGAGCTCTATCCATAGTTTAGGATAGACATATACTATGAAATTTCTTTAAAGAAAATGTACATCACCTTACACAGCCAGAAGGTAGCAGAGCTGGAAATCCAAATCCAGTCTGAGGCCAGAGTCTATACACTGAACCACAGCACTGCACAACCTCTTGATGTGCTATGGAAACAGAATTGCTGATCTTCAGTGAGAGTACGGCACAACAGCCTAATTTCTACAAGGTAACACCCTCCAGGATATTATCAATGGCTGCTCTATAATCAATACAACGCAATAGTCTAGTTACATGCTGAATATTTCTGCTATTTCTTGATTCCCACAGAAATCTAGCAAGTTAGAAGAACCATGTTATTATCTCAGTTTTGTAGAAAAATGCTTGCTGGGGGCAGGGTATATTCTGAAGAAGAGCTATGAATAGGAAGGACATATTTCATGCTGCAGTTTGAAATGAATTTTTCACCAGATGTAGATAAAGGGTAAATAGAATTTTATTTTCAGGAGCTATGACATAGAATTAAAATGGCAGCTATGTAGGTATCTCATGCTGAATAGCATCTATGTTACACTTATTTTGTAAGAGATATTTTAGTTCCCCTTATATACACGGTGAAGGAAATACAGTAACGTCTATAGTTTCTGTTTCCTTAGCCCCTACCACGTAGTAGGTATCCTGCAAATATGTGCCTTTAGGGATTAAGGTGAATGATTAATGCTAATAGAATCATGATTAGACTCATAATTGACTCAAATCTCTATTATGTGGAATTGCATGCCATTTGATTTGCAAAAGTTGTTCCATCTGACTTTACAGGAAGCTACACTGATGATGTATCATTTTAATTTCTTTCCTGAGCACTCACTGGAAAAAAGTAGCAAATGACGAGGTTGTTCATTTGTTACAGTAGTGCTCCTCCAAAATCAAATGAACAAAGGTAATCTTAATTTCATGAATCAATTGTCTTAATAAATACCTACATAATTAACTGAGGAATTCTCTTTGGAAAAACCATTGAGAAATGATTTCAATATAAGTAATAGAAAGAGAAAAACACACCAATTCTCAGCTAATATCAAGCTTTCTCACTACTATCAATTATGATGTAGGAACTTTCATAAGTATATGTAAAAATATATATTAAAATCACTTAAGTACATGTAATGTGCAAATAATGTCAGATTTGATTCTATTTGCGTTTATACAATGGTCAAATATAAGGGCAAGCAGCAAACATATTTTTAATACACTTGGCATATTTAAATGAGACAAATACTAGATTATAAAAACATCAATTTTTTATCTCTGTACTTAAAATATAATTCCACTCAAATTAATTAAATACTATGTAATAAATATCTTTTAAAGACTTTTGGAAATCCATATTCCATCACCTGACATTTTTATCATCAGACAGACACTTGTTAGCTTCAAGAAATTTTATTTGCCTTTTTATGTCACAGTTTTCTCATCTATAAGTAAAAAGTTTGCATTATATGAATTCTGAGAGTTTTTCTGCTATAAAAAATATACTCTCTTAATCTTTGACAAAGGAGCCAAGAATATAAAATGGGAAAAAGACAGTCATTTCAGTAAGTGGTGCTGGGAAAACTGGACAGCCACATGTAAATCAGTGAAACTGGAACACACCCTCATACCATGCACAAAAAATAAACTCAAAATGGCTTAGAGACTTAAATGTAAGACAAGACACCATCAAACTCCTAAAAGAGAACATAGGCAAAACATCTCTGATATCAACTTTATAAATGTTTTCTCAGGGTAGTCTCCTAAAGCATCAGAAATAAAAGCAAAAATAAACCAATGGGACCTAATCAAACTGACAAACTTTAGCATGGCAAAGGAAACCATAAAAAAAAAAAAAAAGACAACTTACAAAATGGGAGAAAATAGTTTCAAATGATGCAACTGACAAGGACTTAATCTCTAAAATATACAAACAACTTTTACAACTCAACAGCAAAAAAGCCAAAAGTCCAATTGAAAAATGGGCAAAAGACCTGAATAGACATTTCTCCAAAGAAGATGTACAGATGGCCAACAAGCACATGAAAAAATGCTCAACATCACTGATTATTAGAGAAATGCAAATCAAAACTACTATGAGGTACCATCTCGCAACAGTCAGAATGGCCATTATTAATAAGTCCACAAATAACAAATGCTGGAGAGGGTGTGGAGAAAAGAGAACCCTCCTGCACTGTTGGTGTAAATTAGTACAACCACTATGGAAAACAGTATGGAGGTACATACTCCACTCCTGGGCATATACCAGGACAAAACTTTCCTTGCAAAAGACACATACACCCATATGTTCATTGCAGCACTATTCCCAATAGCCAAGACATGGAAACAACCTAAATGTCCATTGACAGATGATTGGATTAGGAAGATGTGGTATATATACACAATGGGATACTATTCAGCTATAAAAAAGAACAAAATAATGCCATTTGTAGTAACATGGCAGAACTAGAGACTCTCATACTAAGTGCATAAGTCAGAAAGAGAAAGACAAATACCATATGATTTCACTTGTATCTGGAATCTAATATAGGACAGAAATGAACCTTTCCACAGAAAAGAAAACCATGGACATGGAGAATAGACGTGTGGTTGCCAAGAGGGAGGGGGAGGAATTGGGAGGGATTGGAAGTTTGGGGTTAATAGATGCAAACTATAGTCTTTGGAATGGATAAGCAATGCGATCCTGCTATATAGCACTGGGAAGTATGTATGGTCACTTGTGATGGAACATGATAACGTGAGAAAAAAGAATGCATACACGTATGTGTGACTGGGTCACCTTGCTCTGCAGCAGAAAAATGACAGAACCCTGTAAATAAGCTATAATGGAAAAAATAAAAATCATTATAATATATATATATATTCTCCTAAAAATACAGCTGCACTGATAAATTATGAAATGATTGGAAGTGAAGATAATTATATTAAGTGGTATGAGTTTTTTTGTGCTATAGATAAATCAAGAGATCAGAGAATTAAACACAATTGTATTTGAATCTCTACTATGATTCAAATGGATTTTGTGAACCTCTATTAATCTTTCTTAGCTTAGGTTCCTCATAACTAAAATGGAGATGATTGTAAAAATCTTAATTTTTTTTCCCCAGTAAGTAGCAAGAGTGGATATTCCCTTGGGCAGCTGTGGTTTAGTCTCACAACCTCACAGGGATTTGGTTAATGTAATGAATCGACTGTATTTAAAATTACCTAAGTGTTCAATTAGCTAATTGTACAGTCAATAAACATTGCTTTACGTTTTTCACATAATGTCTGTGTGAACCTGGCAGGTAAGTATAAAAATTGTTCATTCTCATTTATAAATTTAAGCAAAACCTATGCAGCTAATCATTACTCTTAACAACTTGTCTGTTATAAACTTTACTAGACCTAGCCTAGGACTATTTTTAATATGTGAATCACTTAAAGCCAAGGATCCTATCTCTACTTGCTTTCCTTTTTCGTATACCAGTAGTAAATAACAAGGTCTTTAAGATGTAACTTCATTAAAAACATGTGCTCCTCTGCAGCTGGGACAAATGGAAAAAGTCATCACCTCCAGAAGTGGATAATTCCCCAAACTGCCAATTTGGATAGAATGGCCATAATCAAGCAGCCCAAGAAATGGGAGGAATATTCACAAAGGAACATTTGAACAAGTCACTTCTTCATTTTAGTGTTGTTTTAAATTTTAGTGGATGGTATTTAGCCCTTTTTCATTGAGTAACAGACATATAGCACCTGGTTCTTAAGTTGTAAGATACTTAAAAAGTAGGGGAAGCAACAGTAAATTCAATGCATCATGAGTCTAGTAAAAGCTGAGCTCAACAAAAACTAACCTAAAACCATCTTATATATCATCTTTAATAGTACTCCAATGTTATAGCAATATAGAAAGTCACATACCAATGAGAACTTAAAATTACCACTTTTGTGTCAGCTAATTGAATTTGGGAAAAACAAAACAAAACAAAAATCCTCTGGAGAAAATCCTTCTCACAGCATGTCCTGCTTAGTTCTTCATTCAGAGCTAGGTCAAGGTCTTGCATTATATGGGAAATGGATGGTCACAAATACACCTAGATAACCAGAGTGGGGAGCAGCCAATAGTGTCTCTTCCCTCTAGATGCAGTATGTGCCTTTAATTAGAAACCATATACTTTCTTGGCATCCACAGTCATTTCCTAGCTGGGCTCATAAAGAACTTCCATGCTTTCTTCATAACAGAGACAATCCCAGACATCTGTCTCTTAATCACCTCCTTGAACATATTTTGATGTTCCAGAAGATAATTAAGTTTTGGTGGCCATTAGTACATTTCAATTTTTTTTTTCATATAGGAAACATGACATCAGAATAAAGGAGAAAAAAACTATATGGAATTTTGTGATCATATCTACACAACTTCTAATAAAATAAGATCCTTATGCTCTTTTGAATATTTTATATTGTTCTTTCTGCTCTAGAAATCTTTAATGTGTTTATTATTTCTTGCTATTCTAGAGTTTAACTGTAGTGATACAAAACAAAGCAAAAACCGAAGGGACCCAAAATACCCCTCAAAATGAAGATACTTTGTTGTCCTAGTTATAAACCTTGTTTTTCTGCACCCTTATATTTCTGACTTGCAAGAATAATAATACAGGGAGAGACCAATAGTACAAGGCATATTGCATCACTCTGGTTATTCAGGTTACAAGCTGGGTGGAGCAGATGCTGGTTGTTGAATTTCTTCTTTCCTTGCTCATTACACAAAGTGAATGTCCATGGAATTCCTAAGCGGGTTTATTGGATCTGAAAACCCTTAAAATTCCAGGCATACTTTTGTTTATAGAAAAAGGCCTTATTTTTCATTAAAATTTTAAACAAGATTCAAAACTCCTGTCTTGGGAATTTTTTGAGAATATTATATTGTAACTAACTCAGATTGTACAGACTCAGGACTGGAATTAATGGAATTAATGAGATACTCAGGAATAGGATTAATGAGTAGTCTTTTTCTGTTCTGGAGAGCGTAAAAGGGCAGCAGGGACAAGGAAAGAACCTACATCAGACCTGAAATAAAAACATGGGTGATTATTTGGAAGATTTGGATTTTCCTTTTGATTCAACCTCTAAGAAGCTCTCTGAATTTGAACACATCAGTTGTTCCTTCCTGGCCTCAGATTATTTGTCTCTAAACAGAGTATGTTGGGCTATACCAGCAATGTTCAAATCATGTTCTGTTAAAAATCCTGGGGGTTCTGGAAGAGTATTTGGGTGACTCTCCAAAGATGAAAGACTAGTGCAAAAAAGTTCAGTTAACTTCACTCATTCTAAAGGGAAATGCAGAGGTGGGAGATGCCCAGTGAGTATATAGATTTACTTCCTCAAGACATCTTTAAGTTAGGTGGTTCCTTTGGATTTCCATGTCTTTCCTTTTCAGAGAGGTTGAAGCTGTTCAAACTTTTAGAATATTTTACATATGGTTTGATAGTTATCAGTTAACAATTCTTTCCTCCACTGTATTGTAAGCAACTCAGGAGAGGCATTATTTCTTGCTCATCTCTAGAACCAAGAAAATGGTTGTTATATGAAAGGAGAAAGGTAAATAAAAAAAGATAAAGGAAAATAATGTATGCAGCAGTATGGAAGATGGATTAAATGACAGATAAGAGATGAGCAGAACTATTGGGATTATCATGCAATAATAACACATGTGGTAGAACAGAGAACTGGGGTTAAACTTGAGATATCTAAGAAGTAGAATGTGGCACAGCAGGTTAAGAATCTGTCATCACTGCAGTGGCTTGGGTAGCTGCTGTGGCATGGGTTCAATTCCTGGCCCAGGAACTTCCACATGCGGTGGGCACTGAAAAAGAAAAAAAAAAAAGAAGAAGTAGAATGCTAACGATGTTGTGGCCAGCTTGGTAAGAAATGTATATGAGTCCAAACTTCTGGTTTCCGTATTAGGGTCTCATAAACCAGGAGAGAAAATACAGAAGGGAGAGCAATTTGGAAGGTAACTATGATTTGTTATGTATGGTCTTGTTATTTTTTGGGGGTATCAGGTCTTGTGGCCCTTTTCTGTCTCTGGGTATACTTTGTGGTTTGAGATGTAAAATGCATTTATTTCTGGGGAAATCAGTCAACAAAGTTTGAAAAACATTTCTTGAAAAAGTATGCATGAGATATTCGGTTGTCAACAAAGTACTTGTCCTGCATCTAGACTACATATTTAGAAGTCAGGAAATGACATCTGGCTGCACACACTGATTTGAGAGTTGCCAGTGGGCAGATTAGCTGAAGGCAGGTGAGTGGGTGAGACTAGGTAAAGGAAAAGTGAGAAGGAAGAAACCCTGTAGAATATCAATATTAAGTGACTGACAGAAATAAAGGAGACAGGAAAAGAAACTGAAAGTTGAAGGGAGACGATCAAGCTTGTTAGGAACTTAGTTGTGTGTGATACTTCATTTGGTTTAGTTCCCCCCCAAAAAAGTGCACAGATTTGATTTGAACCTTCCCCACAGGAACTTATCATCAAGAACCAAAAAAAAAAAAAAAAACACTGACAATATTAAAAGCAAATATAAAATGCAGAATCGGCACACTGATTTGGCACAAGGAGAGAGTGAGCTGGATAAAGACCATGATCTGTTGGAAGGTCAAGTGTAGGAGATAGGGGAGGTGTTCCAAGTAAGAACAGTATGATATTGTCAGCTGTTCTCTGATCACTGTGAGAACCCTGTTGGGAGAAGGTAAAACACTATTAGCGGTTTATGGAGGAGGGAGATAAAATCCCTAAAGGAGTAGAGATTGGCTATGCCCCTCTTTGGTGGCACAAACCATATAAGAATATCAGCAGATAAGTTCCATGAGATGTGAGAATTGGATTTGGAAAATGTGAAAGAATTACTAGTGGAACACTTTAAAAAGTAAGGTACAACCTTAGAATAGTAAAAGGATAAGGGAAAAATTACATTTTCAAATAAACACTTCCATTTATATCAACTCAACAGCTCCATATAGTAAAATAGATACAAAAAGCAACTGGGATGCTCTAATCAACACCTGGGGAGAAATGGAAGAAAGAAATGAATCAGTGGTGTGCAGAAGGAAGATTACATTTACGTGTGTCTTGTGAACCTGAAAAATGGAAGAGAATTGCCGACTCAGAGAAAAGAAAACTTGGCTTGCCCAAACAGGAATCTTATTTGGGCAGATATATCGACTGAGCTGAATCTAATGAGTTCTTGTGCCAGTGCAAAATGGCCCCCAAACCTAACCTAGGAACCTTTTATTTGAAAAATGATTAAGTGAGAGAGAACCTCCTTGATTGTGAAATAATAAACTATTGCCTTTGCAAGCCACATACTGTATCTGTTTACCATATGAAATGATGTGTGAGTTGATTTGGGGCAGGGAAAAGTCTCTGACTTACTAGTTTCCTAAAATCTGAATCAGATAAACTTACCCACCAAGTTTCTAAACTCTGAATCAGATAAACTTGCCTACTAAGTTTCTATCTAAAGCAAAAGCATCTACTCCTAACACTAGAAGTCTTCTGTTGGTTTAAGTATTCGCAAAGTAAAGTAGAAGAAGGATGTATACAATCTGCTTCTGTTATAACTATTTAAATGGTTTCAAGGGAGTTCCTGTTGTGGTACAGTATAAATGAACCTGATAAGGATCCATAAGGATGCGGGTTCCATCCCTGGCCTCACTCAGTGGGTCAAGGATCTAGTGTTGCCATGAGGTGTAGTATGGGTTGGATCTGGTGTTGCTGTGGCTGTGGTATAGGCTGGCAGCTGTAGCTCTGATTCGACCCCTAGCCTGGGAATTTCCATTTGCTGCAGATATGACCTAAAAGACAAAGCAAAACAAAACAAAACAAAACAAAAAAAGGAGTTTTCAAATAAAATAAATACTTGCTGCATAAGTTAACATACCATAAAACAAAGCAGACTGTATTTGTGTTTAATATGTATATGCAATAACCCGTTAATGAAAAGATTTATGCTTTAAATTATTTGAATACTTATGTCTACTCATACCAAAATATTAAAAGGTTTAGAGCTATAAATTTAATTCTCCTACTGAGGAGGGTTGAATAGTGTTTCTCCCAAATTTATGTCCACCTAGAATCTCAGAATGTGAACTTATTTAGAAATACGATCTTTGCAGATATGATTAGTTGAAGTAATACTGGATCAGGGTGGCCCTTGAATTCAATGACTAGTATCTTTAGAAAAGAGAGGGATATTTAGATGCAGGCACATAGTGTTACTTTTTCAGAAAAGAAAATGTTGATGTATGCTTATGTAAGTACTGCTTACCCAGGAAATTGGTTTTATTTATTTATTTATTTATTTTAAGTTTATATGTGTATTTTATTTTCTTTTCTCTCTTTCTTTATTTTTTGCATTATAGCTGGTTTACAGATTTCTGTCAGATTTTCCAACTGCACCGTGTGGTGATCCGGTTACTTGTACATATATGGATTCGTCACATGTGATTAGATATAGCTCCCCGTGCAATACAGCTGGATCTCCTTGCTTTTCCATCATTAAAGCACTAGTTATCCCCATTCCCTCCCACCCCTCCCCCACCCCTCCCCCGCCCCCTTGGCAACCACAAGTCTGTTCCCCAAGTTCGTGATTTTCTTTTCTGTTGAGATGTTCATTTGTGCAGTGTTTTAGACTCCAGTTATAAGAGATTACATATGACATTTGTCTTTCTCCTTCTGACTTGCTTCATGTGAATCTTTTTGA
>PVHT021183693.1:30105578-30246034 GCA_004024745.2 Catagonus wagneri | reverse complement strand
GCAACCACAAGTCTGTTCCCCAAGTTCGTGATTTTCTTTTCTGTTGAGATGTTCATTTGTGCAGTGTTTTAGACTCCAGTTATAAGAGATTACATATGACATTTGTCTTTCTCCTTCTGACTTGCTTCATGTGAATCTTTTTGAATGAAGTAGAAGAATTTGAAAGGTGGAGCAAGACGAACAGAGGGAGGGTCAGGAGCGGAGGGTAAAGAAGGCCTGAACTTCAGACCACTTGCCATTGTGATGACAAAAGTTAAGGAGGTCGCTCAGGATTTTAAAATTGAAAGTGCTGTTTTGGGGCCAGTGAGAGCCATTATCCAATCCTTATCGTGTCCAAGTGTAACTGAGCAGGACCCTGTGAGGCTTTCCAGAGTGGTCCCCCCACTCATGTGCTCCACTTGCTTTTTTTTTTTTTCTCTTAATGGATTTTATTTCAATTATAGGTGTGCATAAATCATCACAAGTCAATTTTTACAGATTTTGTATCCCAAATCCCCAGTGCATCCCCCCACCCCCCCAGATTGTCTTATTTGAAAAACCAAGGTTTTCCAAAGTCTGTGTGTCATTGTCTGTTCTGTAAGAAGGTTCATTGTGTCTTTTTAGTTTCCACATGGGTGTTGCTGTCCAATTGTCTGACTGGTTTCACTTTGCATGATAATTTCTAAGTTCATCCATGTTGCTATAAATGTTGGTAATTCGTTCCTTTTAATGGCTGAGTAACATTCCATTGGAAATTGGTTTTAAATAAACTTCAAAGATTGTTCATGACACCAAGGAGTTGAGTGACTTGCCCAAGGTCATTTGGTAAATCTGTGCCTTTGCTGTAATTGGAACCCAAGACTACCATCCATTTGGAGTCTTTGCCATAGTTATTGTCTCTTGTTGCCTCTGACTTTATGAGGATAATTCTGTAGAAAAATGACTCCTGTAAATTCTGCTGTCAGTCAGTAGGAGTTGGCAAAGTGCTCGTGCTGATGGCTTTCATGATTAGAATGCAGTGCAAACAGCCCCACACTCTGGCTTATAAAACAAGCTAAAGTGTCGCCTGCTTCCTCACCTCATCATTTCTCGAATGGTACTTATCTTTCAAGCCACAAAACAGTGCTGATGCCAAGGCCATAAAAAGTATTATATGGTTCTGCCTGCCATCTTTTCAAGGTGGGCTGGCAAAGCAGAGGACCACAGACAGAAAAATGGAGTAATAAAGTTTAAATAGTAGGCAATAATATTAATCTGCTGTGCTGCAGTGCCGATTAAGAGATTGAACCAACTCCCTGCAGTTCTAATTGGATTTTCCTGTGTTTTCTACAACCCTTAGGGATTTACCCTGATAAATCCTATTTTTGCTTGCCATTTATTCCCCATGAATGACTCCATGTAATGGATTTATCTGTAAAAACACACGAATGCTTGTATTGCCATAGAATTATTTTGTGGTTTTCTTTGCAGATTGTTGGCATGTTACTTTCGAAAAAGCAAGTAATTAATGTACTGAATTGCTGGGCTAATTGCTGTCTAAATATTTCATATGCATAATAAGATATAAGACTATAACTCAGGTGCTGGAAAGCACAATCATGTGTAAGTGATGCCCTAGAAAACTATATTAGGATAATACTAGGGAAAATAGATCTATACATCGTTGTGGATAATGTCTGAGGCAATCAAGTGACAAATGAAAGAGGAATAAAGCTTTATGTATACGTATGTCAGGTATATTTCTCAAGATCATTTTCACATGGTCGATTCACTAGTGTTTTAGAAATAATGCTATCTTTCTCTTTGTCTTCAAGCGTGTGTGTGTAGGCAGAAAAATACTTTTTTTGTCAGGATGTTCTGCATTTAAAGATCGAATCACTGCTTGATTATGATTCCAATAACAACCACGTTAGCTCCAGTTATAAAACATTAATGGTATATTCCTAGTTCTAGAACAGAGATGTAGGGTGATTGAAATAGGGTCCCAATAGTTGCTTCTCAGCAGGAGATCACTATACTAATTTACGACCAAATTTTTGGTTGAATGGGTAGGTCTATACAATTTGTCTGATTTTATCATACAACTAACAATGCTTCTATTTTTCCTTAGAATGTTTTTAGTTTTGATTTATTCTGGTACTACCCTAAAACTACCCACCTCTGGTAATTTGTGTACCAGAATCTTCCCAGACTTCCCCAATTTAGCTAAGTGTCCGAGTTTCCTGCTTCAAATTCTCAGGGCAAAATCTCTGCTCTCCAGCTCCATGGTGTTTTACCCTTCAGATTTTGTGGACACCTTAATCCTGAATGCCAGTGAGTTTTGCATCATCTGGTTCCTTCCTGCTATAGTATCCATTATAGATCTAGCTTCTTCCTTCTACGGTCTTCCCAATGACTTCTACCTGATACCAGGTGGCTGTTCTTCCCCTCTAATGCTGACATCTAGAAAACTGAACTGCTCTCAGAAATCCTGCTTATTTTCTGATGGGATGTTTTGTCTTTATGCTGTTTCACTAGAACCAAATATTCTCTGACTCTCCTGGTCTTTGACTCCAGTGCTGACTAGTGATTTCTAACCATTTACATCAACAAACATTTACAGGCCATCTGTCATGTGCCAGGGCATTGGACTAATGGGGATACAGGGGTGAACAGAAGCAGTCCCTGTTTTCAAGGAGTTGATGGTTTGTCCAGGATGGATCTGTTTTGTTGTACTCTTACTACATACGTACCAGGCGGTTTACACTTAAATCTCACAGCTGTGGTTTTCTAGACTTGGCAGGCTTGGTAATCATCTGTGATGTTTGCTAAAATGTCAAAGATCTGGGCTGCATTCCAGAGTTAGTGAATCAGAATCTTCAGAGATGGGGTCTAGGCATCTGCCTAAGCAAGAACCCCTATGCTTATGTTGTTATGCAGCAGATGATAAGACCTTGTCTTGAGAAATATTCAGAGCAAGTCTACGGAGTAGGTTTAAAAATCCCCAGTTTCCAAATAGAGATGCTGAGGGGTAGAAAGTTATTTAACTTTCCCAATCAAAGAGTGGAAGAGGCAGGACCCAAACGCAGTCTATGCGGGGTTAAATCCTCTGCACACCCTCACAAGTCCTCTTATCTGTGTTTCCCAGCCCTGGTTCCCATTCCAGAGGGGTCTCCCAAACATCTGTATAATTATGGCACTAGCTGGCACTATTAACAGCTGTGATGGTTAATTTTATGTGTCAAATTGTCTGGGCCATGGGGTGCCCAGACATTTGGCCAAACATTTTTCTGTACATTCTGCTTAAATTAACAACAATTTATGGATGATATTAATATTTGAGTCAGCAGACTGAGTAAAGCACATGACCCTTCCTAATGTGGGTGGCCCACATCCAATCAACAGAAGACCTGAAAAGAACAAAAAAGCTGAGTAAGAGGGTTTGTCTTCTGAGCTGAGATGTTAGGCTTTCCTGGTCTTTGGACTTGTACTGAAACATTGGTTCTTCTGGGGCCTTGACCTTGATGGTTCTAAGATTGCAACCATGAGTTAGGTTTCCTGGTATCCAGCATATAGACTGCAGATCTTGGGACTTCTCAGCCTCCATAATTGCATGAACCAATAAAATTCACACACACACACAAACACGTGTATATGTGTGTGTGTGTGTGTATATATATATATATATATATATATATATATATACATATATATATGTATGTTTTTAAATATATACACATAGTACACATATATTCATGTATATATACATATACACATGTCTATGTATGTGCATACATATATTCTTTTATTGATTAGGTTCCTCTGTGGAACCCTAATACAAAAGGATTTGCCAGCATTTTAGAAAATAGGGACCCATCTTTTGGGTATCTTGAAAAGTTACCTGAAGTAAAGTTGGATATTTCGTACTTATTTTAAAGAGGGAAGACTGAGGATGAATAAATATAGCAGAAAATGATCAAGGTCAGAATGAGTCACCAGCTGAACATAAACCAGAATTGTTCTGTCAGAACAAGAGCGTCATCCCAATCTCAATAAATGGCAGTAACAGCCAGAGGCAATCCTTCCACTTCAGGGAACTGATGAAATGCTTCTAAACAATAGAAAAGGGGCTACTGTCAGCTGGATCCCTGAACAGAGTGGAAAACTTAGAGGCAAAAACTACAATTTTAATAAAGTCTATGGGGGAAGGGGGGAAGCTTCGGAAATAAGGGTTACTTATCTGATACAAGGTTCAAATGAGCAATGCCTCAGTTACGCTGTTGTGTTGCACATCTCTTCAGAGTGGTCTTATTTTTGAAGGAAAACATTAGCTCCCATCCAAGAGTTTTCCAAAGATGAGGATGCCTTTATTTTGAAGAAGGTCCACAGCACGGACCTTGACTGCAATACTACATGGGGTGAGGTTCTCAAGGATACAAGTACTGTTTATTCTCTCTATTGAGAAGCAAAGAAAAAGAGGATTTGTGCTAGGAAATATTTTGGTTAAATTAAAAAAAATTATAAGACTGAGTAAAGTAAAACAGTATCCTATTTAAATTATTTCTGATAATCTCCTTTCTATTCCTCAGTCTCCATCAAGGAAAGATGACATAGCAATACTAAGAGAAAAAAAAATAAAAACCTGACAATGGGCGCATTTTCTTTCTTTCTTTCCCTTTCTTTCTTTCTTTCTTTCTTTCTTTCTTTCTTTCTTTCTTTCTTTCTTTCCTTATTTATGTCTTTTTTAGGGTCGGACCCATGGCATATGGAGGTTCCCAGGCTAGGGGTCGAATCAGAGCTATAGTCACTGGGCTACGCCACAGCCATAGCAACATGGGATCCAAGCTGCATCTGTGACCTGCACCATAGCTCATGGCAACACCGGATCCTTAACCCACTGAGCGAGGCCAGGGATTGAACTTGTGTCCTCATGGATGCTAGTCAGATTCGTTTCCACTAAGCCATGAAGGGAACTCCGGGGAGCATCTTTATTATCTGTCTCCCTATTGCGATTTTACCTTATTACACTCAAGAAAGGTAAGGGGTGGTCAAAGAATGGCATTGGTCATAGTTTTCTGGATAAGCTATATTCCCCTGGTGTCAAATTCTATTACCATGAGCATTCTCGTTTTAACCTTACTTGATTATTTACAGGGAATTTAAGCGGTATGGATTCAACTTGTCTAAAGCATTAATTTCTCCCATGGAAACAAATGGTATAGCCATTAAAAAACTGTGAGAGGGCCAAAGACAATTTTCTGAGGATATTATTCATTGACTTAATTTACTTTAAACTGCAAAACTCTGCTTCTGAAGAACATTTATCTTCTGGCACAGCCAAACTTATGAAGTAGGTAAAGTATGTCTTCCTCACTCCCTCACTCTTTTAGCTGGCATAATCTTTTGGTGCCCCTCCAGCTCCCCCACTTCAATGCATGATATGCTTCTGTGGTCTTCTGGTTGACCAAGGAATGCCTGTCATTATACCTCACTTGGGGCTGCCATATTGGTTTCATTCTATTCTCCTTCACTTTTCTTTCTGAACCACTCACCCTTCTCCTTCACTTCCTAAAAACTTATAAGCTTTCTTTGTCATTTTTTCAGGGCTTGTGCTTCCTGCTAGGTAAGATCTAACCAACCTGATAAACAACTGTATGTATTAATGGAAATTGAATAGTTTGAATTGTGTCCCCACAAAAGCTATGTTGAAGTCCTAACTCTCATTACCTCAGAATATGACATTATTTAGAAATAGGGTTATTACAGGTGTAATTAAGATGAGGTCTTTCCTTGCCTTTTCCAGCTTCCAGTTGTCTTAAATTTTCCTCAGTTTGTGGCAGCATAACTCCATTAACTGCCTCTGACATCTCATGGTGTTTTCTCTTTGTGTATCTGCTTCTTATAAGGACCTCAGTCATCCTGAATTTATGAGCCATCCTAGTAGACTATGACCTCATGTAAACTAATTACACCTTGCCAACACCTGGTTTCAGAATTCTAATCTCCAGAACTGTGGGAGAATAAATATTTTATGTATATTTTTTCTTTTTGGTCACAGCATGCAGTGGCTTGATATGAAATCTCAGTTCTCAGGGACTGAACCTTGGCCATAGCAGTGAAAGTTCTAAGTCCTAAGCACTAGATCACCAGGGAACTCCCACATTTTTTACTTTTTAAGCAACCACAATGGAATACTACTTAACCATAAAAAGGAGTGAATTTTTGCCACTTATAGCAACATGAATAGACTTGAAGAGCATTATGCTAAGTGAAATAAGTCAGACAGATAAAGACAAATACTGTATGATACTTATATGTAGAATCTAAAAAATACAACAAGCTAGTGAGTGAAACAGAGAATAAGCAGACTCACAGATACAGAGAACAAACTAGTGGTTACCAGAGGTGGGGGGCATTATAGCAGTAAAGAGGTGGGACACACAAGATATTGGGTATAAGATAGGTGCAAGGATGTGTTGTACAACATGGGAATATAGTACAATATTTTGTCGTAACTAAACAGAAAGTAACCTTTAAAAATGTATAAAAGTAAAATATTAAAAAATTAAAATAGAATAAAATACTTAAAAAATTTAAAAAAAGAAAAACAACCAAGTGTGTGGTACTTTGCTATGGCAGCCCTATGGCATCAATACAAACACTAACTTGTTAAAATGTTATTTCTGAACAATTTACATATATTTTTTTTATAATAAGACCTTTAGTAGACAATGACACAGCAGAAGCAATAGCACTCATGATGTGACTTGGGTACTTGACAGGTCAATGGAAAAGGTATTCCGAGATGGAAAGAGATGGCATGCACCAATTATACAAGACATATCTTGGTATCAGGGTTCTCTAAGCTGACCCAGTATCACGAGTGACATCTAAATCATCTGCGAATTTCAGTTCCTAAATACTGGCCAGGGAGGTTGTTATCATATAGGCACACCTATAAATGTACCATGGTTTGAAATTGTAGCATGTGTTCAAAAACTGTTTAAAAGAATGAATGAGATGATGATGGGTCTGGAAGACCTGAACTGGCTTGTCCTCCTGATATGGAGTCACCTGTCACCTGTGCTGGGGATGCCCTCTGTTGCTCTGTTTATCTCTCTCATTGATTTCATGAGGCCCTTCTTTACATTGTACAATGCAAACCCATTAGCTGCTGACAAGCTGCACAGAGGGAAGTATAGGGAGTCAGTGGGAAAAGTCCAGACTCTGACCTCAGCTCAGCCACTAACCAGATACCCAAACCTGGACCAAGAACAATTTAACAAGAATTATTAAAGAACACAGCAATGCAATCGAAAGTGGATTGGAAATTCAGTAAAAATGGATTTCTAATCTCTATACTGCCAAAACCTCATCCATGGGGTTTCATGAATCTCGTCTGGTCACAGTGTTCTCCTCTGAATATTAAGGAGATTTGAATATTTCCATAAAACCATTTGGTTCTGTGGGGTGAGGGGCTCTGGAAGAGTGAAAGGAATGAAGTCAGAAAGGCTGTCATACTGGGAAGCTGGCGTAGAAAAGATAAAACCACCGTTTTATTTGGAGCCCGTGATGAGTGTAGAAATAGTTTCCTTTTACTGTCCTCAAGTGTATTCACTGGCAACACACTGTCCTTCTGTTAGATTACCATGGTTTTCTGAGACCTAGATTTGCTATAATGTTTTACTGACTCCTTCCTTTGAATTAGGTGCTTTTTTCACATGCCTCCAAATGCCATTATGAATCACTGAAGCTCAAGACCATCTATCACAGTTACGAGGCATATAAAAGATGACAATCATCAGTCAAATATCTTCACTCCGGAAACAAAATTTTCTCAGTACCAAATAAATACTTTCCCTCCTGCTAGATTAGCTAAGGTTTATATTCTTAATATGCAAATAGTCCTGAAAGTTTCAGATGAAGGAAAATATTCAGTGTGTTGGCTCGATCATAGGCAGGAGATATAATTTTAAACAGATGTTTTTGCTTTGAGGCTTATCCACAGGCTTCTAGAAATATTACATTTTTATTAGTGGGATGGCAAGGGGCACTCAAATGCTTAAATGTTTCTGTTTCTTAGGCCAAGAAAGAAATATTATAAAAAGATAAAAATATCAATTTTAGTATATTTTGTTGTAAATAAGTAAATGATATTATAAAATCACTGAATTTTTGAACTGAAAGAAATGCAAGATATGTTCACTGTTAAGTCAGATGATGATTTGAGCTTCAAAGCTTAGGTATTTAATGAGGGAAAACTCCTAATTAATAATAGTTGGACCTGAAATTCAGAAGTCTTGATTTTGATTTGAGCTCTCTGTTAATTCCATCAGATTCTAACAGTTTAAATAATTAATCAAGCAAAGCAGAAACTACTCATTTTTACTGAATATTCATTTTTCCCTTCTTTTTCTAATTTTATTCTGGGCATCAATGCATCCAACCAAAACACTATATTTCCCAGTAAGTTTTAGACAATAACATTTAAGTGTAAGGATTTATTGCAGTTTCTAAGAAGCTGCCATCTTGGACTGTAAAACGACCTTTAAATTGGAATTCAGGCTAGGATTATAAAATCCTGAATTGGTGATAACTATAAGTCTATCCTACTGATCAGCTGTGAAACTTTACTTGAGAAACAAATGATCACCTTGTTATGAGCCACTATATTTTAGACTTTTATAGTATATAATTCTAAATGTTCACTAGGTTATCCTATACTAAAACAAACAAACAAACAAAAACAACAACAAAAAAACACCCAAACACTGAAAAGTTTCTGAAAAGTCAGTAACTAAATGTTTTGGAATCTGCTGTCTTAGATCGTCAAAGGAGAACCAGAGACCTGTGATTCTGGGTCCATTCTTAAAGATAACCATTATCTCTAGAGATAACACTATAATACGTGCCCATAAATTTGTTGAGGATTTATTAACACTTTGAATAGGGACCACTGTTGTTGCATGGGAAAGAAGACTAAGAATTTGCTAATAATTGTCTGTTTCTATAAACTAGTTTCACAGCAATGTACTAAGCAGTTCAAAATAGGTAATGCAAATCTAGGTAAATACATAATTTAAAAATTCAGTACCTGACAACTATAAAAATTCTGAGGAAGCAATAAAATAGAGGGAATGTTTAAATACTTAGGATAAAACAGGCACTGCTTAATATAATTTCTGATAATCTGGGTTCTGATTTGTGTTGTAAAGACAAATCACAAATATTCTAAAAAACATAAAACTTAGGATAACATCAAAAAAACCCTAGAATAAGTCAATATCTCTTCAGTAACATTGTCTAAATGATTTGTTGTTAAAGCACTAAATCAGTATTTCACAAATCCTTTCAAAAAGTCGTTTTAGACCAATAACTATAAATTAGCATCACAGAGCCAGTGCTTCATCTTTAATCTTAAATCCAAGGGAGACGAACCACAAACATAATAGCTTTCAAACGTAAACTGTAACCTTAAAATTTATGCCTAAATTTTAATTTAGTAATTCCTTTAGAATTTTATTCTAAAAAATGTTAAGGAAAATTATGTGAAACTTAGATGTAAAGCAAGAGAATACCTGAGGTTCTTTTCAGTGTCATCATTTTAACAGACATAAACAAGAATTAAAAAACTATGTAGAGAATGCATCCAGATACGTGATGACAGTGCAGAAACTGTGAAGTTACATCTTAACTAGTGGATTTCTATCCAGTGGAAAACAATAACCCCAAAGATTATAATTTTATGATAATATAAGACATTACACAGTTTTGTTTCTTAGCACCAGCAAAATCATTCAGCATTCAGCATCTCTGTTCCTCATATAGTTCTCTGAACCAATCTTATAATCATGGTTCCTTTCCTAGTTAATAAGGTGAACAAAACTTTTAATATATATATTTATCTTAAACTTATATGCAAGTCCTATTTTTAACTTTTGAAAACTATAATTTAAGAGAAAAATTAACTATGTAGGTGGGCAACTATTTCAGCAGAATTTTATTAACATCAAAAATTGCCTACAACTCAAGTAGTGCCCCATGCTCCAAAATATAAACCATAGCAATTTTGAAAGAGGGAAAATTACCAAAAAATGTTTTTTTATTGCTTCTTGTAGGATGCATTATGCCCACCCCCCCAAATAAAATATATTCACAGTCTGTTATCCAGAATGTGCGAATATGCTACACAGGGGAAGGCTGCAGATGGAATTAAGATGGCCAATTCACGGGCTTTAAAACAAGGACAATATCCTGAATTATAGAGGGTGGTTCTGGGTAATCACCAGGCCCTTTTCAGTGTGGAAGAGGGAGGCAGAAGGTCAGAGTGATGCAAAGTGAGGACTGGACCGGCTGTTGCTGTCTTGAAGTTGAAGGGAACATGCTTGGTTTCTACAAGCCCATAAAGGCAAGGAGATAGGTTCCTCATCAGAGCCTGGGAAGGGAATACCATTCTGCTTCCACTTTAATTTCAGCCCAGAGGGCCCTGTATCAGGACTCTGACATACTCACTTGTAAGATAGTAACTTTGCATCGTTTTAATCCACTATATTTGGGATAACTTGTTATAGCAGGTATAGGAAACAAATAAACCTCTCAATATTTAAAAATGCCATTTGTAATAAAGCTAGTAGGATAAAAGTTTAGCGCCTCATTTTCTGAAGGTGGGATTGCTAGAGAGAGTAAAAGCAGTCCAAACACTCTGAACGTAGTCTCAGTTCTGCCTATTATTAGCCAGACTAAAAATCTCTTTTCTTTAGGCCTTAAAAGCTTTACAGCTTCTAAAAATATGCAATAGTCCCCCCTACCACTTTTGCTAACATCAGTCACCTCATTAATCTTATCTACAGTACTCTTTGAAGAACATATTCATTTATTCAATAAATATTTATGGTGGTGTTCTCTTGAAGTATTGTGGGTTAAGGATCTGGCATTGTCATTGCAGAAGTTTGAGTCGCTGCTATGGCTCAGGTCTGATCCCTGGTCTGGGAACTCCCAACATGCTGTGTGTGCAGCCAAAAAAATAAAAAAGAAAAAATTCAAAAAAGAAATATTTGTTGTATCCTACTATGTATTCCTCAAAGAGCTGGAGAGACAACAGTGGACAAGACTGATGAAGCCCTTAATATCATAGAGCTTTCATAGTGGAGAAGAGAGAAATACACAGGGAACAAATAAGAAAATAAGTATGATAAGATAGTAATAAGTGAAATAAAGAACATCAAACAAGGGGGCATGGCAGATAAAAACTGGTATTAATGTGTGAGACAGGGGTTGGGGGATACAAGTGATACGAATTTTATGTTCGTGATATTTGAACTCAGATAGAAATGTTAAGAGGAACCTGGCACATGATGAACTAGGGGAAGAATACTCTGGGAAGAGACAACAGAAAATCCCTAAGATGGGAAGACTTTGGTGGGTCTAGAAAGAGAGCAAATGCTGGGGTGCCTGAGGCATAGGGATCTGCGTGAGCAGGGGAGATGAAGGATGGAAAGGGAGGCAGGCACCAGGGTGGCAATGGGGATGCGGTGTCGTGAGCATCACCCTTCTCTAGTGTGACAATATGCCTACACAGATTTCATCTGATCTAACCACTTTATTAGCCATTTCCCTATAGGAATATATCTACCCCTTTGTGATGGAGAGAACCACTGGAAAGCACAAGATAAATACTATTTTAATGGTAACAAGTACAGAGTTACAACAAACATTTGTTCCTCCATACCCTGATTGGAAATATGTATAATGCCCAGGGCTAAAGATTGCAATAAGAAAGAGTCCTAGTGCAGTCACAGGGAAGGTTGGAGGGAGAATTTAACAAATCGTCAGAAGAAGCAGCACTTCTGATAAAAACATAGAATTACCAGCTGCCTATATCACTAGGCTAAGATACACACTGCTCCTTGCTGGAAATAAACTAAAGACCATCACAAACACAGATAAAGAAAGAAAAATCAGTATTCAGTTCTTTTAGGGCTGCTGCTGATTTCCTTTGGGTTTTTGTTGATTGAATTGAGGTTCTAAGCACTGTGCTTGTTTTCTTGACTCTCGAGATTGATAAATTATCGTTCTCTTTTTACTCTGTAATGGCGTTATCTTGTAATAATGGTACACCTATGATGGCAACATATGGATAGGCTGTCAGATTTATAAACGCAAGCTACCTAAAACCAGTTACATGCAGGCAATGTATTAGAGAGGATTTGGGAACTTTCAATGAGGGCTCAGACTCCATCTGATTCCAGATTTAGCTCTTTGAAGTAATGCTGATCAGATTTAAATTAGGCATTGGAATGGGAATAAGGTCAGTTACAGTAATGGTGAATCATCCGCCTTGACCTCCCATTTATTTCATTTCCTTCTCTGAATAAACTCACTGTTAAGCCATGGTAGCAAACTCGATCGCCTCCACCATGCTCTTTACTCTGGAGATTTAGTACAAACTTTGCTAAGAGAAATAAAGTTTGACTTGATCGAATTCAACTGCAGCTTCCCACCAATGAGAATACAAAGTCAGTCTGCCACTTTCCTTCGGGTTTTCATGCAGGAAACATAGAATTTGAAATGAATGATATTTTCATGATCTGGAAATAAGGGTGAATGGATGCCTTTTTATAACATTCATTCATGTCCCCAAAAGGCATCCTTAAGAAGTCTCTGTTGAGATAAATTGATATGCCTTTTGCTAAACCTCTGTTTTATAATGTGTCAAGGGGTTTGAAAAATACAGGCAGTATTCAAAGAAACCGAAGTAAACACACGCAGTACTTGCATTATTTACCAATTAGAATTTGGCAAGCACTTCTAGTTTGCGTGTACTTTAATTAAGAGAAATTCATTTATACATCTCTAGCAAGAATATTAATTCCACTTTTACTGAAGGCCTAGAATGTACAAATGTCTATGCTTGGCACCATGAGGGGTTCAAAGAGGAAAAAGATATTATAGCTTGGTCAGTCAGAAAGACACACAAATAATTATTAATAGCTCTGATAAAGTATAAGCAAATGTCTTTGGAGATAGTTATTTCTGACTTACTTGGAGACTGGTATACGGAAAATATCCTGGAATACAAAATAGTCTTATGTTAGAAATTGTTCAACCTGCTATAGAGCACAGGGAACTCTACCTAATATTCTGTGATAATCTCAATGGGAAAAGAATCTGAATAATAATGAATATGCCTATATGTATAACTGAATCACTTTGTTGTGCATTGAAATACTCAGAACACTTTATAGCAACTGTATTTCAATAAAACTTTTAAAAAATGAAAAAAAAAAGTAATTGTTCATAGCCCGGGGCACCCATGTATAGCAGCCATATACATTTGGACTATGATAAAATCCATTCAGGTCATATACTTAGTTTGGCAAGACAATACGAATTAATTTCTTTCTAATAAAAGAATCCTCATTTTATTTCTAATTGTGCTGAAAATTGAATTATATGCATTTTGCCTCTGTCCATGAACTGGTGCCTTTGTTAGACAGGTAAGTATTGAGTGCCTACTGCAAGCCAGGCCCTGTACAGTTGCCCAGATCCTGTTGGAGTCATCCTACGTAGGACATGAGCAGGGCCATTACACTGGGAGATTGGTGGAAGGTTATACTGGCCAAGTACGTTCCTTTTATTCCTTATCAGCGTGTTTGTTCCCAAATCTTGCCCTCTTCATCATGAATGAGTTGAACACAACAGAATCCTCAGGGAACCCTATAAGTCTAAATGTTAACCTGCTAGTGCTGAGCACCCAGATAGTTCTTAGTTTGCCAGAGGTATAAACCCTCAAAACATAGGCACCTTTCATTTTTCAAATTTCATCAGGCTGGACTCTCATCAGAAGTAGAGGAAAGAGAAAAAAGAATGTTTAATATCTTTTCACTTTTCCCCCAACAGGCTAAATTGGCAGCCCTTGGGTCTGGGCAGGGTTGTTTTACCCATTGAGTCTTCTGTGTGTGTATATGTTTCCATCGTACACCTGTAAGCAGGCCAGGGTCTGAAAGATGGGAGGTTAAGGCAAGTATGCAGGAGATCAAACTTCACAATCCCAACCGTAACTATGTTCTCTGAAATAATCTAGGAGGCTCATGTCAATTGCGTATCATTTTTTTTTTTTCCAGCCCTGTACTAGATCTTGCTGGGTAAATAAAGGCACATTTTTTCCTTCTAAAGCCTAACAGTTTCACAAGAATAGGAGTAAATTGCACTACCTGGGTTCTAATGCTCTCTCCCCCATTCCACTCAGGCCTTCAAAACGCCAGTTAAGATGGGAAGTCCAGCAAACACTTCTCAGCCAGGAATTTAGCATGATTTATATCACCAGGAGCTAAAAAGAAAACCTGGGAAACTCTAGGAGTAACTTTTCTAGAGCACTGACAAGTATCTAAAGCAATTTTGAATGCAGAGCAGTGAGGGGGTGAGTCTAGACTGTAAAAACATCAAGCCCTTGTAGAATTGAAAACTTTAAAAACGACTGCCATAAATAAGCATTATAATATTATTTCAGTAAAAAAATACAGTTGCTTTGATTTTTTTCAATGTTAACTAAAGTTAAAATTTTCATTTATTATTGTATTTGGAGAGTTGTACAGATTAATTATAAAAGAAGGGCTGAAGTAATAGTGAGCAACGGAATTTTAAACATCTTTTTTTTTGAAAACTGTCATGATATAATATTTAGCTTTAACCTCAGACTAATTGTATTCTGAAAAGGGAATATGACAGAATCAATGTTAAATCTTCAAGGGCTTTGTTTTCAATATCTTAGTTTTCTTAAGAGGGAAATTCAGCAGAATCCTAAGGGTAAAATTACAATTATATTTTCTTGTCACTTGAGATATTCATTGAACACATAAAGATTTTTTAAAATTTTGAATCACATTGAAATTAATAATATTGCTACAATAACTTGCTAACTATTTGTGTTAAGCACAATTACATAATTTTTAGATCAAGAAGCTTTGCAACCATGTGGTCATGTGATAGTTTTCTAAATTCTATTTCTGCCAACTCATTGCCAGCAGTCACATTTAAATCTTCTTTAATAAACCGCTGCAGACTAACTCATGATATCTGCAAGTGGGTAATCCAGAAGGATTTACAGGTGGCATCTAAAACAAACAAACAAAAAACCTGCTTGAAGGTTAGTTAATATGCATTTTAGCATTTTATCTGCCTAGAAATCAAAAAGGTGGAAAGTTGTGGCAGATGATATAGAAAATTGTCTTAGCCATGAAAGACTATCCATGTTAACAGCCAAAGTCTTCATCTATGAAGCTTGCGCAAGAAATGCCATAATCTTCTATAATTTATCATGCACAGATATAAAACCTACTAATCACATTACATTTTTTGCTTCTTCATGAGCTTATGCTGTCTCAGAACTTTTGCTCCAAACTTTATTATCTAGGAAAAAAACCCTATATTTATTGAAGCAAATAGCAACAAAATCTGATACACTCCACTGAAACCACAAGGACTTCAACTAATTGAGTGACAGATCAGCTGAAATATTCAGTAAGGACTTTTTTACATCAGTGGAAACATAATCCATGATTTTGCTTAATTAAATTTAGTTAAACATTTTTTTTTTTTTTTAATTAGGGACACACTCATGGCATATGGTGGTTCCCAGGCTAGAGGTCGAATCCGAGCTGTAGCTGCTGGCCTATGCTTCAGCCACAGCAATGTCAGATCTGAGCCATGTCTGTGACCTACACCACAGCTTACGGCAACACTGTATCCTTAACCCACTGAGAGAGTCAAGGGATCAAACTTATGTCCTCATGGATAATAGTCAGGTTCATTAACCTCTGAGCCACGATGGGAACTCCAAAATATATTTTTTGATAAGCAAGAATATTTCTCACTCTGAAAACTGGTCTAGAGTACTGCAGAATGTTAAAATATATTCTGATTCATTGTTCTTAAAGAAAAACAAAACAATTTTGGCATTAGAAGTTATTAAAGATTTTAGCTAATGATATGCTAATTTTATAAAGTTTTAAAAAAGAAAACCAAAAAACCCAACTGCTGTAAAAAAAATTAGAAGTTTGGAGAAATAAACCATAGATAATTAATCATTGCCATCCAATTTAATTTTACTTATGTAGATACCAGTTGCTGTCTCTTGTGTTTAAGAGAGATACAAAAAACGTATTTTTGGCATGAGTTCCTTTCCTTAAAAATCTTAATATTATTGCTTCAAAAAAAATATCTGTAAAATTATTATAATTTTAAAATGACTCCAATAGAAGTTCTATATTATCTGAAGCAAATTATAATATCTACCCAGAAAATCTGTTTTCTGTCTATGTTGCTATGGAAATTTTTTTAATAAAGAATGATTTGATTAAGTCTCTAATAATAACAAAATAGCCACAGCTTTATCATTCGAATCCAGAAATTCTGTAGTAGACTTAATAATTAGAAAAGAAATCTTCCTCTTTCAAGTCCTTGCTTCATGAGCAATTCCACAACTCCTAGTATCTATTCATGTAATATGGCATCCTATGTTGGTGATGCTGGAGGAGAGGGGATGAGAGGATGTTCTCTGGTCTCTAATCCATTTTCTTCATATATATGGGTACCCTGGATGAATCAGATCTCTGTCTGCCTTTTGCAGCTGAACTAGCCTGGTGGATGATAGCACAGCAGTGCCCTGGGCAAGAAAAGAAAAGTCCTAAAACAAAGCACCACAAGAAGCACCTGCCTCTAGCTGTCTAAGAACAAATGTTCAACCACCTAATCTGCAGGGGTGAAGGCCTACATACTCCCGCCACTCTCCGCCCATGACAGGACCCTCCAACAAGAATTATAAACATCTCTCCAGGAAGGAAATCCTCAGTAGCAACTGGAATCATAACATTTGCCAGACAGGGGCATAAAATTACCTCTCCTGTTCAGGTCACTGCAGCATCAGGGAATTTCTGCTAGTGGGGATGTGAGGTGGTGAGTACACATGTCAAGAACTCTGATAATCGTAGGAGAAAAGATCTTAAGTGTGTGCTTCAGTGAGCAAGCCCCTCATAGAGACCTATCTGTTCAATGACACGTTCAAATCTGTCCACAAAAAGATTGTAAAGGAAGTGTTTTCCCTTTTATAAGAAAAAAAGAAAAGAAAAATCCAGAACTCCTAACAGAAAAATAAGGGTGATTTACTTGACTGACACATGTCAGCAATCATCGAGGGCTAAAATCCTGCCTTCCGCCACTCACATGCAACTTACTGACTTCCGTGAGGGCTGACCACTATTATTACTGCTGCAGATATTTATTCTAGAATAACAGATTTTTTTTAGATGAGTCACACTCAGGTTCTCCTCTACTTCTTCCCCACAGTAACACCAGAATATTTCATCTGCATCTCTGTTGCCATGGAAAAATTAACATGCTGAAAAGCAGGCAGGATTATGAGTTTAAGGTAAAGTCTAAAAGTAGAGGACAGAAAGAACTCAGGTTGAAAACATGTACACACCACAGCTGATATTACGGAAAAATGGCAATTTGAATGACAAGGAAAAAACAGAATTTCATTGAATATTTGATCTTTTGATAAAATACTTCGAGTGTCAAAACTATTTTTCAAGGGCTTTTTTTTGTATTTTGTCTTTTTTTTGTTTGTTTGTTTTTTAAGAAAAACAGTCTCATGCTTAAGGATAAAGTAGGCTCACTGTTTTCATCGCCTGGTGTATGACTGGTGGACACAAAGGCCACTGTGCAGCAAACAGGAGATAACTGGATTCTATCTACACTGTGAACCTGCTGGATAATTAGCAGTCTTTTGATCTGGAAATAGACATGACTAAGAGCAGGGAACAAGTCTTTGTATTTAGCTTAATGGAACAAGAAGGTTTGTGTTGGACCCAGAACATTTTATCCCAGATTCCTCAAGTACAACGGGTATTGGGTTGCAGAAGACACACAAGAGAGAGAGATGAGAACAAAGGTTCTTAGACATCAAGAGACAGGAGTCTCAAGATAGTAAGATGAAAAAAAGTGAATTGAGAATGTAAGAAACGAAAGGAAGAGAAGTTCCTGTCGTGGCCCAGCGGAAACAAATCTGATTAGGAACCATGAGGTTGCAGATTCCATCACTGGCCTCAATCAGTGGGTTAATGGTCTGGCGTTGGCTCAGATCCAGCATTGCTGTGGCGTAGGCCGGTGACCATAGCTCCAGTTTTCCTGGGAATCTCCATTTGCCGTGGGTGCAGCCCTAAAAAGACCAAAAAAAAAAAAAAAAAAAAAAAAAAAAAAAAAAAAAAAAAAAAAAAAAAAAAAAAAAAAAAAGAAAAGAAAAAGAAAAAAATAGAAAAAAGAAAAGAAAGAAATATAAGAGAAAAGGAAAGAATGATCAAAGAATAATAAGCAGAGAGACAATGAATGGAAAGAAATGTAAATGAAAGTAACACAGAGGGAAAATCTGCCTTCATCAAGACTTCATCCAAAAGGTCTGGGAAAATTAGGTAAAGGAGGACCACAGAAAGAAGTGCTGTAGCATGTTACTGTTAGCTTAGACTCATTATTTTGTCCATCTAAAGAGGTTTCTTTACCTCACACCCTACGTATGTAACCCAGCAGGAACCTATGGGGTCTTCCTGGGGCAGACCCCACCCCACACCCATGTACTCTGCCTGTCTCTCGTTTGTAGAAAAGCTATTGTCTCTAAGACCTCCTCTGAGTCAGAGAAGCCTGGCTCAAGCATGAATGATTGAAAGCATGTGAACACAGAATGACAAAATAGCCATCAGGTAGGAATACTCGTAACATTATCTGGTGTACATTTCCTGTGTTGTTTTACAGGTGCTAAAAAGCCTTACCTAAGGGTAAGACATTAACTATATAATGACCAGGAGCCTCCAGAGCTCCTGAAAAGGTTAACCCTTGTGACACCTCCCTGTTACCTCACCATCAACCAATTAGAATATTTTGTACTAGCTGATCACACACCCTGTGACTCTCCTCCCTTCACCTTGACTTTAAAAATGCTTTCCTGAAGTCCATCAGGGAGTTTGGGGTTTTGAGCATTAGCTGCCCTGACTCCTTGTATGACATCTTATCAGGAACACTGCACTTTCCTTCACCACAACCTGGTGTCAGTAGATTGGTTTTACTGTGAGCAGGTAAGCAGCCCCAAATTTGGTTCTGTAACAGGCACTGACTTAATTGAGAGTGGATGACAACCCTAGTGGGAGATATTTATGCGTGTGAGAAATCTCTTTCAAGGCTGTCCTCTCCTTTTTACATTTAAACTCTGAAAAGCACTTGAAGATTTTCTGACATCTTGATCCCTACTTCTTGTTAGACCTTATCCATCCAAACTTACAATCCCTCAATCCCCAGGCTGCAAATTTAACCCACCTATCCATGGGGGCAGAAAACTGTCAGCAACCTGACATTGCTGAGGGGAGGTGATGCTGTGCAGTAAGAAGAGTAAAGAGGCAAGAAAGCTGGAATCAGTCTCAGCAGTGTCACTAAGAAAAGAAACTTGAGAAGAGCCAAGAACAAACAGACCTGTTTCAACTCTTGGGACCTAAGCACTTGTAGATTCTTGGGATCCTACTTCTTCATTGTGAGATAAAAAGGTTATCAGTACTTTGAACCCGATACGATTGGAATATTTGTACTGATGGCTAAGGAGAATAACTAAGGAGAAGAGGGCTAACTGGTCTGTTTAAGGTCTAGTAGATAAAGTTGCCCAGTTTAATGGCTGAAAGGGTGGCTGGAGTGAGATTTCAGTCCCAGATAAAAGCCCATATAAAAGGAAAGGGTTGTTAATATTACTACCTTGTGACCTTTATTTGTTGCAATTAATCTTTCCTCAGTGTATACAGCACTTTCTCTGAAATCTTATTCTACTGAAGCATTTACCACTTTCTGCTATGTGTACCGATTCACACCTGTAGAGGTGACTGTAAGGACATTCCATGCTGAATCTGTGTCTGATTAATCTTAATGCCTTCCACAGAACCTAGATAGAGCCTGAGCACAGAAAACATTCAGCTTACACTGACAGAAGGAGTGAAGGAGGTCTGCTTCTGGGTCAGGATATGAAGACATAAGCTCTGCACTATTTCTGAAGCAACTGAGTTGAGAACATAAAATTCAAGCCTTAGCAGTTGAGTGGCCACTGTTTGACTTATTACTAGTGATAACTACAAATTACTCTTACATGCCAGGAGCTTTAAAAGTCTGCCTTTCCTACCAGCATTGACACGGCAAGGTAGTTGTTACTATTTCCATTTGATAGATGAGAAAATAGGGAATTAAGCAATTTGTCCACGGGGATATAATGAGTAAAGGGCAGAGGCAGGAAGGCTGAATTCAAACTCAGGGCTGCTCGTACATTAGTACTGGAACTCAGGCCCCTGCTGGCCAGACCAGGAACTACAAAACGTCCCCTGTTAAATCTGGTTTGCAGAGAGAGGTCCCCACCTAGATGTCCAGAAAAGGTCATTGGCAGGGAAAAAAATGCCAGGCTAACAACCACAATGTGGGCTTTGGGCAGATATTAAACTTCTACGGCATTTGCTTCCTCCTCTGTAAATAATATTGTTCTGTAAATAACAGTGCTTCCTTTACAGCTGTTGGTTATATTTTTGTGCTAGGTTAAAATGGGATGTTTGGAAAACTCCTAGAACAGTGCCTTGGCACATGGTAGTTACCTCAGTGAATGCCATCTGAATCTGAATTTCTGCAGAAGAAGCCAAATGATGGAATCTGTGGTACCCTACAGTTAATGTGGATACTTTTTTTTCCCCATGTGTTGTTCAGAGTACATATTTGACAGCCCCTCCACCTCTGGCCCTATGTGGCAAATCTCACCTAATTACTATAGTTATTCCTCGACACAGATATCTTCCCAGTGAGAGGATCACCCTGAAAGGGCTCTCCTAGGTTTTGAGCTCTAGGACAACCCTTCTACCCTGCCCAGACTTGCTTCCCTCTGCAAGTTGTTCAGATCACCCAGAATTAGAAAGCAGTGCCTCAACCACACATCTACTCTCATTCTTTGTACTATTACCTACTATTACTGATACTAGATAATATTTATACACTTAGAATGCATCACACATTGTCCTAAGCCCTTTACATCTTATTTCATTTAATCTTCACAAAAAGCCTACGAGTAATTGCTATCATTTTACAGGTGAAGAAGCCATGGTTTATATCCCTTGCCACAGCATTACATACTTTCAGTATGTAAGGGTAACATGACTTCCACAAACCTGTTCCATAAAACAAGCATAAGGATATACAATCCAGCATAAGATCAAATCAGAAAAGATTCCAGGCATATTAACTATGTGATTAAATTACACCTCAGTAGAGGGAGGGAAGTGTGGGCATTAGATAAATATGGCTCAAGGAATGTCACTTAATTGCAATAAAGATAAAAATAAGGGCAATATGGCCAGTCATATTATTATTAAAAATGTAGTCATTAAAGTGCAAATAAAAATAATATCCCCTTTTTTAAATTCTCAAATTTGAAATTTAAACAGTAATGTCCAGTGTTAGAAATAGTGTGATAAAATGGGCATTCTCATATTCTGCCAAAGGCGTGAAAATTAGTATATTTGTAGAGGCAAAATGTATCAAGGGCTTTGCAAATTTTCACACTCTGTGAGTCAGTGATTCACCACTGAGGAATTTATCTCAAGTAAGTCAGCTGTATAACATATTTACATGTAAAGATATACATCAAATCATGTTTAATATTTGCAAAAGTATCAACTTGAAACTCAGGCTCAAAAGGGTATCTTTCAAATCTCAGCCCTGCAGCCACTAACTCTTTGAGCTTTGGGACGTTTATCTCCCTAAGTTTCAGTTTCCACATCTGTAAAATAGGATTTCATGTAAAGTACTCTGAAGAATGCCTGACACACAGTGTGTGCTCAACAAATATTAGCTAGCTTATTATCATTTTCTCTAGTATCATTATTTATAACCTAAATGTACAGCAGGGTAGAATGATCACTTTGCATACAATTATCTATTTAATGGACTCATGCTTTTGAAGATTAATGATGTACAGAAATGATAACAATCAACTGACAAATGCACAGTGCAAAATTATATAAATTATCATATCTTTAATTAAATAGTGCATGGACATATGTGTGTATGTATAACTGTAGGAAGAAAATGAAAATATGAGAATGTTAATATTACATAGTTCTTGGGATTACAGGTGAATTTTGTATATTTTCCAAATTTTATATAGTGGATATGTGTTACTTTTATAATCAGAAAAATATTTTAAAATATAATTTTAAAGCAGTTTTCATAACAGATTGCTTTAATACACACACACACACACACACACACACACACACGATAATTGTTTTGGAGGTTTCATCCATGAATTTTTGAGAGATTTTGAGTGTCCATACCTATTTTCATTTTCTAATAGCAAGCTCAATTGTCTTTATGGAAGGTATGTTGTCCTCACTGAAAGTAGCTTAGCAGGATTGTATTCTAGTCCCCTCCATCTCCTAGAGTCATGTTTTCAAAGCCAGCCTAATCAGGTCTTCTGTTATTAGAATTTGAATCTAGAATGTGAGTTGAACAGCAAACAGATTGAAAATACTTGGAGTTCATTCATCTCTCTATGGCTCTCCTGACCACTCTGTGCCTGCTATTAACTGTACCTCTAGTTCTACCATCCTTTCCACCAGTATAACTTGGTTCCTGCATTCGCAAGCTTGGTTCCTCTGATTTCCAAGGCTTCCTGGATCCTTTGGCCTCCCATCATTTTTCCAGTTCATTTCCTTTTGCTTAGGGTAGTCAGAGTTGTCTGCTGTTGCTTGCAACAAGAGATCACTTCAACTGCATGTAATCTACAGTTTTGAGGTTAAAGACTCATAAGCTTATTAGTGTTGACTTCAAGACATACGAAGAATTTTGGCTCATCATTGGAACATAAAATTCATACTACATTGTTGAAATGTATCCTTGTCTTTTCAATCCTATGCTCTATTTGTTAAAACCAGATATATAAAATTTTCTTATTTTCTGTGGGCATGGCCTACCCAACATTTAAGGAAAGGTGATGGCAGAAAAGGACAGTGATTTTTTTTTGCCATCCATGCATTCTCAGTAACAAGAAATGTTACAGAAGACTTTGTTCTAAATAGATAGAATGAAATATTCATTTAAATCATGGACTCAGGGGCTTGACCAGCTGGATTTTATCCCTGCTTCTCCCTTTGTAAGCTAAATAACTTTGGGAAAGCTGCTTAACCTTCAGTTTTCTTCATTTGTAAAACTGAGATAATATTCAGAGAGTTGATGTAAAGATTAATGCAGTCAACATATTTAAAACACTTAGGATAAAGCCTGGCATGGACAAAGTTCTACGTGTTAGCTATTTTTTTCTATGTCTTGTAAATAGTGAGAGTATTGATTATTGGCCACTGTTGCAAATTAACTGATTTATTTTTTAATTTATAATTTAAATGCAATGGAAGTATTTGTTATAGAAAATAACCCCTCAGAAAGGTCTCTGGATGCTTTTTGACCTCTGATCAATGAAAATGTTACCAAAAAGTGTCTATTCTACAAAAAACACAACAAAACTCTAATTAAATAGCAACTTTTGTAACTAAAAAGTTAAGGTCATTAGCCATGGTAGATAGTTATAAGAATTCTTTAAACATATATGCATTTTAACTGATAGTAGGTCATACAAAGTTTATCCCAGATGATAAAAATAAAATTGAGTACTTCTGAAAATGAATTTCAACTTTAGTTTATGAATGACCACTAATGAAAATGTGAGTAAGTATAATTTTAGATGACTATTGGGAGATCTTCAGATTACATACAAAGTGAATAAAATAAGACAAAGTTTGATACACTGAATTATCCTCTGATTTATCAATAGCTATAAAGTCATGTTTTGGACATGAAAATTGAGTAGAACAAAATTCTAGATTATGGAAAGTTTAGAGGCTATTGCCAGGTACACAATATGCATTTGTGAATACAATGATGCTACTTAAGTGAATGCATAACTTTAATGAAAATCTTTTTAAGAACCAAATTTTAAAGTTTATTATTGTCAGTCTATTCCTTCTATAATGGTCCATCTACATATTGCTGAAGATTCAACTTACAGGTTTGAAGTTGATTCTTTCCTAGTCAGTCCTCATCAGTTTTGTCAGAGGATCAGCAGCCCACTGACCCTCAATATTTGGGGTCTGGGAGTTAGATTTACTCTGCAGGCCTAGTACTTGGTGAACCTGAAATAAGCCTACTCAACTGCAACCTACCCTCAATCCATATGAATATTTGGCCAGTCCACACTACTAGATTTCCATTTTGTCTGACTATACTTCATCTCCCCTGATACAGGCAAAGTTTTCTAAACCATTACCTGCCTCACTGACGGTTTATAAGAGCTGAGTCATGCTTTCTGTATCCACTGTTCTTCAGTGACATCTCTTCTAACCTAAATGAAACATGTGGAACCAAGATGATGTGGCATATTGGGAGAGGAGTATTATTGTACAAAGACACTTGAGCAGTCTTGTGCAGTCAGGGGGTTCAAACCCCAGAGATTTCTCTAAGGCCCCACTAGTCCAGGTCCAAATTCAGACTCTTAAATTTGGCTTGATATAGATTAATTGGTGCCCTAATATCTGCAGTGTCTTTTCCTAGTTTTTTAATCCGTTTCTTCAGATTGTCTCTTTGAGTGTTAAAATGATAAACTCTCAATTATTCATATGCCTACTTACTGCGGCCTTTTAACTTATGTTTTATTGATAACATGATAATTGTTGTTAAGAATGATGCTTCTGAAATATCATCAATGATTTTTTGAAGCTCTATTTTCCAAACAAGATCACAAATGTGCTTGCTTCTCGAACATGAAATTCCAAAAACTATTATGTTTGATGGAAAGAAAGTAGTCTAGATGTCAAGACTTCTGTGTTTGGGTCTAGCTCTGACTGGAATAAAAAACAGTCTTGGGTAGGTCACTGAATATGTCTATGCTTTTTTGCCTTTATTTTTTTGAGTGAAGAGGTTGTACTTTATTATCATCAAGATTCATTTTAGTTATAAAAGTAGTGCTAAGTCTATTTATGTTTATGTCTATGTCATTTATCTATCTATATCTACCAATTTAATTTATTTTTAGTGAATTTAACTCCTTCTCTACAAACGGCTTTTTGGTACCCCCATGAGCTTTAGTTCTGATTATAATCTAAACAACTTGATTTAGCTGGAAGCATTGAAAATAGATAGGTGGAATATATATTAAAGAGAATAACAGAGACTGTTTCTCAAATTTTGGTTAAGTTTTGGGCTTCTGGATTTGGGGAGAAGAGTTTTAGAAAGTGAATCTTAAATCAGATTAAGGAATATTGTGTTCTTTTAACATTAAGTAAATACATAAATAAAAAAAGTAGAGGAACATTATTATTCAGTGAAGAGAAATACCAATTAACAATGGTTTGCTGTGGAATCCCATAGGTAAATCTAAATGAAGACAAATAATAAACAAAATGAAATTTATTCTACGCTCTGCATGACTATTGGGTTTTAAACTAATTTTAAAAATAAATTAATAGACAAATGGAAAACCTTATGAGATAATACCAGAAAAGAATTTTTTAATACATATTTTTCTGAACCAATGCATAAAAATAGTAATGTTATACCAGATAGCACAGTGGTACTTTTAGAAATGAGAGATAGATAATCTTTTTGGCTCTCTTTATAAGAGCACCTATTCATTCACCCTTTCCATATGCTCATTTATACCATTTTTTCATGGCAGGATTGAATAATCTTAATCATAACTCATTTCCCATGCAATACCAATTTCTCCATTTCTCAAGAAAACCTCATCAAGGGGCACAGAACTGAGACTAGTGGGGTGGGAAGAAGTTTTGTGGTTCTGGTATTGGGGATCTGAGAAGATTATTACTACCTTTGCTGCCTGAAAATTCAAAATTCAAAATATACCTCTTTGGCTTAAGGGCATTTTATCTCTCAATGAAATGGGAATTCAATCATCATTAAACCAATGATCCTTTTCCCAAATGTGATGTGAAATACTTTAAAGTAAGAACCTCTTGAAGTGGAGGATATGTGTGGAAGTTACTCTAGGGAAGCTGAAGAGCAGAGAAGTCTAAGGAAAGAGGAAAAGTTGGAAGCATCTACAAAACTGAATAATCCCATTTAATAGTTTAGCCAGTGCTGGCAATGATTAATTCTTGGACAACATCTGAAACATCCCCAACTTCCTGTAACTATAGTATGGTCATCTTATTTGTTCCATTGTACCAACTGTTCCAGGCCACCTTATAGATGTCCGTATGTGTCAGGTTATTTGACATGGTGATTTTGATAAGACTATCAAAATGTTAACTTGCCAATTTACCAATAGATATTGGTCATCCCATTCTCCACTCTCATGTTCTCACTGACCTCTACCTTATCACTGAGACTAACCCTACATTTGAACCTCATTCTGTCTCTCATCCTATCTCTCACTAGGGTTGTGGGCTAGGATCATATGTGAATGTCTGTTTAAAGACACGAGGTTGGTTGAAAAGGCTGATGTTAATTTATTTCTTTTCCAGATTGCTGCAAAATGACCCTGGCATCAAAATAGCATGTGTCCCACAGATGCTGGCAAATAATAAAAGCTTAGTATATGTTTTTCAAAAACATGGAAGAATAACTATGTGTGTCTTACTGATTAGATTTGATTCACCTAACACTTTTTGAATACCTCTTAAGAATTAGACATTCTCCTGGGAACTGTGAGTGCAAAGATTAAAAAAAAAATGATACCAAACTTCTAGTAGCTTAGTGAGAGGGGTAGACAATTAATTACACGCCAATGAGATAAGTGCTATAATAGTGGTAAGGTTTGAAGGAAGAGTTAAGTTTAAAAAAAATGGGGCATAGGACTTTTTTTACTGTTTGTTTTTAGCAGGAGATTAGCAACAGCAAAGGCCTAGAGATGTGGAAACAAGTCATTCTGGGGAATAGTGAGCGGTCTTGTGTGGACAGAGTTGCTGAGGGGAAGATATCAGCAGTAAATGAGTGAAGAAAGGAAGCACATTATACATGCTTCCCACTGGAAAATTAAAAAAAAAAAAAAAGGTTATTCATTTAGTTCTTGGTGGGAAGCACTTTGGGCAACCCCTAAGACTATATAGCTTTCCTCAAGAGTTTATAGGCCAGAGAGGAATACAAAACAAACACACATAAAAACTGGGCAATAATAATCATGGCAGGACTACACTGTCTACATTATGTATTTCTCTGGGCGCTTATTTCAGTGCTAAGCCAAGAGAAGACACTTAATAAATAAATATTGAATGCATACTTAAATAAATATATTTGTTCTGTTAACTTGTTGAGAACAAAATTCATGAATTATAACATCTGCACTGTACCACTGATTTCTGTAAGTTTAATCTTCTCTTAAATTGCATCTTAGATAGAATAACCTAAGCAACTAGTTGAAAAGGTCATGTTCCCTGAAGAAACGATTAATCGTCAAGCAGGAAAAAATCCCTGGCTACTTGACTGAATTCAATCATTTTTTTCAAAACATAAATTGAGAGTAAACAAGTTTTCTGTTTAAGATTTTGAATTTTTTGAGATAAAATTTCTCTACCATGTTTCAAAAATCCTATCACGCATATCCTTTACAATCTTTTCAAATAAAACAATGTTTTATTTTCCAGTCTCTGACACTGTTAAAGATAAAACGGTGGGTATCCTGCTATATGGTCCACATACAGTAAAATTTCAGGGCTGTAGGCACAATAGAAAAATTGAAACATAAGGATTATAAACCACAGCCATATATATTTGTGTTAATAAGCTTCTGCAAACAGGATAGACAAGAAGTTCTAACAGGTTCTAATCCTCATTTGCAGGAATGAACAAGGAACCCAATCAAAGGGAATTTTATAGATCAGTACAATGCTCAAACACCCTAGTTATTTTAAGATGGACTTTTGAAACTGAAAAAAAAACAAACCCCCAAAATCTAAACGTGTAAGTTCAAGCCACAAAGCCTGGGATACAGCATCGAAGTATCATTATTATTATTATTATTATTATTATTATTATTATTATTATTAATAATAATATCTTTTTAGGGCCTCACCCATGGTATATGGAAGTTACCAGGTTAGGGGTCCATTCGGAGCCCTAGCTGCCAGCCCACGCCACAGCAATGCAACACCAGATCCAAGCAGCATCTGTGAACTACACCACAGCTCACCGCAACACCAGTTCCTTAACCCACTGAGCAAGGCCAGGGATAGAACCTGAATACTCGTGGATATTAGTTGGGTTTGTTAACCAATGAGCCACTATGGGAACTCCTCATCTAAATATTCTTAATAATTACTCTTCTTAATGCTTTATTGCAATTGTAAGTTTACTAAGAAGACAATGCTTGTTAGCACTTTCTTCATAGTTTCAACAAGGCAGTCTATTCAGACAAGTACAGGATCACTATCAAACAGTGATTTGTAGTTTCATTTTTGGAAGGAGACAAGCTTTCACATAAAAACAGGTCATGGAGTTGCAGCCAGCCTCCCTTTTTGATCTCTGTCAAGAGCAAAACTGGGAAGCAAAAATAGCTTGCTTAGTTGTATTTTGCTTATTAGCTGCATAATTTGACTAACAGTTTACAAAGAAGTATAGCTGTATTGCTCCACTAGTAGTCCTGTACTTCAATTACTTCTTCCATGCATAACGAAGCAGTAATTGTGACATCAAATGCTCCTTTCTAACAGCAAGTGAAACCTGCATAGAGCAAAAATATGTTAGGAGGTCACTATATAGGTTTGGTTATTTGCATAAGAAAATCTCCTTACAATAAACTTATGGAGAACAGAAAGTAGATTTCTAAGGAAGACCTGATCCATGAATGGGCCAAACAAGTTGTCAACTTTGTCTTCTTTTCACAATGCATGCCATTTTTACTGCATTCAAAGGCTTCTGTTAACAGAGAGAACAAGTGTAATATATGGGGTACATGTAAGAAAATAAAAAATTTATAAATATAAATATATCTGTATTAAACATAATGTAGATTCAAATAGAAACATATTTATAAAACATAAAAGTAAAATATGCAAATGTTTATGTAAAATAATGTATATATTGTATGTTATATATAATATACAAATAACATGATTGCACAGTTTTATAAATATATACATATATATATAATTTATTAGTTGGCTGTATATAACTGTTACATAAAGTAGTTTATATATATATATATATTACTGTCAACAGGAAGAGGAGAGACTAAGATAAAATCATCTCAAGTACAGAGATCACTGCCCCAAATCAAATCCTTAGTATTTGCCTTTGGAAAAACAGATTTAGGAAACTTAGGTGCTTTGGCCATATGAAAGATCAAATATAATCTTCCCTGATGACTATACGTAGAGTAGAGACTGTGCATAAGGGAAAGGATTTTGGAATTGTTCAGATACCATTAAAGTGATGAGAGCCTAAAATGAGAACTTCCATAGGTAACAGTTATATATAGCCAACTAATAAATCATGTAAATATGTGTAAACTAGTACCTGCACGTGAACATAATGAAATTTCTTTTTTAATGTGAATACATGCACAAATGAATATACTAATGACTAGAATAAAATAATCTTGGTAAACGTAACCTATATTAAAAATGTCTGATGTGGGAGTTCATGTTGTGGCTCAGTGGGTTATGAACCCTACTAGTAGTATCCAAAAGGATGTGAGTTTGATCCCCGGCCTCGCTCAGTGGGTTGGGGATCCAGTGTTGATGTGAGCTGTGGTATAGGACACGGATGCAACTCTAATTCAATCCCTAGCCTGGGAACTTCCATATGTTGCAGGTGTGGACCTAAAAAGCAAAAAAAGAAAAAAGTATGATGTGTTTACAATAATACTGTTTGATAATGATGTATAATTATATGTTGCTGATAATTATATATTATATAAGATAAATAATTATGTTATATAATATGTATATAATTATACAAGATTATAATTATAAATAATACAATATATAATTACATATTTTATATACTGTGTATAGAATTATATATATCTTTTATTGTTAATTTTAAACTAATTTCATAGACATATTACCAATGTATTTCTCTGAATGCCTTAAAAAGTTGCATGTTTTAATTTTTTTTCCTAAAATTGAAAGTGAATCATAGTCACATTTAGCTAATAACTATAAGCTTCAAAATAGAATAAGGTTTTGTTTAGGATTTTTTTTTGTCTATTTATTTATTTATTTGGTCCACACCTGCAGCATATGGAAATTCCCAGGCTAGGGGTGGAATCGGAGCTACAACTGCTGGCCGAGCCCATAGCCACAGCAACTATGATGTGTGATCCAAGCCTCATCTGCAACCTACACCACAACTCATGGCAATGCTGGATCCCCAACCCACTGAATGAGGCTAGGAATCAAACCCACGTCCTCCACATCTTCATGGATTCCAATCGGATTCATCTCCACTGTGCCACGAAGGAACTACTTATTTGGCTTTTGAACAGTCCAAAATTCTAGCAGGCGCTATTTCTTCACTTGATATTTTTTCTCTTTTTAAAAATATGGAGCAAAAATTGCATTTGTAATCATAAACAAAAGTGTCTAAACTTTTACTCACCATGCTACTTAAATATAACTCAACAAAGTAGAAAACATGCTTTCTAAATCACATAATAATTCACTTTTAAAACTGAATTGTAGCACAGTGCTCAAGTGTTGTACCTTTTCCACTCCTAAGTCCCAAGTGACATCCTGTTCTCATTTATTGAATGCCCCTGATATTCAAGTCACCTCGCTGTAAATTGGCTTCCCTCCCAGTCTAATAAGTTAGAGACTTTTTGTAAAACAATTGTAATATTAAAATTCAGACAAGTGACCCAAAAATGGCCCTAGAGGGCAGGCCTGCAATTTCCTGATTCACACTTTCCTTATTCCCTCATTTGTTAAGTTTTGCAACATCAATTTTTATACTGTTGCTGTTTTATCCTGGCCAAATGGTTGTTGAATTTTAATGAACTCTCTCCCTTTGACAAATGAGTTATTGTTTGATATATTACATTAGGGGTATAGAGAATAAACTACTTATGGATACTAGATATTTGGATAAAATATATTTACATAATACTAGTCTATTAGTTTAATGAGTTCTATTAGTTGTGAAAAAAAGAACACACAGCAGATTTTGAAACCTGCTGAAGAATGATGGACATATACATAATATCCCAGCACTTCAAATGAAATGGCAAGTACTTTCACATTATATAATTGAATTTGTTTCCTTTGTTGCAGTGTTAGGAAAATTTCACTTTCATGACATATCTGAAGGATGAGGAAATTTTTTCTGATTATTACCAATTACTTAAATAGGTGGTAGCTGAATGCACTATTAATGAATGAAATAGATGTTGAATAATAATTTTAAAAATTGAAAAAAATGGACCTTTGCTACCCTTCCCCCCACAATGCTTCCATCCCACTAGTGAAGGGTAATATTTTTTCTCTCATGTGAAGGTGTAGGGCTTGTGTTAAAAGTACTCTTTGCTCTGTGTTTTCCGTTTACACTTGATTTCAAAACAATTTATTCAGTTACCACTTCAGTATAGGAAAATGTTTCAAGCAATCCTCAGATACTCAGTAGATAAACAACCCAAAGGTTCAAATACCAGCACTATAGCAAAAATTCTATTTAGCTATAGCAAAAATTCACATAATCTAAATATATTAATTTTTTCCTAATCATAATATTTAATTTCCATTAATACAAGGTAGTGATTAAAAACCCTGTTGGCCCTCTGCAGTGAAAATGAGTCCATTCTCTGTTCCACTACTGACTACGTTTTTTTTTTTTTTGTCTTTTTGCCTTTTATATAGAGCCACGCCTGCGGCACGTGGAGGTTCCCAGGCTAGGGGTCTAACAGGAGCTTTAGCTGCCGGCCTTCACCACAGCCACAGCAACGCGGGATCCGAGCTGCGTCTGCAACCTACATCACAGCTCACGGCAACGCCGGATCCTTAACCCACTGAGCAAGGCCAGGGATCGAACCTACAACCTCATGGTTCTTAGTCGGATTCATTAACCACTGAGCCACGAAGGGAACTCCCAACTGACTAGCTTTTTAAACATGGGGAAGGAGCCAAGATTCTTTAAGTCTCAGTTTCCTCATCTTGAAAATAGGATAACCGAATGTATTATTTACTATTGTTTTGAGAATAAATACAATAAAGATCCATACACAGGACAAGTGATGGGCTTATACACAGCATTAGTTGTTGCTCTTCTTGTTATTATTTAGGACTGGGGTGGCAGTTGAGTGCGATGTTAAGAGCAAGGACTTTGGTTCCAATCCTAGTCTTTTTATTTCCTTGCTGTATGATCTTTGACATTCTTTCTAAGAATTCTAACTCTGAGTTCCCTCCATGGTAGCAGGGAGCCTGCAGTAATCCCTATTTCACAGGCTTGCTGTGAGGGTTAAATAAGATGGCACATGAAAGGTGCTTGTTATACTAGCTGGAGCATAGTGATTATTCAGTGAATGGTAGCTCATGTTTTTGACATTATTGTTGTTATTATTTCTGCTAATATTGGCCATTATTTTTTACCTTTTCATTTCTCAAAACATTCTGGGTGAAACGATACTTATTTATACAAGTTCAAATATAGTCTATTTCAAAAAAATAAAAAATGCAAAACTAAAGACCAAAAGAACTTTAGAAAAACTTAAAGTGTAATAGAATCATGTTGTGATGTTGTCATGAATGTTATTTTTATTATTAAAACTATCCATCAGCTCTGCCTTCAAACCATTGCTCTCTTTCATTTAAGTATTTACTTTCTAGAATTCAAATAGCTATTTTTAAAAATTATTTTACAAGTCTTTTAATTTTACTATTGAATAAACACTAGGATACATTCGTTCAATAATATGTGGGTTGATTGATTCATTACATAAACACATAATGAGTACCCACTGTGCTCTAAGAGCTGTGATTAGTATGCAGGATACAAAGGTAACTGAAGTACTGTTCCTAGCATTTAGGAACCCACCTTCCTGGCGAACCCATAATATTACTTTCACCAATGAGGAAATCATGAGTAGAAGTTAGCGATTAGGGACTGACTCTCCCAGGAGCCCATCCAGCCAAGGTGGAACTAGAAATAGACTAGAGAACATCTTACCACATCACCACTCATGGTTTCTAAGAAGCTGTTCTGTTAGAGGCCCTGTCCCAAGTCTGCAGGCTTTTTTGGGTGGGATCCGGTTGGCTCCCTATTATGGTTGCCAAATTTCCTAAGTAACGCTATGTTGACAAATCCCCAGCCTTCCAATCTGAGCCAGTAAGCACATTGCTAGGATGGGATTTGAAGTTAAGCTTCTCCGTGGTCCCTGATCTAGCTACAAGATCAGAATAAAACAATCAACCATTATTGTTCCCATGCTGCTGGAACAGTGTTGAAGGCAGGATGCCTCACGAAGAAACAGACCTAATTTGAGATATCAAGAATGGCCACTTTTCTCCTTAGCCCTCACTCAGTTCTTGTGCTGTGGCTCCTTTCTTTTTTACCCCCCACCATGATATTTGTTCATATTTTCCTCTACTAGTTAATGACTCCTGTGAGAGTAGAGTTTATTTCTATTTGTGTCATCCCTTCCCAAGGCACCTAGAGTAGTGCTTCATACACTGTAGCCACTCAAAATTTAGATAAGTATAATTATTAGGAAAATTAATATCTACACCAAATCTGCCAGCCTTTTGAAATACTATATATAGTAGATGCCCTTCTCCTTATATCTTGCCTTTGCAGTTTCTACATCTAAATCCTATCAATCTTTCTATCTCAGATAAAATCTAGGTAATCCACATAGAGAAATCATCATCTCTCTAAATTCAGAAAACACTTAGCTTCATTCCAAGTACTGGCTAAGTGTTTTCTATGTGTGCCAGGGACAGAAAAATGTTAGGGTATGCACATGCTTGGCCTCTCATCCTTCACCAGGAGGTCTGGCTTTATTCAGATTAGAGCTCAAGAATCGAGAGATAAAAATCAGTATTTTTCACTTTGCAGATGAGGAAAACAAAGTTCAGAGAGGTCAATATATCTTGTTTAATGCCACATAGCTGCTAACATGGGAGGCAAGAAATAAATCCAAGGCTGCTTTCCCAGGTTCATGTTCTAAACCATGGTACTAAATTTATTAATTTCTGCTTTGTAACTAATATATGCATATCTTAAATTCCTGAAGATACCATATTCTTTGAGTTCAGGTTCATGCATGATTTACCTCTACATCCCTCAAAACACTTAAAACGTGGTCTTGTCTAGTAAGTGCTCAATAAATATCTTTGGAATTACTATGTCTAATTTAAGTACCAGCAATCAAAGACCTGTTTCTTCTTGATTCCTGAGCCATTTGGAAGATGGAAAAAACGTAAAGCTGCTAGTGAAACTTGGCACTTCTCAAGGGAGAAGTAAAAACGATCCCTTCTGACATGACAGAGTAAAAAACTATGCTCTGAGAAGCAGCACTGGCTGGCAAATATAAACTCTAATCTATTAGAAATGATAAATTGGATGTGCTAGTCAATGTGTTAGGTCTGATGCACAAGCATTAGGTAAAACTCCTGCAATTTATTCTGATTAGTCTATGGTGACATTTTTCTCCTTGCATAATGTCAACTACCTACCATGAGAAAGTAAAAGAAACTCCATTCCATTCTCTTAAGGTCACAAAAATACTAAAAGAAAATTCTGAAAGAGCCAAGGAGTCTAAAACTAAATTCAAAGCTAAAAGCAACAAGACTGTGTAGAGCTCTGGCTTGGGGACAGGGAGAAAGAGGCAACTGTGATTTTGCTTTAGGAAAAGTTACTTGAAATAACTCTTACAGGTTTCTTAAGCACAAGGTGTAAATGCACGCATAAAGGAGATGCCGCAGGATGTTTTATCGATGATAGTTGCTTACGGCCTTTGCAATAGCTATCTTTCCTTTCTGAACATCAACTCTGCTAGTTTTATTAATATAGTTTATTTCCTGTTTTATCATTCATTTTGCTTATCCAGTAAACATTTATTGAGTGCTTACTATGTTCTAGGCTTTATGTTAGGAACTGGAGATTCAGTGGGATTAAGTCTCTGTTCTCAGGGAGGTCACAGTCTAGTGTGTGACGACTTAGATATAATGAATAAAGTATAAGGGAATAAATGCAGTTTAAACATAAACATATAAATTACATAGCACATCAGTATTTTAGCAGATTTTTTGTTTAATTCTATTCAAGGCCACCATTGCCAAAAATTACTTAAAAATAAACAACTCCATACTTATTAATTTCCATTCTCATCTTTCAATACGTATTTTAAGTACCACTAAAATTTGTAACTTTTTCATGGATCTTTTACCTATATTCACTACTTTGTCAGCTACACACTGAGATCCACTCAGATTTGATCATTTCTTCACAAAACTTTCTTGAATACTTTTTGAATATATAACCATAATTGAGCAGGCTGAGGCATATGGATAATTATATCCAATTCTTTCCCTCAAGAAACTTATGGTCTAGAACGGCACTGTCTGATACAGTAGCAATGGCCACAATTTTAATCTATTAAAATTGAATAAAAATTTATTGAATTTTTCGTAAACTTATTTATGCCGTAATATTCACATTTTAAGTGCTCAGTAACCAAAGTGGCTAGAGGTTCTTTGTATTGGACAGCACAGAGTTATTTTCATCATCACAGAAAGTTTGTCTGGACAGTGCTGGTTTAGAATATATGGAAAGGACAGTAGTGAAGTTGCTAGGATGATTATATATAACCATGGCCTATAGAGATAATTGTTAATAGACATACAGTGTGTGATGGAAGGCTAAGGATCAGGAAAGGTTTTATGAAGGCAGAGATGTTTAAGTCTCAAAGGATGGAATCAAGTGAGTTCAAGGGACAGCACAACAGGTTCAGAGAGCTGTACAGCAGGGCCTCTGATTTCAGTTGGGCAGACTGTGTATGTCCCAAATCTAGAGGGCCCCACTCATAATTTAGTTGAACTGCAGGCACCTGGCTGTGTACTACGCTTATACCTGTCTCTGGATCTATGATCATGCCCTTTCTTCAATCTGAAGAGTTTTATATTCCCTCATATCCTTTCACTCTGTACTTCACTTTGTGTCTAGTTCCTCCCGAAATCTTTCTGATCTTTCTATCCTCAACCCATAAAACCATGTGTGAATGGCAGAACTTCTCAACACTAAATCCCGACAGCAATTTCACTCTGAGCTACATGATAGAGCTTATGTACTGGCTTCCACAGTACCTCACTGTTCTCACTCTTAGTATTGTCTCCTGACTATACTTTAGTACCCAGGAAGGTGGGCAACACATCCGTGTCCTCTGTTTCTTCTACTTCCTTCAGGGCAGTGCTCAGCACATAGGTAGATACTCTGATTGACTGCTGTGGTAACTAATTATAAGGCATTTTTGATGAACTTCAAAATATTTTTGAATTTACAACCAGGTAAGCACTCTAAAGTACTGGAGATAAAAAGATTAAAATGAAGGATCATGTAGAAAAGTCCTAACAGAATTTTAGGAGGCAGAAATAAGTTACATATATTTAATTTCTATAGAAGAACGATGTGAAGTAACCTAAAATTCATCCTCATGTAGTGTGACATTACTCTTTATAATATGAATAATTTCCCATTGTTATTACTATTTACATTAATTTTTGGTTAGTTCTTTTTGTTTGCAGTAAGATGTACTGAATGCTTTAAAATAATTCGTCTCATTGCCAAGACCCTTTTATATTAATGATGTAAGATTTCTGAGTAACAATAATTCTGATAATATAATGCATTCTGTGTAAATGGCAGGCAATCTTTTACATTTTTCATCTGTTTGACTGCTTATCATTTTGTCTAATATTTTTGACTTTTACATTTTTCTACTAAGTGGTGGTCTAGAAAAGATGCTAAAGATATCTTTCTCTCTTACTGATGTGATCATTTATGTAGCTTTCTCAGGAGTTGCCATGAGGCATGATTTATTTTTATTCAGGATCATCTTCAAATTGCTCCCTGACATTCAAGGTTGAGCTTCACTTTCAACTGAAAAATAATAATTCACATATGTTGTCTATAAGCCTCGCCATGCCATCTGTAAATAGGAGGAACATTGACTGCTCGCACCATGAGACCTTTCATTTCAGTTCAATTCAATATTCGAGATGCGACCGAGGTAAATAATCAAGTGACCTGAAAAGAAGGAGTATTCACACACTCCCCTGGCTTTTCTGCTGACTTTTCAAGATGAGCTCAAATTTAGTAGAGTTTTTGGAGACGTCTTAAATTATGAATGTCATATACTTGTGTGCATATTTGTGCATATGTGCAATGCAGGGAGCAGACAACATGTAAGTGATAAATACCTGTCTCCAGGATCCCTGTTGCAGTATTTCCTAGCATTTTCCTCCTCTACCTTCTCTTTCTCTTCCCCTTTTACTCCAACATTACTTCCTCAGTATGAAGGCTCATCACAATATGCACTGGTTTTGTTTATTAGTGCTCTTATAAATTAGTTTTTAGTTAATAGATGCATTTAAGTAAGTAACTAGTTGGGATTATTTATTCAGTCATTCTCTTAGCCAATAGTTATTGAAGCCCCTTCTCTAGTTTGAATAAAGCCTTACAGGAAGAAGATGCAAAGAAATATGAGATTCAGATCCTTCCAAATATGAGCGCACATGTGAGTGGTGGCATCAATGGAAATAAACAGAAGACTGCAATAATGTGTTACTCTTATGGAAGTAAAAAGGGCACTGAGATACTTAACTCTGCCTGGCCAGACGGTAGGAGCTGGGCTTTCCAGATGCAGCAGCCTGTGAAAAGCAGAGGTAATAAAGCATGAGGGAAAGCCTGGAGAACACAGGTTACATGTGGTGGAAAGTGAGATTGCCGATCTGGCCAGGCTTGTGTGGGATGGACCTTCAAGTCTGGAATTATATAGCAGGTGATGGAAAGACATTGAAGGGCTTTACGTCTAGGAGTGGCAAAGTCAGATTTGTATTTTAGAGAGATTTTCTGTGTGTAGTTTAGAGGACAGATGAAAAGAGAGTTGGGAAGAAGAGCAGCAGTGTGATTGTGCCGGGGGGATTCAGGAAGGCTTTAGAGAGGAGATGAAAAGTGAACCAAGTCTTAAGAACTGACTAGGAATAGGGCACTGACTTCCGTCTTCTCAGCTTATATTCTTCTCTCAACCTGGACACTTTTTCATCGTATCTCCTACTGTCTCCACAAAGCCTGTCTGCCTTAGAATCTTCATTACCAGGCCTCTAAGGCACTTAAGGGGTTTTAATGTCTTTCGACTGAAAGGATGATGCACAGACCAGTGACACCAGCATCATTGGGGAACTTAATAGAAACGCAACATCTGAGGCATCACCCAAGACCTATCGAATCTGTAGTTCAGTAAGATCCCCAGGTGATTTTTATGCACAATGCATTTTCAGAAGCACTTTTTCATGGTTCTCCATGCCCAGATTATAGTGTTTTGGAAGTAAAATGGTAGTTTCTATGCTCTGCTTCTTGTGACTCCCCCAAAGCACATAACAGTGCATACTGTTGGTGGGAAGGAGGTACTTGCTGGTTGATTTATTTTCAAAATAAGAACGTTACTTTAAACAATTCAACCATTTCAATTTAATAGATTTTATTGCAACTGGGAGACCAGTTAAGAAGTTATTGCAATATTGCCCAGGTGAAAAATGAGGTACTGTATTAAGGCAATGTTAGCAGAGATTAAAAAGAAAAAGAAGAGGCCATGAAAAAGAAATATTTAGAAGGAAAGTTTAGTAGATTCTTCTAATTACAGATATGAAAAGTGAATGTGAGAGGAAGTACAGGACACATAGGTGACGTAGTACAATTACCTACTGATTTTTCTGGCCAACTGAAGATTGGATGAGATTCAAAGTTTACTCAGAGATATTCTTCTACATTTCTGTTTTTGTTTTTCCCAGTCGACAAATATTTATTGTTCTGGTGCCTTCTATAAGACAGGCTCTTTTCCAGGTGTTGTAGATAAAAAGGCTTATCTGATATTATTTGGTCTTTGCCCTCAATTAATTTATGGTAACAGCAGTGGCCTGTGTGGCCCTGAGGAGAAATATTTAACCTAGATCTGGATGAGTGATTGCAGAAAATGCTTCTCAGAAGAGGGAAATTCTCCAGTGGATCCTTAAGATCTAACAAATAGCCAGGTATATGTGCCTATGTCCAGTGGATAAGAAGGAAGGGTGCAGATAGACTTCCAGAACCCAAAAGAAACCATGTGGAGAAGGCCTGGGAGAGTGAGCCTAGATTTTTTTTTTCTGCTAAATTTATGTTATTCCATGTGGCAGCAGTATGCTGTGTCAAGAGGAGGTTTGCTAAATTGAAAAATACAGGTAAATAATGTTATAAAGTCTCACTCATCTGGTTATTGCAGATCAAGGTACACAGTAATTTCTTGCAAACTGTGTCTCTCACATGGAAACCACAGCAACTTAATGATATCCTTGCTTCTCATCTGCAGTGAAATAAAACAAACGTAAATCTGTTTTCTCTGCACTCCAATCACTTGCTGGAATCCTACAGATCTTTCAAAACCCATTTAAATGTCAATTTTTTTTTTATTAAGACGCTAACCCATATTCTTTCTCGCTTTTCCATTTCCCAAGTTTTTTTGTACCTTGTAATCCATGACCTCCTCTTTCTTATAGTCTGAATCTCTAGTTGCTTATGATCTCTAAGAAGTAAGGCATAGCACCTTATTTATTTTTATAAACATTTCAATCATCGACATCATGCTTGGTACTCAGTAAATAGATACATTATCTCAAACAAATTAACTGGATTCTTAATTATTGAACTAGGCAGATAATTAATGATGGTGAGATATATCATCTTTATAGGAATAAAACTAAAAATGAGCCTTTTCCCACATTTGCTATATATGTATAAATCATTAGTAACTTAATACAAGGCTTTAAGGGGGAAAAGATGATCACTTTTGTCCCCTCATTAAAGATATTTGTATGCTGTAAAATATTTCTGAACTCCATATCTGCTTTTGCTGTAATTGCATGACATTTCTCTATAAACAGCTCAAAAATAAATGTGCACTTCTTTCCTTTGTTAGCTAAATGCAATCATTCAGCTCGGTCAGATTCACAGGAAAATTGGACAACACATTGTAGTCTACAGGAAAGAGAAATAAAGAGTGATAAAGCTGCAAACTTTCCCTCAGTCACTGGTGGTTTCTTTTTGTGAGGGGACGACTGCCCACGATATCAGTGTCCTTGATATTTTACTCTCATCTCCTTCATTTATGCTAAAAGGCACTCTCCCTTTTGCATTGTGTTTAATTTTTCTTTCATCTCTAACTCTTCTGTGACTCCTTTGCCTCCTTGCCAATTTGAAAGAAGGGGCCACATTCTTTTCATATAGAAACGGCAGCAAGCAGTATAAATAGTGCTTGACAGCTCTTTTATTTTATTTTATTAAAGAAAACTAGATGGTCTCACGGAATCAGCTTGGGATTATATTGCTGTAATTCTGCCACTGTTTTGGAAAGAATGTCCCTCCCAATTCAGAGGACCATAAATGATTTACTCAGAACACAGATCAAAAGCTGTCACTATGTGGATTCTACCCGAGGAGGTCACAAGTTAAAAAAATATATCAGAGGTTAGCCTGGTGGACATCGACCCTTGGAAATGGACTTTGAATTAATAGTCTATTCTTAAACTATGAAGAACCTCGTGAGAAAGCCGAGATCACACGTGGAGAGCAGTTTTAGGGTAACACCCCCAGAAATGTTTGGTTTCCCTGGAGTTTAAACATACCCCTTTGTCTAAAACAGTGTAACCACTCTAGTTTTTTCACAGCCTCTGCATTGTCCCCCTTCCTTTCAAGGGTTGACACGGCCTTCTTTAAATACCAACAAAATAAATATTTTAAGTTAAAAATACATTTATACCATCCTAACCTTTCTTCTTGCCAACATGTAACAAATAATATTAAGGTGGCATGATCTCAGTCAGGAAGACTAAAAACAGTCCTCTTGATATTTGACCCTGACTGTCTATACATCAGAAACTGTCTGAATACTGATGTTTTTCACTATTCTACTGCAACACCGCAATATATTTTCTCTCCCATTGCACCCATCACTTTCTCAAATACACATATTCAGTGTTACCTATCTGAGTCTCTTCTGCAAATTCTCATGTTTCTAAATATTCTTGTAGGTACACATGGACCTTGGAATTTCATTTACTCTGCATAATGAAGACAACGAGGTAACCTGTTATGCAGCCAAGAACTCAATTTAATCTTATCTAAGCTTTAACGTAACAGTTTAAAATACTATTCTCTTGTGAGGCAAGCAATTCATTTCAAAATAAATACGGTATTTCTTATAATCTTGGCCCTGAAGTTGTTGCATATTTGAGGAATCTAATGACAACCTTTGGTTTATCACTATGATTATCATAATTTCACTACTAATAATAACCTTCTGACTTAAAAAAACTGAAAAATGATATGGTAGTTAAAATGAGTTTGAATTATGTGTTCTTTCTACTCTTCCCAGATCTATCACAGAATGATTTTATAACCTTGGGAAAGTCACTGAACCTCTCGATATTTCCATTCTCATTTCTTTAAAATAAAGATAATAACTTCATCTTATCATTTACTTCAATGATGAAGGTGTGCAGACTAGGAATCATAAAAAGCACTCAGGCTTTCTGGAAGCTAGACTCAGTATAATTATAAAGGATTTCTGAGAGAGAACATGAAGAGTTCATAAATACAAAGACAAAGTTTTTATAAAGTTTCTTGGAAAAAGAAATTATGTAGTGGAAATAAATCCTACCTCAATATTAATTTTCTGAGGTACTTGTGTGTCACCATATTCCCTGCATTTATTAGTTCAAATGCAGGGCCTAAGCGAATTTTCCTGTAGTTGCATTTTGCATTCAGCTATGGCTTCCCATTGCTAGGCAGTGAAATACTCATCTCCTACTTTAAGCACTGGATTTACTGCTCCTAATGGGAGATTTGCATTTGTTCTAAGATTACAAATAACAATTATGCCAAAGCAATTACTCTTAACCTCAATTTGTAGCTCTTGCTTGCAGCAGGGCACTTTTATCTGTTCCATTTATTTTCATTCTCATTTTGGCCTGAAGGTATTTCTAAATAAATCAATCACAGTAGATGTTGGAACAGGTCTATTAAATAACACCTAGGCTGACTACACACACTGTATGGTGAGGGGAGAAAAGTATAACTATAATTCAAGTAAAAAAAGAGAAAGCATACTTCAGCGGTCAGTTATCTGAATAAATCAAGGGGAAAAACCTTTTGCCTTAGATTACCTAGATAGTTTACTCGTCCTTCCACTTATTCTTGTGAGTACAGAGATAGCATTTTAAGTGGTAAATATAAAACAAATAATGCACTGCCTGCTTTATAAATAATTCATGGAGACCCCACGAGGTATGCATGAGCTTCCTTTATCAACACCCGTGGTTGGTAGAAATCACTACTGACTTATAACCATTGTGAATCTGCATCATGAATTTCTGACCGTGTCAGGCACTATTAAGCCCTTTACCTTTTTTTGTACCTATTTTATAGAAGAGAAAACTGAGGCAATGGAATATTAAAGGACCTGTCCAAATTCATGGAGGTAGTGAGTGGCAGAGCTAAGAAGCCATCTTGGGCCTCACTCTGGAGCCTGTTCTCTCCTCTTTCACCTTCTAGTTTCCAGTGATGGGGAATGTAGTCACCAACCAGTATTACTGTCCAAAGTGTTATGATGTCATGGTTAAAGACTGATTCTAACATGAAGAAAAAAGCAAAAGTTTATTAATTATGACTAGGATTTTACTTCCACCGTCAAGACTATTTATATGTCTTTTTTTTTTTTTTTGGCTTTTTGCATTTTCTAGGGCTGCGCCTGCGGCATATGGAGGTTCCCAGGCTAGGGGTCTAACAGGAGCTTTAGCTGCCGGCCTTCGCCACAGTCACAGCAACACGGGATCTGAGCTGCGTCTGCAACCTACACCACAGCTCACGGCAACACCGGATCCTTAACCCATTGAGCAAGGCCAGGGATCAAACCCACAACCTCATGGTTTCTAGTCGGATTCGTTAACCACTGAGCCACCACGGGAACTCCAAGACTATTTACATTTCTTAAGAATATAACACAACAAAAGGTTATGAGTAAGTGATATTTTGACTCAAGTATAATTGAATGAAAAAATTCGCATTTTTCTTTATATTGAAACTTGTTAATAAAGGAACCATCTCTTACTTAGTATCCAAATTATCATTCCTTAACTATAATACTGAAAATAATTGTATTTCAAAAATTTCAGTAATGTTCTCCCTTGTTAAAGACAGTGACTTGTACTTAGTTATTTCTTCAGAGTTATCATGTATGATACATATGTAAAACAAAATAATGGAGCTTATGAAGAAAGGAATCAAATAGAATTTATCATCAATCAAGCCAATGCTTCTAATCATACCACAACTTAATTTTCTTAGTAGATATTAAAATTTTGCACTCTGCCTAGTTATTTTTAACGTAGTTTTTTGAAGCCAATAACTCAAAAATATGTACTCAATATAGGAAACCAGGGAGGAAAGAAATGTAATAAGTAGGGTAAAAAATTCACCCACAACACCCTCAGTTGGAGAAAAATAATGGGTTGATATATTTCCTTGTAAGATTTTTCCGTGAATATTTTTGTTGTTGAAGTAGTGTGTTCTGAAATCATTTCCAAATTTTCAGTATAGTGCATAGATAGGAACACAGTTAAATTACAATAGTACATTTTTCTAAGTTAATCCTACTTTGTACAACAGCATTATTTTAAATTAAATATGTATAGCTTGCTAGATTATAAAAATCTCCTACCCTAGGCCTGACCAGCTAACTCTTAATTCGATGTTTTCCATAAAATTTAGCACTGAACATTTAAAAAAGTGCATGCTTTAATTCTTAGTTATCAAAACTAAGGGTAACTACCCTCTTGAAATATTCAATTTCTATTGAGGCAAGTCATATACATTTCTAGGAACTCTCTTTTATGTCCATATGCTCTTCATATAAATTATGGCCAAATGATATTAACTGTGAGTGTGCATGAGTGTCTGATGATTGCATACACACACTTGCATTCAAAGATGCATGCCTTTGATCTTTAGGTCCAATTAAAATGATGTTACTGGCCTCTGTTCTGATCCCTTTGGGCACCAATCACAAAGTCATTATTTAATGTTCCTTCAGTATTCTGCACTTGAAAACACACAACAATTTAGAATCTTTCTCAACAAAAAAAGGAAAAATTTCAGAGTACTAAGCTGTAATGGCCTTCTCTTTCCCAAGGAGACAGTCTGCTTAGTAAAGAAAGGAAAGCTTACAGCTGACGGCCTACAGAAAAGTTGTTCATTATAAATGTCAAGTTCTGTTTTTACTTACATCATGGTTGGAACTTTTAAAAGCCACTAGTGATTTATTTTATTTATATCTGTGTACAACTAGAGTTCACTTAAAATAATAAACTTTTACTTATTTTTATTTTGTCTTTTTAGGAGCGTACCTGTGGCATATGGAGGTTCCCAGGCTAGGGGTCTAACAGGAGCTATAGCTGCTGACCTGCACCGCAGCCACAGCAAAGCCAGATCTAAGGCACATCTGTGACCTACACCACAGCTCACGGCAACACCAGATCCTTAACCTACTGATCGAGGCCAGGGATTGAACCTGTATCATCATGGATGCTAGTCAGATTCATTTCCACTGAGCCAAGACAGGAACTCCAAGACATTAAAATTTTAAACATTGTTTGAAGATTTTTATTGTAAAAATTATGCCTATTTGTGTAGGTAACAGAGTTAGAGAAATTCTTATTTGACTGCTTCCTACATTTAATTGATATAGATATATTTAATGAGGCTTTCCTTGGGTAGTGTAAGGTAAAAGATGAAGGGTATTTTGCACTAAAAAAGCATACAATTGTATTCTCCTATTTCCCAGTATAACTTATAAACTATATTAAAAAATACAGTATTCAACAAAACTAACTTCAGATCCAGAAATCTGACCCCAAAGCAGAATTCATGGACTGGTGTTAAGTACAAAATACTAGTAATAATATACGCCTTGAACTGTTTGTGGAAGTGAATGTGGATTTAATACAGGAAACATATGCTCAGTGTAGAAAATTGGAAAGACAAATCTAGTATTTTCACCACAGGTGGGAGAAGAGAAATATTCCAAAGATTTTCTCCTGGGCAGTCATGCCAGTGGCAAGCATGGTAGAGTTAAGAAAGCATTATAACATCTGTGGCATGGAGCCTCTCAGGACTGGTGTGACTCTTTATTATACTAGGATTGATTACTTTGGGCAAGTCTTTTAACTTCCTCTGAGTCTGGTTTTCCTCACTCTGAAAATGGTAAAAGATCTCTGGTACCTCCCAAATATTTTAACGTAATTAAATATTGAGGCAGTGTACAAACGTTAATGCCCTGTACACATGTCAGGCAGTGGAGTTAACGATGCCATAAGCATCTGCAAGTGGAATTTCAATGATAATTTTCCACGCAATATCCATGCCACTAATTTGTATATTTTAAAGGTTAGAAGTACTTCAAAGGAGATACTTGACATGATAGACAAAGTCTTGGAAAAATCATCAGCATCCAAAGATTCAAAAAATCTGAGTTTAAATCCTATTTAAGGATTACATTAGAATTTGGGGCCTAGCATTTAAACTGGAAAGAGGTTATTATGTTAACCAGAATGATTAATAATTTGTCATAGAAATAAAAACCAGGGAGGGGGGATGGGAACAATAGAACTGAGTTACTATCATCTAAGCTGGTGACTCTGTCTGATATGTGGAACAGGAGCTTCTCCAGGTCATAAAACTTGGAGTGAGAGGTGAGAAAATTGGTGACAAGAAGAATCCTGGAACTATTAAAGAAGTCAATTGATGAAACTAAATGTTTCAAGTTTGGGAGTAATAGTAATACCTGAAAATTCAAAATCCCAAAGTAAAATACGATTTGAGGTGCTGGCATTATGAGATTTCTGAATATTGCTTATGAATTCATTTTACCTAATTTTATAGTGGCCTCAGAAGGAAATTAGGACTTTAATATTTATTTTTTCAACATAAAATATCTCTTTAAGATACTAAATGAATTATTAGAGAAGTGCAGAAACTAGTTTACAAGCACATATTCTAGATCAGAGTTCTCTTTGCCCACTATTTATTTTTAACAAGCAAATTCTACCACTGGAAAATGATGCAGAGGGGGGATAGTCAGGATAATAGATACAACAGACTTTGCCCGAAAACTCATCTTATTCATAATATTATTTAATTTAGGAACAAAGAAGAGCAGCACGAGCAAATTAAAATGCACATTAAATCTTGCAATGTCCATATTTTTCGTGCAGCTCTCATTCAATCATTAGTGACACCTGATTTTAAATTATTTTTCATAGCGTTGTATAAGGTATATACATTACTATATATTTCAAACTGATTTCTTTAGAAAAAGAAAGATATTACTTTAGAGATTTAATCACATATTTGTCTGCCTGTTCTTTCAACACACTTACTGGAATCCTATGAAATGTCAAGTATTCAGTAAACGGATAACAGAGCTCATGATTACTTTTCCTTAATAAGAATGCAAATTTTTGTTTCACATTTTTCGTACATAAATATAGAAGCAAATACATTAAAGTTCAGTAATAAATTTGACACCCAATAAGGATACAAAATGTAAAAAGGAGTTAATTAAACATTTGGGCTAATAGAGCAATAGCATACATGTGTAATACTTTACTGAAGAAGCAAAGTGCACATATTATAAAACCTATTCTGCTATCACTTAAGTCTTTTTCATTAATTCAGATGATTCAAAGTCCCTTTAAGATATCGCTGAATGCAGTGGTCACTGTTACCACATTAGCAGGTATATTCATTTTAAAACAAAAGGAAGATTCTTTCTTGTGAATCAAAAATATTCGGTGGCTGCTCTCGCATGTATGTAATTCAATATAGAGCTGGAAGGTATAGTGAGTGTTCCTACTCATCTCTACCCTTTCAAACAATTTTTTCTTTCATTAGGACTAAAACAACTTATGAAAGAGGCCTGTTTGAAGCACTTTCTTCCCTGTCAGCCTTTGGGCTGATGATGTAATACGACAATCCATCATGGAGCCAGGGGGCCCTGCTGATGGATTACAGCAGTGGATCACTACTTGGCACTCCGCTCTGTGATACACCATTACTGGGGCAGAGAAGCAAGGCAGCTTTGAAAGAAGTAAAAAACTCCAGGAAAAGCACAATTTGGATTTTATTTTGCAATCTCAAAAGATATTATTAAGAGTCGTAGAAGGTGAGAAATGTTGATGGACAAATTGAACAAAACTTAAAGATATCTCAAAAGAGTTTTCTAGGTTCTGATACATATGGAGATTTATGTTCTAGACCAAAGAAACAACATAAATTTAATTAGTCAGATTAGAAATAACCATGGGTAGTGAATGATGATCCCATGAAAGGAGAAAAAAGAAAAAAAATTAACTTTCTAACCTTTAGAAGTTTGGTGTTATCGTCCCAGTCCTACCGAGAAAATATTCTAGTCTAGTGTATAGCAGTGTCCTGGAGTTTGTAATAATCTTCATACAGATAGCCTTTGCTTGAGAATTCTCTTTGTGAGATTTAATCTCATCTGTCTCCACTTCAACATGAAGATTCAAGGAACTTGCTTGTGACACATGGCTAGTGAATTTTGGATAAAGATGTCTGCCTAACTTCCTACTTTGCATCCAGTGTGGTAGCGTACAAAGAGAACAGATCTATCCATATCTTCCTCTTAGGATTAGATGTCAATTACAAGAGACAATTCACATACCTAATCCTGTGTCTGACAGAGAACAGCCAAAGAATTAATGTGCTTTTTGTTTTTTTTTTCTTTCCCTCATCCTCATTTAATCGGATAGCTTTGTCTTGAATTATAGGCTATTATACCACCCTGGATGTTAACCCATGGAGAGTTTGCATTTTCACAAGATGGCAGAGGAGCTGTAAGATGCTTTAAACTTGTCATGTTTCTCAATGCAAATTCCTAAACAGGATCCATAGTTATTTTCTTTCCTTTTTTTTTCTTTTTTCTTTTTTTGGCCACCCCACAGCACATGCAGTTCCTGGGCCAGGGATCAGATCCAAACAGTAGTTTTGACCTATGCCACAGCTTTAGCAACTCTGGATCCTTAACCCACTGTGCAGGAGAGGCAGCAAACCTAGTTCCAGTACTCCAGAGATGCCTCTGATCCCCTTGTGCCACAGCAGGAACTCCCAGTCATTTTCTCATGGAAGGCAATGGAACAGTTTCTTTGGAAAATGATGAAGTGAAATTTAGAAGAATAAATACAAAATTTTGAACAAATTCAAAAGACCAATTGCACAATAAAGAATCAGACATAATTCAGTTGAGAGCAGTTGATCTTAAAAAGCAGTACAAAAAATAATGATTTCATGGATTACTTACTTAAGGAGTGAAAAACTGTGAAGTAACTGCTCTGTAAGTTAAAAAAAATGGTAACAGTTTTTGAACAGAGTATACAGTTTCTTCAAATGCAGTCTATACCTGGATTACTCTGTGTGGATCTGGCTGTTTCATTTTGACAAACTATAGAATGATGTGAATGTCTGGAAGCCATAATTTTAGTAAGACACAGAAAATTCAACCAAATAGAGTCAGGGAAAGGGAAAAATGTCCTAAAAAGCATATGAGAGTTATCATTTCTATTTGTGGGTGAGGGGTATGAGGTAATCATGTATATATTGCTCAAAAAGTCATAGCTAGGACACATGAATACAAGATACTGTGGGGCCAGACTGTTCCTCAATTTAGACTCTAAATTATTCCAAAGTAGGTTTAGATGCTTTTTTTATATGACTACTAAGGTTAGCAACTGTCGTTGAACTAAATTCTGGAAGATGCTTGTATTGGCTAGGGACTGGATCAGTCCTCTAAGCCCTTGCAATTCTAGAATTCCTGATTTTGCAGAAGCAGATGGAGCTGAGGCTCAAGATGATCAAAACCTTGAATCACACTGAAACAGCTTTTGTGTGTGTCTGTGTGTGTTTTGTACAAGTCTGATCTATCTATATGGGAGAGTGTTTTCCACTGTTTATACTGTGGCAGAAAAAAAATCGAAAACTGCTGGTCTAATCTGTAGGCCTTGTTTATTAGGCTTAAGACAATTAAAGAAGACAATTAGAACATCTGTGCTTTTTTTTTTTTTTTTTTTTTTTTTTTTTTTTTTTTTTTTGCTTTTCTAGGGCTGCAGCTGCAGCATATGGAGGTTCCCAGGCTAGGAGTCCAATCGGAGCTGTAGCTGCCAGCCTACACCACAGCCACAGCAACGTAGAATCCGAGCCGCATCTGTGACCTACACCACAGCTCATGGCAATGCCAGATCCTTAACACACTGAGCGAGGCCAGGGATCGAACCTGCAACCTCATGGTTCCTAGTCAGATTCGTTAACCACTGAGCCACTATGGGAACTCCATGAACATCAGTGCTTTTTAAAAACTGGTGTGCTATAGCATTACTTTATTTTATTTGAAACTGTAACACAAATGAGATAGCCCATAGAAATGAAAATGTCTCAGGTTTGCACTTGTGCTAATATTCACCAACATGCTTAAGAGATTTTGTGAGGAAGGGAAATGAAAAAAACGTGGAAACTTCCCCTATTAAGTGCTCGAAGTCTCCTAAACACCTAGTGAATCTTGGTCAATGGCTATTAAACATCCTGAACTTCTCAGCAATGGGGGGAACACTTGACATCCTGTGGGTAAACTCAGAGGGGAAGTGATAAAATCAGTCATTCCTTAATTTCCCTTGAGTACTATTAAGTATTTTAAGATGTCACTGTTTTGCAGTACAGCTTAATAAGAATTCACCATTTTTAATGCCTCTGGTCTTCATTTATTTGTAAATACTGAGTAACATGTTTTTTTTTCCACTGTGGAAGACTTTTAAAATTATAATTAAAGTCTACTTCTGTATCTCCTATAATGCATGTAATGTAACTGAAATGACAACAATATAAACAGTTCTGGCCAAGTAATCACATCACAGTCAATGACAATCACATCAAAACTGCTTTCTAGTTCACAGTGACTGTAAAATGCCATCAATTCTAAGAATTCTGAGTTAAAATATGGGGAAAGGGGGAAAGGATCTTTGAATTGATGAGGTATGATAGATGTATGGAGAGAATTTGAACCTGGCACATTCCTTATGTGCCTTGGAACTATTTTATGTAAAGGTACAAATATTCAGTGGCAATCAACTCTTCTTAATAGATTCTATTTTTTAAAGCCATGCAATTGGTCAATATAAAGAAAATATACTGAAATAAAAATACACAATTAAAATGTAAAGACCACTCCCCCTTTTTTTTCAAAATGGAATTTTCTTCCTTAGAAGTCTGTTCATCAGAAAATCAGGCCTATTTATTTGAGATCTTACTATACTATCAAGATAGCTGAAATTTCTAAGCAGTATGCACAGTGCTGAAATTAATATTATATTTCTTTATTATCTCTACAGTTTTTCTCCACAAATTTTCCTAGGTCGAGAAAAGTAACTTCAGTAGATACTATGCTCTTTCTTCAGAAGTTTGCTAGACCCTAAATAGTGGCAATTCAGTAAGAAAAATCAACTTTATAATACTTTACTTTCTAAAGTATACAAAACCTTAATTATATACAGTGAGGAGTAGTTGCTAAGGATTTACTACTTAAATGGGGACTATAATAAAAATTGCCTAATATTTATTAGAAGTTAATAATAATCTTTAATTAACCTGAAACTACCTAATATATTGATTATATTCACTGTATACACACTAATGAAGTGAAACTTATTTGTTTGAACCCAATTTTTGGTGTTGTTCTCTCATATTTTTCCACCAAAGAACTTTCTGATAAAAGTAAATTTAGCTTTATTTTTCAGTTTACTCAAACAAATAAATAAAAACCAAAGAACAGTTCATTCATTTTTTCCACTCCTCACCCCTCATCTCTGGCCCCAACAATCTGTTCTCTGTATCTATGATCAATTTATTTATTTATTTATTCATTCATTCATTCATTCATTTATTTTAGATTTAAGTATAAGAGAGATCGTACAGTGTATGGCACCTGTCTTTGTCTTCTAACTTACTTCACTTAGCATAATGCTTTTGAGCTATCCATGCTGTTGCAAAAGACAGGATTTCATTCCTTTTCATGACTTTAATATGACTACCATTTCTTTATCTATTTATTGAGAGATACTTAGATTATTCCCATGTCTTGGCTATTGTAAATAATGCTGCAACGAACATGGGGATGCATATGTCTTTCTTGAGTTAGTGTTCCTGTTTTTGTCAGTGTAATACTCAGAAGTTCAATTGCTGGATCATATGGTAGTTCTACTTTTTAACTCTTTGAGGAATCTCTATACTGTTTTCTATAGTGGCTGCACCAATTTATATTCCCACTAATAGTGCACAAGGGTATTTTTTATTCCCCCACATCCTTACTAACACTTGTTACTTCTTGTCTCTTAGATACTAGCCATTCAAACAGGTGTGAGGTGAAATCACCTTGGAGTTTTGACTTGCAGTTTCCTTATGATCAATGATGTTGAACATCTTTTTGTGTACCTGTTAGCCATCTGCATGTCTTCTTAGGAAAAATGTCTATTCAGATATTCTGCCAACTTTTTAATTGGATTGTTTGTGGGTTTTTTGTTTTTTGTTTTTTTTACTATTAAGTTCTATGAATTCTTTACGTATTTTGTATATTTGGATCAGCTATTTGAATATCTGATGATATATAATTTGCAAATATTTATCCCATTAGTAGATTGCTTGTTCTTTCTATTGTTTCCTTTGCTGTGCAGAAGATTTTTAGTTTGCTCCAGTCCCACTTGTTTAATGTTTTTGCTTTTGTTGCTTTGCTTTTGGTGCCATATTAAAAAAAAAAAAAATCACCAAGACCTATGTCAAGGAGATTACAACTTACGTTTTCTTCTAGGAGTTTTATGGCTGGAGGTCACTGTACACGTCTTTAATTCATTTTGAATTAATTTTTATGTATGGTGTAAAGCAATGGTCAAGTTTCACTCTTTTGCACGTGGCTGTCTAGTTTTTCCAACACCATTTATTTAAGAGACTGTCCTTGTTCCATTGTATATTTTTGACTTCTTCATCATAAAGTAATTGAACATTTATCTGTGAGTTTATATCCGGGGTCCCTGTTCTGTTCCATTGATCTATGTGTCTATTTTTATGTCAATACCATACTTCTTTGATTACTATAGTTTTGTACCATAGTTTGAAAACAGGGAAGGTAACAGTTTCAACTATATTCTTTCTCAGTTTGCTTTGGCTAGTCAAGGTCTTTTGTGGTGCCACACAAATCTTAGGATTTTTTGATCTACTGTGGAAAACGTCTTTGAAATTTTGACAGGAATTGTACTGAGTATGTAGAGTGCTTTGGGTAATATGGACAATTTAACAATATTAATTTTTCTAATACATGAGTATGAAATATATTCTCATTTATTTTACATCTTATAGTTTTCAATATACCAGGTCTTTCACCTCCTTGGTTAAATTTATTTCAAGAAAGGTTACTTTTTTTTTTTTTTTGTGGCTGCACCCATAGCATACAGAAGTTCCTGGGCCAGGGATCAAATCTGAGCCATTGCTGTGACCTGCACCACAGATATGGCCATGCTGGAACCTTAATTCACTATGCGGGACCAGAGATTGAACCCATATCTCTGCAGCGACTCAAGCCGCTGCAGTGAGAACCTTAACCCACTGTGCCACAGTGGGAACTCTGAAATTTTACTATTTTTGATGTAATTGTAAATGAGATTTGTTTCCTTCACTTCTCTTTCTGATATTTCATTATTAGTGTATAGAAATCCAACAGATTTTTTTGGTATTGATTTTGTATACTGCAAACTTATTGAATTCCTTTATTAGTTCTAACAGATTTGATGGGGTTTTCAGGGGACTTTTTCTATATATAATATCATATCATCTATAAATAGTGACAGTTTTACTTCTTCCTTTCCAATATGTATGTGTTTATTTATTTATTTATTCTTGCCTAATTGCTCTGACTAGGATTTCCAATACTATGTTGAATAAAAGTGCTGAGAGTGGACAGTCTTATCTTATTCTTGGTCTTGGAGGAAAAGTATACAATTTTTCACTGTTGAGCATGATGTCAATGTGGTGGGCTTATTGTAAATGGCTCTTATTATGTTGAGGTATGTTCCTTCTATACCTACTCAGTTGAGAGTTTTTACCATAAACAGATGGTGAATTTTGTCAAATGTTTTTTTCTGCTTCTATTGAGAAAATCATATGATTTTTACTCATTTTGTTAATATGATGTATCATATTGACTAATTTGTGGATGTTAAGACATCCTTATGTTCCTGATATAAATCTCACTTGATCATGATGTATGATCCTTTCAAACCATTGTTGAATTCAGCTTGCTAGTATTTTGTCAAGGTTTTTGTATCTATGTTCTTCAGGGATATTGGCATATAATTTCTTTTCTTGTAGTATCCCTGTTGGGTTTTGATTTTAAGGTAATACTGACCTCATAAAATGAGTTTTGGAGTTCCCATTGTGACTCAGCAGAAACAAACCCGACTAGTATCCATGAGGATGTGGGTTTGATCCCTGGGTTGCTGTAGCTGTAGTGTAGTCCAGCAGGTGTAGCTCTGATTCAGCCCCTAGCTTGGGAACTTCCATGTGCCATAGCTGCGGCCCTAAAAAAGCCAAAAAAAAAAAAATGAATTTGGAAGAGTTCCCTCCTCTTCTGCTTCTTGGAAGAGCTTGAGAAGGATTGATATTAATTATTCTTTGAATGTTTGGTAGAAATCACTGGTGAAACCATCTGGTCCTGGACTTTTGTTTGTTGAGAGGTTTTTGATTGAATCTCCTTACTAGAAATCAGTCTGTTCCGACTTTCTGTTTCATCATGATTCAATTTTACAGGTTGTATGTTTCTAGTAATTTCTTGGAGGTTGTCCAATCTGTTGACATACAGTTTTCATGATAGTCTCTTATGAGCCTTTGTATTTCTGTGCTATTAATTGTATCATCTTTTCTTTTGGAAATGACTTTTTATACAAGCACATATAAGTACACATATTTATGGAGTAGCACATACTAGATACTCAGCAAACATTTATTTTCTTTGATTTCCTCCAGAAGCTTCATGTGGACACCATCTTAATCTATGTGGAAACCAAAAAAATAATCTTTTCCTTCTAAGTAAATATTGTACTTCCAACATATGAAACTCTGACAATGAGTAATGATTTTCAGGTGAATTGTTTTAGTTCTTATTCTATTTATAGGCCATGATCCATGAGCCTAAGTATTATTCATACAGTTTGCCATCACATATTTAAAATTTCTTTCACTATGCTTTCCTCAACTGAGTTGAAAAAGGGAGAGATAAAGAAAACACAAATAACATAAATCTACATTATCTGGTTGTTTAAAAATTGGTCATTGTTTTCTTCATATAAATGGAAGTTACAAAATATATATGTAAAGGAAGTGCTACAATTGACAAGTTAACTGTTTAAAGACAAACTAATTTTCAGTCTTTCAGTGTCATCACATTGACTCAAGAACAGAACTATAGATAACAATAAATAGCATTTTCTCCTAACAACTCATTGACACCCAGAGATGTTTAAGTTAAAATGTAGCATAATAATAAAATCCCACATAGGACTTTATACTCCACAAAGTACATTCACAAATATTCTCGTATGGTGGTTAGATAAAAAAAGAAACACATTGCAGGAAGCAAGAGTATTTGATATGAAGAGGCTGAGGCAGGATGCTGTTTCTAAGATCTTGGAATGCACAGAATCCTTGTCTAATGCTTCAGTAGACACATGATGTAGGGAGGCCTGGCCCACACGGGTGGCAGTAACATCAGAAACAAATACAATTACAAAAGTAGAAGTAATCAGATGTGTTTGCCTAAGGGTAGAAGTGGAAATGAAGTGTCAGGGGACAAGAGAGAAAGCTGATGATCACTCCAAGAAATTCAACCTTTGTGGCTATGAATATGATACAGTCATGGAAAATAGTAGGAAAATAACAGCAAAGGAAAATCGTTTCAAAGAATTATTTTATTTTAAAAATAATAGTAGCTCTCATACAAAACTTATTACCCACTCAACAGTTTTTTAGGTGCTTTACATTTAGGACCAAACTTAATCCTTGCAAAAACCTTATGTATACACTATAAGACAGCCAAGGTGACATGACTTTGATGAAGTTAGAAGTGCAAAAATTGTTGTTTTGGAATTTGATACTAACTGACCAAAATAAACCATTTTAAGTTCTTCAGATCCATTGTTAATGGTGTATATTATATTCATCTGTTTGGAAGTGAGTTAGCATCACACTATTTATAGAGTCAAGCATGGAGTTTAAGGGTATAAGAATAAATATTTAGAGAAAAAAGCACAAAATGTTCACTCAAAATTTTAGGCACAGACATCTCCTCCAAAAATACTTTATAAAAGTATGAGAATGAATATGAAGAAATGAGATGTCAGCAACTCAAGTAAACCTCTTGTGGAAAAACAATGATAAATAAAAAAAGATGTTCTTTAACCTGGTTTTATTATAAACAAGGCTTTCAGGGGTGGTGCAGGATGCCAAACAATTTCACTAGTAGAAACAATATTGAAATAATTGAGTTAAAAAAAAAACTTTTTTTTTTCAGGGATGGAAATACTGAAGTACTTAGGAGAAAGGTATCATCAGGCTCGCGGGGTCCACAAAGTCCTCACAAATGGCTCAGATGAAAAATAATGAGAGAATGCCAATGTCATAAAACATTAACATTTGAAAAGTTTTGGTGAAGCTTTTTTTTGTATAATTCTTATAACTTTTCCGTAAGTTTAAAATTATGAAGTTAAAAAATAGAGCAAGTAATAAATTCTATTTGTAGAGCCTGTGCTTGTGTATGCATGTATATCTATTTTGGAGTTCTGGAGCTGGGTGAAAGGAAAAGAGTCCACGCTGAAAATCAGGGAACAAATTGAATGAGTAAGAAAAATCACATAAGATATTGATTTCATCTGGCCCATTCCACGTACCCATGAAATGATATTTCTATGGCTATAAGACTGAATTTAGGAGAATGAAATCAATCCCCCATGGAGGCTGCCATGGCATCTCGTTAAATGCTTACCTAAAGCATTATAAAATAATTGAAGAGCAGTGGCTAGTGGATAGTTGATGAAAAGCTCATGAAATTTCAAAAGAAGGGATAACAGGTGAGAACTTCCTCTGAATGACTATGGTATAAATAAACCCTGGAGTTGGACCATCAGCCTGGTTTGATCAACCTCATAGCCCAGAGAATTTGTCTCTTGCTACCTTTCTAATTTTTCTCTTCTGTGTGATCTTCTCTTTAGAAATATTTCTTGCCTCTCCACCTCTTTTAGAAAATCTCTTCCCTTATTGATTTTTCTCTTTTCCTCTCCCAGCCTTTCACTAGATCCTACTTCTCTTTCTTCTCTTTCCTGTCTGTATAATCAGAACAAATTGGACTCTATAAAATTGGGTTGGTGTATTTAGTGAATACAGTGTGAGCCTTACTATATTATAATTAGAGCTGAATTTTTAAAACGTTTCCCTCAATTAAAAACTGCCCTCAAATTGTCCTTTCCTTGAATTTGGCCCTTTATTGATTTATTTGTTTGTTGGTGCTGGAGTCACCTTTATCAGTTCTAAAAACGGATGGAAATTTAAATGTAGTCAGGTGGGTATAGACTCCAAGGGTGAAAATCTCTCAAGTATTTTATTTCCTACTCGATTTTCAGAGTGTCATAAATTCAGAAAACTGTGGATAAAGAATACAAAGTCTTACTTCTGCGGTAGCAGTGGTTCTCTAGGGAGCTAGTCAAGATATTTTACAACAGATACAAGTGTGTCTAGTGCATACTAGATGAGTATCAACCTGGCTGTTCCTGAGGTGACCCAGTGGTTACTCAGGAAAGAATTCTTCTCTACACTGGAGAAAGGAAGTTTTTTTTATATCTTTCATGTACATTGTGCAGACTTTAGAAACAAGATTTTAGAAAGACTGAAAAAGGATGAGGGCATCCAACAGCTGTGAGCAGCTGTTACCATGGCCTAGATTAACATAGAATGAAGAAGCCTGGTTTATAAGGTAGAGTTCAGGAGCTCAGATATGATGAGCCTGATGTCTGTATTAAGTAAGCTTTGAGAGTTTGATTAATGGCTTTTTCAAACTATAGGGTGGCTCCTTTCAACCCCCTTCTACCTCCCTAGCCCCTCACCTTATGAAATCCATGTATACCCATATAAAAAACTGTTTGACATAAGTGTTTCTCCAACATTAATTTCTTTTAAATTTTGGCATTAATTGTAAATTTTACGTAAAAATCAGACTTTACTAATACTGTTAATTTCATACTTTTTCAAATTTACACATTAAAAACTATATTTACCCCTTAAATATGAGGATCTCCTTAAGTGAGATAAGTCCTTCCTTATGTTTCTATGTTAGACTATGTCTTAACATCATTCCCTTTTTTTTTGGCCACACTCATGGCATGTGGAAGTTCCTGGGCCAGGGACGGAACCTGCTGCCATAGCAGCAATCCAAGCCACTGCCATGAAAACTGACAAAGTCAGATCCTTAACCCACTGTGCCACAAGTGAACTCCCTTAACATCATTCTTAAAACAATTACCTTTAATGAATATAATAAGCTTGCATAAGCAGAACCTTATTCTCTATCCAATATCATAATTTTATAAGAAAACTTCACTCTTCCCACTGATAGATGATTAATTATAGAAAGTCATCGAATGAAAAGGATTTATAAATATTTCATTCAAATTACATCATCTTATTTTTATTCAGAAAAAGAGGATCATTAAAAGAACAAAACAAAATAAAATAGGTCAATGTGATGGAGATGAAGCTTTGGGGAGAAAATTAAGGCAAAGTCATGAAGGTGGGACCCTCACGATGAAAGCAGTGTTTTTTAAGGAAGAGATACAAGATAGCTCCTCTCTCTCTTTCTCTCTCTCTCTCTCCCTCCCTCCCTCCCTCCCTCCCTCCCACTTTGCTCCACCCACACCCCAGCAATGTGACACAGTGAGAAGGTGGCCAGCTGTTAGCCAGAAGAGACTCTCCAGGGAAGCAAATCAGCTGGCAACTTGATCTCTAACTTTCCCATCTTCAGAACGGTGAGAAATGAATGCCTAGTGTTGAACCCTCGCAGTACATGGTATTTGTTTATGGTAGTCTGAGCTGACTAAGATATCAGGCAACAGGGGGAACATATTTCTGAGAGCCCAACAGACCCTAGTTGAGATATCTCCTGGACAGATTTCCCAGAGAAATGAACTACTCTGGGAATAGATGTTAGTTAACAGGGTTTATTATAGTATGGCTGGCTGGCTTAAATGGTATTCCTAAAGCGACTATCTGGCAAACAGATTGTTTCAGCTGCCTTTACCCCATAACAGCTTTTGAGCAGAAGAGAAACAGAGCATGATGTTATTTATTAAAGAAAAACAACTTTTTTTTTTTCACCAAAGCCTCTACTATTGCTTTTTATGCCTTGGCTGGTTAAAGCTGGTGAATTTTCTTCTCACCGCCTGTGTACCATGCTACTTAAAATAATCAACATGTGCCCTGAATTTGTACTCCCTTCCCCTGCCAGTTTATATTACCACAGAAAGGCTTGATTACAAATGAAGACGGGAATACTTGGAAGGAAAAAAAAATTAAAGGGATAACTTTCTTTTCTGTAAAGCTTATAAGATGATTTCGCTAATACCTATTTTATTGTCCAGAAACATTGTGAGGCTTCATTTAGATTACAAAAAAAAAACCAAAACCAAAACGAGACAAACAAAAAATCCCACCACTGAATACACACATACTCCAGTTCTTGCTACCCTGTTTTTTTAAAATTCATCTTGATACTTCTTTATTCATTTTGCATGTTCTTGCTTATTTTCACTGCAATTTGTGCTATCCACTACTTCTGTAATGTAAAGCGACTCCAGCCAGGGAGACATTTTTTTGTTTGAAAATGAGAACTAAACGTGAAAAAAAGCCATTACACCCTTAGTAGCTATGTTATTTGACATATTATTGAAACCTGAAAAACACACCAGTAGGATTTTCCTATACTGTCTAATGAAAAGTTTGCAAGCATATTTTCACTGTATATTGTTCACAAATGCTTCATTGTCCCCTGACAAATGGTCTGTAGCAAATCTCTAAAATCTTCTCTCGCAGTACTACAGCTTAAAAGATTCATACCATCAAACACTGCACCTCAAAGGCTAATGTCTACTCTCCAAATTTCAAATACGTAGCCTAATAAAAATTTAGAGTCCGAGTTCCTCTCCAGGGAGCAGCTGTCAAGCATCTCTTGAAAGAAAGAAACAAACAACCTCCACCCAGAGCACCAATGCCTGTCTTTGCGAAAAGACATAGTAAGGGCAATTTTTTTTTAAATAAAAAAAGGAATCCAAGTTATGCTGGCTGATGTTAAAATGATAGGCTTTTGATCTATCAAAACTGAGGAAAAAATGTTTCAAATATTTCAAATGTATTTAGGAAGGAAAATTAAAATATTTATATATGAAAACAGATATACCCACAGACACGTACACACACACACACACACACACACACACATAGATTCTATTTGGAGAACATTGTGGCTTAAGTGCTTTCATTGTCAATTTTCTGTGTAAAATCTGATTTATTCTGCTCATAGCTGCATTTCATTAAGTCATAGCTGCCCTGGAGACAAAACAAAGTTCATTTTAGTTCGGTAACATTTCACATTTCGCCCTCCTCTCAACACATTTCATCGATGAGCCTTCATTTACACTTTCTGGTTCAGTAAAATTCCTTGTAGTAATATTCCGTCATAAGAGCTTAACCTAAAAAAAAATCCTGTGTAGAAAGGACCTAGCCACTTACTTTATGTCATCTACAGAACAATTTATTTGAAGACAAAGAGCCCTAGATTAAACTGGAAAAATCACTTATACCATAGAAATTAATTTCATTTTCCCACTATGGAATCTTAAGTATATTTATACTACTATTCTAATAAACTTATTTAAAATCAGTTTAATATTGAAGCTTTTTTTTTAATAAAATGAAGCATAAACTATTTCTTTTGCGATCTATTTTCTGTCCAGGACCTTTCTGCTAATTTCTGCTTTGAGAAAAAAAAACATACCATCTTAGAAAATAATGATAGTTTTAGATTCCTTCCTAATTCTCTAATAACCTAATGTAATTCAGTGAAGATGTGCTACCTTCAAATTTTTGCCATGAGCCATTAACCACATATGGAAATGAATCACAGCTATATTTTATTTTGGTTTGTAGTTCAACCTTCTGTAAATGCCAAAGCTATCTAGGATTTTATTTTTTTTTTTAGGATTTTCTTAAATAGAGAAAACCTCAAGTAGCCATTATGAATTGGCTAGTGTTTAGAGAGTAATGGTTTCAGTGAAAAAAAATTCAGATGAATTCACTCACAGTATCCGTATTTATAAATGAAGTGATCGAATTCATATACATCCATAACTTCTTTTCCAAATTATATCAATAATTTGATTATATCCAAATGTTATAAACTATTATGATCTAGTACAGTTTAAGAAAAAACCTTAAAAAAACTTTGGTAATTGAAATTTGGTATCTGAAAATGCTAGTCGATAAAAATATATAAACATGTAAACATAAGAAAATAAATAGCATTCGATTAATTTTAAGTTCCTAGCATTCAAAATGCAGCAGCCTTTAAAAAATATATTAAAACATATCATAGTTTTATTCTGTGATGATGGGCCAACTTTAACTCCGTTTAAATTTAATAGAATCATAAGTATCTCAGAGATGTTTGCTATTTTAAAAGCATGAAAAAGTAAGTATAAATATGAATGTAATATTAGTTGCAGAGCTGACATTAGAGATAAAGGAAAAAGTTAAGACCTCTTGCCAGACTATATGCTATTTTTAGTATGATTTGCTCTGTAAGCAAAATGCTACATGTATCTATACCTATGTGTATTTTAAATATGTGTGGGAGAGTGAATACCACCATGCCCACCTACTTTTTTTTCAAATCTGAGAGAAACTGAGTTTAAAATTGTCCTTGAAATGTTACCTTACATTAAGTACACGCATTACACTGACCATTGTGCTATATGATGCAACTGTCATAATTTGTCAAAATTATAAATTGTGGTTAAGTTCTATGAACTGCGTGGAAGATGTGAGAGAGTGATATCTATCTTTTCAAGGAAGGACCATTTAAACTAAGGCTTGAAGGTAGAAAAATCACCACCAGAAGAACCTAGCTGTCCACACAGAAGATGTGAGCTGGTGTTTTACAGTGGCCTAGAGGGTAGTACAACAGGGCGATGAGGGGTATGAAGTAAAGCTGAAAAGGTAGGCAAGGGCTAGATCACACAGAACCTAGAGACTGGCAAGGAATTTGCATTTTACTCTAAATGCATGAAAACCTATTGTAGACTTGTAAGCAGATGAATAAAATGAACTGATAAATGTTTAAAAACAATTATACTGGCTAATGTATGGATAGAGGATAGTGCTGGAGGCAAGCTGTATACAGAGGTTAATGGTTTAGGATAATTTTGTCTGGATTTCTTAGTTGAGTATGAAATTTTAAATTTTTCTTATAATATGCTAGAACTCTCTGGATCCTCAATGAATACTATATGCAAAACAAAGTAATATACCCTTTATTTATTTATTTATTTATTTATTTATTGTCTTTTTGCCTTTATGTAGAGCCGCACCCGCAGCATATGGAGGTTCCCAGGCTAGGGGTCTAACAGGAGCTGTAGCCACCGGCCTTCGCCACAGCCACAGCAACGCGGGATCCGAGCCGTGTCTGCAACCTACACCACAGCTCACGGCAACGCTGGATCCTTAACCCACTGAGCAAGGCCAGGGATCGAATCCGCAACCTCATAGTTCTTAGTCAGATTTGTTAACCACTGAGCCACGAAGGGAACTCCCTACCCTTTAAAACTAATAAAATTGATAAGCATAGTACAATTCTTCTTTAATTTATTTAACTGCTTCATTGAAATCAAGAACATCGTTACTTCTGGTGAAGACTCCTAAATATGCTAAACATGGTTCAGATATTAATTATATATACAGACAAAGAGGTAGGTAGGTAGATAGACACTATAGGAAATTTTGCTATATGGATAGCATATGGTACATTTGGGACAGAACTAGATGAAAAGTTTAGCTCTACTTTTATTTAAATATTTTAGAGTTTTAGCTAATAATTTCTATTTTCCATCACTATATTTTGCAACTCAGAAGAAGACAAAATCAGGCCTAGTTTGGTTGGCTGTTTTTGCATGTGATTTGTGATTAAAGAACTTTTTTAAGGTTTGATATGAGAAGCAATACACAGAGGTGTTTCTGTATTCATATTCTTTCCTTCATAGCCATTTTCATGTCTATTTACATTAGAGGTCCAAAAAATGCATGCTAATAAAAGTTCCTGAGATATTTTTTCATATAAATTTTAACTGAGAAATGGGTTTTTACAATAAACCTTTTGTCCATTTGCAGTGTTAGAATCAGTTAAAGAACAGAAGAAGAACTTCATCCAAAGACTTTAGGAATATCTGGATCTCATTTAATACACAAATGGTTCAGGCAGCATATTTCATCTAGATCAGTCACTGAGTCCTTGATGCAGAAACATTTTTAGAACTAAATTTCACAAAGAAATCCATCAACATAACATGATGATCTGAATAAATCTGTACCAAGCTGTGCCCATTTTCTGAAGGCTAGGTAAAGGTTTACAAAGAACAAATATTCTAGATATTCATGGGAACTTAATCTTTCTGTGATAAGTCCTTATAAGGAATTTATTTGGGAACATAAATATGCTCTAACTTAGAGGCCCAAGGCCAATTTAATGTTCCAGAGAAATGCAAATACTCACATAATATGGCCAAGATATAAAAAGAATGTTTGAAAAATTGTGCTCACAATCAGCGTGTTCAATATGAAGCAACTATTTCAAATACCTGCAGAGGTTGTCAGGAGGTTAATAAAGGTAGAAAGTAGAATTTTTAAATATTAACAAGTATAGATCCATTGATCAGTCAATAGATAGCAAAACATTATATATATTTAAAATACAGGGAGTTCCTGTTATGGTCAGTCGAAACAAATCTGACCAGTATCCATGAGGATGCGGGTTTGATCCCTGGCCTTGCTTGGTAGGTAAGGATTCAGCATTGCCATGAGCTGTGGTGTAGGTCACAGATGCAACTCAGATCTGGTGTTGCTGTGGCTGTGGCCGTGGCATAGGCTGGCGGCTACAGCTCCAATTAGACTCCCAAGTCTGGGAACCTCCATTTGCTTCGGGTGCGGCCCTAAAAAGACAAAAAAAAAAAAAAAAAAGGCCAAAAAAATGCAAAACAGCTTTTTCTAAGCTTGTATATGTGAGTGAGAAATTAACTTCTTTTATATAACTCACTGTTTCAAAATGAACATTGCTTTTGTGGATTTCTATATTTAAAGACCCCCACTTGTCAGTACATGCTATTGCAGCCCTGCTCTGTTAGACATACACACTTAGAAAAGAAAGATGGAATTATGTGAGCAGAAGAGAGACTTCCAGACTTGGGGAAAACGTGTCTGTAGCCCAAGGAATTCAAAGGCAGAGGAGAGTACCTGAATGCAGTTAAAGAAGAATGACACATTACCTATCACATGTTGTGCTAGTTTTGATTTGTAGATCACTTCAAATAGTTTTAGAATTCTTTGGGTTAAAATTTTTTAAACTTTATTCAGTTTATCAAATATTTGTTCATGGAGTTCCCATTGTGGCTCAGCAGAAACGAATCCGACTAGGAGCCATGAGGTTGCGTGTTTGATCCCTGGCCTCACTCAGTGGATTAAGGATCTGGTGTTGCTGTGAGCTGTGGTGTAGGTAGAAGACGAGGCTTGGATCCTGCGTTGCTGTGGCTGTGGCGCAGGCTGGCGGTAGCTCCGATTAGACCCCTAGCCTGGGAACCTCCACATGCCTCAGGTGCAGCCTAAAATGACAAAAGACAAAAAAAAAATTGTTCAGTGCTTATATCATTTTAAGAAAGCGATGAAAAGTTTGAAGGCCATAAAAAATCAAAACCTAACTGTACCGACATTCAAGGATATTTATGATTTGATATGCAAATAAAGATATATATAATAACAACTACTAAACAAAACAGAAATATTAGAGATGAGATAGGGACAGACTAAGTGTTCAGAATACAGTAGTTCTCGTCTTTTGGAAGAAATGGCATGTGAAGCCTTCAGGATTAGTTTCAGCTGGCTACTGAGATGCAGATTTTTAACAGGTGGAGATGTCAGAGAAGCTATTTCTGAAGAACAGCACGAGGGAAGACGAAGATCTACGAAAGGATGTTAAATCTGGGTTACAATAAGTGTTTGTGGCAGAGGCTATTGGTGATTGCTCAATAGTTCTGGCTAGGGTATGACCGTGATCCATTTCTGACTAAGGGAACGCTAGTGGAAATGAGGGGTGGGTTTAAAGTTACTCTTAAAGTTTTCCCTTCTTATTAAACATAAACGTATGAGAGCTAGATGAGGTCAAGACTGCTGGATGAAGTCACATCTGAAGAACTTCCTTGTTTACCAGGTCCTTGCAAATACAAGTATTTTATTAGTACTCATAAAAGAAGAGTTGAGAAAAAAGTCAGAAGGGGATTATGTGCTGTTGCAAGAGGTTTTGAATGGTATGCTATGGCAACTTGCACTTTTCTTGGTAGGTCTATCAAAACAGAATAATATAATTGTGGAAATGCGTAGTATATGTAGTAAAAGCTTTACTGTTGTATGGTTCACATTTACCTTCCAGTCAGGCACATACTAGGTGCTAAGTAAATATTTGATAAATAAATGAAGGGTTGAAACCACACAAATAGTAACTATAGAATCTTCAGTAATCTTAATAGCTTAGTAGATGTGACCTCTATTTAATAATACAACTTGGATTTATAACATGTAAAATTTCTTAAATACACATATACATACACAGATGGCGTCTATATCATCAAGATCTATATACTTAAGAGGGAGGATACAATTAACTGCAAGTTCAGTTATACTGCTGAGTATTAATTATATTTTACTGAAAATAGACTTAAAGGAATATAGACAAGAGAGTGGGAATGAAAGAAAAGAAAATGTAAGTGTAGCCACTGCATCATGTTAATTTGTCCTCTATTTCCAAATTAGTGAGGAGACAATGTTATAAATTTATACTTATTTATTTATGCATCTGTAAGTAATGGAAAAGTACCTAGTATATAGGAATAATTACTTTTACCCTACCACTTGTACAGATAATGTATGGCTTCTGTAGGATTATCCATGACTTATTATGTCACTTTTAAATATAATCTAAACTAGAGAAATTTCAATAGAAAAACAGTGTATTCATAAGTGACACATTTATCTAAGGCTTTCCTTTATTTTTAAATCAAAAAGGGTGCAATATCCAAAGGGGAAATGCCCATACTCCTTAATCAAATTGGAGAAGAGCTTATGTTTGTCACTGACAGAATTAAAAATTCATTGTTCAGTTCAGTTGCTTGAAACCCTGTTATATGTCACGTTCTTCACTGAATGACACACATTCTTTTGTAGAAGTGTTCTTCTGCTAAATGCACACCAGAATGTTGGTAATTGGGGCATGCAAATTTGTTCTGCAACTAAGAACAAGAGGAGGATTTAGAAGCTATTTTAATGTGGTGGTACATTTATGTTTAAAGTACAATAATATTCATGTCATTATCATGTATTATTCATATGCAGTGTTTGAAGTGAAGGTCTTTCCAAATATATTAAGGAACTCTTATTCACAACAATCTAATTAATTCCCACACACCCCCTTCCTCTGGTTTCAGCAAGTGTAAATCTTCAGGTTAAATGACATCACAGCCTATAAACTGGCACCTCATGGAACAGATCCAGCTAGCAGTGTGTTTTGTTTTGTGCATACAAAGTTTAAGTTTTTAAAAGATTATTTGCCAGAATCTAGAAATAGGATGCTATTACACAAAAATCCAGATTTTCAGTCCCTTTTGTAAAAGAAACAGAACTGGCAACAGGGCACCTACACTTCTGCAAGGCTGCAAGGATTTGCTGTAGTTCTGTAGACCTGTAGGGGACAGATTTGTGCTCTGGTCCCACCACAAATGACTTGTCTTCCCTGGGCCTAAAAAGGGCTTCTCTAGGCACTGGCAACACTCACAGATGCTACTCATAACGTTCTTACACACATCTCAGTTCAACATGATAGTCTATGACTTAAGTTGTAGTTTAAGGTGAATAAGAAATAATGGCTACACTAGACTGTTATTTCTATAACTGGGGATTAATTGTAAAGCAAATCAAACTATCGGGGGGGGGGGGAGTTCTCTGGGTATCCATATCCATAAAACATCTTGAAACAAGTTTTCAATTTTCAAGTTGTTTTTCACCCTTGTTAAAGCACAGTTTCCATGAACTGAATTTTCTTTCTCTCATAAACCTGTTTTACGTAAACCCTACTGAGCAAAAGAGTATATTATAAGTTATGGATTACTTTTTTAAAGGTCCATTTTTTTGTAATTCACATTCGCATCAGCTGTTGCATAAAAAATTTTATTTGAATCCTCTTTAAACATTTGTAAGTATTTGGTCTGATTTAAAATTAAAATTTCTAACAGTTTTACTGATAAAACATTTATTGAGCAGGTACTACTGGTGATAAAATAGGGCTGATTTTCCTTTTTTTGTCTTTTTAGGGCCACACGTGTGGCATATGGAGATTCCCAGGATAGGGGTCCAATCAGGCTGTATCTGCCGGCCACAGCCACAGGAACACAGGATCCCAACCATGTCTGTGACCTACACCACAGCTCATGGCAACACTGGATCCTTAACCCACTGAGTGGGGCCGGGGATCTAACCCGCATCCTCATGGATGCTAGTTGGGTTCACTAACCGCTGAGCCATAATGGGAACTCCAGAGCTGATTTCTTTATATGAATTATTTCATTTAATCTCACAAAATCCATATGAAGTACATTCAGATTTTCAAGCTGCAGATTAAATAACTTCCCTAAGGTCTCAAACATGGTGAAATTAAGCCTTGAGGCCACTTTTCTTTGTTTTCAGAGTTGTAGTCTTAACCACTACAACATCGTGAAAGAAAGGAAATTAATTAATTAATTAATTAATTAAAAATAAGATAGGAAAGAAAAAAGGAAGGAAGGAAAGAGTAGAGGAGAATAGAATAGAATAGAATAGAATAGAATAGAATAGAACAAAACAGAATAGAATAGAACAGAACAGAGTAATACAATAGGTTATATTTTGCACCTGCATATATTAGTGGTAAATTTTGATTCTGAAATTTCTGATGTGGCTGTAAGATTTGTGCATATATATATATATATATATATATATATATGAACATGTGTGTACCTGTGTGTGTGTGTGCATATGCTAGGAGTGATACAAAATAATTTTCTTACTGAGAAGGTGGTCAAAAAGTTTAAAGCCACTGCACTGCAGGATATTGTCTCCACCTATCAGAGCTGATAATATTTAGTGAAACTGTGTTACTATTTTAGGTTGGTTTGGGAGTTTAGATTTAAACATCTTTTAAAATACATTGATTCTTTGGCAACACAGTGCAAAAAAATTATTAAAATGTATTATAATTTTACAAACTAACTAATGGTAATATCTTAGATTTCAGGGCATTTTCTTTTAAAATAGAGAATGTTATTTCAATAGAATCAGTATGCAGCAATGTCAGAGATCTAAGACTGATGACATTTAAAAAAGTGCAATATGTTTCTTCAATGCCTGTGTGTTATTTTGTTTAACTATTTTATCTAAAACGCCTTATTTCTTCTATGGATGCAAGTAGACACATTAATTAATTAAGCAATGCTGCTTTATTCAGCTCTGTAGATGTTCTTTAATCAGTAATTAATTTCTGCTGTAAAGAATTTGTTAACAAAACCTAAACTCATGTCTGATAGAGAAAAACAGATTGGAGCTTTAAATAACTGTTGGAGGAGGTAATTGAGAGGATGTGACTTGTCCTGAGACCTGGACCTGGAGAACTGAAGGCTCTTCACCCCTTCTCTGTCCTTGGAACGGACATTCTACCCACCTTCCCCACAGTGGGAGGCACTGTCAAGGACGCAGCCCTGAGAGAGCACTGTGGCGTTGAGACCATCTGGATACTATTCATGACCGAGTCCAGTTATGGCCTCTATATACACCTTTAAGGCAGGAGCAGAGATTAACTCCTCTTGCAGACACCCAAGACAAACCTTGTCAGTAGGTTCTCTTGCTAATTAAGGCTGCCACCTACCAATTTGGAGTGGTCTGCCTTTCTCTGCAGTTTCTCCCTATCGTCTGTTTGGGAACCAAAAATAGCTGAGCATAACTTTATACTTATACCATTTCTATGTGATTGTGCCAAGGGATGTGTGTGGGGAGAGGCTTTAGACCCAGTCATCTCCTTTAGCACCTCACAAAGTCAACCCTGAGTTAGGAAAGCTAAATGTTAATCTAATACAAGCCTCTACTTGCTGCTTCCTAGCCAGGCTATACAACCACTGAGCCATTTGGAGCAGGGAGATTATTAGAGGTGACATCTTGGGGGAGAGCAGTTGCATCTCACACTGCAAGTATAATAATTGTAGAGTTACGGCCAAACATCAATCACAGCACCTTTGTTTCTGTGGTTCTCTTCACTTTGGTTTTATAACTTGGAGTTTTCCTAAAACACAAATTTCCCAGTGGCTAACTGTGGTTTTAATTGTCTCCCTGTTCTTTATAGTATGTAGAACTCTATAAATTATATATATACAATTTTATTATTCTATAAATTATAAATTATTGTATATATCCACACTATATAATGACATGTATTATACATTATATAATATATAACTATATTATAATGCTTTAATATTTATTATCAACATATATTATTGATATAAGCAAATGTGTATATATATTTGAAGGTTATTGACAGTTTGGTGTAGTACATTTAGTCATTTGCTTCTCATCCTGATCATTATTTCAGATGTCCCAAAGGCTCTATCTGATCTAGCCCTATCTCAACTTTTGACCTCTTGCTACATTTTAACTTTTCTGCCTTCTTTTCTCAGAACAACCCTGCTCATCTCACCTTATGGCCTTTGCTTTCATTCTCTGTGTGGAACATACTGTGTCCAAAGACTCACATTTCTAGTGTGCACAGATAATACTACTACGTGAAAGAGTGGAAAATGGAAAATATGGACACAAACATCCTCATTGACTCAAAAATTCCACATCTAGGAACATACTCATAGAGAAACACATATGCATCAGATTGAAAGTATGATTTAAAAAATGATCAGAGCTATGTTAGCTGTAATAGCAAACACACTGAGAGTAAACAACCTGAAAACAATCCAAATGTAAATAAAGAGCAGAATGGATTAAATACACAGTGATGAATTCACACTGTGGAATATTATTACATACAATGAAAATGCATGAATATGCCTCAACATGTATGAATATCAGAAACAAAATGTAGATCTAAAAGAGCTAGTTGCAAACAAACAAAAAAATTATTGTGTCATTTTTGTAACATTTTAAGCATGCAAAATGAGATACTATATTTTAGGTATACATATGTGTGGCAAAATCACACAGTGTTGTTTAGGAAAATTAAGCAACTAATGCAAAATTAAAAGTGGTAGCAAATTCTGGAGGTGGTGGTAAGGAAGAAGTTGGAATCAGCAGGGCACATGGAAGCTTCAAATGTTTTATTTCTTAAGCTAGATTTTAAGAATTTGTGCATTTTAGTTCTGTGTATATGTTATACACATGGAACGAATAATATAAATGACATTTTTATGGATTTAATCGGCCATCAGTCCGTTTGTGCTCATCCCGTTTTTCTCCTACTCATCACTACCTGAAATTAACATATTTGTTTATTGCTGATCTGTTTTATTGTTTGTCTCTCTCTCTTTCCCCACTAGATTGCAGGCTTCATAAAACTATTACCTGATCTCTGGTTTATGTCAAAATAAGAGAGTGCCTCATGTTTGGTAGGCACTAAATACACTTAACTGTTTTTAATGAATCACTAGTGGATATGTATTACAGATGTTATAACTACAGAGTATTGTGAGGGAGATGTTTTTAGGTATCTATGTATCGTTCCCCTAGGGCCCTTAGATTTTGGTTGGATTTATTTATATCTTCAGTGAATCAAATCATTTTCTCATCAAGCTGAGTTTCCTGTTTCTGCACCCATTGCTCTTCCCTGAAGAGCTGACCGTTGACACGTGTGATTTTATTTTCTTCTCAGGAGGCATTTTGAATTTTGGCATTTAATGAATCCTAATGTGACAAGATGAAAGATTAGGAAACCCTTCAGCAACACTGCTCTCATCTGTTCTATCACTGGATAGGAAAATTACTCATAGATTTCATGAAAGATGTAATCCTATTCCTGTTAACTGCCTGAAAATAATTTGCTTTTATTAAAGAAATGTCTTTTTCTTGTTAATTTCTTAATGAAAAACAATGGAAAACCTATTACTTAAATGGCACGGAAAAGCCCGAAGTCCTTAATTACTAAAGTAGGACCAGAAAAATGTTAAGTGAAGTGTAACGACAATTATAAAATGAGCTAAGAAGCCATTAAACAACATTTAGCATATGTACTTTAAAATTTTCCTTTTGCTCAAATTGTACTCTTTGGCTGTTTAATTATTTTAGAAATAATAAATGATAATACTTTAATGTAGAGATTAAAAATACATTCTTAACATCATTCCTAAGAATTGAGTAATTAGCTAATATAATTTTTTCTCCACTCACAGAGTTATAAAAAAAAGCTTCAGGGAGTTCTGCTGTGACTCAGCAGTAATGAACCTAACTAGTATCCATGAGGATGTAAGTTCAATCCCTGCCTCACTCAGTGAGCTAAGGATCTGGCATTGCCATGAGCTGTAGTGGAGGTTGCAGATACGGCTCAGATCTGGCATGACTGTGGGTGTGGCGTAGGCCAGTGGCTATAGCTCCATTTCAGCTCCTAGCCTGTGAACTTCAATATGCCAAGGGTGTAGCCCTTTAAAAAAAAAAAATAAAAGTACAGCTTTTGGCTATACAATTTAGGAAGTAACCTCATCTTCTTCCCTCAGCTGTTTCTGCAAAATTTAATCTCTATAAAAATTACAGACTGAAAAATAAGAATGATAAACTACAACATGGAAAACTGAAGGAGATTCTACCAAACAAGAATAATCACAAATTTTAATGTTCCAGAGAGGAGGGACATGAACCACCAAAATGAGATATAATAGCTAAGCTCCATTTTTCTGGACTATGTTGCTTGAGTCTGAACACTACTTTTGCTGCCCAGACACTTTTGTATGACCTTCAGAGAGTTACCTTCTCTTTGCCTTGTTTCCTCATCCAGAAAATGGGGATAATAGTAACAGTTCTTGTCTCATAGAGTTTTGAAGTTTGAATAAAATAATACATATAAAATACTTGGAATACCCCCCACTATGTAGTACATATTTAACCACTTGTTATCTAAGTATGACATTTTAAATGTAAAGCTCAATTTATTTGACTCCTAATAATAATTTATTTCTCTCCTGTGAGAGAAATGATGGGTATATCTTAAAAAATATCTATTAAGCCTAATCCTAGTCAATGAACATGTCTAAAATAAACTGAGAAAATATATTAGAAATAGCCAAGTTAGCATATAAATTTATCTAGGAAGAAACCATGGATCAATCTATGTTTCAAATCTTATGACATATTTTGCTTGTCTAAAATACAGGATCTCTTTGAAGCTGATAAAATATCACCAATCACCTGAAAGGTACAGCTAATATTTCTACAGAAGAAAAGTATATGGTCAACAGAAGGAGAAGACAAGCCATAGTCTAAGAGAAATTACTTGCAAAAGACATACTGATAAAGGACTGCTGTCAAAAACATAAAAAGAACTCTTCAAACACTACAAAAAGAAAATAAACAACACAATTAATAATAGGCAAAAGTCCTGAACAGCCACCTCACTGAGGAAGATATATAGACAACAAATAAGCATAAGAAAAGATTAAGGACTTGCAAATCAAACCCACAATGAAATAGCAGTACATACCTATCACAATGGCCAAAATCTACAACAGTGACAATATGAAATGCTGACACTGACTTAAAGCAGTAGGAATTTTCAGTCATCGCTGACACAAAATGGTACCCATCTGGACCACATTTGTCAGTTTCCTTATGAAGCTAAAATATTCTTGTCATACAATCCAGTAATTATGCTAATTGATATTTACCAACATAAATTGAAAACTTAAGTCCATACGAAAACCTGCACACAAATGTTTACAGCAGTTTTATTCTTAATTGATAAAACTTAGGAACCAAGATGTCCTTTAGGAGGTAAATTAACGAATAAACTCCGGTACATGCAGACAATAAAATATTATTCGGTGCTAAAAATAAATGAGCTATCAACCCATGAAAAGATATGGAGGAAACTCAGATACACACTACTGAAAGCAGCCACTCTGAAAAACCTACATACTCTATGATTTTAACTATGTGACAATCTGAAAAAGACAAAATTATGGACCCAGTAAAAAAAGTTAGTGATTGCCAGGGTTATGAGGGCTTCAAAGGTCAGAGCACAGAATATTTTGGGGACAGTGAAACTATTCTGTGTGATACTGCAGTGCTGGATACATGTCATACATTTGTTCAAACCCATGGAATGTACAGTCCCAAGAGTGAACCCTAATGAGTGAACCCTAATGTAAACTACAGACTTGAGGAGATATGTGTCAGTGTATGTTTATCAATTGTAACAAACGCACCACTCTGGTACAGGATATCTGTAGTGGGGGAGGTTGTACATGTGTGGTAATAGGAGGTAATGGACCTTTCTCTGTTTAATTTTGTTGTGAACCTAAAACTGCTCTGAAAAAATAAAGTCTAGTCACTTTAAAAAAAGTATCTAGAATGTAGATATTGACTAAGTAATACACAATAATGTTAGTAGAATACAGAATCTAATTTTTCTGCACAAAAATTTGAAACTGGGTATTAAAAGTATGTTTGACTTATATACTTTTTAGCCATGATTATAAAACAACTAGAAAATTAAAGAAAAAAAAATGTTTCAAGTTTACCACCTGAAATTGATTGATCAACTAGATGATTTTTTCCCCCTTTTTTTGGTGGAATCCACAGCATGCAGAAGTTCCTAGACCAGGATTTAAATCCATGCCACAACAGTAACAATGCTGGATCCTTAACCCCCTGCACCATAAGGGAATTCTCAATTTTTTTTTACCATAAGCACCTCACTCTCCTTTTTTTATACTTTTATGAACACCCAAAATTGAGGAAATAAAGATTAAAAATTGAAGTAATTACTCATAAAAACACTGAGAATTATATAGCTATGCAGAATTAACTAAATATTATGCCAAGAGTTATAGAAATTTGTAATGGTAATGAAAATGGTGGACTAAATTGTAATTTAAGAATAACGTCAATAACCTATAGTGGGATATAATTTGAAAAAAATCAAATCACTATGCTGTACATATGAAACTAACAGAATATTGTAAATCAACTATACTTCAATAAAAAGTGATGATATTCTGAATTGCAATTTACAGTTAAGCCATGAGGAGAGAAAAAGCAACATTATTGGAAATAATTTGCATAAATTTAACCAACATTTCTTTCTAGTAATTTGAATTAACTTATGAAGAGACCCTATTCATTGGACACTAAATTTTTATACGAAATTTGAAGTAACTTCCATATATATATATGTGTGTGTATATATACATATACAGATCTGTATGTATACAGGCAAATTCTACTGAGACCAAGCTTGGTACTGTTTAAACTATTTATATTTTATCTTCAGCATCATGTTATATTTTTGGAGACCTGAAATTTCCTAGTATTTGGAATGATGCCTATAGATTAACAGACAGAATGGCTGGAAAACAGCATCAATTCTAACTTTGAGTCAAATCAACTAGCAGTCCAACTGGAGTTATCAGTTTCTTCTATGCTAATGCTATTAATAAACAGAGATGACAGTTGACCAAATATTACCAGATAAATAGTTTCCAGAACAGTCTGGGCATTATATATGCAAATAAAGCCTGTTTTTGTTTGTTTCTAGAAAGCAAATGCTGGAATAGATGTTATTGCCCCTTTCTGCCCAATAAAACCAGAGAAAATGACTTTCCTTTTCTGTATTTAAGTTACTCCAGTTATAGCTGAAATAATACAGACATATTTTTAATTTTACTAAAAGAAATGTCAAAATTAATATATCTGTATTGATTCTTTACTCATATTTACAGTTTTATATTAACCCAGGACAGTAAATGACAGAAAGTATTTCTGCTAGAACATAATAACAATCCTTCTGTGCAAGATGTTTGAAACTTGTTTCGTATCCTTGACCTTGCTTGAGATTTTCAATGATCCAACAAGAATGTCAAAATAGATATCAGTATTCCCATAGGACAGATGAAAAGACTGAGGTTCAACAAGTTGACATTGCTTTCTCACAATCATTTGGCTAGTAAGTTAGGTAAAGTCTACGTTAAAACCTAGGTTAGTGACTCCTAAATGTATCTTTTTAACGGCAAAATGATGCTTACATTCCTGTTAGTTACCGTAATGGTAAACAGCCTTAAGAAACTGCAGAGTTCATATTTGTTTATGAATTTTTGTGTTGTGCTTGTGGTGAATTTCCTTCTCTTTCAGGTCACGTAGGAACATATTCTAGGAGATACGATTCAGGGAAATAGAATTTATAGTAGTTTTTTCAAACTGCTCAGTGGAACACATGCATTCTGTGAGACTGAAATTAATATAAGTATTGCAGAGAAAAACAGATTCTACAGTCAAATTAGTTTGGGATATCTCGCATATCAGTACCTTTTGAACAGTCAGTATACTAAGTCCTGCAGTAAAGCTTCCCGTTTACCTCTGCTACTTAACCCTTGTACACCAATGATACAGTTTCAATTGATTTCATCATCAGCTCCTTTTCTTATGGAATGAATTAGTATATAACTGACCTTGGGGCAGTTTGTGAAACACCTCTTTAGAGAAAATGTCATGAAAAATCAATTATTTGCAGTTTTTATTTTCAACTGTACTCTTTCCAGTAAAAAAAAAAAAAGCCTTGACTCTTCTCTAGTTATAATGATTGAATTACCATCATTTTAAGCACTTAAGAGGGCAGACTAGATGTTGCTCATCCTCTTCTTTCCTATTAACCAATAATTGCTGGGCACACACTGGTAAATTTTAGATGAAGACAATGATGAGCCATTTATTGAGTTACTATGAGTAAAGTGCTAGGGCAGTAAAAATAAAAACAAATTACAACCAATCTGTAATCCTTTTCCTTGAATTGAGTAAATAAGCGAGAAGGAAAAAAGACTAGAGCTCTAACCTTGACATCTTTCTCCTCTTTTCAGATGAGAACACAAATGTATATTATGTTGCTGGAGAACAAAAGAGGCAGAAATCATATTTCCTCTGAAAAACACCCATGTGAACAAAGAAAAACTTGTTCCACTGTTGACAAGATTAACTAGAATTATACTTTTTCTCTTTTTTTGCTCTTTCTTTCTCTCTCCTCCCTCCCCTTCCCACACATTTTAAAGTGAGATAAATGCAAAGCGTAATATAACAGGTGGGCAATGCATTGATTGAACACTTTCATGATCTTCAAACATTGAGTATAACACAACTTTAGCAGAATATTATGTTTAAACTCTACTTCATATGAAGGCGTAGACTGTTTCCTTTGTCACACAGTTCCTGGAACTTGGCTGGGAGCCGACAAATGGTGGGTATTTGTTAAATGAGTGGATGAATAAGCGTGCCATCAATCTTACCCTATTCAGTTGTATTTGATTAGTTTTCTCACTGAGCCAGAGAGCTAAGAGCATCTTCATTTGAAAACTCCTACTTATTTCTTCTCGTAGTTTTCCCTAAATAATCTTTTGGGAAAATACTCTCTAACCAAGAGATGAAAAGCAGAGACTTAATACACAATAATGTGTATCTAGTTAAGTACTCAGGCATGGAGATGTGCAGCAGGATAACTGCAGGGTTAGATCACTGCTAGCTATGCTAGTGGTAAGTCTGGGCCAGGGCCAAAATGGACTTTAGGTCCTATTATGATTCTAAGTGATGGCCCCTCTTTAATATCTGACTCTAGAGATACTTAAGGAGCCTAGAGGATTCTGCCTAACACAAGAGTCCAATTCCCTGCCCTAAAGCCTCATGCAAAGCTGACCTGCCTAAAGCAGACATCTTTTTAAATGAAAGAGAGCTAGTTTACTCGTGGTAAACTGAGTTGTTTCTCCTGAGCGTAGTGAAAAATGTCAAGAAATCAGTATTTCTCCCTTGCGTCCAGTAGAATCCCTTCCCTAGGTTCCTCCTAATAATCAGGTGGTCTGGAGTAGGTACATTTTTCCCTTAAAAAAATTACAGTTAGGTGCTTTTCACTGTTAAAACAATGTCACTTTGTCTACCCATAATTGTAAAGTTTTCCCTATATTTTACATGGCTTCAGAATCCAAAGACCTAAATCCAAATTTGGTAATACTGAGCCGTATAAGTTTAGCATCAGGGTTCATGACAACAGGCTTTTTTTTTTTTTTTTGCTTTTTCGGTTAATATTCACAGCATATGGAAGTTCCCAGGCTAGGGGTCTAGGGGTGAACTGGAACTACAGCTGCCGGCCTGCACCACAGCCAGAGCGACACAGGATGCTTAACCCACTGAGCAAGGCCAGGGATTGAACCCACATCCTCATGGATACTAGTCAGATTTGTTTCTGTTGCACCACAATGGGAACTCCATGACAACAGGCTTGAGTATTCATTTGACTTGGTTCCTTTCTACAGTATCTGAAAAAAATGGAGGTAATGAACGCCAATAATATGATAAGTATTGCTATGTGCCTTTTATTTTCCTGTTCTCAACATTAATGTGAACATTCTACATTCACATACACATATTTTCATAGCTTATAGACATCTGCGTATCCTGTGAGTTGCAAAATATTCAGTTATTGAGGACTGCTTCTATCTTGCGATTTTGGAGTTATTTTCAGATTGAGCAAAGATAAAAGCCTCTACGTATGTGCATAGCTTTAAACATATTGGAATAGAAACTATAAGCTGTTTGGTGAGAAAACAAAAGGAGGGCAGAATTTAAAACTTAAAAACCCGTCTTCATATATAATCACTTCTCACTTTATTGAATTTTAATTTCCAATGACACACTAACAGTAGTTTCTGTCTCTTTATTTTACCAGATTTGATCTAGGTATGGATCTTAAAAATGGCTTTTTTAGAAGCTACTAATTTAAAATAAGGATTACATAGTCAAGATAGTTCTTGATCTGTATTTATGCTATATACTTAGCAATAGATACACTTTAGTTTTTATTTTAAATTAAGCTAAAACATCAAATGACTTCAGTGATACTAGCAGCACTGGGACCTGTACTTCCCAGTATCTAATAGGTTATGTTTTGAATCCAATAGATGTGTACATTCTGTTCTGTGAAAGATCAGGAGAGGACAAAATAAACTTTAAAAATCAGAACTGTTAGAACCAGAGTAAACAATAAAGTGCACAGATTCAAAAATATATTTGGATTAGTAACAGGAATCATTAAAACCTTCAGAGGATTAGAAAAATATTTGCTTTCAGTCATGTACTCTCTAGGCAACTACCCCCCTGCTCCAAGCATATTTAACACTGTTTACCTTGAAACATATGTTATAACTTCATGTCATCTGCTTGTCATTAGGAAAACAATCCTACTGTACATTCTAGCTAACTACTCACAATTTTATTTGTAAAAAAAAAAAGTTGTACCTCATTAATTTACTCAGTATTTTCAGACATTTACCTAATACATGATTTTAAAAAAGGGTTCTGAGTAATATAATCTACATGAAATTGCCTAAAAAGTAGTTAGCTTAGGAAACCAAATGTCTGATTAAGATGTATTAGAAATTTTAAGAAACAATAACGTTACATGTGGGATGATCAGAATGATAGCTATTATAATAAAGACATTAGGGAAATGGATTTAATAATCTCAGAACTTTAGCAAAATGTTAAATTGCCTTTTTCTATATCAGAAGTAGCTCAAATTGTTTCTGAAAAGAAAGAATAAATAGCAGGTTCTTGCAGGGAGTGTGCCAGCCCTTCCAGGAATACAGGAAAGGGCACAGCACTGGATCTCTCTTGCATGCCCTTTGGAGAATTTGCTCGCAATCTGGAAACGCAGGATTAGACTTTGGCCTTTACTTGCACCTGGGCACCCAGCTGTATCACCACTGCTCAGGATGCAGTTCACTGTGTATGATAAATTGATCCAGTCTTCACTCCCCTGGTGACATAAGAGAGTTTATTCAGAATTGCCGGGACCCACACCATCTAGCTTCAAGTCATTTACTTAGAAGCTACAGTCTCCTTTGGGGCTATCCAGAAATACGAAGATAAATCAAGTTTCTCTTTCTATATTTCACACACCTCAGTCTCCTTATGCAGTGTCATATTGGGCACCCACCATGGGGCTGGTTTCTTAGCCTCTCAGTACAAAGTCAGGAAGGGACAAAACACCTCATTCAGTTCACAAAGGAATATAGCTTTCCCATTCTCAAAACATTAAATGTTGATATAATTTAAATTATAAAGGTTCCCAAAATGATTTCCATAAATTTGTTGGCTAAGTAGATGGCTTCATGTACATTAAAGTTCAGATTGATAACCAAACAAGATGGGCCATCTTTCTTTCCCATTGCTCCCAGTTTCTCTTATAGACTGTGTCAAAACTCTGTTCATTTTTACCTCACCAGTTCCTCATAATCTATCCACTCCTAATATTTTGAAAATTGGCTTTCCCATCCACTGTTTTCTAAAATGGTCCTTTTGATTCTCTTTTTATAGTCTGTTGACTGCTTCACAGGTTATTCTTTCTCTTCTTGAATCACAGTCATTCCTTCTTTGTCTTACAATAATGCATCCTCTTCTTTTGCCTTCAAAATCAAAACTGAGCAGTAGGAATGCCTTGCCTAAACCTTATAAACAGTCTAAGACCTCATTAGTAGTGGCTATAAAGTTTTATCCAGGCACTGGAATAAACAAAAGAGTTTCTCAGGTCTATTTCAAATTTTTAAAAAGGCTCAAATAAAAAATGTGTATGTGTGTATGTGGTGTGAGGTATGTGTGAGCTTGTGGTGTGGGGTGTGTGTGTATGTGCTTGTGGTGTGGCGTGTGTGTGTATGAGGCAGATGGTAGGGGAGAGGTTTTGAAGAATCACTATTTTTTGTGACAAGAAATAGTCATTTCCATCCAAGAAAGACGGTCTTGCTAATTAAGAAAGCAGGTAAGAAAAGGTTTTCACTCTTGAGATTTGACAATCTGCTTCCCAAAATGTACTGTGTATCTTTGGGAAGTCTGTGAATTTGCTGGTACAGTCAAAGGAGTAATTAAGAAGGTGTGCGCTGGAAGCAAGACCTTCAAGGGGACTAGACTGGGAGATCCTGTCCAACACAGACTATTTTGCTTCACTGGGCATGTCAAAGCCTCTTCCCCCATCTTTTTGGTGCCTACCATTCAGCCCTTCTCCTAGCAAAAGTCAAAACTGTGCTTGATTCAAAAGGCAAAATTTCTCTAAGAACCAACTGGCAGGTGACCCAGGGATTAACTCACACCGAATTGCTTAGACATGGGACCTATACTATTGGGGGGAAAAAAGACGGATCCTGAAGGGGAGATTAAACAGAGTTTCCTCAAAAATAGTTGAAACTTTAGATGTCAAAGGATAAAATGACATTTTCCCAGATAGACTCAGCCCAAAGATAAGGAAACAGGATAAGATCTGAAATCTTCTATGATCTGTGAGGGCTTCAACAACTTGGCTTGCTTTTTCTTTTGTTTAACTTTTCTCCCTTTCAACATACAATTAATGTTACTGCCCACTAGACCTCTCAGAAAATTTCAAGATATCATGAAGTCCTTGTTTTCAATCAAAAATCAAGAAGTGGAGCTAGGATGATATGGATAGAACAAGAACTGAATGGATTCACTGGCAGTAGGTGAGTAGAGCCTAAGGTAACTGTGAGAATCTGTGGGACCTAGGAATTCAGAGCAAGCTTGGGGAGGCCACCGACTTTCCACAAATCATGGACTAGGTATTGAGCCTAATTTATCTGTGGCCAAAGGACAGAATGATTCTAGCAGATTTGTGGATTCCACACTTGGTAAACAACTCCTATGGTTCTTTGAACCTCCACGCTCTTTAAGCAAGCTCATCCACTCCCTTGGCAGAGAGCGCTGAGTCCTAGTCCTGCTACGTATCAGTCATTTGTGAGATAGAATTTCCTTGTTGAGATCACTTAATCTCATTACTAGATAAAGGATAGAATCATTTTCCTGACACCTGAGGCAGTGACTGAGTCTACTCCAGACACTGTTAAGCCCACTTTGACTAGTACAGTGCCTTGAACTCTGGGAAATGCTTACTAAGTGTTTATTGATGATTAGTCCAAAAAGTTCCACATGCTTTACAGGAGGTTATAAACAGACTGGGAAAAAAAAAAAGAAGAATCCACAAATCCCTCAAGACAGGGCCAGTCTTACAAGAATATTCAAACTATTCTCTCTGAAGCAGTTTTAAAAGAAACGAACCATGAAAGGAAAATTCTAAATACACTAACTTTATGATATGACGTTGCAAATACAATCAGAATGCCGAGTATTCATATAAAGGGCTTTTTTTTGCTTTGTTTTAACCTGTACTTTTCCTCTTTATTATGAAAAATTTCAAACAACAGAAAGTGAAAAGAATAATGAGTGCTCACATGTCTACTGTCTAAAGTCAACATTTATTAATATTTTGCCGTATTTGCTTGTCCTCTCTCATGCTCTCCTACTAGCTCTCTCATTCTGTGAGGGGTTTTTTGAAAGTAAATTTCATACATAAATCTTCCCCTCAAATAATTGTTTTAATCTCCTAAGAATAAGCATATTTTATGTATTTTAAAAATATAAAGATTCTATAATATCATGTATTGTCCAATTCATATTCAAATATTCCTAATTATCCTTAAAATGTCTTTTATAGTTATTTTTGTAAACCAATATCCAATAAAGCTTCCCACAGTGCATTTGTTTGTTATATCTAGAACAGTCTGTCCCCACCATTTTTTTTCTCCCATCATACTGACTTTTAGAATACACCAGAACAACTGCCTTGCAGAATGACTTCCAATAGGGTTTCTCTGATTGTTTCTTCCCAGTTTTAGTTAATCTGTTCCTCTGTATTTCCTGTGAACTGGGAGTCAGATCTAAAGGTTTGGTTAGATTTAAGTTAAACAGTTTTGGCAAAAATTCTCTATAAGCAATATTTTGTATTTCATTTTACTTCAAACCGGAAGGCACATTTATATCAGCTTGTCCCACTATTAAGGAAGTTAAATTTGATCTCTTGGTTAAGGTGGTGCTCACAGATTTTTCCATAGAAAAGTAAGTTTTTCCATTTGTAATTACCATTTAATCTGTAGAGTAATACCTTGAAACCTTGCAATTATTCTGTTATGACCAACCCTTCCCAAATTTTCACATAATGGTTTTAGCATCATTGGTGATCCATCTCTGAATCAATTGTTTCACTGGGGATGACTCAGCAATTTTTATTACTACCACAGACACAAGCAATATCCTAGAGGAAGTACAAAGAGGAATACAAATAATTAATAGAAATGTTTTTGTCTTGAACTCATTTGGAAGCCTATAGAATAGCATTAAAATAAACAGAGAGCAGATGGAATATGTCATCCACATAGTGGAATGTATTTGCTTCTATGGAACAAATGTTCAAAAAATAGTTCAAAGGTTTAGGGAAGTTTGAAGAGGCTAATTTTTTTAGTTTGTCATTAGGACCACTATGACGGTCTTCACCAATTGTCGGTTGCTTATTCTAAGAGAATCTGCAACAGTTTGATAATAAGCATATTAGAAGCACTTGCCAAAAAACAAGAAACAGGAGGGAAAAATAACATAAGCTGAAATACTTTTGAAGTCTGAATAGCAATTTTTTAAAAGTAACTTAAATTAGACTAAAGGATATCATCAGAGATGGAAAGAATTTCTTAATTTCTCTAGTTCAGACTGTTTTAACACTTTCTCACAATCAAGGATTGAATGAGTACAAAGAGATGGGAATTCTTGGAGATGTAAAGGAGCGCAACTCACCTGCAAACCTGAGTTTGTGAGTCAAAGTTACCCATGTTTTAGCCTGTGATTTTGTAAGCTTATTTTCTAGTTTTATGATTTAAGATAGAAATATGTTTTCCCTTATTGTTTTTTCTGAATATAAAAATTGGATATGCCATTAGCAGAAACTATACAAAGAAAAACAAGGAGCACTCCTAATTATGCCTTCCAGATATAATCTTTTCTAATATTTTGGTGTATATTACTCAAGATGTTTTTCTGTAGATATATATTTTAACAAAAATACACTTAAGCTATTATACTGTTTTTGTAATCTGTTTTTTCAGCTAATGTGTGTTACAGACATGTCTTTGTGTCAATAATACAGCTCTATATTATCATTGTAATAATGGAACTTATTACACTGCATTCATGTACCATAATTTATTAAATAATAATCTGTCAAAACACAGAACATTGCCAGTTAATTTTCACTTTTGCAAACTGTATAGCAGTAATCATTCCTGTGTTTTAATTTTTGTGCACTGTCTGGTGATGTCTTCATAGAAAATTCCCAGATGTAAAATTGCTAAGTCAAAGACTTTCTTTTTTGTGTGTGTGTGTGTTTTAGGGACGCATCTGCGGCATATGGAGGTTCCCAGCTTAAGGTTCTAATCAGAGCTGTAGCCGCCAGCCTACGCCACAGCCACAGCAATGCCAGATCCGAGCCGTGTCTGCGACCTATACCACAGCTCAGGGCAACGCTGGATCCTTAATCCACTGAGCAAAGCCAGAGATCGAACCCACAACCTCACGGTTCCTAGTCGGATTCGTTAACCGCTGTGCCAGGATGGGAACTCCAGATTTTCATTTAAAATAAGTACTTGCAGAGCTGTGATGTAGGTCGCAGATGCGGCTCAGATCCCACATTGCTGTTGCTGTGGTGAAGGCCAGTGGCTAGAGCTCGGATTAGACCCCTAGCCTGGGAAACTCCCTTCTAGGGCAGGTTCAGCCCTAGAATAAACAAACAAACAAACAAATAAATAAATAAATAAATAAATAAATAAAATACTTGCAATACATTTTAAATCTACTTATTGCTACGTGTTTAGCTGTCTAATTTTATTTTGTCCAAATCTATTTAATTTTATCTTGCCTAAATCTAGTTTTAAGAACACTTTCTTTACATGTACATACATAATTCTACAAACTTCCTAGGAAGGTAGACATGACATCACCTTCAATGGTCTGTTTGCTTTGTAAATATATTCGTTAGTAATCAGAAGCACAAACAGTTCTACAATTCCCAGGTTACCAGATGGTATATTACAATGAAAGCAAGTCTTATACCAAATTATTTTGCAAAGGTGGATTGACAAACAGACTTAAGCATTATCATATATCCATTTCTTGTAAATTCAAGTGAGTCCACACTCTCTCTCCTGAGAAACTGTGGAAAAGACTATGAATGGAAATTCATTTTCTTTTTTAGCACAGGCAGATGCAACAAAGGCAGGCCAGTTAATTTCTGTAATGGGTCAGGCAACAAAGTGCTCCATGAAATAGTTACCAAATGGATGTCCAGATGTGGAATACATTTTTGAAGGTATTGAGCTATCGACATTTTATATTCTAATACCTTGTTTAGGAAAGGACAGCTTTCTAGGCAATGACACATTTTAAACATCTGCCTTTTACCATATAGATTTCTAATATCCCTCTTACTAATTGCCAAGTTCTCATGTAGTTTCATTAATAATATTTGGAGAATTTACATAGCCACCTTGGAATCTGGAATCCTAATTAGGGCCCTTCAAATGCTGGGAATTAGATTATAGTTTATTGAAACAGGTACAAATACACACATATTATACTGTTTATACCAGAGTTTTTAAAAAGTAAATTATTTTTGGATAATATAACAGGTGTTATTATTTATTTTTATTGCTATTAATATCATTATTATTCCCATGTTCCAAAGGATAACTGAGTCTCAGAAAATTTAAATAATGTGCTCCAAATCATACAACGAATATGGAAAAAATTTTATGGCTATAAATCAGAACTCAGCTCTGGGCTTTTATCATCCATAATAAAGAGTCAAACACAGTAGGTTCCATAGCTTTCTCGTGGTTAACAAAGAATATAGAGAACTAGTGGATATGTATGTGAAGACTTTTATATAAATCATTGTGGACCATGTAATAGACAATACAGTTGTTATTAATAGTTTGAATAATGAGATGTTCCCATATATTATTATTTCCTACATTGTCTCAGAGAAAGGCAAGGATGTGACATCTACATGAAGAGTTAAAACACATGCTGGTGCTTAAAAGCTTCCTGATGACCTGACTTAATACAGAGGTGAAGAATTGATGATGAATATGTGCCACACTATTTTCTCCTCTTTTTAGGAGGAGGGTATGATGAATAAGAATCACGTGAAGGTCTTTCAAACATATGCCTACATATAATACATGCCTATATCCCTATGACACTGTTTTTACTTTTTTCTTTTAATATTATCTCAGTGATCATTTGGAAGGAATTAAATGCCAGACACTACAAAAATCACCATTTCTAGCAAGTACTTTCAGAAGAGGAATTCTCTGCTACTGACTGAAGGAGGTTTCTACATGCTTTTAACTTTCAGTATAAACACCAAATTTCTATACCCACCTTTTATCATCTTTTCTCATTTCAGTTCCCCCTTGGCCCTATTTTTCTGCCTATGAACGACTGCAGCTCTGCTGATGCACTGTCCTGTGCCTTTGCTTCGATCCCTGTTGTCCGCTCCACCTGCCGTACCCTTTCCATGCCCTCTCCCAGCCACCGTCTCCCAGCTTTTTCTTGTCTTTTCTTGTGTTTCCTGCATACCAAATTGCTTGACATGCCACAGGTCCTCAAGATTGGGCATGAATGCATCTCTTCATTTTAATTTATTACATTATATCTGATCCATTTAGATCCCCGAAGATTTAGAGCTTCCAAGCAAGGAATAGATTTTGATTTGGAAAGTGGAAAAAGATTTAGGGGTATGTCGGTGGGTCTGCAACACAGTAATTTGACCGCAGGGTAGGATTATCTGTCCTCTGCCCTGATCTTTTACATTTTACATGGTGTGCACTGCAGCTGTTTACTTTGGGTTAGCAATAGGCTCCTACAGATGCTGATGAATACAAGAGAAGTGACCAACATAGTACAATCAGTAAAATCTAAAGACATTGTTTACTTGAAAACTACACATGAACTTTGGCAATGTGTTGGAGCAGACAATAAAAAGTTATGCTTATGATATATTTAACTTATATTTAGTTTTTTTTATTTTGTAAAGCATACTAGCTACTTTTATCTTTGCATGCTTCTAAAAAGAAAATCATGATTAACTATAAATATTTCCTCACATACCTAGGGATATAGACTGACATAGTTCCCAGTCATTGGTTGGGGTACTTCACCCATCCAGCAGCATAGGTGAGGTCTTGCCCGCACATGTTAAAAAAAATGTCCAAGTTCTCAAGGAATCTAACAAGCCCATCTTAACCCAAGTGTCATATGCAATTTGACTACTAAATTCACCTTCGTGAACTTAGGAAAATTCTCACCTTTTCCTAAGAATTTATTCAGGTTGTAGTATATAGGTAGTTTCACTCCCACTTTTTATTAGACACATGAAAAAATGAATGAATGAATGTGTGTGTGTGTATTTTGTATACCTGGTGGGAGAGTAGGAAGGATAGCTGGTGTGTTGAAACACATTTATTCATTCATCTCACAGTATCTGTCTGGGATTCTTACTTTAAATTCTGGAACAAAAAAATGATCATTTAGGCCTCATCATTTCTAAGTCTCAAAGGCACTTCCTGGGTAGACAAAGACTTCTGAAGTCAAATGAGGGGTTACTAAGAGTGGAAAGCGATCCACTTTTATATGATACGTATTTGCTTGTATTAAGTCTCTCATCTCCAGATTTGACAATGGGCAGACCACACATGTTTAGACATGTTTGCACTGAGGATTGTATCCTAGAATATCTAGGTAACAAGAGCCTGGAACAGATGCAATGTTCTTTTGTTCTTCACAGGAAAAAGACATACTCTGAAAAGAAATTTGTCTCTAATTTCCTTTGTTTCCTGATTCTATTTTGATTTCCTGAGCCTGCTATATCTGGCATGCAGACACATTTTCCAGATAAGGCAGTGAGGAAGGCAAGAATCAGGACGTGCTTTATGATGTTCTTTTCAGGTTGCTTTGTGTAACACCATATCTAAAGAACCCAGCCTTCCTGAATGTCCATGCAGGTGGCTCCTTTATGAAGCCTACTGAAATAGCTTGTCCCAAAATGGACAAGTGACAAGCCACCAACTGTGCAGGTAAAGGCACTGTGCTCTGAGTTCTCTAAGGTCAGTCAGTTTGACTAAATGTACAAAGACGAGAACTACACTGACTTTGAGTCTGCTTTTAAAATGGGTCAATAAATAATCACAATTCAATCAGAACAGCAGTGAAGAGACTGACTGTATTCAAAGGCAGTTAAATGGCGGTGAAAGTAACTTTCTTCCCATTTAACTGAGCTGTTGTAAGGATCAAATGAGAAGCCAAATGAAACCGTTTCAGAAAATATGAATTGTAATTCCTATCTACCCTGCACTTTCTTTTCTATTATTATTTTACTATTTTTCATGATTCCAGCCAGAGAAAAGCTAGAAATAATATCTGAATTAGTACCCTTTACAAAATTATTAGCAAAGAATTTCCTTTTAACAATCAAATAGAAGATGGATAGCAAACTGCTGGCCCTCAGGTCAAGCTACGTCTGTCGATGTACTTGGTCAGAACAGACTTTTCATTTTAATGGCTGGTTGTCAAGATTTAAAAATTCATAATGTTTCCAATAAAAATTTTGGATCTCTCTTCTTTTGGAAAAGTGGGAGATTTTGAAGCAATGGTCTCTCATTTAGCATCCATCGGTCAGTCAGTCAGTCCCTCATTCAACAAATATTTATTGAGTTTCTACCCTGTGCCAGGCACATCTCTAGGCAGTAAGAAAAAGAACAAAGTATGGCAGAAATCAGCTAAAACCAACAGGGCTGCTTCTATATACAAGCATATGCTCTTTAGTTTTATCAAAACTTCCAATATCCCTACATTATATTTTATAAGGCTCCTTGTATTCATTTATTTTAACTGCCCGGTCCTCTTAAACATTTATTTTTCAGATGGCTGCAATACACCTGCAGTTTGCACATATTCATTCAAGTTCTAGAGAGAGACATTTAATGGACTCAATTTATTCATCTTTAATGACACATGAGGGATTAAGTTAGGAAGAAAATTGCTGTTATTAAGTCCAACTCATGCCTTCATTGAGTATCCGCTATATGTACATTCCTTGAGAGGGTAGTCTTCGAATTGAGCCTTGGAAGGAGAGGAATTTCCACAGCAGGATTCATGGGAGGGACATGCTATTTCAGGGGAAGGTGGTAGAACTGGCATGTTTGAAAATGTAGAAGAGGCCGGTCTGGCCGGAGCTCAGGATGAGGGTGGACCAGCACAATTTCATATCCCTACACAAGATCCAAAGGGCACTGTTGTCAGTATGTCCAAAAATTAGCTATCACAGGTGAACACAACATCCAGAAAATAACAGGAGGATAACATAGAATCAAGTGGTTTAAAAATATTATATTCTGATAATATCTAAATAATAGAAAATGAGCACACACTTGGATCATGGGGTTGTTACTATACTCATAAAGCTCTGAAAAGGAGGAAAGCAGACAATTTAAACATCTACTTTTGGTCCCACACGAATTCCCACTTACTTAGGCCTTATTGAACTCTTCAGATAAGGTTTCTCACACAGTATTTCAACATATTAAGCTTGATGACTCATGATGTTAAAAACACTTATTAAGCTTTGGCTTCAACCTAAGAAAAATTTTTAGCTTGTTCATGTGTCAAAAATAAACTTTGAAATCATACCATTTCCATGACATTTTTGAAAAGGATGATAAAGTATACCCTACTGTGCATACATACAGACTAAATTGAACTATACTACAAATAGTTGTAATAACTATTGTAATAACTAGTGTGGTGGTTACAAAGTTAGAATGCCATGCTAACACCTTACATTTTGTAGTTCTGAAAAGGAAACAATATCTCTAGGGGCCAAGAAATCTCTTCATCAACATCCAATTTGTTTATTTTATTTTAGTAAGTAATTTGTAAACACCATGGTGCTAGATTAGGTACAATGGAAACGGCAGCTTACAGAAATCACACAACTTGCTGTCAAGTATCTCGTGATTTTCCAGGGTCTAGTTTTCCAATGTGGCATTTGCACAGGTTTAAGGAAAGGTAGAAAATCTCATTTTCTATTCTTGTTTCAGTCCCAGAGCAAGGCAAGTTTTCATTGTTGGGAGGGGATTGACTCCTAAACTATATTAGCAATTATGATGGGTACAATTAGCTGATAAAGATTTTATTATTACTTACATTGCTCTAAGAATTAAATTTGATATTTATTTAACCTTACCCTGTTCAGCACACTGAGCTAAAAGGGATACAAAGAAATAATGAAAGTCACACCTATTCAACGCTTGGCTCATCTGTACCTGTCACTCCACGAGACACTTCATGGACATTATAATTTTTAAACTGTGACCCAGGTCTGTCTGGTTGCAAAGTCTATTTTCTTTCCCCTACACTATGCTCTGGTGCTTGCCCTTAGCGAACTCATAAATCCAGTGGGAGAGACAAGGCTACTACATACACATAAAGTAATAAGAGAATAAACTAAATCTAGTTCTGTGGCCTTGATTTTACCCAAAACAAATAAACAAGCAGAAACAACAATAAAAACACCAAAACCAGTTCAGGGAAGGGCTTTGGTGGCAGAATAGAAGTGTAGGGATCCATGTCTCCAGCATCACAGACCTGGGTTTGAAGCCCAGATTTGTCCCCACCCTTTTTAAGCATGTGATGTTAAACACTGATTATCAGTTTCTTCATCTGCCTCATGATAGTAATACCTACTGCACTGTGAGAATTAAAGCTAGATGTAAAACATCTTGCATAATATTTGCCCCAATGTAGAATCTCTGTGTTAATTCGATTCAGTGGGCATTTTCTGCCTCACATTATATAATCTCCATAATTTTTGACAAGGTGACTGGTGACAACTATCTTGAAACATCCTCATTCCTTGTGACCTGAGATTTCAGTCTTAAAGATTCCCTCCTATCTCTTTAGATACTTGAAGTTTTCAGGTTTCAGTGTTGGATCTTAGCCTGCTTCTTTTATCACTGTACCCTCATGTACAGCCATGACATACAGATGTAAATTCTGTCAACTCCAAAAGTGACATTTCAGACTCGGACCTCTTTTTTGAGTCCCAAACTGGATTATGCAACTACCTATTCAGTATCTTCATTGTTGTCAAGGTCCTGAATGGACCAGCTCCCCAGTGGAATGTGTCCACACCTGAACTCCCTGTATCATACCAACTTCCCCTCAACTGAAAGTCTACTCATATCACACATCTACTTTAAGCACTTCAATGGTTTTGATTGCTCTTAGAATAAAAATTAGTCTTGCCTTTGTCTACACTGCCACATTGTAATCTGCCACATATGTCACCTGCCTCACCTCATGCCATTTTTCCAACAACTCAATAATCTTCACCTAAATCATCCTTTGTTAAATTCTTCAAAAACCCCAAGTACCTTCCTGAGTCAGATGTTTTGTACCTACTGTTCCTTCTAACTCTTTGCCAGTAAATTCTTTGTCAAAGTTTTAGCTTAAGAAACCTCCAGGTATCTCCAGGCTAAGCAGACTAAGCTTGGTTCCTTTGTTATATGCTTCCTTGGAACTCTCCCTAGCACTCAGAGTGTAACACACACACACACACACACACACACACACACACACACACACACACGACTCCAAAATTTTTTTGAACTAGCTGGAGACCTCAAAGTAGAACTGCAAACAAAACAGAAACGCCACATGACAGCGAACTCAGAGCTGATTGCCCTCAGGCAGAAATCTTTGACCACCACACCAGCTGCAGGAGTTTTCTGCCCTCTATGTCTTATAATTCACCAGCAATGATTCCCAGTATTTTGCCTACTTGGGTGACCATCCTATTTTCTGCCTTTGCCACTGGTTTTCATTTTACCTGCAAATGGCTCTCTCTCTTTCAGCCTACCTGCAAATGGCTCTCTCTCTTTGCCTTGGGATCCCCAATTATGTATCCTGGTGAGCTGTTGTGCCATATTAAGAAATGTATTTGGTCTTTGTTCTTGGTTCCTGAAACAGAGCTGCTGCAACCTTTGGAATTTCCTTAGGGATAGGAGTGTCTTGTTATTCATAAGAAGCCCCTTGGGAACACACCAGAGTTTATGTTAATGAGGTAACAGGGTGGGGTCCCTATTGCTTCAGATTGGGGCAAAAAGACCAAGGGTCTAGAAGGGTTCTCAGTCCCACCCACTGCCTTCCGAAAAGGGAGGAGGTCTCAGAAGGTGGGAGACAGCTCTGGAAAAACTTTGAACAAGTAGATTCGAGGAGTTTCCTCTACACGAATCTTCCATCAGTAGTATCTAAGGTAATCTCCTTTTATAATTAATCAGTTACAGTCAAGAAATGTTTCCCTGAGTTCCTTGAGCCATTGTAGGACATTATCAAACCTGAGGAGGGAATTGTGAGAACACTGATTTACAGCTGGTTGGTCAGAAGTATCTATGACAAATGGAATTTGAGATTGGTATCTGCCCTGGGGGCAGTCTTGTGGGACTGAGCCCTTAATCTATGGGATTTGATGCTATCTGCAGATAGATAGTGTCAGAATCCAGTTAACTTTGTAGGACACCCTGCTGAGAATTAAAGAATTGCTGGATGCAGAAAAATCCCCACACATCTGGTGTCAGATGTATTGAGAAAAGACAAGGAAAACAGTTTTCTCTTACAGTTGGAGTCAACACTAGGAAGACTTATGTTAGGTGAATTTACCTCAGATTAAATATTTATGGTTACACTTGCCAACTGCCTAAATTCATAGCCGGTAGCATTTGGCACCCTCATCCTTGGTGGCTCCGAATTACCCTCGAATATCAGTGGATATTTGAATATATGCTTACCATCTTAAAAAACCTTCTCTGTATTTATTTGAAGCATGGGCTATGCGTTTATTTATCCATTTATTTTCTTTGTTTTAAAACGATACACTGAAACAAACATTTTAGGTATATCTGTGAGAATCTATTGGTATGTGTATGACAGATCCAGCAACAGAAAACCAAAAAAAAAAAAAAAAAAAAAAAAAAAAGAGAGAGAGAGAGAGAGAGAGAGAGAGAGAGAGAATTTCTTCTTTCTGTTATATAAAAAACTAAGCAAGGCTAGGCATGATTTTCTATGTGAGGGAGAAGCCAGAGCAAGCAATCTCTGCTTTAGGAGACCTAACTCTAGGTTTTGGTTTAAAAACAATGTCATTGTTGAATCTGAAGGGCAAATTTGCTATATTATAATCATGGGGTTGTCATAAATTGCATTCTTGAAGTTCTTTTCCCTGAAGAGGTTTTATAGAACAAGGATTATTTTGAAAATGTCATCAGAGAGGTGGAAAAAAATAATCTCCCCCTCTAGGTAGAAGATAATAAAAGACTAAGGGATCCTGGTGGATTTTCAGCTAACAGAGGGCACAGCCCTTCTTTCAGTTAAAGCAAAAAAGAATGCAGCAAGGTTACATTTCTTTTGTATGACCCTGCTATTTTTATTTTATGGTTATTAAGCCTTCATGCTCAAGTTCTTATAGAACATGCAGAAAGCCAGTTTTCAAAATGGGTTAAAATTTTAGGTGAAAAAATTTTGCTCTCAAGCTTTCTTTGAAAAAGAGAAAAAACAATTACACACAGGCAGCATTACACAACTTGCAACATTTTTATGGAGACTGAAAATGGGCAGTATCACTAAGCTTGGGAAAAAGGGCTTACTCATTTTCTTTTCATCTATGTCCTTTATTTCCACAGGACATCTCAAGGCAGCATGATCAAGAGCCAGTCCAGAGGTAAAGGGATTTTGAAGAGGGGAGAGAGAAATCCTCACTTGTGAAAGATAGGAAAATTTTCCATATATATGAAATAGGGTAAAAGGATAGATTGAGGAGAGTGTGGGTATAAATTAGAAGCAAAAAAGTCTGCTTGATTTTAAAAAAGAAAATGACAAGTGTAAGAATAGTGAGTTTAGTTTCTCATATTTATATGTTCCTGTAGGTTCAGTTCTACAAAGTAAAGAAATTAGAAACATACGTTCTAGTAGTATAACCTAGTTTATGATTTTGGCCCCATAAAACTCCATGTACCTTAAATGATGGGTGTTTTGATATATGGGCATGCAATCCTCATTGTGTAGAATCTGGAGGTGTTGGAGTTTAAAAGTGGAAACTAGTTGTCTATATTTGATGAAAAGTTCAGTGGTGAGGGCTGCGGATTTGAACATCCAGAAATGAATCTATTCAAGACTAAGTTTTATTCCCATAGCTATAAAGCAAAGCTTTTAATTTTTTAAAAAATGTTTTTCCTGTGTTGAAAACCTACCTTAGAATCAGCTTCTGGGGCTACTTAAAGCTCAAGCCCCAACTGCTGATTGCATTAGTTATTTCACACACTTGCCAACTTGTCTAGAATACAAATGTGGACCGATGTGGCGATGCTGCCCTGTGCTCGGCATCCAGCCTTTTCACACAAAGCACAGGTCACCATATTGGGTGGAAATGTGTCTGGTCAGTGATCTCAAAATAAAATGCTGCTATAGACAATGGCACTCTCAAGCATATTCATTCCACTTAGGACTTGTGGAAAGACTGGAGGTCAAGCAGAGTTGGAAAGGTCAAGTGGCTCTCAGACAGAACTCACTGCTTTAGTTCTTTCAAGTGCAGTCACTAGTCACTGTTCCAGAAGAGCAGAAGTAATGAGCATATGTACTTGGCCTGAACCTTGATGTTTTACCAACAATAGGTCACATGCAAGGCTACCCAGTTAACTCTAAAGTTATCATTCAAGTTGAACTTGAATTTTCCTGACTCTAGGTACTTCCTAGTGCATAAGTTCGAAAGCTGAAGATTATTAAGCCACTGAAGTGAATGGCAACAGCACAAAGCCTATTGCCCTGCAGATGCAGATATACTACAGGTCAAATAATGACTGTTAGGCCTTATTTTACTGAGAGCTGGGAACACAGCCAGCAGTGATACTGAGTGAGGCCTGGACTCAGACTTCATTAGATTTGAGTTCTAGACTTTGTTGTAGCACTTTTAGGTTGTGACTTGCCTAAGAAACTTTACAATTTTGAGGATTAAAGCTTGACATTTTGGGGATTGAACTTTGTCAATGTAACCTCCACATTGCAGAGAGACAGAGATTTTTCTTAAACACAAACATGATCACAATTATATCCTGTTTTAAAATGTCTAATTGCTACTCAATGCCACAGGATAAAATCAAAATTCCTTAGGAAGGCAAAGAGGATTTCTGGTAAACATTTTTTGAACAGTCAAACTAATAAATGAGTCAATGGGATGACCATATAGTTGGAACTAATAATGATAAGAATTAGCACTTTTTGTTTTGTTTTTGCTTGTTTTTTTTAAGGGCCACACCTGGGGCATATGTAAGTTCCCAGGCTAGGGGTCGAATCAGAGCTGTAGCTGCCAGCCACAAGCCAGAGTAACACCAGATCACAGTAACATAACTTTGGCGAAGCAGTTTCCTTGAACCCACTGAATGAGGCCAGGAATTTAACACGTGGCTTCAACAGATATTAGGTGGGTTCTTATCCTGCTGAGCGACAGTGGGAACTCTAAGACTTAGAAGCATTTTTTTGAACACTTGCTATGTGCTTGAAGCCCTGATGTTTCATATTATCATCTCATGTAATCCTCACAAATACCTCAAATCTATTTCTAATGATATTTCTAGCTCTACGATTTTATGATATTTGGAATTCAGTTTGTAAATATCAGTATTTTTTAATGTTAATGGACATTTTGAGAAATATCTAAGATCTGAATCACTGGTCCTCAAAACGTGAAAGCCAGTGTTTCATGAGATAGCTGTTACTTTAAAATGTGTTCAGCATTCACAGTTAAGAAATCCTAAATTAAACAAAGATAAGTGTTTTTTTTTTTCCTCTTGCAGGAATTTTCTCACCTTTAGTATAAGTTGGTGCCTTATGAATATACAAGGGGAACTACTGGAATACTGTATAATATGGCCAAGCAATCCATATTGAACAGCTATCTGAGATATACTAATATACTATATTCCGAACACAGGGAAATTCTGATCTAGATAAGTGAATCTTAGGGTAATGAGTTCTTGGCAAATACTCTCAGAGCACTTTCTTAAGTCAAAAAAATTCTTGTTACTACCTGAGCATCTGTCTTCAAAGTAAGTCGTATAGTAATCCTGTGGTCATTCCAGGAAGATATCCTTGGGTTGAAGTGATTTTAGAGCCCCTAGCAAGAGCATGTGGTATGGAATAAAAGGCCCTAATACAAGTCCACAGAATAATTACATATATGGCAAAGCTTTCATAGATACATTTGAAATTAGAACACTGTCCAGTTTAATGAGTTTGCACAAAATTTTAAAGTAAGGGAGATTTAAAAATATAGTAAATCCAAGCTGTAGAGTATTTCAGTTAACAAAAATGAAGGGTACTTATGTGTACTGTAGGGAAAGTTGTCTATGAAATGATAGTAAATGAAAAAGAAACAAAATGAAGAAGAAAGTACATTATAAAATGACTGCATTTATAATGCTAAGAAAAATGTACGTTTAGAAATGAATAGAAATAGGCTTGGGAATACACATACAAAATGCTCAATAGTGGCTTACTTCTGAAAATATGAGTTGTGACTGAAGAAAGATATTCAGTTTTTAATCAAAGAGCCTTAATATTAGTTGAGATTTCAGTGACAGACGTCTTACTTTTGTATTAGTTTTATTTCAATTGAACTACACATTCTCTAATCATGAACAAATAAGATATTCCAGTGATTTTTTTTCCTCAGGTCCTCTGCCTTAGCTAGAGATGGAGTAGTAATTATTATTGCCTTTTGAAGGTACTATAGAGAAGAAAACTGACGTGTATAGGGTCATTTACATAGATTCTCGAAACCATCAGATAGGTTCATGGGACCTATGTAAGCCTGGGGTGTTCACAGGAAAAGCCATACCATTGCTGTGCATGGGACACAAATTCACTGGTACTTTTCTTTATACTACACTTGTACTTCACATCTTTCCAGATCCCTCCAAATTCTTAGATATTTGGGTTTTTTTAATTAATTTATTTATTATTTTGCTTTTTAGGGCTGCACCTGCAGCATATGGAGGTTCCCAGGATAAGAGTCAAATTGGAGCTACAGCTGCTGGCCTACGCCATAGCTACAGCAACGCAGGATCCAAGCTACATCTGTGATCTACACCACAGCGCATGGCAATGCCAGATTCTTAACCCAATGAGCCAAGTCAGGGATTGAACCCGCAACTCCATGGTTCCTAGTCAGATTCGTTTTTGCTGTGCCAGGATGGGAACTCCTAGATATTTGTTTATGTCTCTTTTAGAACATGTTGGTAGCCAAATGCTAGAAACATCCTTCTTTCTACTCCTTGTCTCACCCCCAAGTTTTTACTGAACATCTAAGGATCCTTTAGGAATAACTTCAGGATTTTTCTCTCTCATGAACTGTTTCCTGACTTAGCTCCTTCTCCACTACAAGTGAATAAAAGATGCTTTAAAAAATGTAAACTTCAGCACTCATTACAATGCATTGAACAAAACAGTTGTGTAACCTTTGCTCTTATCACTATATTATGTACTTCCTAAATATATCTTTATGTATTTGTTTTTAATCCCCAGAGCCTGTATACAATAGTATTCATAGTTAGTGCCCAACTAAGTGTTTAGAAAAGGATGGATTTGGTTGTGAAGTTAGGATTCTGCATGTAAGATATTATAGTAATCTCTCTGAGGGCTTGAAACTGAAGCAGGCATGGATGCTCCCTTCAAGAAAACCAATGAAATGCACACAAATGAGTAAGTACAATACTAAGAAAGTGATTAGGGTCATGAGAGGAATTTGGAGGAAATGTTTGCTATTCCTCCCCCTAAAAACAACCCTGAATAGTGATCAACAGTAGTGGCTCAAACAATTTATATATTTTACAAATAAAAATAAATATTAAAAAGGCAAACTAGAAAATTTAAAGGTAGGTAAAAAAATCAACAAATAACTAAGTACTCATGACATGACCCCAATTAGCAGAAAAAAAATTTAAAAAGACCTCCTTGTTAAGCAAACTTATTCCCTGAGTATAACATTTCTTTGTTCTTTTTGAAAACAGATTAGATTCAGATCCTGACATAGAATATTGGCCTTGAGTGTCTGTTAAGACTGTATGTTAAATAGGAGTTCCCTCTTTGGCTTAGTGCTAAGGAACTCAACTAGTATCCGTAAGGATTAGGGTTCGATCCCTGACCCTGCTCAGTGAGTTAAGGATTCAGTGTTGCTGTGACCTACGGTGTAGGGTGCAGATGTGGCTTGGATAGTGCATTGCTGTGGCTGTGATGCAGGCCAGCAGCTGCAGCTCTAATTTTACTGGTAGCCTGGGAACTTCCATATGCCACGGGTGTGATCTTAAAAAAAAAAAAAAGATTGTACGTTAACTAAAGGACATTTAGAATGGGTGTTAGAAAAAAAATAAAATATGAAAATGGAAGTCATAGAGTTTCCCTCTAATCTTTGGACAAATAAATCCTGTTTTTTTATGGGTTTCCAGCTGGTGGGCAGCAGCACAATGGAGTGTTGCAGAGGTTACAGGTGTATTAGGTACTGACTTCTTGCAACCCTCAGAGCCATTCCTCACCAGCCAGGAGCAGCCTGGATGATTTATCCCAGTGATTTTCTTTGTGTGCTTTGATAGCCAAAATTCAAGAAACATTTATCTGTTATTTGGAATCTTCACTCTTTTACACGAACCAGTTTTTTTTTTTTTTGATAAACTCCTAATAGAGAAGGTAATAATATAATTGAAGGGAATGGCAGCAAAACAAAACAGGATATAAAGTTTAAAAATTCAAAATTAACTACGTCCTTGAAGAAGTGACTTCACCTCTTTTATGCTTACTTTGTTCATAAAGTAGACGAAATAATGTCTTCCAAGTTTACTAACATATGATTGTTACAAATATAAAATAAAATAATGGGTGTAAAAGTGCTTTGGACACTGTATATTACTAAATTATAAGGTTGTCAATGCCAGCTTATGCTTTCCCCCTGTACGGAATTGAAATCTCTTTACATAAGTCATTCTGTTATTTATTCTACAAAATGAGAAAATAATACATGTGAAAGTCATTCAGGATTAAAATGAAATTTAACTGGAATATGGCTTATATGCCTTCTATTTCAGTTGCTATTATCAAAGAATATTTGAATTCTACACTTGCACCAAGTTAATATTTAAGTCCAAAATCAACATTTGGCTTTCTGCAATGTGAACATAGTTTCCAAATGCTATTTTGACCTGTGGGCGCCAAATTTTTTACATGTTGTAATCCATTTTGCAGTATAGAACTGGTGTTCATAAATGTAAGATCATAATGTTGTAAGCATTATCAACATTATGCCGCTGATAATGATGGTGGTGGTGGTGGTGATAGTGATGAGGATAAAAATGACAAAAAACTCTTATTTTCCAAAGCTCTTATATTATCTACTTTAGCACTTATAAACGTGGTTGTACAAGTTCCATGGAGGCTATTAAGTTTAGGAATTGAGGCGTTAATAGTTTTCCTTTGGTGCTGGACTTCTTAGATGTTTAATATTCCAAGAAATCTTTTTCTTGTAAACTTTTAGGAGGCAGTAGCACATACAAAATTCCCTACCAGAACATTTTGTTTTCTCACCCTAAAACACCAGGTAGAATATTAAGTATATAGTGGAATATATGATGCTGTCATCTAATGAATAACACATAGAACCTTAATACTGCAGGTGACCACAGTCATGTGTCATCTGATTCCACATCTTCATTAAGCAGATGGGCTTTGAAGATCAAAAAAGCTAAATGACAGCTTTAAGTTTCCATAGAAAATTAGTGGTAGAGAAGAAACTGTAGTCTAAACTTTTAAACCCTAGGGCTTTGTTTTTTTCATTTTATTTTCTAAGGTGTAAGCATAGCCCCAGAATTCCTTTATCTCTGTCCAGTCTCTGAGTCAAACTACCACCCTCCCCTTATTGCGTATTCCTAGACTTTTTTATACTATTAATTTCTTGGATCAGGGATTCAAAAGTTATCTCCATGACCTCTAGGCTCTCTGCTAAAAGGATCTCTCCATGAATCATTTATCTTTATATGGATTCTGTAATACGGTTTTATATTGCTGTTTAACAGATGAGAAAAACAATATCCAGACAGTAAGATGTGCTCAAGGTCACAAAGTTGGAGATAATGGAGAAGCAGGGCTAGAGCCTAAATATTGTCTGATATCTAATCCTCTTTTCTCACATGTTTTAATTTTTACAAAAGAATGGCTATTATTTATTAAGCTTAAGTTCCAAGCACTGTCTTTACTAAGCACTTTAGTTATCTCAATTAATCTTTTCATTGACAAATAAGTAAACTCAAGATGATTATATCATTTTCCAAAGTCATAGTATTAGCAAGAAATCATACAGGTTTTGAACCCAAATCTAACTTCATTGTGTTGCTCCACTGACCATATTCTGCTGACCTGGATTTTTTAATCTACAAACAGGAAAAACTAATCTCATTATAAATTTTAAAGGAGACAGTCCATAATTATGGAACCACTTTAAATGTCAGTGTAGTCGATAGCCTTTTGTTAATCAGGCAGCAAGGATGTCTCTACAAACATTTGGAAAACCTAGGTTCCTGTCCAGCTTTTACTCTTTATTGGCTTTATAATCTTGAACAAATCACTCTGAACTGCAGTTTCCTTGCCTTTAATAGATGAACAATTTTGCCTACTATTTTATAACAGTTCTGAGATGAAGAGTCAGAGATGATTGTGAATTGGAAGGCTCTACTCGCTGAGAAGAGACCTAGAAGCATTGCTAAGCCCTTTGTTCCTAGGTAAAAATGAGCTTTAGTCAGAAAGATGTGTTTGCTGGGTGCATCTATGAGGTAGACAATGATAACAGAACCTTATAGATAATGTAGAAATGCATGTAAACTATGCAGCAAAATATAAATGTGGCAGAACTAGAGAGTATGTGTGTGAAATCATATCAAGCAAATTTTTAATTTAAGAGGATACAGATTTTAGAGGAAAGAAAACATGTTTTTTTTGGTTATTTTTGACAGAGTAATTATTTCTGCGACTTGATCTAGTTGAAACTGAAAGCCTCATTGAATGTGGCATCAGATAAACTGGTATGAAGCATCTACTTTACAATATTTAGAGCACTCCTGGGAGTTCTGAAACTGCTTAGATGCTGTTTTAAAAGAGAGGATTATGCAAAATGAGAGAAAAGATCATTTTTACAACTTCAGTCATATTACTGGGGGCTTTGAGTTGATATTCATAGCTTGGTATTTTAACGAGTTACATAAAGTCTCCCCCTTAATGTTTATGACATGTGTTTGTTCCCACAAGCTGTGTTTCTAGAAACTTAAATACCTAAATACTTCTAATACTCTAAAAGCCACAAAGGTGAGAACAGCAAGGAAATACAAGCAAACTGGATCACTTGGCAAAAAAACTAAACCTTGTTCATGTACAACAGTGAGAAATTAAAACCAGTACTTCAGCCTAAATAAATATGATGTAGTAATATATTTGTGTTACACAAGAGTAGTTTCAGTTAACACACTGAAAATTTCTAGCAAATCTTTGTACCACTTAATCTAAAAATAGAGAAGGAGGGGGAGATAAAGTTAAAGGAGAGAGCTTGTGGCAAAATGAAGAATTTCTTTTATTAGAGCATCGCCTAACTCTGCTGTGCTGTAGTTAAATTCTGTCTGAACTGGTGTTATAAATCCTGATTGCTAAAGATTTATAGCATGATTATAAAAAGTGTTGCTACAGACCTTTCAAATTTTCAATCCTCAAAAATTTAAATCAATTCATCCATATACAGTTAGTGATATGTAAAAATTTAACAATGGGCTTATCAAAAGTATTTTAAAGCATTACTATATATCTAAATATTAGGCATCTAAAACCTATACAAGAATCATTTAACTAAATCCATATGATAGGTATACTATGCCATTTGCATCCAGATTTTTAAATAATTAAGTTGAGTCTCAGATTAGCTAAGTGATTATTCCAAGGCCACACAACTAATAAGAGGCAAAACTAGGATGCAGACCTAGGAAGGTTGAGTCTTGGCTCCAGCTGTTTAATTATGTAAAAGTTAAGCTCATTAGTTCCTATCACAGATCTAAAACAACACAGGTCATCTCCAGTTGTGTTTTTTTTTATAATGATTTTTATTTTTTCCATCATCACTGATTATTAGAGAAATGAAAATCAAAACTACTGTGAGGTACCACCACACACCAGTCAGAATGACCATCATTAATAAATCCAGCTGTGGTTTTTATAACAATAAATGTTTCAAGTTCTCAGGACAAAAGGGGATTTAAATTCACCTAGCTAAGTGCTGTAAGAATGATGAGAAAGTGATAGTACCACAAAGTTTTAAATTATTTTTTATGGACACTTGCCCCTAATCTAGAGTAGAATATATCCAAATTAAATGGTAAAGAATATGGCTCATAAAACTTTGTCTTATTTTTAAAATAAAACATATACTTTATGTACTGTTTTCACTTTACCGTTTTTCTTTAGAAACACTAGGACCTCAAAAATCTCTGTGTATTATTACTTGATTCTCTGAAGATCAATTTTTTGAAATTATATAAATCCTAATCTACTTGCATGTGAAAATGTGTCTTTTGGAGCTTACAGGGTGCTGATAAGCAAATGCTCTTAGGAGTTATACTTCAAATGAAGAAAAATGTCAAAGCATTCACTCATGGTTTAGAACATTAAAAAAATAAATAAATAAAAACCCAGTATGAGTGGTGGGATTATTTCTATTTTGACTACTCTTATCTTCTTTTCTTACTAATGTATCTATCCTGTGATAATGTTAATATTCCTTGAAAATGAAAAAGCAAAAATTATAGAGGATACTATGTACATGCAGACATACATGCTTATATACATATTCTATAGAAATAACATATATGCTTGTATTTAGTAATAAAGATTTGTGGTTTATATTAAGTTATTTTGAGGACCAATTAAAAAAGAGAAAGGCCAAACCATTAATTAATTTCTTCACTGACTATTGAATACCTACTTATATGCTAGTCACTGTGCCAGATTCAAGATTAATCAATAACACTCACAAAATAAAGAATAAATTATATTTGCATTTTAGTCTAACATACCTTTATTTTTTTTTTTATTTTTTATTTTTTTGCTTTATCTAGGGCCACACCCGCGGCATATGGAGGTTCCCAGGCTAGGGGTGTAATCGGAGCTGTAGCCACTGGCCTACACTACAGCCTCAGCAACGCAGGATCCAAGCCGTGTCTGCGACCTACACCACAGCTCACGGCAACAATGGATCCTTAACCCACTGAGCAAGGCCAGGGATCAAACATGCAGCCTCATCGTTCCCAATCGGATTCGCTAACCACTGAGCCACGACAGGAACTCCTAGTCTAACATATCTTTAAAAATGTGATATTATTGGCTTATAAATAAAGACTTCTAAATCAGTTTTGTTTGGTCTCTGACTGTTTGAATTAATTATTTTAACAGAGAAGCAGGAGTAATGAGTGGCATTTTAGAGTGACTTTTCAGTACAACTGGAGATATACACTACATTCTGCATCCAACCTGGGCAGTTAATCTGTGTCTTGGATCTACTGAACAGGGAGAAGAACAGAGTGGTTTAGCAAATATCACTGAAATAGCACTGAGTCGACAAAAGAAAAGAGAGAAAGAGGAAATTCAGTGATCAGTTCAAAATAATAACACTGATTCATCCTATATTTATCTTCAAACCATATTCATAAAGTTCAAACTCAATTTTATGAATTAGTACTTACGTTCATATTAAAAAGTTAAAAAAAATAAAGTCTAGCCCTTGTAACACCAAAAACAAAAAAAAGTTCTTATGTTCATAAAACCTTCTGAAGAACAGGTAGTTTTTTTAAATTTACAGACATGGTAACTGAATGAGAGAAAGCTGAAATTGATACCTATCTATAGATCTACTTCAAAATCCAAATGACTTTATTTTTCAACTTATTTATTTATTGCTTTTTAGGACCGCATCTGCGGCATTTGGAAATTCTCAGGCAAGGGGGCAAATTGAAACCACAGCTGCTGGCCACAGCCACAGCAGTACAGGATCTGAGCCAGATCTGTGACCTACAGGACAGCTCACAGCAATACCGGATACTTAACCCACTGAGGGAGGCTAGGGATCAAACCTGCATCCTCATGGATATTAGTCAGGTTTGTTACTGCTGCATCACAATTGGAACTCCTCAGCTGGATATTTTGACCTTAGGAATTTCCTATAAATTATGACTTAGTCCTTCCTTATACCTCATACAGAAACCTTTCTAAGCACTTAGAGATTTCCCTAATTCATGATCTAGTACCAACTGTTTATATATTGATTTGGCAATTATTCAGATAGTACTTTGTGACCTTTCTTTAGTCATTCTAATGAATTTTTGTTGATCTTACATATCAACTTTCACCTACATAATAAACGTCTTGCGTCTTTTCTTAGGTTGAAAACTGGTGGTTCCAGGACTAGTTCACTGGTAGATGTAACAGCACATTTGTTTAGCTTGCTATAATACATTTTTAAATAAGACTTATTATGTACAGAATTTGACCCTTGTTTAAGACATACTTTCCTTGTAAGTTTATGTGTAAGTTCATACGTTCATTTATTTAGTTTGCATTTTACTTTTAATAATGTAATAGCACTCAAAAACTCTCTATTCAATCCATAAGAAGGACCTTAATAACCTATATCTATTTTTTTTTCTTTTTAGGGCCACACCTGAGGCAAACGGAAGTTCCCAGTTTAGGTTTCGAACTGAAGCTGCCGCTGCCAGCCTACCCCTCAGCAACCTGGGATCCAGGCCATGTCTGCAATCTATACCACAGCTCACAGCCATGCTGGATCCTTAACCCACTGAGCAGGTCCAGGGATCGAGCCCACATCTTGATGGATACTAGTCGGGTTCGTTTCCACTGAGCCACAATGGGAACTCCCAATAATAACCTATATCTAATAAGTCATTCCTTTCCTTCTTCCAGCAAATATAATTACCATTTTGTATCACTGTGTTCATCATTTCATTGCTTTACTTTTTCTACAGTTTTATTGCATATGTATACATTAATTAAAAGAGAGATAAATTAGGAGGTTGAGATGAACATATATACGCTACTACATATAAAATGGATAACTAACAGGGACCCATTGACTAGCACAGGGAACTATACTCAATATTTTGTACTAATCTACAAGAGAAGAGGATCTGAAAAATATATGTGTGTGTGTGTGTGTGTGTGTATATAAAACCGAATTGCTGTTCTATAGGCCTGAAACTAACATAATATTGTAAATCAACTATACTTCAATAAAAAATTAAATTTAATTTATAAATAAAATTAAATTAAAATTACAGAAAGTTAAAAAGGCTATGTGAAATATTGGGGGAGTCTATTTTTTATTTAATGTATTATTAAGGGCTACCTATACTTTGCAGTCTGCTATATAGTTCATTTCCTTTGATCATAGTGGGTTTAAAAACATGTAGAATAACTGCCCACATTTAAAGATTGGGACAGGAGAGTTCGTATAGAAATCTAAAGTTCTAGCTTCTCTGAAACAATTATATGATCTAGAAACATTTGGTCTGTATTCTTACCTATGACCTATCAGAGCTTAGAAGCATTTACTGCTTTCCCTGAGGACTGGGCATTACAGTCCCACCCTTGCCAACTTCACTACCTCACATGGCCATATTATAGAATACAAGCTGGTGCCTCTGCTCCTAGAACGACTGACTAATGATTAACAAAAGTGATAGCTTATAGTTAAGAAAATCACAGAATCTCCTTTAAAAGGAGATTTAAATCTCTTTAAAAGGCCTTTTTAAAAAATTAAGGTGATAATTTAAAAAAAGGATCTATTCTGGCTGATTCATGAGGACAAATTTATTGCTACTTAGTGCCAGGTGGTGCCCAAGTGTGTATAAGAAGGACTGAAAATAAATATTTCTCAACATGTGCCTTGGGTGTTTCTGAAAGTGACCTTTAAAAGGCAGCAGTAACTATTTACTAAGAGGCAAAAAAGGATTGTACTCTGGAATAATTCTTGTTTAGTGCTTTAAGTTTGTTAACTCATCTACATTTTACCCTAGGTCTCCTTAGATTAAAAGAAAAAATTTTTCTAAGGTTCTATATTTATATAGTCAAAATACATTAAAATCGAGGCATTTATCCAGGTAATTTAAGCAAAGAGCCATGATATTAGGAAAATTATATCCCGGACTAGGATCCTTGGTCAAAATGCCATCTTTTTGCAATCTACATCAAGCAAACATTCTTTATCCCTTATTCATTTGTTCATACACTGGAATATTTTTTTGACTACTTACTATGTGCTAGGCATTGTCCTTGAGGTTGGTGTCATAATAGCTTTCTTTTGTTAATATTTATTCATTTCTATAATATACTTAAATCGCAAGGGGAAAAAATACTTGAAAAGCTAATTAGTAAAAAAATACAAACATATTCTATTGATTTTAGGCTTTCATGCTTTTCTCCTGGTTGTTGAATCCAAAGAATAATAAAAATAATATCTAAACTTACTTGAAAAAAAAATACAAGGAAATAAACATTCCTTTGAAATAGCTAGATAGAAATAAAACACAGATACAATAATAATGCAAACAGCCAAAATGAATGCTGTGATTAGTTCATTTGGGAGGTAGAGGTGTGGAAAAGAAAGTACAAATCTACAGGGAAATGTAGCACAGAACCCGATGGAATAGAGAATTAAATAACTGCAAATCAGGGAAATGTTCAGTGAGGAGAAGCCACCCAAATGAACATCTGCAGTTTCAAGTTTTAACAAGTCTGAGGAAGTATGTACTGGCAGTGTTCACATCTAAAAATGACAAATCAGTATATACCACTCTGAAAAACAAAAAATGTGGAATACTTCACAGAATTCAGTGAAGTCAGTGTTTTAGGCTTTTGCAGTTCTTTAACATGCCTTTAATTCACAAAAAGCCCTTTGCCTTGTCTCCCTTTTCAGGTGGCCAAGAGAGAAACTGAATAGGAACTTAGGGACAGTTTCTGATTTTACTTCAGAAGTGAATGCTACAGCATCAGAAGACAGAAACCCACATTTAAATTTCAAAGGATTTGTTCCTAGAGAGTAACACCAAATGCAAAGATGAAAGGAATCTTTAGCTCTTAAAGTATCTTCACATCTTCGCTTATCATAAATATTCCAATAAGATACCACACATTAATGGCTAATACTTTTTTCCACCCTGGATAAAAATTCAGCTGAGCCAAAATAAAGAAGGATAAAGAAACATTTTTAACGTGTTACTTTCTTTATGGAGTCATTAGGTCAGCAATAAAGAAAAATACTATCAAAGTACAAGAAAGAAGCTTTTTGACAGTGTAGGTTAAATAACATGTTTATGAAAATTAAGTGGCTTAATAAAATGTGTATGGTCAAGAAGTCCTTGTAAGTTAGACACAGAGAATAAAAATTCAGAAGCAACTCCAAAAGGCTATCATGGCCATTTAGCAGCAGCACATGAAAATGATTTTAAAGCTACTTAAATACAAACTAGAAAGTGATGGGCAAGAAATAAGGCATACTCAATAGGAGGTTGCAAACAGATATAGGGGAAAAATACTTTTGAAACTTTAGAGAAGTGATCTTATTATTTTTACAAGTTCTCCCAGAAGGATAAATCACCCCGAAAGTACAATAATATTAACCTAAAATTATTAGAGGACACTTGTTTTCAGATTATATTATGCTATTAATTGTTTTTCTTTCTTTTTTTTTGTCTTTTTGCCCTTTTGTTTTTCACTAGAGCCGCACCCGCGGCATATGGAGGTTCCCAGGCTAGGGGTCTAACAGGAGCTGTAGCTGCTGGCCTTCACCACAAGCACAGCAACGCGGGATCCGAGCCGCCTCTGCAACCTACACCACAGCTCACGGCAACGCCGGATCCTTAACCCACTGAGCAAGGCCAGGGATCGAACCCGCAATGTCATGGTTCTTAGATTCGTTAACCACTGAGCCACGAAGGGAACTCCTATGCTATTAATTGTTTTTTCATTTCTCTTTTCCAAATGAGATGATTCATCCTAAAAGCTTAGCAAAAACCAAACAAAATGACAAGCATAAAGTTTATTTAAAATACTCAGTATGCAACTGAATACAGTTCTATTAACCTTTCTAAAACATTTTTGCTATAAATATATCAAATACATTTATTATTCAATATTAAAGATATTGCTTATATTTTAGTATGCAGAAACATAGATACAGACATATATGCAATCACTTGGATGAAATCTCCAGAGACTTAGTCTGAGTGAAAAATGCCAATCCCCAATCTTACAGCATGATTACATACAAATAATGTTCCTGAAATGAGAAAATACAGAAATAAGAAAGATTTAGGAGGGGGTAGAGCCAGAGAGAAATGGGTGTGGCTGTAAAAGGGCAACGTGAGAGATCCTAGTGGTAGTGGAGTTACTTTTTATCTTGCCTGTGTCAGTATCAGTATCACAGCTATGATAGTATACCACAGTTTTACAAAATATTATGATTGTAAGAAACTAAGTAAAGGTAGCATGGGATCTCTCTGTATTATTTCTTAGAGCTATGCATATCTACAATTATCTCAAATAAAATGTTCAATTAAATAATATGTTTTTACAGAAAATCATGGCTATTAATTGCCTTGAATAAGTGAAATTCAGAAAAATAATTCCAAAAGTCATTAAAAGGACACGAAGAGAATATTTTGTTGAGGAAGCCTAAGGATGGATGTGTGATAGATTTTTGTACATTTGCTTCTAGATCCAGGAGTATTGAGAGAAAAGATCAGCTAGAAAAACTCTAGCTTCAGTTTATAATGTAAACATGTCACCACTCGATTTTTTGAGAAACTATTGTATACAAAGAATAATGTTAAGTTCTTGGAGAAAAAAAAAAAAAAATTTCTATGAAAGAGCTCTATCTCAAAAAGTTAACGATGTTGGAGTTCCCGTTGTGGCTCAGTGGTTAACGAATCCCACTAAGAACCATGGGGTTGCAGGTTCAATCCCTGGCCTGGCTAAGTGGGTTAAGGATCCGGCGTTGCCGTGAGCTGTGGTGTAAGTTGCAGACGCGGCTCGGATCCCGCATTGCTGTGGCTGTGGCGAAGGCCGGCAGCTACAACTCCTGTTAGACACCCCTAGCCTGGGAACCTCCATATGCCGTGGGTGCGGCCCCAGATACGGCAAAAGACCAAAAAAAAAAAGTTAACAATGTCATAAACTTTAAACTAGGACTAGATTCTAACATCAGTTAAAATCATTCCTTCATGATTCTTGAAGTGAGATTTTGGTCAAATGATTTAATCTTTTTGAACTTCATTTTAGTCATCAGTAGAAGAAGACTAAATGATTCTTTCCAAGAATTGAATGAGATATTTTGTGTGAAATATCGCTGGGTCAGGTACAGTGTAGATTCCCAATCAATGGTAGTTATTGCACTGTTTTCAGGAATTCAGGCATCCAGGCAAAGGCATCATCCACCTCCTTGAGCAGTTTACCCTGTGACCCAGAACATCATTTATGGCCACAGGATATTGTCACATTCGTACAATGGTTCCAAAGCCAACATCATTGATAATATTGTTACGAGGGTCCATACGTGTCCTCTGTACTATTATTTGCTAATGGAGAAGTGGCAAGAATTCACTAGACAAAATTTAAGAAGGCAGAAATATCAGAAGAGTCAGAGTTGTATATTCCCAAGAAAGAAAGCAATCCTTTCAATGTGGTGAAGACACTTGGCTAGAATGAAAATAATCTGGTGTCACTGATTTAAGTCAACAGCAAATCCCTTTGATCCAGTCAAGCTAGAAACTCAGTCAGTTTCACTTTCTTTCCCTCTAGTATTTTCCACATCCAGTCAGAACTTGAGTATGATGAATCAGACTTTCTAACCTACTTCTTGGGCTCTCTTCCTCCTTAGCTCTGCCCTACTTGCCAAAACACAAGTATTTATTACTTTTCACTTACATCTATGCAATAGTCTCTCCACCAAAATCTGTTAATCCTCATTCTTTTTTCCTTTCTTGCTGCTAATTACAATCCGAGAACATATATTATAGTGCACTCTTTTCTACAATTGCCATTAGCTGTATCCTGAAAACTCAGTCATGTAATTTCCTGATCAGAAGAAACCATTGGTAGATTCCCCTTGACTCCAGCATAATATCGAAACTCCTTAGCACAGCACTTAATATCATCTGTGATCTAACCCTGACTTCATGCTACTCAACGCAACCTATGGTCCTGCCCAAAAGAAACTAACTCTAACCTTGCTCACCTGCACATCTTCACGAATATGGGCATTTCTCCATTTCCTCAACGCTAACAAAAATCCTACCTATCTGCAAGATTTGATTCAAATCTTACTTCCTCCCCAAAACCCTTTTAAATGTCCAAGTAAGAATAGCTAAGGCCGGAGTTCCCGTTGTGGCTCAGTGGTTAACGAATCCGACTAGGAAACATGAGGTTGCGTGTTCGATCCCCGGCATCGCTAAGTGGGTTAAGGATCCGGCGTTGCCGTGAGCTGTGGTGTAGGTTGCAGATACGGCTCGGATCCTGCGTTGCTGTGGCTGTGGTGTAGGCTGGTGACTACAGCTCCTGTTAGACCCCTAGCCTGGGATCCTCCATATGCCGCAAGTGCGGCCCTAGAAAAGGCAAAAAGACAAACAAACAAACAAAAAAGAGAATAGCCAAGGCAAACCAGAAACTCTCAACTCTTTCTGTATCACTACAGCTCATCAGATATATGTTTACTACGTTATTTCTTTCATTTTTATTTAGCTTATATTTAATTTTAATATATTTAACTTGGATTATATATTATGTTGTATGCTGAATTTTTAAAATAAATATTTTAACTACTTGAAGGCTGAATGTATGTCTAGTAAGATTATCTTTGAATCCTGAGTATGCTATGCTCCTGGTGTCAGGCACATGCAGAACACTCAGTTCTAAACATTCAGCAGATAATTTTTGAGTAAATGAAGGAATGACTGTACACATCTGTATCCCTGTAGAAATACAGCCCAGTGCGATATATAGCTAATAAGTACTTTGTAAAACTATTTGAGTAAAATAGCTATAGTGAAATATTACAATATTTCTAAAGCGCGAAAGGTCAATTTGAGTGAAGCATTACTATAATATTTTTGAAGATCAAATAGTCAAGCCATAGAACATGGATAGAAATACAAGTAACCAAACCACTGCAGAAGAAATAAGGAAATTACAAAAACTTAAAGGAGGATGATTTGTAATGCCAAAAGAAGTAATTGGAAGCCATCGTGAAAGACTGGGAAATGGAAAATTGTATTAAATATATGAGTAAACAAAAGATAAAGTGAAATATCATTACTCTACGAAATGAAACAGCCAGGTGTTTTTATTTATTTATTTTTTTGGCTTTATACAGAAGATAAGCTAGGAAATGTTACCAACAGCCTATATATAGGAAAATGAAAATGATAATTATCAGTTGTGTGAAGTACACAGTGCTAGGTATCATGGAGAAATGAAAGAAAAAAAAAGGAAAGACATTATGATCTAGCCATTTCCCTTCAGAATCTTAGAAAATGTGTATAGAAATTTAATAGATAAATGTATGGCTACACCATACAGTAGAAACTATATTCAGGAATATTGCTGGTGAGGGATTTCAGTACGATTCTAATAGGTAATATGATTTTTGTTATGTGCAGCAGTTCACCATAACACGAATACACTCAAACATAACAAAGGCCTCTGATTCAAAAGCATATCTTTTTTTGTAAAATGCAGATGGGTTATATTATTTTACTATGTTATGATAGCAAATCTGATACTTGTCCATTCACTAGAACATTTAACTGCCAATAAAAACCCATTCCCCTATCATTGTGTTTAAAAATAAAACACAATTCTGAAAACTTGTATGAGAAGACTCTCTGATTATTTGTAATTTTCTGTCCCAACACAAAACTTTCAGCTAGAGGAAGAGGTGATATTTGGATAAGCAAAAATGAGCCTTAATTTATAAAATTAACTACTTTGAAATATTTTTGAAAGGATTTTTAAAATGGTAATGGCAATTATTACTCTTTAGAATATTCCCTCATTCCAGTCCAAAATTTTTTGAGGAAATTGCTTTTCATCTCTAGTCAGTTTTATGCTTAATCAAAACCTTCCTTGAAACATTTCAACAAATTTGACACACCAGGAACTTCTATGTAGAAAAATGAAATGTTACTCACTATGACTAACTTCTAATGCAAATAAACCCAAATGTCAAAACAATGTGGAAGTTATAAGAACAACTGCAAGCTGAGAAAAAAGATTTACAATTCCTCCCAGTTCCCATTTATTTTATAGCTGCCATATGAGATTTTATTTCCGGATGAAAGCTGCATTGATAAAGAGGTTTAATTGTCTGTCAGTGTGCCTTATGGTGAAGTTGCTTCATTTACTTCAAGCCTGAATCTCATTACCAGTTCAATTCTCCAGGCTCCTCTCCATCTTAAGGCGGTGCTTAATTAGTGTAGCCGTGGTGATGAAGGCAAATACAGAATGCTCTTCCTTTCCCATCGTCTCCTGACAAATCTAATAGGCTATTGATTTTCCATCCTCGGATAGATCAGGCAACATTCAATCATGATATTAGCTGTCCATTAACTTGAATTTCCCCACTCTGACAGACTGTCAGCACCATCAAGGCCATCCAATGAGCCAATCAACAACTCAGTAGCACCTGCACTTGGGAATCCCTTTGAAAACCATGCCTAAAATACTGTTCTTTGTTATTTCTTTCTCCAGAGGAGTTTATATTCCTATCTGTCACTTTTTTTATTTAGCATTTGAATAAGGCTTTCATTTCCTAACAACTATACTTGGAAAGAGGTGTTTGCTTTTGAAAGGTTGATTGTGTTATCTGCAGACAAGCCATAATTTTACACAAAACTAATTCTACCCCTTTTCCACATCTGTAATATTTTGAAAATAATCTGACACTATAAACATTTAGAACTTGTCAAAGCAAATAGATCCTTCTAATTTTAGAAAAAAGATCTTTATTAATTTTAACTATGATTTTAAGAGATGATTATCATATTAAAAAGCAAAGGGGAAAAAAATGAATATCTCACTCCGGCATCACACTTACACATGAACGTTCAACAGTTAAACCAAGAGGAAAAAGAAAGCCTGACTATGAGTTTTCCAAATTGCATATCAAATACAATGAGTCACATCAGCAAAAACCTCCGTGGTTGAAAAAATGGTGACCACAAAGGACTCTTCAGGGGGTTGAAATTTTGAACTTGTATTCAATTTCAGAAACACTCTTTATTATTTAAAGTTACAGTAGATATTATTCACTAAGATTTTCATGGTACAATGAAAATATAGTGATCAGGCCCTTTGTCTAAAATGCCATTTCTTCTCACTTTCAGCATGTTGAAATTTTATTCAAGTGCCCCACTCTCTGTGAGTACTCTCTGATCGCCCCAGGGAAAACAAATACAATTTTTCAGTTCTCCCATTGTCTTTTATTTATTAGGGTACTTGTGACATATAATATGCCTTATAGTAAAACATTTTTCTTCCCATAAGGACAGATAATATGTCTTAGTTCATTCATTCATTCATGCAGTCAGTCAATTATTCTAGTCATTTATCCATTTGATAAATATTTATTAGAAATCTACACTGTGACAGCCACAGTTTTAGGCATCAAGGAAAAGTAAATAAAAGACAAACACCAAATCTGTCTTTAGGAAACTCACAGTCCAGAAAAGGAGGTACCATGTAATTAAAACACAGGGCCATTACCAAGTTAAAAACAACAATGACAAATGTAATGTATTGAGAACCTACCATATAGCAAGCAGTAAGCTCTGTGCTTTGCATGCATAATTGAATTTAAAATTACAAACCATCAGAAGTTAGTTATCGTTGTCCCAATTTTATGGATGAAGAAACTGAGGCCAAAAATATCCAGTTAACTGTCTATATTCAGTTAATAGACATTGAAAGCTTTGAAATCAGACCTGGCTGACTTTAAAACACTCATGCTTTTGGCCTCTTCCTTGCTACACCAGGGATATGGAAGTCCTAGAAATGTGATGATCACAGAACATATCACCCAAACCAGGGCAATATACTAGATCAAGAGGGAAAAGGGGTACTAACCAAATGGAGTACTAAGAATATAGATATAAATTGGGACTGTCCCTAGAAAACCAGAAAAAATGGTCAGTTGGCCCAGAAGGGTACCTTCCTTAGCCTGAAAAGGAATTTTAGAAAGCTTCTGACAAGAGGTGAGTTTTAAACTGAAACTGAGGGATTTGAGAGAGAGAACATAAAGCAACTTTTTAGCTATAAACCACAGCCTGTGTAAAAGCCTCGTGTCTTGAGAGAGGATAGCATATTGGGGGAGCCACCTTTTGAAGTTAATATGGCTGGAAACCAGGGTGTGAGAGTGAAGAACATGGACTGTAAATCGGGGTAGGCATGGTCAGATTACAGTCCCTGAAGAGGTATGACCTCGTTCATAAGCCTTGGGAAGCAGAGCCTTTGGAGGACTGTGATCCAAGAGACAAGAGTAGCCATGCACTTTGGGAAAATGATTACAGTAGTGGGACAGAGCTTAATAAAAGCATGTTAAATTAGTGAAAATAATTTACTTCATGGTGGACTTCATAGAATAACTGCAATTAAGCACTTTTAACATAAGAATTCATTGATTCATGCAACATTTTAGCCCATGTTGAAAGATTCCTAAATTATCAAGAGTCTGATATAGCAAAATGGAAGCAGCAATGAGGGCACTGGATTATATGGGGGGAGGGTCCATTTTAAGTAAAATCATGGAAAACACAAAGAAGATTTGTTTTCCCATTCTTTTTTTCTTTTGCTCAGCGATGCTCAATGAATGCAAAACCTGAATAAACTAAATTATGCCTTCTGTGATCCACAGAAAGGTCTAAGAGTTTTTATGGGCCATAACAAAGTTTCAAGGCACATCTTTAAAGATGATACATCAACTTTGACAGCTGCCATGTGGAATCCCTGACTTGGCAAAACATATCAGCACTGCATCCTGTCCACAGATGAACATTAAGAAACACTGAAATTTTGGAACAAAAGCTCATCGCCTGAGAGAATTAATTCCACAAAATTTTCATTCTATCTCTCATTGAGATATTTGAATTGACTAAAAGTAAGTTTTCTTTTCACAAGGATGCCTATTTCATGCTAGCAAATTCTTTTGAAATTTTTACTTCAGAGGTTAAACTAAGGCTTCCTCCTCAATGTCTTTACCATGTTTAACTAAATGGTTAATATAATGGCACATATGTTGCAAGTTAACATAATCACTGATACCTACCACTAAATAAGTTTTAATCACTTTCTGTAATTGTTTATCCAGCTATAGACGGTATTTTCTCCTTTAATCCCAGAACTCCAAGGACATCCTTCAATGAGAATAAATAATGTTACCACATATGTATATGGAATCTATGCCAAGAGGCTCTCTAAGCATACTTTCAGATGTAACCAGGGTATTTTTGAATGTGTACTACAAAATTAAGTTGACGGTTCTCTCCCACACATGTGTTAAAACTTGGAAATCATAAACAGACATAAACTCTGCAAATTAGTACATACATTAGCACGGCCTATATCATGGCCTGGTATTTACAGCAGAAAATAGTATTTATAATTTTAAAAATGTTTTAGGTATAAGATATAAATTATTTCAGACTGCATACATGTGGATTATCATATTCAGATCTCACTATGTATTTATAAGACTGGGACCAGATGTTTATCACCTTAACTTCATAGATAAAGAAAGCTGGTTCCACAGCAGAAGGGGGACTAAAATGTCTGCCTCATAACTCCTGTTTTCCCCTGAACATTTGCCTTTTGATTTATACAGTTGTTTTTAAGGGCTGCTTTTGGTTTTAATAGAAATGTCCAGTTTTAATAAAGCAATTTATCTTTAATATGAGTAACTATCAGAATTTCACAGTAGGGAGCCCAGCTTAATTGATATCTTCATTTTGTGGCATTTTCATTCATTTAATGAGATCTTATTTAAGTTAACAAAGCTAAGATTCCTCATAAATGCATAACCAGGCTTCTATGTAATGACTTCTCTAATGGCTTATGTATTTTTAAGACGTTATTTTGGTTTTTGGTTAGAACACACATTTGCCTTATATTCTGTTTTTTAAACTGGAAGTAATTCTACCTATTAGTAGCCTAAGAGACTATTATTTTGCCACTCAAGGTGCTATTGATTTATGGAGCAGCAGTTTTTGTGACATTTGGTTATAAACGCAGAGACTCAGGCCTCACGTTGAATTGACAAATCAAAATCTGAATTTTAATAAGATACCTAAGTGACTTAGGTACACATGAAAGTGAGAAATACTATCCTATACTCTATCTTGTATCATTCATGAATAGGACTGCAGAAAACTGAGACTACCGGATACCCAGCTTTCTTATTGTCTTCCACACTCAAAATAGGCATTCAAGGGTAAAAGTTCTTCTACTTTTACCTTTACCAAATAATTTCCTAAGAGAGTATATAGGCAAATGGACATAGATATGTGTATATTATACAAATAAAAGTTTTATCATGCACATCTGAATTTCCTTCTTTCACTAAAAGAAAAATTTACACATTTGCAAATACTGAATTACAGGATATGAAATATAGATAATCAAATATACCAAGTACATAGCCATAAGTGAAGGGAAATGTTCAGGAGGTTAATGAAACTCTCAGTGGAAACAGGCTCAATCCTGGATAATCTCATTAAGAGCTTTACTGCAAGTAGTAACAAATTAGGAGCATTATGAATGAGATTTGTACTTAAATTTCCTTTTTATTTTTCCTGTGAATGCATTTGCTTTGGTCCAACATATGTGAGTAAATGCTTTTATTTTATCAGATGAATGTTAATACCAGCTCAGTGATATGCTGCAGGGAAAGGACTTGGTGGAAAAGACAGAGAAAACAGCTAATCCATACATAAGCTTGGAGCTATATTAATTAAGTGGTGGGCAGTTATGCTGGTAACTATGTACCACTTACTGACAATGAACCACTGCCTTATTTAGGGGGGGCTGGTGTGGAGTGATCATGAGTGGCTATCCTTGTTGCTAATCAGAGGCTGTGCCACACCTCTGATCACTTCCATCAGGATTTGATCTCTCTATGAAACTCCAAGAGCTATTTCAGTTACTCTTTATAACTACTTTCTTTGTAAATCTAGAGCAGAGATTTTTCCATTACATACTGTGTTTTTATTCACAGCTGGATACAACGACTTCAAAACACTACATAATTGGACCCTATATTCATATCAATTTAAATAATTTTGAACTTAATGACTGACTATTCAAAAGGTGGAGTGAGTGACTAGTGGAATTACCTGTTTTTAACACATATTTAATAGAAAGAACTCACATACATTATATTAATACATAAAAACAATTCTTTGCAGATCTAAATCCAAACAATTTTAAAGCCTCCCTTTTGGGCCATGAATATTCCATTTGACAATCTACACTGATCAAAAATAAATTGAACAACTGCCAAATTTTCACTTTGCTGTTTGGTGTGTAGACTGTTCAAAGTTATTCACATTCTTTCACTAATTTTTGCTCTGAAGAATAAATATGGATGATTTCTAAAAGCGATTTGAGTTCTAAGCAGAGTTATGCTTGAAATTTTGAATCATTAAAAAAATGAAGTGATTAAGCTTTTGAAATTCCTTGCCATGAACAGAAATTTCCCATCTGCTTATTAAGAAATCATTCAGAAAATTGGATAATTATAATCATTTATATGTAGCTAGCATCTTTTTACAGTGGTGCTCGTAGAGCCATTGTCTCATTAACCCTCAAATCAGTCCCAGAGTAGAAAAAATGGAAGTCCTTTGGATATTCAGTCCTTCGGATAAGCCACAAGTTATTGGTTAAAATATGTGAGTCCCACAAAGATGTTGCCTTGCCTTTTAAGGTCATTGATGAAAGTCTCAGAGAGTTTCCAAATACCACTACATAGATTCTACAAATGAATCACAGTAAAAAAAAAATTCTAACCAATATTCTTAAGAAAGCAATGTTGAGAGTTTCCACTAAAATAATATAATTCAATGTTTTCTCAGAAATTATTACTCCTAACAAAAACCCAAATAACATAAAAGAGACCAGATGATTTTCCATTCTTATAAGTACCATGACTTTTTTTAAAAAAATCACAAAATATTATTAGAAATCTCATCTAAGTCAAACATAATGATCTGCATGTTTATTTACGGGTTACTGCACTTGAAAGTTATCCATTTTCAAACTGAGCACTTTTTAGCTTTTGTAATCTGACAGTAGAGATATAGTCATAACCTCTTGCCACTGTAACCCATTCATACCTAACACTCCAGTCAGAATTATACCCTCTGATTAAGCCTTATAGTTCATTTTACTTGCATGTATCCTCTAAAAGAACAAAGGAGATCTAGGTATTAAGCTATTCTGCTGGTATTAACATATATTTATTAATCATAAATTAACTGTGAATTAGTTTACCAGATGGCCTGACTCATCCGGAAATTTGGATTGTAAAAGGAAAAAACAAAGGAATCTGTATAAATGAGTGTGATGGTAGGAGTACCAATGATAGGAGATCTGGCTTCTTAAGAGTGGCTCTTAGGGACAGAATGGGGTAACTATGACATCTGTTTTCCTGTTCTCAATCAATATTTAAGAGTACTACCCTTAAAAGCAGAAGTATAAAGGACTGATGCTACCTTATTCCAAAATATAGTACCTACATTCTTATTTAACAAGCAAGCTATTTTTTGGTATGATTTGGGTTTATCCATTCATAAAGTTAATATTTCTATATTAATGTAAATTTGAGAACTTCCAGTGGACATGGGACCATGATAAATACTGAGGCTATAGTGAAAATATTACATGATCTCTGCCTTCATGGAATCTGTAGCTCTTTTGGGACCAAGAAAAATACTCATGTAACTACTAGACCATGTAAAAACATTATAATGGAGTAATAGGGAATAAAGGAATAGAAAAGAGAGATAGTTGACCCAGTCTGAAGGAGTTACATTCAGTTGAAAGAGGGAGGCAGAGCTAGGGCAATTGTGTTACTGTGTTCTAATGAGATTTCAGTACTCACTACAATTTCTTTATCATTTCTCAACAAAGCTGAAGAAAGGATATGAAAACAAGAGTTCCTAAATCTCAGAATCTCAGAGGGTTCTTTTTCCTTTTTCTCTTCTCTCTCTCTTTCTTCTTTTCCTTCCCTTCCCTTCCCTTCCCTTTCCTTTCCTTTCCTTCTTTCTTTTTCTGCACCCATAGCATGTGGAAGTTCCTGGGCCAGGGATCATACCTGCACTGCAGTTGCAACCTGCACTACAGATGTGGTGGAACATCAGATCCTTAACCCACCGCACCACAAGAGAACTTCTTCAGATGGTTCTTTAATGGTCTATGTCAAATGTCCTACTTTTTACTTAATTCTCATTCACCAAAAAAAAAAAAAAATGAGAAGAAGAAGAGAGCACTGAGCACTGACATGAACTGATGACAAGCTTCTATAAACAGGTTAAGAGAAAAATTTCAGATAACTCAATGAAGCTGCAACCAGCCACTCACTGGAACCATACCAGAAGAAAAGGTTAATAATATGTCAAGAGAGAACAGAGCAAATGCTTATCAACTTTCGAGTTTTATTTTCACGTTTTTATTATTACTTCAATGTACTTTCAAAAATAAATGGTTTCCTCATGATAGAAATTCATAGTAAGTGCTACTAAGCAAAAAGGATCATCAATGTTCAGCTTCCAAACTCATTCTGCAAGGCTAGCATCACCCTGATAACAAAACCAGACAAAGATATCACACCAAAAAAGAAAATTACAGGACAATATCACTGAATAACATAGGTGCAAAAATCCTCAACAAAATATAAGCAAACCAAATCCAACAATACATTAAAAAGGTCAAAAACCATGATCAAGTGGGATTTGTATCAGGATGCAATGATGGTTTAAGATCCTTAATCAATGTGAAACACCGCATTAACAAACGGAGGGATAAAAATCATGTGATCATCTCAATAAATTCAGAAAAACTTTTGACAAAATTCAGCATCCATTTATGATTAAAAACTCTCCACAAAGTGGATATAAGAGGAAACCTCCCTCAACATAATAAAAGGCCATATATAATAAGCCTGCAGATGACATCATACTCAACAGTGAAAAGCTAAAAACATTTCCTCTAAGATCAGTGACAAGACAAGGATGCTTACTCTTACTATTATTCAACATATTATTGGAAGTCCTAGCCACAGAAATCAGAAAAAAAGAAAGAAATAAAAAAATCCAACTTGGAAAGGAAGAAGAAGAGCTGTCACTCTTTGCAGATGACATGATGCTACACACAGACAATCCTAAAGGTACCAACAAAATAAAAAATAAATAAATAAATAAATAAAATAAAGCTCATCAATGAATTCAGTAAATGAACATGATAAAAAAATTAGTATACAGAAATATTTTGCAGTCTTATATACTAACCATAAACTACTAGAGAAATTAAGGAAATAATCCCATTTACAATCACATCAAAAAAAATAAAATACCTAGGAATAAATATAATGAATGAGGTAAAGCTTTGTGCTTAGAAAATTATAAGGTGTTGATGAAAGTAACTGAAGACAACACAAACTGATGGAAAGGTACACTGTGTTCATAGATTGGAAGAATTAATATTGTTAAAATGACCATACCACACAAGGCAATCTAGAGATTCAATAGACTCACTATCAAAATACCTATGACATTTTTCACAGAACTAGAACAAATAATGTTAAAATTTATACAGAACCAAAAAAGCCCCTGAATTTCCAAGGCAGCCTTGAAAATAAAGAAAAAAGTTTGAGGTATCACGCTCTGTGACTTCAGACTCTACTATAAAGCTAAAATTATCAAAGGAGTATGGCAATGGCACACACACATACACACACACACACACAACCCATAGATCAATGGTATAGAATAGAGATCCCAGAAATAAATCCACACATCTATGGTCAATTATTCTATGACAGAGGAAACACGAATATATGATGAAGAAAAGACAGTCTCTTCAATAAGTGGTGCTTTGAACGATAGACAGCTACATATAAAAGAATGAGGTCAGAAAATTTCCTCATACCATATACAAAAATAAAATACAAAATGGGTTAAAGATCTAAATGTAAAACTCCTAGATAAGAACACAGGCAGAATATGACATCAATCATAGCAATATTTTTTTGGATCTATCTCCTGAGGCAAAGGAAACAAAAACAAAAATAAACAAATGGTATCTGGCTAAATTTAAAAACCTTTTCACAGCAAAGGACAGTATCCACGAAACAAAAATACAACCTACCTAATAGGAGAAAAATATATTCAAATGATATGACTGATAAGGGGTTAACAGACAATATATATAAACAGCTCATACAACTCAATATCAGAAAAATAAGCAACCCACTTTAAAAATGGGCAGAAGGACCATATAGAAATTTTTCTAAAGAAACATACAGATGGCTAACAGTACATGGAAAAATCAATACACTAATCATCAGAGAAATGCAAATCAAAATCGCAATAAGAATCACCTCACACCTTTCAAAATGGCTATCATCAAAAAGACCACAATCAACAAATGTTGATGAGGATGTGGAGAAAAGGGAACCCTCATAAGTTGGTGGGAATGTAAAACTGGGGCAGCCACCATGGAAAACAGTATGGAGGCTTTGCAAAAAGACTAAAAATAGAATTACCATATAATCCAGCAGTTCCACTCCCGAGTATAAATCTGAAGAAAACAAAACCACAAGTTCAAAATATAGGAGTTCCCATTGTGGCGCAGTGGTTAACGAATCCAACTAGGAACCATGAGGTTGCGGGTTCAATCCCTGGTCTTGCTCAATGGGTTAACGATCTGGTGTTGCCATGAGCTGTGGTGTAGGTCGCAGACACAGCTCAGATCTGGTGTTGCTGTGGTTGTGGCGTAGGCCAGCAGCTGCAGCTCCAATTGGACCCCTAGCCTGGGAACTTCCGTATGTTGCAAGTGTGGCCCTACAAAGCAAAAAAAAAAAAAAAAATACATGCACCTCAATTTCCATAGCATCAATATTTACAATAGCCAATATAGGGAAGTGACCTAAGTGCCCAGCAACAGATGAATATATCAAGAAGACATGGTATAGATACACTATGGAATATCACTCAGCCACAAAAAAGAATGAAATGTTGCCATTTGCAACAACATGAATGAACAACCTAGAGAGTATTATGTTTAGTGAAAAAGTCAGAGAGAGAAAGACAAATACTCTATGTTATCACTTATATGTGGAATCTAAAACAAGCAAATGTGTATAACAAAACAGAAATAGACTCATAGGTATAGAAAACAAACTAGTGGTTACCAGTGAAGAGAGGAAAAGGGGAGGAGGGAGATAGGGGTACAGGATTAAGAGATACAAGCTACTATATGAAATAAGTAACAAGGATATATTGTCTAGCACAGGGAAATGCAGCCATTGCTTTGTAATAACTCTAAATGGACCATGACATATAAAAATACTGAATCACTATTTTGTACCTGAAACTAATACAATATTGTAAATAAACTCTACTTCAGCAAAAAACAAACAATGTTTATGTCCTCTTCAATAATGATTTTGAAGACTCACTTTTGTAATTTTTATTAAGGATTATGATAATTAATAATAATAATTAGCCTTTGGCTTTTTTTTTTTCTTTTTTTTGGCTGCACCCATAGCATGAGCTTGCAGAAGTTCCTGGGGCAGGGATCAAACCCTTCCCACAGCAGTCACTCAAACCACCATAGTGACAATGCCAGATCATTAACCCACTGAGCCACAAGAGAAATCCAATACACTCTTAATTTTGTATTGACTTCTTCCTTTCATGATGTCTACAAAAAATGTGCGTGGATTCCTAACATCAGTGGTCATTATTGGTCACCTGAAAGAGTATACTGATAGTAGTAACTGAGAAAAGAAATGAAGCTCAAGTCTTAAACTAACCACCTACTTCTCCCAGGTTTCTAGGGCCACACCCTAGTCCGGTAATATAGTGGACTACATCTAGGTGGAATGCATGGACCTTGCATGCATTTCTCATAGGTTAGTAGTGAATCCACACTTGGAACTCTCTATTTATTGCCCATTTCATTTCCAAATTTGAGTATAATATTCTATCCTGAGTCTGTGCAAAACAGAGTGTGATTCCCAGGAATCTTTAAGCAGAAAGCTAGTCAGGATGGGAGACTAACTTGAGTAGTCCACCTTGTGACATCTTTCCCCCAGCACCACACTGATTTCTGAGGCCAATAATCCTTTCCATACCTGGCGCATGAGGAATAGAAAGAAGCTATTTCCCTCTTTTTCTTTGGGAGTGGAGTTGATAAGAATGATTTCTGACCTCCCTCTAGAGTCCAAGTGTATGTCTGAGGTCCAACGTCTTCAGGCATTTAAATGTTAGATTACCTGATTAAAATTATTCAAAGAACTGTACACTTGAATATTTGCACACGGCTTTAAAACAGCAAAATGTAGCTTTGGAAAAATAGCATTATCGAGTTGAATGATGTTCTTTGATCTTCTCATTTCAGACTACTCGGATCTAAGATTGTTAACGTCTGTGATATTCTTTGCTACCCTTATGATGAGTAACAAAAAGACGAGTATGTTTGCTATGCAAGTTCTGGGAAATGGAATTCTAATGTCAATGCAAAGAAACCATTTGCTTTTTACTGCTCATGCCCTCCTAGGAAAATTTATGAGACTAAAGCCACTATGAGCCTTGTTTTCCTCAAAATCATTTGCCAAAATGCCCTCAAAGCCTTTCTGAATTCATAACATTTATAACATTGCAAAATATTTATTTACTCTCCGAGCTGTTGCTACAAAAAAAAGTAAGACATATAACTTACACAGGTAATTAATGCTCTATTAAATTACATTTCCATGATTATACCGTTTAAGTGTATTTTAGAAAGTTTTACACTGTTATGTGTATAGGTTGTATTTGTACCTGATTACATCAGCCCAAGTTGCGCAGAGGGCCTTTTAGGGGTCACATGGGAGACAGGTGGGAAGGCCAAGTATGTGGAGTTTCCAGTTCATCCCCATAACTGTTTTAATCACAGTAGTTCCGTTTTATCTATTTTATATAATCAGTGTCCATTAAAAATGTCATATAAAAACTATTCTACTCCTTAAAATGTCAAAAAATTCACTCCCTGAATATGGTGCTTTTAGTAGTGTCTGTAAAAGTTATATGTATATATTTATATTTGGACTCTTACACAAGAGCATGACTACCTTATCATGTGCAGGCGATTTAACTCGATATATGTTACTGTGATTGCTAGTGGCTTTCCAGGTAATCTACAAGATGAGTGACAACTGCCTTCAACTGGATTTTCATCGGCTGTTTGTTACTAAAATTAATTTTTTCTTCTTGAACTAAATCTGACTCCATATCTGTGTTACTTTTTCTCAGAAAGTACATTTTCAACTTTTGAAACTACTTCATCAGGTTCAAGCTCTATTTTTCAGACCCTGTGAAGTTACCCTCACACGTTATCTTATCTCAGTCATGTTGACTATGAAGAAACAACATGACAAGAGTGCTGAGGCAGAAAAAGGCCTGTCCAGTCATAAATCCACAAATGTCCCAAAGAAGGTGTCTAGAACATTTGATTTGATGGCTGTATGCCTGATGAACTCTCTCTGCTCCTTGCTGGGGCAAAGAGAAATGGTTAGATGCTACAGACAAGTCTCCTCTGATCAACCTGATCCCCCTGCCTCTTTCCACTCTGATTAGGCTCTTACTTTTCAAAAGGTGGGACAACCACTGGCCAAGTCCCACAGCTGCTGAGATTAAAACGTTAGTCTTTGTGATTGGATCACTGGGTTTTCCTTTCCACCTGAAAATATATGCCCAACTCTTTTTTTTGTGTGTGTAGGGCCAAGGAAAGCTGAGCATAAAAGCAATTTATTGCTCTAGAAACACACAGGGAGAATATTTATCAAGGATTAATAGGCTATAAGAAGGGAATCCTAAGAAATAAATAATAGATACCATTGTTTACACCCCCAGGGGATACAGCCTGAAAGAGATAGAGGAATCAGGCTTTATAGGTTTTAAATGGTGTAACAATTACCAAATTACAACTAAGTTATGAGACAAAGGGTTTGAAGATATGTTGAAAAGCGACTTTACAAATATAAGTCATAGTCATTACATATTACAGCTTGGCTTTTCAAAAAGATGTAATACTAAATCGCAGGATAAATAAATTAGCAGTAAGCAGGAATCCACCTTGCATATGTCACTATGTCACTAACTGTGATAACTAACAGAATCTCTGCACTTAAGATTTTTATAATTTAATAAGAAATGTTCAGCATGCAAGTAAGAATGGAGGAACTGGAAACATGGAAACCAGGCAGGAGTTAGTGCTGGTTTTCAGATAAGAAACAGATGAAGAAAAGGTAAGACTGAATGAGAGATTTTCAGAGGAGGAAATCTTTTGAATGTATACAGAGAAGAGGAAGGACCTAAATATCATCCCTGAGTTTACTCTTAGTGCAGGAGGTAGATGGAGCCATTACAAGAGCTGGGCAGTATGTTAAAGATGAGCAGGTGCAATGGAGAGTTACAGGGAGGAGAGAAGTGATAATGAACTAAGCTTAAGGTTTATTGAGTTTAAATGTTAGCAAAAAAATCCACAGGGAGATGTGTGCTAAACAACAACAACTACCCAATCCAGCCTTCTGAGGTGATGTCTCTGGACAAACTCTACTTTCACAAAGACACTTAAATTCTATTTTTTATTTTCCTTTGATTAATTTAATCATTTAGTCAGTAAGTGTTTATTGACTGCCTTCTATGCACCACACACTCTGTTAGATACATGGAGAGGACCAGAACTGACATGGTAACTCTCTCTCTTGGAGTTGAAAGTAAACTGGAGGAGGCAAACAACAAATAAGTAAATAAACATCCATACACAATGAGATCAAGGATATGAAGGAAAAGGATAGAATAGGTGGGATGAGTTTTGGATCTGGTAGTCGAGACATCCTTTCAGATGAGGTAACACCTAACCTAAGACTTAAAATATGAGAAGAATATGGACATCTCGAAGACTATTTTAGGAAAAAAAACAACAGCATGTATATAGATCCTCAGGCCCACAAGAGCTTGTCAGTTTTGGGAATTCAAGAACACTGTACTGGGCTATAAAACTGGTGACTATGTTAAGTTTGCATATTACGTTTACATCTTCTCTAAATGGAGATATAAAGCATGTGTCAGAAACTGGTTTTGCCAGTAAGTAAGAACGAAAAACTCCTTTGACAAAGTCAACATTTTTCTGATTTTCAATTAATTGTCATTTTCTTCCTCCATTTTGAAGCAATTCATTAAAGTGAAGCAGAGGAGGAGTTCGATGGAGACAATGCAGCGGTAATCTTTCCTCACTGAGGGTCTGTACTATGAGACAGGGAAGGTGAAGTCCATGTGAATTTTTATTGTGGCTGAGAAGAGGAAAGCCATGTGTTTACCATCTAGCAAGAAATGCATATTTTTAAAATCTGCTATTTCAAATGTGAATGTGAAATTTTGTTTGCTATTTTAAACACAAAATAAACCTGGCAATAGCAATTTTGAGAGTGGTATTTAGTGATTAATATAAACATCAACATGTAGTATGACTTAATTTACAAAAAGCTTTTCTCACACCATTTATTTCTTATATCAATCTAGTGAGATAATTTTTTAGTTTATTTTATTAAAGAAAGTGAGGCTCAGAGAGAAAAAATTACCTAGGGCATTACCTTAGCAGATATGTAAAGCCCAGACCTTCCTACAATCTCACATTTATTCCATGAGATAATTATGCTTCACAATGAAAGCTTCAGGTTGAATTTCTCACAGAGATTTGGTGTAGATTAATAGAAACTATAACTTCCTTTTTTTTTGTCACCCTTGAGGCATATGGAAGTTCCTGGTCCAGGGATCAAACCCATGCTGCAGCAGCAACCCAAGCCGCTGTAGTAACAACACAGGATCCTTAACCCACTGTGCCACAAGGGAACTCCACTATAACTTTCAAATACGAATCCAGCCAAAATGAAACCCAATAGATACATATTAAATCTTATTAGCATATGTCATAACAATAAGCCTTATTTTGCATAAGGGACACTAAGGCAAAATGATATGAAAGGAGTTGTGCTTCAAGCCATATAAGTGTCAATCAAGCTGTAAGATGTTGACTTCATTTTGTAGCTACTGGTCCCTATAAGAGGTAATGAGTAATTAAAAAACAAATGCTTAAACATACTAGATGGAAAACAAAACGTAGAAGCTGTCTTTTCACTTATGTTTTTACACTATGCTAGTCTGAAAATATAATCCATAAATTGCTTTTTAGACAATTAATAAAATATAAAGTTTCTAAGAAGTTTAAGAAAGCATATAAAATCATCTTGTTATACCTAGATTTGGATTAGAATCACTACTCTATTATGGTCTATACTGTGTAGAACACTGGGATATAGATTTTTACTTTCTTGGATAATATTCAGATTGGTACATTAATGTAATAAAGATAAATTCCCTCAACTTAACTTCAATGGGAAATGGAATTTCCTTACTTATATTCCTAAACCACAGCACTAAATTTTAGTATATTTTCTCTTTAGATATATGAGAATACAGAGAGGACCATTTGAGAGAAAAAAAAGAGATTTATGAAACATTTTAGAATGGGTATATGTTGACGAAGCAAAGAGGCTCAATCTTTTTGTTGTAATAAATATGCATAGTAATAAATATATATTAACTAAATTAGTCTGATACTGGCTCAAAGGATTGTTTAAAAATCAAAGGTGTATGAGCTACCAGAACAAAAATTACATTCAAGGCTTGAACAATTTAATTATAAGGTCAAACTTGGGAAAGAGGCAATCACAATCAAATTCACACCTTAAATAAATGTTTCCCAGGGTTTCATTTATATCAAAAAAGCTAATGTGCTGCATTAACCTATTGCTAGGTATTAGCATTATTGATGAGTTTGTGAGTAGCTATTAATCAGTTGGCTTCTTAGAGACAAACTACTGTTATTTGTTTTCTTAACTACACCGTGATCTGCCTTTATTTCCTTCCTCTAACCAATGACTCATGTACAGGTTGGGTATGTTTTATGGCTGCCTAGCTAGAAGCTGTGCTTCTAAAATGCCCACATCTTCTAACAGGTTATGTGGGATCTTATTAAAGAAAGCATTATTCTGAAAACATGTATCTTTACTGCTTGCACTTATTGAGCCATAACTGGATCCTTATATACAGTTACATTTACTTCAAGTAGCTATCTCAATTCTTCCTTTTCCTTTCCTCCCGCAAAATTATGTTTGCAAAAAATAAGGTTGCGTGTTAGCACAATGCCTTTTTGGTTGATGCAAATAAATGGAAGACTGTATTCCTCTAGATTCCTGATGTTCCAGGCAAGGTTAAAGCTTCATTCTCATAAGAAAGCAAAGCTTTTTAAAGCCTTCCCAGAGTTTGATTTATTTTTTCCATTAGCTATTGTTATGTATGGCCCCTGGGACTGACTAGCTCAAGGGAATGAGAATGAGCTACAGGCTGCTCCCTTCTAAAATCCTGGTACAGATCCAGTTCATCTTGATAATGACTTAGAAAATTTAAAGACTTGATGGATTAAAGATTGGGTGAAGGAAGATAGAGGACAGATTTCACGTTAGAATCTGTGGGCCACATTTGAAATGGCAATTGTCTATAACCATTGGATAACTGTAAAGCTGAACGTTCAGATTTTCTTTAAGACACCATGACAGGACTAACTACATTTCATGAGATGACCAGAGCTGTCATGTGCCAATATGTACCAAAGTGCTTATGTGGCAACAGACCGGGGCTCCAGGGACCCATTTTATCATCTGAAGTGTAAAGTGAAAGAGAAAGAAAAGGAAAAAGAGAGAAAATGGTGTTATACATAGTGTCAATTTTTTGGTTTGTCTCAAAAATGTGAAATGTAGGATCCTGTGATTGATATAACATTCAGTTTTTTTAAGTTACCAAATGGCAACTTATTTTGATAACAATTTTTAATAAGAAGTGAGCACAATTCAGAGTACCTATGGATAGGACGTCCCGCCGTGGCTCAGTGGTTAACAAATCCGACTAAGCACCATGAGGTTGCAGGTTCGATCCCTGGCCCTGCTCAGTGGGTTAAGGATCTGGTGTTGCCGTGAACTGTGGTGTACGTTGCTTGGATCCCACGTTGCTGTGGCAGTGGCGAAGGCCAGCAGCTACAGCTTCTGTTAGAACCTCCATATGCCACAGGTGTGGCTCTAGATAAAGACAAAAAGACAAAAAAAAAAGTACCTATGGATAAAGAAAATCTTCTGATATACTAAAATTCTCATTTTACCTTCTACAAAATTTTGTCTTATAGCCACTGAAAAACCAACAAGCCTTATCTGTCTACCAATCATAACTGCCCTCCATCTTTTAGGAAATTATTCTCTCTCTCTTTTTTTCTATTTTACTTGCATGTTAACCTCTGTAAACATTCTTCCTTCTGGTTTTTTCATAGGTCTTTCCCAACTGATGGTTGCCTGCTTTCATTTGTTAGTTCACTACTATCTTTTTTCTTTCTTTCTTTTTTTTTTTTTTTTTTGGCCCTATCTGTAGCATGCAGAAGTTTCCCAGTTCCATGGCCAGGGATCGAACCTAAACCACAGCACCAACCTAAGCTACAAGAGTGACAAGCCATTAATTGCTAGGCCATCAAGAAACCAGTTCACTACTTTCTTAAAATCTCTAAAGAGTTTCCTATTTTTGGTTTCCTCTCCGAATAATTCTACTTTTGAAACATATTCATGTGGATATTAGGTACTTAAGGGATGCTTTGCACAAAACACATAAATTTGATTTCTCTGTCATCATACTTTTAAAAAGTCAATGTATTTTTATTTGTAATTATAAGTTAGATATATTGGTCTGTTCTTTCATACACTGAGAGATCTAAAAGCTCAGAGACAGTAAAAGATTTGTTTTTCAACTCATTACTCCAGGATTCCCTTAGCATGGTATTTGTAGATTCCATTAATTTGTTTGCTCTTCACTTTGGGCTTTGGACATATTTGAGGAACCTTACCATAGTAGTGATGATATCAAAGTTTAGATGACGGAAAGAGTCAGAGGACCCATTGCTTTAGTAGTTAATGAGTTGTAAGTTGCCTTTTAAACATATTTACAAATTTAACTGGAATTAAGTGGGCCTGATAAAGTTTATAGTATACCTTAAATGAAAAAGAAAATTCTGCCAAACAAGTGTTATTCCTTTTAGAAAATCAAAGTTTAACACTATCATCAATATGTTTTCCAGTCTAAGGAAAGCAACAATACAGAGTTTATCAAAGCATGTTAAAGAATGATATTTCTGGATTAAAAATTATAGTAACCACATCATGATCTCTTTGTTAGGATTAAGAAAACACTGAAAGTTCAAACAACAGTTTTGGATCTAGCATCATCCCTGGCTAGATACTATACTATACTAGCTAAAGAAAATATTTCTGCAACAAGCAAAAGTTAAAGGTGAGCTCATTTTTAATATGGATTTTTTCTTTTAAGTAATTGGAAAGTATTTCCAAACGCTAGGTCTAACTTATAAATCACCTTAAGAAATAAAAAAAAAAATTTATAGAGTAGAAATACATTGTATAATTACAGAATAAATACAGAAAACATATGAAACACTGGTAATCAAAATAGAAACCTATGAAAACAAACAGGTGTTTTAAAAGGTTTAACTAGAGATGACCAGCGTTGAAGCCCTAGAATCATCCATTTGCCAGACTGATTAGAGACTACCACAAATTTCATGCAGGCTTCACAACTTCAGGTTAATTTCCTTCAGACACCAGCTCATCTAAAATCAGTCCTTACTCTAGGTAGGTCAGAGATGTCTGGAAAAGAGAAACCTGCCTCAGAGCTTCAGCACTATGTTTCCTCAGGCTACACCAGATTATGGTCCAGCAATGGTGATGATATTTACAGCTATTTCAAGAGAAAGAACACTTGTATCAATTCATACAGAGTGAGATGGCCATTTGAGAACCAACTAAAAGCATTTCTCTGTAACCAAACTGGTAGAATTCAAGTTAAATATAGAGTCACATAAAGAAGATCTGGAGGAGGCTGCAAATACTTTGCAGGTAAAGCGTCACTACTCTAAATTGGGTAAGAATCACCTGGATGGGTCAGACTAGAGCCTGAGAGCGACATTTCTAACCAGCAACCTGATTATGTCTATGCATTTGGCCCAAGAACCACACTTTAAACAGAAAGTGGCTAGAAATCCTTGGGTTTTCTGGAAACTTGTTATGATAGTCTGAAATAATTTCCTGTTCTCTTAAATCTCACCATGGATCGTGTACAGATATTGACAGTCCTCTTTGGTTTTTGATCTTTATGTGACTCTATATTTAACTTGAATTCTACCAGTTTGGTTACAGAGAAATGCTTTTAGTTGGTTCTCAAATGGCCATCTCACTCTGTATGAATTGATACAAGTGTTCTTTCTCTTGAAATAGCTGTGTGAGGCTTTTGAGAGCAATAACCCATTCCTTTAAGTCACTCTATTTTGTTTCTTTTTTCTATTTCAAATTCTAATGCAGGAGTCCCATTGCGGCTCAGGTGTTTTGTTTTCTTTTTTTTTTTTTCCTTTTAGGGCCACACTTGTGGCATGTGGAAGTTCCCAGGCTAGGGGTTGAATCAGAGCTACCGTTGCCAGTCTGTGCCACAGCCACAGCAATGTGGGGTCCAAGCCATGTCTACAACCTACACTGCAGCATGGCAACACAGATCCTTAACCCACACTGAGCAAGGCCAGGGATTGAACTTGCATCCTCCTGGATACTAGTTGGGTTGCAGCTCAGTTTTAATGAACCCAGTTAGTACCCATGAGGACACAGGTTCAATTCCTGGCCTTACTCAGTGGGTTAAGGATCTGGCATTACCACGAGCCTGGTGTATGTCACAGATGCAGCCCTGATCTGGCACATTGCTGTGGCTGTGGTTTAGGCCGGTGGCTACAGCTCTGATTCCACTGCTAGCCTGGGAATTTCCATAAGCTGTAGGTGCGGCCCTAAAAAGCAAAATAAATAATAACTAAATAAATTAACTAATTAAAAAAAATTCTAATGCAAAACAATTTGTATTATATATAAGAACATTTGCTGATTCTTATACAGCAACCAAATGATTACACATAGAGATGTGTGTTCTTTTTTATAACAGGCAGATTGATTTCTTTCTACGTGTACAGCTCTGGCCTGTCCTACATGCATAGAAGACTTTTTCTTTACTCCTCACTTCAGACATTAATGACTGACTAGATGCCTGTGTTATGAGACAAATGGTGGCAGATCCGTAATGAAAAGCAAATCTTTATTAAACTGTTTTGGCTGATAGTTAATGGGTTAAAGAAAAATAATGATAAATCTAGATAAAGTGAACGTACCACCACAAAAACCTGCATCCACTATATGTTATCTTGAGAGAAAAGATGGTCTGTTTATACAGTCTCATAGGCAAATACTGTATAGTATATTTTGTTTTCTGTATACATTTGTGAATATGCCATAGAAATTCTAGATGTCTATTAGTGAGGGAATTACTTCTTAAACAGTGGAGGTTTGGAATGGAAATGCGACAAAATTTGGTTGTGATCATCTTTGTACACCTATAATAATAAAAGTCATTAAGTAATTAAAAAAACATAATTGGATGAAATGGATCTGTTGCACACTCCACATGATACTGCAGTACTCTCTTGAATGATTTACTGGTGGCCTCACGCTTTACAGTAAGAATGAAAGTGTTGCTGGAAGATCTTTTAGATTAGAATTGATTAGAATTTATTCTTTTTTTTTTTCTTTTTAGGGCCACACCCATGGCATATGGAAATTCCCAGGCTAGAGGTCGAATAGGAGCTACAGCTACCAGCCTACACCACAGCCACAGCAACATGAGATCCAAGCGCCATCTGTGATCTACAACACAGCTCATAGCAATGCTGGATCCTTAACCTGCTGAAAGAGGCTGGGGATCGAACCTGCAACCTCATGGATCCTAGTCGGGTTCTTTAACCACTGAAACACAAAGCAAACTCCCTAGAATTTATTAATTACTTTTCTATTTTATTTAGGCAGAGGTCCCTTTTACCCCAAGGGCTTATAAAAACAAAAGTAAGAAATATTTTCAGGTCCTTGGGAAAGATGATGTGCTTATAAATTGTACATTTCTTTACACTTACAAAACTCTAAATTTAAATATTTTAATATCCTTTTATTTTTGAATACTGCTGCTGGTTTTGTGGGCTCTGGACTACATGTCCTCACACCTGAGGCAGAGGCACAATTTCATGATATTCTGCTCAAGTTCTAGCTGAAAGAGGGAAAGCAGTAATAAAGAGCACGTTAGAGGAAGAACCTCATACTGAGAATGGCTAGATAAGTTCCTAGGGAAAATATTTTAAGCAAATGGTACTCAAGACAGGTTATATGTTTATTTATGGGACAAACTTCCACATCTTCCATTATGCTCTGAAGTGAAGGAATGCTGATCATGCTCCAGTCCCCAGAACTATATGCATTTAAATTAAAAATATAGAAAGTACAATCTACACTGAGGTGGGAATCTATTGACTGTGTCAGTAATAGCAGCGCTTTCATTTTTCCTTTTGTAATAGAAGTCAGTGTGTGTGTTCGGGATGGATTCTTGGTCTTTATTAATCTCAGCCATGAGAGCATTTGGGATTTTAAAAGCTATTGATTTTTAAAAAGAGACTGTAGGCCTATTCTCTGATATCTTCGACTTTCACTTCAGATCTGTCATAAAATAGGTCCTCCATGCAGATGCTCCAGCACTTGGTGATGCATTTTAGGCAACTTCTTTACTGTGTCTTGAAAAATGTGGATATGCAATTTTAAAGAATAAAAAAAATCATTTTGTTTTGATTGATGATTTTTCTTTATTCTTTTCTCCCCTTTCTTTTGACAATTTGATAAATGAGGCCCTCAATTATGACAATCAAGGGCACTTTTTTGTGTTTTTCATTTTTATATTCTCTCAAAGTCTTCTAAATAATCTATTTTCCCCTCTTGTCCCTTTTTTTTTTAATTTTCATGTGCCTCTGAGTCTTATTGCTTTTTCCTTTGAAGGAAGGTATCTGAACTTTTGTTGGCCCCCAGAATGAATTGTTTACTCTTCTTCAAATTAACCATTAAGTTGGGATATTAATGTCAATACAAAGTAAATCTTGAAGTAAAATGGATTTTTCCTCATTACTCTAAGATATAACTTTATTTTATATCATAACATTATAGAGAAAAACAAAACGTAATGAATGCTAAATGTATATCCTATAGTAAAACCTATTAAAACTTTGCTTTCATAATGTCTTAAAAGTCTCAGCCTTAAGCAGCAAATGGTAGCACACTGCAGGAATATAAAGCAAAAGATGACAATAAAAAAATCCTTCCTGAGATGGTGAACTCACTTGTTTTCTTTTCCTGCTGTCTAGCTTGCTATTAAGAGACTTTCATACATCACCACAATTCTTACTCATAACTATTCGAGTGAAAAAAAAGGAACAATGGATGCTTATGATCAGTTATGAAGAGCATTATAAGAACATGGGCAGACATAAATGAGCTAAAATTAATTTTCTAGTGTCCATTGGTATAGCTGTGGTATAGAACTGTACACTACATTTAAAGGCCAGGATATACAGTCATGAAAAGTCCCAATGAGTCTATGTTATTCTGAGATCTAAACCTCATACATGTAACTGGATTTGTTATTCTGAGAGCAGGGCATACTTGTTAGTTACATTTCTTAAAACTTGGCAACAGTATATCTTTTTTTTTCTTTCCTACTGTCTTTGTAGCTCAGGATAATAAAGGCATTTTATACATTTAGCAATTTATGTACGCATGGTAAGCTTGATAATTTTACACTTAACTACCATAGAAAGGTTGATCAACCTGTTCTTACTAAGCTAAATATAAAACAAAATGGCTCTAAGGAGATGAGTGCTTTGAACAAACTCCTACCTATTTGTTTCAAAAAAAAAAAAAAACACCATTAATGGTTTGTCTATGAACAAATGATTGTATCCTTCAGAAAAGGTTTATATATTACATCCCCAAATTAATTGCATTTGGATGCTAAAATGCACTCTGAATTTTGTCTATGGAGATTTATAACCAGAAAAAAATAAAAGCAACATTATGAAACACCAATTTAAATCCTTTACAGGGATTCTGCTATAATCTTCTGATTTATAATAAGAAAAAAATGAATTCCTACATTATATACTATATAAGGTTATATTGTTCAAATATTTATTTCAAATAAAGTAATACTTCAAATATTTTGACATTTTTAGATTGTTTTAGGAAATAGGAATTTTACTACAAAAATAACAACGGCTATTACAATTTTTGAGTTTTCCTTTCCAATCATTTTAAGCAAGTATATGATTTACATAGTTGCTTATATTGAACTTTAAAATTTGTACTGTTTTCTGAACTTAACATCATGCTATATTTATTTTTTTATATTTCTACTGAAGTTTTTTATCATATCATTTTGAAAACTATTATGAATGATTTTACATATATGACTTTTTTCTTTAAGAGTACGTATCAAATTATTAATAATCAAATTATGCCTCAATATCAGGGAAAAAAGTTTAAAATCACTTGTTTAATATACACATTAAATCCAATATTTTATACACACATATACATGTATATATGTGTGTGTGTGTATACACATGCTTTCTTTTTTTTTTTATGCAACACAAATTTATTGTCTTATGGTTATGGAGGACAGAAGTTTGAAGTCAGTTACACTGGGCCAAAACCAAGGCAAATCAAATCTTTATGAAAGGACAAAGTGATTGTGGTTGAGGTAAGAAGTTGATAAGATATTTGGTATATTTGATCAGAAAAACCACATGCTATATACATCTCTTTTAGCATCCAAAATGAAATTAATCTGGGGGTATTGTAAAAATCTTTTCTTAAGGATACTATCGTATATATATACGATATATATATGTATATCGTATATATATACATATATACGTATATATATGTATATATACGTATATATATACTATTTGATATATACATATTTGTACTATTTGACTGTTTAAAAGTCAAGATGAATATTAATGATTTTATCCAAAAATGCATTCATTTGCTTAAAAATCAATTGCCAGCCTTTTATGTAATGGAAATTAAAAGACGTATTCATAGACTTTTCTTCATTATGGTAAGAGCTCAAATACTGTTTGTTAAAAAGTAGAATAAATTCCTTTTAAGAAGTTGAACTTAGATTCAGGAATCTTTTAAAATTTGTGTCCTGCCAACAAACTGGATATTCTAGCTATTTCACTTTCAATAAGCTATTCAACCACAGATAAAAATTACAGTTTTACTAATTAGATTTTTAATTTGAGAAATTCAAAAAATGGTCTTCCTTCTTTCTCAGACTCTCCTTTCCTACTCTGTAATCCTCTGTTGTGAAGGACAAAAAACACAGAATCTTCCCTCAAAGTGTTAAGAATCAGAGATCCTGACTGCAGGACAATTAGAAGGTGGGAGGTACCTTAAAAGGAAGAGCACTGTGTTATGAATATTCTTCAGCATGAAGCTGTGAGTACCAGGCAAGGAGGAAATTTGAAGGAGACCCAATGGATAAAGGTGAAATCACTTATAGGAACTATAAGTGAAATGACTTGATTCATGATTTATGAGAATACGACTTCATGAAAACATACTCACAAATGAGTGAGAAAGATAATTTAGTGAAGCAATTAGAGGTCTGATAAATGTTATTTTTCTTAATTTTTAATCAGGAGTATTTCATTGTTCCATTCTAAGAAGCATATTCTCCCCAACATTTTTTTTTGGAAAAATTTCATATATACAGCAAAATGAAGAGGATACAGCAAGCATTCACATAACTGTACCTAACACTTTACTACACTTGCTTTATCACATACATACCATCTATCCATTTATTAAGGAGCAAGTTTTAAGAAGTAATTTTTATATTTTTATAATTATAGCTGTTATAAATTAGATCTCATTTAACAACTGATATATATATATTCAATATGATAATGCTATTTTTCTTTCAAAGACAGTTTGTAACTTGGTGATAATTCCTACAAACATATTTTATAATTGAGGGAACACAGTCTTAGTTTTGACAAAAAAAGATGAATTACTACTTCTCAAGTATTAATAGAAAGTATTAATAGAAATACTTCCTATTAAGTTTTTTAAAAAGAGATGGTTCACATTGTTTAAATATTTGAAGTTAACTTTAGTAAGAAATCAAGACAGAAGCTGATCATTCTAGTATAAAAACATGAATCATGATTGAATTACAGAATAGACTTTTATGGCATATAAGAGTGGAATGAAGATTATAGGAAGACTTTGGAGCATTAAATGTCAGGAACAGTGTTTTCGCAGAGAAGTTATTAACAGGTTGGCATTACTATCTCTTTATTTAGAACAGATAATCCTTTCTCATCACATTTTACTTTTGAATACTAATAAACCCAACCATAATCTCACCCTTATTTCGGTTATCTAGGTTCTTCCATATCCTGAATTCTTAGAGAACAAAGAATATAAGAAGAGAGTTTCTTTTGACTCTCCCTCCTCCCCACCCCCATTTTTCACTCCATACCATCTTTTCAAAGAGTGGAAAGGAGTGTAAGGAGTGTATTGTTTTTAAGTAAAACCTGGAGGGAAAGGGCTATGAGTAGAGATAAGAATTATTTATTTATTTATTTGTTTGTTTATTTATTTATTTATTTAATTTATTTATTTATTTTAGGGCCATACCTACTGCATATGGAAGTTTCCAGGCTAGGGTTTGACTGTAGCTGCGGCTGCCAGCCCACTCCACAGCCACAATAACACAGGATGTGCATCACATCTGCGACTTACACCACAGCTCACAGCAACACCAGATCCTTAACCCACTGAGCCAGGCCAGGGATCAAACCTGCATTCTGATGGACACGACGGCAGTTTCTTAACCCACTGAGCCACAATGGGAACTCCAAGACATGGATTTTTATTGTAATCTACTCACTAATAAATCTTCAGGAATGACTGTTAGTTAAATAAATCTATTGGAATTGTAATGTATGTGCCTGTACAATCTTAGAAAAATATATAAGAAACTCAAAAGGAGAGAACTTTTAAAAAGCTATATGATTTGGAATTTCTGCATTAGTGTTCAATTACCTGAAATAGTTAAGTAGTCAGCTATTTTATGTAATTATTTCTTCCCATATCCCCTCCCACACTAAAGTACGAAATTAAAAAAAAAAACACTAAAATGTGTGAAAAATGCTTTTGTTCTATGAAGTACTGAATTATAACTTCCTAATAATTTAGCAGAAGCATCATATTTTGTATTCATTATACTGCAAAATACAAAATATTTTTTTTTCTTCCAGAAAACTGTTTAACCCTTCACAGAATGCTTGGTTCTTGGATCTTTGTTATTGTTGTTTTTCATAATATACAGCTGTTATATTCCTGACCTAACAAACTGGCTAGCGGCTCTCTCTCCTTATCCTTGTCAAAACCCTGTTACTAATGGCCAGCATCATTTCATCTGTTCCTTATTTGCTATGGCTATAAGGGGAAAAAATGGAATCAGACTATTAGCACTAGTTGCGAGATAAGAACAAATTCTCTGAGGATTTGAGAGTTTTAAAGAATCAATTACGTGAGCATTACTATACGAACTTTCTGAAATCTATTTTTGAATATTCAAAGACTTAAAATACATATTTTAACTATGTTCTAAATAGTTAATTATGTTCTATATTTTACATAAGTCGACCTCAAAATATGGGATGTCACTGAATATTATAAATCCAGTTCTAGATTTTAACTATGTGTTTTCAAAGAACACTGAATGTTAGATTGTTCTCAATTTGTAACGAACTTTTAATTATAAAGTTAACCATCATAGTTAATATCTATTGACTACCTACTATGTTCTGTGCATTATTTTAATTGCCTTATATGTGTTAACATGATTACTCACAACAGACCAATAAATTAAAACTCATTTTATGAGCACATTTGATAGATGAAGAAATAGAGGTAGAGAGAGTTGAGACAATTTGCTGAAGAGTAATCACCATTTAAACTCAGTCAGTCTGGGTCCAGAATCTACAGCTTAACCACTCCACTATACTATGCAACTTTCACAATAATATATGTTCCCCTAATATATATGTTATTTTCCCTTAAGGGTAAAATCTATGTTCATTAATGAAAACTATAAATAAACAGAAAAAAGTGGAGAAAGAAAAAAATGACCAGAAATTCTACCACATACGTGAAAATTGGTAATATTTTGGTATATTTCCTTATTTAAAAAATGTTCATAGCCCTTAAAAACAAAGCTCTAATCATGTTTGAAATACCATATATGTCCTTTTATTCAATTTACTACTATATCTTAAAATCTTCTCCAATCTAGTATATAGTTCCTTTATTATTATTATTTTTAGCACTGTCTATGGCATGTGGAAGTTCCTGAGCCAGGAACTGAACCCATACCACAGCAGAGGCCTGGGCCTCTGCAGAGACAATGATGGATCCTCAACCCATTGTGCCACAAGGGAACTACCACTGGTTATTATTTTTTAGTAACTGAATAACATGCCACCAACTGCTTACTTACTGGTCTTTTTTTTTTTTTTTTTGGCCCCATCCATGGCATGCAGAAGTTCCCAGGCTCGTTTTCAAACCCATGCCATAGCTGTAACCAGAGCCACAACAGTTAAAACTCTGGTTCCTTAACTTGCTGCGCTGTGAGGGAACTCCATACTGGTCTTTTTTAAACCAAAAGTTACAGAAAAAAGGATTGCTAAAGCCAGTATCAATAGGCCTGATAGAATATCTACTATTTAGCTCTTTAAATTGCTCCTTTTTTAAAAATAAACTTCTCATTGGCTTAATGGTCTAAATAAGGTCTTTTATATAAAAATATTGGAATGCATATAAAAAGGAAAGAATGGACAATCAAGAAACTATTGAGAATATATGTACACATCTTATAAAAATGTGCATTTTGCCTCATCAGAAAATCCCCAAATTGAACGTTCTTTAAAAGTTGCTTGGAGTTCCTGTTTTGGCTCAGCAGAAACGAGTCTGACTAGTATCCATGAGGATGCAGGTTCCACCCCTGGCCTCGCTCATTGAGTTAAGGATTTGGCATTGCCATGAGCTGTGGTATAGTTTGCAGACACAGCTCAGATTTGGTGTTGCTGTGTCTGTGGTATAGGCCAGTGGCTACAGCTCTGAATCAACCCTTAGCCTGGTAACCTCCACATGTCATGGGTGTGGGCCTCCCCTCAAAAAAAGCCAAAAAAATTGCTTGATGTTTTTACTTTAAATAGAGAGGCAATTAAAAAATGTAATCTGCATAATGAAATCAATTTCTTAGAGTCTAATTTTAACACACATCACCAATTAAATAATAATAATTATACTATAGCCATTGTATATTTTTCCATATCTGTCTTGCAGCCTATGGCTAATATTAGATGCCTCATTTTAGAACACTATTGCTCTCTGATATGAATGAACTAAACTGGGAAGTAGAAATGTCCTTAAGTTTGATAACACACTTCAAGATAGGCTTATATAATTTAAGTATCCCTCTTTTACCAAGTTATAAATAAATATGATGCATGCCTTTCTCCCTGTGATACAGCCAACATGATGCAATGAAGACTTTTTCTTGTCTAGTTTACAACTAACTCATGAGTAAGTACACAGCAGAGAAGTGCAGCTTACTCACTGATGAATATGCTCCTCAAGCAAGCAGTCCCACCCGACACAACAACCAGTTTTCTGACAGTTAAATTCTACCAGAATGATAGGAAGGGGTTAATTTATTCTGTCTGTTATGATTGAGCATCTCTTGACTGGATTAGGAAGATGTGGTATATATACACGATGGAATACTATTCAGCCATAAAAAAGGATAAAATAATGTCATTTGCAGCAACATGGATGGAATTAGAAACCCTCATACTGAGTGAAGCAAGTCAGAAGGAGAAAGACAGATGCCATATGAAATCTCTTATAACTG
>PVHT021183693.1:30088746-30104578 GCA_004024745.2 Catagonus wagneri | reverse complement strand
TGTATCATTCAGATGTAGGCATTAGTACAATGGTTATATGGACAGAAATTATGACAGTACAGTGGAAAGAATTAGATATAATATAGATATAATACATGGAGATTCATCACAGCATTTAGTCAAATACATTAACATCGCCATCTGACAGATAAGGAGGAGAAAAATATATTTATATTTATACACACAAAAATTATATCACGGTATTTGGCTTCCCTAAAATAATAAAGACAATGTAATCTGCCTTTATGGAAATATAGCTAATATTAAAGGAAGTGTTCTTCAGATTTGTAGGTAGGGAAAGATTATGCAAGATACTCCCAGAGTAGGATGTTACAAAGTATGACAAATTTTCTCTTAAAATAACATACCCAATGTTACTTACAATGTAAAAAAGCAGTAAATAAATTCCAAGTCCTTTTCTTTTTCAGGGACTATAATGCAAAATAGGGAAAGTACTCTCTATCTTTAATATCACCTTATAAAAAAAAACAGTTTCAAAGACTGGAGAGTAACCTAAGGTCACATAAGTAGGAAGTGACAGTGAGGACTGAAGTTTTGATCTTTCTTCTGACTGTAAAAAGTGAGCCCTCTCCATTAGTTCATTACCATTTTTTGTTTGGTTGGTTTTTGTTTCTGAATGTCTATGTACTTGCTTGTGAGGAAGAATCTTACATACACCTGAACAGGAAAATGGAATTAAGACAGCATAAGATTTTGGAGTTGTAAGAACCTTCAGAGAGGATATAGTCTAAATTTCTGACCAGAACTCTTCAGGTGGACAATTGATTACTAATACTTTTAATAAATGCTCTTGAACACCTTTGTATTCCCCTCAATAAGCACACTATGCTGAATCCAGAACATAACAAAACTGAATGTCTTCAAACTCTTCTCCAAAAGGTATGAATCTAACATATATCCTGGTTATCATTTTATAATATTATACAGTACAAGTCAATTAGCAAAATGGACTGTCTTATATATGCTGCTCTTCTCCTTGAAAACACGAAACAGTAGCTCAATAAATTCATCATATAAATTAGATTTTTGAAATATTTTACTTAAGTTTTTAGCAGTGGAGAGCATTTTTCCTCTGTAGGAAAAGGCTATATAGTGCATACAGTTGTTTGAGTGTTTGATTTTGTTCCTCCTATGTTGACTCCACGTAGATAAACTTTAGGAAACAGATTTGTAATTCATTAGAGAGTAACTGCACATCTGTGAGATGTTTCTGTCTTTTGTTCCCTCTAGAGACCAAAATTTTTATATTTTTGAGCTATATAAAAAGTGCGCCTTCCATGTCTGATTGCTGTTAACCAAAAATTTGAGCAATGAAGACAAAGGTCTAAATATGCCAGCTTTCTTCATGTTATTCGACCATTTTCTGAGCATTTGCCACTTTCTGTATAATTAGTCTTATATTACCTGTTCTATCATCACAACTTTAGAAAGTAAACTGTTTCCCTTAAGTAAGACAAGTGTCACTAAAAACCAAGTTAGTAAAACTATTTCATAGATTTCAATGACATAATAGTGCATTAAACTCCTGTAAAATTAGTAAGGGTATCTCAGTTGATGCATTACTATATTAATGGAGCAACACTCTAAAAGGAGTGCATTTAATACAATATATAGATATATATTTATATATCAAAGGAATGCAGCACTTCATTTCTTCCCACAGTATGGCTTCCATAATCTCACTTTAAAAGTGGGACTAGATTTTTTCTTGGAAAAAAAAATCTATCTTTCACTGTGATTTATCACAATGTGTCCATCAAGGTACTGATTTAGCAGCACGATATGCGTACAAGGTACATAAAGAAAACCCTCTTTTGGGGATCAGCTTAAAGTGTCCATTTGTTTGAGCAAATCAGCTTTTATTAACAGCTGCAGACAATTCTGTAGATTAATTGCTCACAGCTCTGGCCTGCCTAGAGCTGCCTTGGACAGGAGAAATTTGAATTATCTAGTTACCATTGTCAGTGATTCCCAAGAGTTCCAGTCTCAACCTCCTCAACCAAGTGGTGGTGCTCTTTAAAAGTAACAGAAGGTTTACACGTAGAATACATTAGGTTTCTCTTGCATCCAAAATGTACAGTCATCCAGACAGAGGAAATGCTATCAAAAGAGAAGTCTTCTTGACTTGCATGTTTGATTGTTTTGGTTTAAAATATTCTGTGCTCTCTTCCCAGCTTCTCCCTGGTATTTTCTCAAGGGGGAAGGTAAATATCCTCAGCTAAGAAAGGCCATGTCTTTCTCATAAAAATGAAACTCAGAGATCCTTCCTTGTTGGGTAACATCAGAAGCTACCACTATTAAAGATCTGTTAAAGGTATATTAGCATCAAATTGGGATTCTTTCATGGCTATACTTAGAATTACTAAAGAGAAATGGGCAGAAACCAATTCCCAAAACATTTTTACTGAGAGGATAAGTAATTCCAATGGCAGTTATACCATTTTTTGATTACCTGTGATATATGAAAGATTTTAAATATGTCATTTCTAATTATCCCCAAACTCTGCCAGATATAGTTCACTGTCTGCATTTCACACATGTAGAAATGAGGTATCATAAATTTTATTTTATTTATTTTTTTGGCCACACCCATGGCACGTAGAAGTTCCTGGACCAGGGATTGAACTCTTGCCACAGCAGTAACCAGAGCCACAGTAGTGAAAATGCTAGTTTCTCAACTTGCTGAGCCATCAGATAATTCCAGAGATCAGAAATTTTAAATTGATTAGTTGAGATTTTACCAGTGAGTAAAGCTAGAACCTTGAATTTTGCTCTCCCTGGTTTAAGGTTGTTTGTTTCTTCTTTCTCTATTATAACAATGTCTTTATTTTTGAGTCTCCATAAACTCATCTTGCAAACATTACATATGAACAGGAAACAATAAAAAAAAATTATGTTTCTAAATTGGGACCTTGGCAAGACCCTACTGAATGCAGTGATGAGTGTAAAACAAATGCTAAGCTTACTAGTTCAGTGACTTGCTCTCTACATCTGCTTTAAGTCTCAAAAGAGGATAATTGAGGTTTTGTAGTGCCTAACACTTATACATTCTGGGGTAACTTCTTTAAGAAACATAAATCCAAACACTAATTTAGGTACAAAATAAAGATGTTTTAGAATAAGTAATTAAAACTTTGCAAATATTGAAATCTTGGGGATTCAGATACCTTTCTTTTGAGACCTCTTTACCAGAAATTCCAGCAAATGGTTCTTGAACATGACTGTCCCTCTCTACCTAGAACATTACATACCTTCTAATAACTGCCAGTACTCACAGGAGCCTATGCAAATAAGAGGTCCTGAATATTAAGCTTCGTTAGCATCGTGTTAACTCAAGTATGGATGACTCAAATGTATTTTGATAATATTACAGTTTAATCTTGATAATGAATCTTTGGGCTGCCTACCTTAAATCCACAACCATGTGCTAAAATCTACCTTAAATTTACAACCCACCTTAAAATCACAACCCTGTGGTTTTAGAAGCACATACACACCTCTCTGTGAACATAAACAGACACATACACACACACAAATATATACATAAGCAGTCAAGCATTTTATGGTTCCAGAGGAAGGAAGAATGAACACTTAATCTCCCTGGAAGCTTCAACAAAGCTTCCACTGGAGATAAGACAATTAAATTATATTGCAAAAAATGTACAGGAGTTGTTTAGGCAAAGAGAATATAGAGGAGCATTTCTAGTTGAGATGAAAGCTTTGGCTTAACACAGGGGATCACTGTCTGGAACTTCTCTCACCCATCCTGAATCCCTGTAATATGGTGCAGAATCAGACCCACTGTGAATGTTGAGGAAGCCTCACTGAAGTTCGAATAGCATGATGGAAAGAAGGCAAGGCTCCATATCTGTATGCTCACAAAGCAGCTAAACAAATAAAGGAAAATGATGTCTAATGATTAAAGACCAGGTCTTAAATATATTATAAAATTTAGAATTATGACATGCCTGTATCACTTACATAAAGAATAAAATTCATTTGAAAAAAAAATTAAAATTAGAAATCATCTTGGTATGTTTTGTTGGTCAAATTTTTGACACAAGATTTCACATATACTGGACAAATAACATATAATGTAAATAATATAAAGTATAATTTAATTGGGTTAGCAATTGCATGCTAATTGAATGATACTGTGTGGGCAGAGATACGTAAAATAAAGTACTGTTGCTTACTTTAATTACTGTGTCAGATGTTGTTAAACCCACGGTGATTCCTCATACAACAATGTAAGGTGTATATTCTTAGTATTAAATTAGTTATTTCCATGCATGATTTGATACTGATAAAGTTAATTAAAGCAATTAAACTGAGATATTAATAGCTTAATTTCAGTTGTATGGAGATTTATATCTAAATACTGATACACACAATCAATAATCCACATATCGATTACTGCTATGTCCTCTTGACTTTTCTTTATAGCTCTAACAGTAAAAAATAAATATCTTGAAATAGATTTTATTTTTCCTCTAAGATATTCTTTAATACATAAATCCTTATGAGGTTTAGTGGTAAAAACTGAAGGAAGAGCCACATTAATTTGCAGAAATGTCTACTCCCATGTGGCTCTATTCTGCCCTCAATCAGAATGTATAATCCCTGGGCAAGTAATACTGCCAATATGAGTATCAGAAATAAATTTTGCTTCATTTTGTGACATTTCCCATCATGTCTGGCATTTATTTTAAAGGACCACTTAATCAAAATTGTTTCTAAACTAGGGGCTCTAATTATCATTTAAATTGATTTGCTATTTATTGATTGAATAAGGAATGCAGCCAACAAATATGATGTGGTAAAACTCGTTTTTTTCATGTAACAACTTTATAGTATGCTTCTATAAAATATTGATTGTACCCCAAATTTCTCCAGATCTGAGGACATGGGAATATATATTTTTCAAATATCGATGGAATTGGGGTTTTTTTAGTTGCACTAAAAATTAAGTTAGAAATTAATACAACATTATATATTAACTATATATCAATAAAAATTATGCTTTATTATTGTAAGAATATCTTTTAAATGTCACTCCAATTTGGGATGAAAATTTATTGTAGATTCTATACTATTCTATCAAATAGCTCCTATAGCTCATTCATGGGTCTGTTAGCACCACTCCAAGAGAAAACTAGGTAACTAAGCCTTGCTCTGGCTCAATAGCGCTAAATGCAAGAATGTACTTGGTTCAAGTGGGATAATCTTAGGAAGGGCAAGACTGATGAGAAGATTGTTCAGAATTAAATGAACAAGGTTCTACTAGACACCAGCTATCTCATTGTGCATTGCACAACCCTGAGGTTGATTAGTAACTCTCGACTCAGGTGTGATGGCCATCAGCATATATCTGCACAAGGCTGGATCCCAGCCTGCTTAACCTTCATGTTTTTATGGCTGGGCTGAAAGGAGTAGTTGAGCTTTCAGAAGGTCTGATGTGATCCTTACTAAGATGATTCACAGCTGTTTCCACTAGTGAGGTCTCATTGGGGGATCCCAGGAGCTTTTATCATGTTTGTTGTAGCATAATTTGGCTGATTTATCTGCTGTCAACTTTGACTATGCTGACCACACTTTCCATTCTTTAGTAAAGTAAACCTTGTGTAATTTGCTAAAGTTAAATCCATGTCTGATCCTGAATCTTATGACTTGCATTTTGCTCCAGATTTACAATATGTTTTCAAGAAGAAAATAAGTAATATCTTGGAAATTAAACTCACTCATTTCATATTTTGATTGGTTATAACTATGAAAAACAGCTTTGAATTAAATATTTCTTTTCTTATGTCTATGTTTCTACTAAAATAAACACAATTTAAATTAGTGTGAAATGATAACCACAAGCAACACCTAAAACACAGAGGCTCAACCATAAATATTAGCACATCATCATCTTTGCCCATAGAAAATGGACAATAATTGTGATTTATACAGTCTGCTTGATTCTTTTATTTTCCTAGGATTTAAACAAAGCTTGTCAGAGACAGTTAACATTTACCTCAATCCTCCATGTGAAATCAAGTCTTTCATTTTGAGATACTCCTTCCACATGAAACTCCAAATAAGCTTATGTTACGAACATACCCAAAAGAGTCCTGCACCTGACCTTTTTACTACTTTCAATATGACTGACATCTCTTTGGCATATTGTATCAGTCTCTGCTTTCTGCTGGTGTAGCTGCTAAACCCATCTTTGCTTTTGTATGAAGTGGAAGCCAACCATTTATTGTGTATTCCAGACAATAGGTACATTTTAAGTCAGGACATTATGAGCACTTTTTAAATAGTGGTTTTCCTTTTTTTTCTTTCTTTCTTTTTTATTTTAGGGCCGCACCCACGGCATATGGGGTTCCCAGGCTAGGGGTCGAATAGCAGCTACAGCTGCCAGCCTACACAACAGCCACAGCCATGCCAGATCTGAGCCATGACTGTGACCTACACCACAGCTCATGGCAATGTCGGATCCTTAACCCACTGAGCGAGGCCAGGGATCAAACCTGTAATCTCATGGTTCCTAGTCAGATTCATTTCTTCTGTGTCACGATGGCAACTCTCGGTTTTCATTTTTTTTTAAACCACAGAAAATCACTTTATCTTCCCCCCCCCGTATATCTTACATTTTCAAATATTTTGACTATCATTTTGTATTTTTTGGAAATAAGTTATTAGAATGGGCCCTGTGATGACAGACCTGTTTTTCAGCTACGTGAGTCTGCACTATCCATCACAACCCAAGTTTCAGTGATGCCACTAACAGTTACTCTGAGTTTCTGATTAGCATGAAATTAGGATCGCTATACATTCAACCAAATGTGAAGAAGTAGATTAAGGTTTTCATGAGGATTTCCAAAATATTGAAAATAATCATTTAGGCTTCACTGTGATCTATACGGACTTCTAGAAGGAAGAAAACTGAAGCAAAGAATCAGTATTTTAACCCAAAGGAGTGGTTTCAAGGTTTAGAATTTTCTACAAGCTGAGGTAATGATTTTAGGTAAATCTCATTAGTGCTATGATCAAAAGATATACTCTTAAAATTCATCCTGACACTCTTCAGATATTTTAAAGTGGCCTATTCAGATATTCTACAGTGATCTCTTCACCTAAGAACTATGAAATCTGTGTTTTAGAAGTTACTGAAATATAGGCAGCATAAGCTCTTAGTTAATTCTAAAGAAATACTAAAATTTGTAAAGTTTGTGTATAAAGTTTATGACTGATTAGAACACTGCTATATTAATGTTATTAAGGGAATGCACTCTGTATCCCTAGTATAATGTTAGGTGGTTTCTTCAATCAAAAGAGAAAAACAACTCAGAGGATTGGATTATATATTTTCCAAGTCCATCTCTGAAAATCCATGCTTCTTCAACTTATTAAATCTAAAATTGCATTTTTTTAAATTTGTTTTCTCTTGAGCATCCGATTGCCATACAAGTAGAACTTAAGGAATTATTTAGGTAATGGAGCCATTTGACATAGATGAAATTCCACATAAGAAGGCATGTTTTATTCAGTCATTTACTTTATTAAGAAGGAAATATCACATCCTTTGCACTGGGAGCAGCAATATATCTTAATGTCTTTAATTTGAGTCATTTACGTTTCAAATACACTGCACAGGTATGAACACTTAATAGTGGTAATGATTCATTCATCTATTCCCCAGTGGCTCATATACCATTAGCTTCTTCATAGCTACTGCAGCCATGAACTTATTTTGGACTCTATGGTCAATTCCTTCTGTGGAACTCCCAAGACAATCCTTAATAACCTATTACCTTATGCTACAGCAGCTAAACTAATGCCTTTGTCTCTGTCACCCAGAATGTCTGCAGCATCTGTTCCTGCCCCGGACTGAAAATGCCGTGGGTAGCAATTAGTTTTACTGATCTGGTCAGCATCACATTCATATTTAATAAGTACACCAACTTCACAGTAATTTATCAGCTTATATATTTAGCCATACCAGACATTCTAATAAAAAATGTTCCGGTATTTAACATATAAATTTTTAAATTAAAATGTCAGGGATTGTGAGGAACATATTATAAATTATCTGGCAAATAAGAACCAACTAAATGCACAGTTGCAATGCTTTTACTTGATAGAAAACTGTTACTTAGGCAGAAATTTTGTAAGTTCTCTTTAATTCAGGCTTTCATAGTCTTGATTTTCATCTAGAGTTGCAGAAAAGATCAGACCTCCACATTGTTTCTAGTCATTTCCCAAATTATCATTCTATACTCACTTGTCCATATTATAATAACCCCATGCTAACAACAGCAACTAATATTTATGTACTGACCAGTGACTGAATGCCAAACTTAGTATTGTACGTTAGCTGTCTCATCTAATCCTCACAATCACCCTATAGGGAGGTTCAACTGTCATTTCCATTTTATAAATGAGGATACTGGGATTTAGTGATGTGTAAATTACTCAGCCCAGGTCAGTCAAGTAGTATGTTTTAGAGCTGGAATTCAAAACTTGTTCTTTCTGTCTCCAAATTGTATGTGAAAGGGAGCAAAATACGCCATCCAAAATATGCCACTTTGGCATATTGATTATTTTGAGTTAAAGTTACTTGAAAAACAGGACACTCTGACCTTCCTTTGTTCTCCTGAGAGCAGGAAATAAACTCCCATGTGAAAGGGACCCTCCCTATACCAAGAGGTAAAGAGACATCCTTATCACCAGAGATAATCCAGGGACAAGAGGGCTATATAAACAAAGCTGTTACTTCTTCACTAATTAGCTAGCCCAAGCCCCTTTGTTATGTCAATTCAACATAAGTTTATTATTTCTTTGCCTAAAAGGTATAAAACCTACCTGCTTTCCTCACCTCTTTTAATCTCATATCTTTAGAGCAACCATATATAAAGAATTAAATTTGTTTTTCTCCTGTTACTGTGTCTTATGCCAACTTGATCAGACAAAGCACATAGAAAGGAAGAAGGGAAAAGTTTTTCTCCTGTATGTGTGTTAACCACTCTAGTATACAGCTTTCTCAGAAGTAACAAGACTGAGGTTCAAAATACTTTGCTGTATCTTATTTGACACACGAGGTTTCTTTCTTGAACTCCAAGCCCCAAAACTATCCAGATAATTGATAATCAATGAGCCCCCTACACTGCCGCCTGGGTGGTCCAGTTTCATACTTCCATGCACTACTGTCCAATCAATTGGTTGTATTTCTCTTTCATCCAACCTAAAGTATTCACTTGCTCAAGAAAATATATGCTTTGATAACACAGGTTTTATTTGTACCATATATAGAAAGAAAGTGTATGTTTCACATGCAGCTGGGTATCTCAGGGGTCTCATTGCCTCCTTCACATGCTATATTGATATAAATAGAAAGTCTCATTAATTACTTCCTCAAAATATCTTCCAGGGTATTCCCTTCCTCTTCATCCCTACTGTCATTACTTGTCTGGTTACTAAAATAGCTTCTTAATCTGTCTCCCTCATCTGGTCTCTTCCCCCTTAATCTGGCCTGTGTCCAGCTATTCAGTTACATTTCCAAAACACCACTTGGATCATATTACATCCAGACTCAGAAACTGCAGGACACACTTGGATTATTTAGCCTAGCATCGAAGGCAGTCAAGTTCCCTGAGTATTTAACCTTACTGCCCTGTGAGGTTCTGCTACCTAACAATATGACTTATTCTATGACCTATGCCAAATCACACTTATTCTAACTTCTACATCATACAGCTTCTTCTAGCTTTTCCAGAAATATTAAAGCCCATTCTTTATACTTCTCCAAACCTGTGCACGTCTCATCTTCTAATGATTCCCTTCTGTGAAACCTGGTTGTCCTCCTTGATTACACCCCAGAGTTTAGCACAGAATCACATACACATACACATATATGTACATAAATAACGCTTTTCTTCCCACCAACTCATTTCTCTCTACACCTGGCATGTTGTCAATAAATGCCTAGTATCACCGCATCCCTGCCCTTCTTAATGTGCTATTCTATGAAATGCTCTCAGCTTGATTTTTTTTAATTTACAGTAGAAATTAAAAATGAATTTTTACTCCATCTATTATTTTAGATAAACACCATGTTAAGAGTTTAAAATGAAGCAGAATTAAGACTGATTAAAGGGAACCTGTAGCTAGGAGGACTTCTATATCAAATATCACTTCTTCAGCCTCATCAACATTTCCTAAATTAATATTTAAATAACAAACTTAAAAAGCCTGCACATAAAGTCAGTCAAAGGTGAATATTTCTGATAAGCAACTAATATTTTGCTAATTTGAAGTTCAAAATGGACCTATCAGGTTCAAATCAAGTGCAGACATAATTTAGAATGGGGGGTGTGGAAGTCAGAATATTTAGCAGACTTGGATTTTAGTAGCAGTTTGGGAGAGACTTGAAGCCTCCCAATAGATGTTTAGGTATTTCATATAATATTTGCCTTTTATACAACAATTTCACTGGACCACCTAACTCGTCCTCAAGATAGAGTCCTCAAGTGGTTAGACGGGGCAGGCAGCCACTGTATAGTGAAACTGGAGAAGCTCTGAAAGCCCACCTTACTGAGTAACACTATCCCTCTCAGCTATTTTCAAAACTCCTGGAATTCCAATTTCCAATAGCTAAAGCAAGAAAGCCCAGTTAAAATGCAAATGCACATACAGTGCTAGAAGAAATGACACAAGGGAGGAAAAAAGAAATACTCCAACTTTACCTACTTCCCAGTTCTGCCTCAGGCCAGCCTGCTGAGAGGAAATCCTATATAGCTTCAAAGTAAAGAAATAGGGTGTGCTTCATGGGAGTTTTGTGTCCTGATTCTCAAGACAATTCTCTGTATTTGAACATTCCACATTTACTTTCTTTAATATTTATGTCCTCTTGAATTTTTCCCCAAATGCCCCAAATGTTTTCTTCAAATAGATGAATTTGATTATCCCATTTCTTAAAGGCTAAGTTTAGACATCTGGGGGCCCTGGCACAGAGCATAACAGATGACTTAAACTAGGTGACAGACTTGGTCTGTGCAGATTCATAACAAGTCCAAATGAAATTCCTCTGGTAGAACATTGTGTGCTTATCAGAGATGGGGAGACCTGAGAATAATTATTTTCATAGAAATCTTCTCAGATCGGCCTACTTTAACCCAATTAAAATTTCATCTAACTCTGTGATGTCACTGAGAAGAAAAGTAACATTGAATTCCATGTGGACTATTAATCCACATTTTCTAAGCAAACGCCATTGTAAATCTCTTCTCTAATTTAAAACAGAAGAAAATCAATTCCAGATATTGAATTTGCAGTTATTGATCTACCATCTCTGAATACTCGGTAGAAGTAAAAGTTACTACAGTTCAGACTTCCACTATAGTCAGTAAAAATATAACCCCCAAATACATTCTAGTTTTACTAAATTCCCATTTGTACTATGATTGACTTAATGGTGCTTGGAAAATAGAAAGGTATTCTATTCATTTCAGTCTCCCAGTAAAAAAAGAAAAAAAGATGACTTTAAACATAATATCATTATTTACCTGTTTTCCTTTGTGATTGGGTTTTTGAATCTATTTTCCTTATCTGAAGGAGTTATTTAAGGCAAATTCCTTCAGTGAAATAGAGAACTAGTGAACTAGTGATAACGTATATTAAGCAAAGAACTCAGGAACATAGGGAAGTAAAAGGATTTTAGATTAAGTGTGTCAACTAAGTTTCTTTGTGTTATTATTTTTATCACCAAGAGCATCACAGTTGGAGAAAAACGCATTAGCTTCAGCGAGAATATTTGAAGAACTTATTTTTTATCAATTCTCTCTTCTATTAAACACCAGGCCAGTCATCTGAACAGATTGTTGGTTCTGATTTTTTTTGTGTATAAGTCATAATTTCCAACACAAACAAGTCATTCACATCTACAGTCCTGCCAAAACACACTGTGCCCACAGCAAGAACCAATTTAAGGTTAGTACTTAAAGAAAAAAGGTGTCAAAGAGACATGGTTTTACCTTCAGATCATGTAAGGCATCCTTATTAACAAGCTACTAGTTATTTCACCACAGTAGAACCAAAACCTAAAAACAACTATGATTATGTGATACATATACAGATATACTCACAGAGATTTGCTCCATAACCAATCTAAAAACTATATTTAGATAGAATTGACATCTTGGTCAATAGTAAAAACTAGAAAAGAAAAGAAACTTTTAAAAAGTATACTCAACCTTGGAATAAGTTGACAGCTTACTAAAACATATGTGAAATAAATTAATACGCTATTTTGACATCAAGTTTTTCTTGGAACCAGATAATTCTGGAATATTTTAATTTTAAAAAGTCCATTAATTTTCAAGTTACTTTAATTACTAGATTATCTGTTCTAAATGAGGGAGAACAGAAGAAGAAAAGATAAAGAATAAACTGCCTCTGCACATTTGTGTTAGTGAGACTATGGATAATTAGCTGAAGAATCATTTGTATAGTGTTGAAGTTGGCTTTAAGTCTACTGTAATAGCCCTTTTAAGATCTCAAAAATGGAATTAAGCTATCCAGCTATTCAAATTTGTTTTAGAAATACACTTTTCCAAAGCCAAGTGTATTAGTTATTCCATGATATGCAACAAATGAACCCAAAGCTTAATAATGACGTTTATTATCTCACAGTTTCTATGGTTCTCAAGGTTTGGTGCTGTTTATGTGGATCCTTTGGCTCAGAGTCTCGAACAAGACCACAGTCAATGTATGGAACCAGGCTGTAGTCATCTGAAGGTTCAACTCAAGAGTAGATCTGCTCTCAAGCTCATTCGTGTGGTTGTTGGCAGAATTCAGTTCCTCAAGTGTTGAACTGAGGGTCTCATTTTTCTTTGGCCATTGGTCAAAGGTTGCCTTGGTTCCTGGCTTCATGGGCCTCTCTATAGGGAAGCTTATGTTCTGGTAGCCGGCTTCCTCAGACAAGTAAGTGAGAAGAGCTGGTGGAGCAGTGAGGGGAAAAAGGACAAGACAAAAGTCTCTTTCTTTTATACCTTCATCACATTAACCATATTCTCTTCACTAGAAGAGAGTCAGTAGGGATTGTGCTCTCACTCAGGGGAAGAGATTACACAAGAATATGAATACAAGGACATGGGATCATTGCAAGCTATCTGGCATTATCTCTGCTGCAGTGTGGGTTTGATTCCCTGAAACAGTGAAATAGGTTAAGAATCCCTTATTGCCACAATTGTTACATAGGTTGCAGCTGCAATTCAGATTTGATCCTTGGCCCAGAACTTCCATATGCTGCAGGTGCAGCTTAAAAAAAAAAAGAAAAGTATACTGAATGAAAGTATATATGTATGTACATGTGTGTGCATATATATATATATATATATATATATATGATGTATATATTGTGTATATGTACATATATATGCATATCCCAGCATCATATATACAGTTACTATGATGATACTTGTTCAAAACTATGACATAGGGAAGTTATTTGTCCAAGATTTCACAGTTAGTAAGTAATAGAGGCAATATTCAAACTCAGACTATGAATCTGACTCCACAGTTTATATTCTTAATTCCTACACTGTATGTTTGTTAAATTTAGATTGTGGGTAATACTCAGAATTGTTTTCCTTTTCTTCTTTCTAATCTCCCAAATTCATATTCATTAAATAACTTATTCAAAATTATTTTACATCTACTAATTCCAGCAATAAGTTAAGAATAAAGCATTATCTTTATGCAGCTTCCAAAATGTTTTCCTTAGAATCTTCCCTTCTTTCTTTTTTTAATCTTTAAAATGTACCTAGTTATTGGTACTTCAGAATCTGCTATGTCTTCTACTACCTTTTTATTATTAAAGTTTTTCAAACTATAGAAAAGCTGAAAGACTAATAAATATCTCTAAACCCTTTTCTTAAATTCACCAACTACTAACATTTTTACCACATCTCTGTCTTAATATCTCTCTCTCTTTCTCAAATACAAACACACTTGTGCAAACACACATTATTGTTTTGCTATTTGACAGTAAATTTTATTACAGTCTTTCAAAATATGAGAACCTCACAACAACATAATTTCGTTTATTCTCTCACCTTGGTGCTAATGTTGTCACATATTTTACATTTATATATTGAATAAACCCCACAATGCCTTATTATTTTAAACAGTCAGAAATATTTTAAGGAAATAAGAAAATAAAAGTTGATAATTTCATCTATTTCCTTCCCAATTTATTATTTCCAGCACCCTCCATTCTTTCCTATAGAGCAAAATTTCCACTGGTGTCATTTCCTTTAACATCAAAAAAATTTTTTAACCATTTCTTGTGGTACAAAGGTGCTAAAGATGAATTCTGCCAGTTTTCACTTGTCTACAAATGTATTTATTCAACTCAACTTTGGAAGATGTTTTCATGGAAATAAAATCCTGGGTTCAATTTTTCTCCCCTTTCGAAACTTCTGAGATGCCATTTCATTCTCACCTATACCTTGCTATTGTGCATATCATTTTCTCCATGTATGTAATGATATTTTATCTCTTCTCTCTGCTTTCAGGGTTTTCTCTTTAACACTGGATTTTAGAAGTTTGACTAGGATCTATCTGAATGTGGTTCTCTTTCTAGTTATTCTGTCTAGTATTTACTGAAATTCTTAAATCCACAACTTGATATTTTAAAACAAATTTGGTAAGCATCCAATTATTATTTCTTCAAAAAATTTTCTACTTTATTTTCCTCTCTGCTTTTTTGCGGACTTATATTACATGTAACTTAAGATCACTTGACATTGTCTCTCAGGTTATTGAGGGTTCACTTTTTTCTGAGCTTGTCTTGTTTCCTTTGGATCAAGCACTATCTATTGGCCTGTCTTCAAGTTCACTTTTTCTTCTGCAGTCTCCAATTTTCTTTTAAGCCCATCATAATTTTTAAAATTTCATATATTGTAATTTTTAGCTCTCAAAATTCAGTTTGGATGATTTTTACCACTTCTACTTCTTTGCTGATATTTCTCCACAGATTTATTTGTTGTGAACATTCTTTCTTTTAAATTCTTGAATATATTTATAATAGTGGCCTTTAAAGTATTTTTCTACTGGTTCCAAAATATGAATTACTTAAGGTTTGTTTCTATTAACTGTCATTTTGTTGATTATGAGTCATACTACCTTGATTCATGACATGTCTAACATATTTTAAAATTTTTTCTTAAATATTAGGGATGATATTATTGCTGAGAGTTTATATTTGTCAACATAAACAGTTATGAACTTCACTTTCTTCAATTCACAATATATCAAATAAACTATTCTATATTTTCAAATTGAGATTTTTTCATTATTTTCCATGGTTCTATACTACTTTACTGTGTGAATGTATTATAGTCTATGTAATGTAAGTTTCTTAGAAAATTATTTGTGTTATCTCAATTTTCTAGTCTACTTTCAGAAAGGCAAAGAGCCTCACAATTTTTAGCTTTTTTTCTGCTTCAATACCTAATATGCATTTTATATTATTTCCTTTTATTTTTTATTCTCCCCTTTTTCCTTGATCTAGGTAGTGTCTTGTTTACTTTATTGATATGTGAAATTACCAACATGTGATGTATTTATTTTGCCTTCTGTTTTTCTATTTTATATTTAACCTGAGTCTTTTTTTTTTAAGGATTTTTATTTTTTCCATCATAGCTGGTTTATAGTATTCTGTCAATTTTCTACTAACTTCAATCTTTTTCTTCATTATTTACTTCTCTTGGGTGGCTTTACTATTTGTTTTTTTTTTTTTTTTTTTTTTTTTTTTTTTTTT